>CM046657.1:217513190-218088190 GCA_025594165.1 Tamias sibiricus | reverse complement strand
GTCATATATAACAAATTAGAATACAAAATTTAAAAAAAGATAAAGAAAAACACCCCTCTTGGGGCTGGGGTTGTGGCTCAGTGGTAGAGCACTTGCCTTGCACTTGTGACACACTGGGTTCAACCCTCAGCACCACATAAAAAGAAAAACAAATAAACAAAGTAAAGATATATATATATATATATATATATGTATGTATGTATATATGTGTATATATATATAATTTATTTATTTATTTGCTTTAGTTGTACAAAATGCAATGCATTTATGTTTACATGGTGTTGAGGATCGAACCCGGGCCGCGCATATGCTAGGCGAGCGCTCTACCACTGAGCCACAACCCCAGCCCTAAAGATATATATATATATATATTTTTTAAAATATTTATTTATTTGCTTTAGTTGTACACAATGCAATGCATTTATGTTTACATGGTGCTGAGGATCGAACCCGGGCTGCGCACGTGCTAGGCGAGCGCTCTACCGCTGAGCCACAACCCCAGCCCAAAAGATATATTTTTTAAAAAAGAAAAGCACCCCTCTTTTTCTACAAGCTTTTTAAAAAAGTTTGTTTGTGTAGCATCCTTTTTGCTATTATCTCTATTCTGCACGGACGCAGGGCAACGTGGATAGCCACTGATTGTCACCATCTAGGAAAGCAGCTAACAAAAGCCGAGAGCCAGATTGTTTCCTGGATGCTCGCCACACATTATCCTATGTAATATTTGCATCAACAATGATGGGTTCATTGTCATCACTTACCCACCCCCACCTCCCACCTCAAGGAGCATGAAGGCCCCGCCCTGGTGGGGCAAACATGTCCATCACCACGAATCTGAGCACTGCGATGCCTCTGGTCCTGTCTGTATTTCCCACTCACCTGCACTTCTTCCTTCTTGGCCTTGACCACAGGGCTGCCCTGTCCAATCGTGTAGCCACTAGCTGCATGAGCCACTGGGCACAGTAGGTAAAAAGTAACGGATGTGGCAGCCCAACTTAAGATGCCCTGTAGGGTACACAAAGAATTTCAAGGACTTTGGTGGAAAATGTAAACGTCTCACTGGCAATTTTCATATTATTGCATGGGAAATTATAACGTTTTGCATGCACTGGATTCAATAGAGTCTTTTTTTTAAAATATTTTTATTTATTTGCTTTAGTTGTACACAATGCGTTTTATTCAATGTGTTTTATTTGTACGTGGTGCTGAGGATCGAACCCGGGTCGCCCACGCTCCAGGCGAGCACTCTACTGCTGAGCCACAATCCCAGCCCTCAATAGAGTCTTAAAATGAATTCCTGTTCTTTTCTTTTTAAGAATTGTGGTCAAGTAAACATGACATAAAGTGGACCCTCTGGACCACCATGATTTTGGTTTGTTTTGCGGTGCTGGAGATTGAACACAGGGCCTTGAGCATGCGAGGCAAATGCCTACCACTGAGCCTCAGCCAGCCCTGGACGACCTGGAAGTGTGGATTCAGCAGTATCAAGCACAGTGACTTCGTTGTGCAGCCACTGTCACCACCCGCCTCCAGAACTCTGCTGGTGTTGCGAAGTGGACATGCTGTCCCAGTAAGCACCTCCCCATTCTTCTGGCCCCAGGTCCCTGGCAACCAAAAGCTTTACTTTCTGTGGCAACGAATTTGACTATTCTAGATGACTCTTGGACTTCTGCAAAGCCAGTGCTGGCCTGTGTTTTTATGGGGTTTGTTTAAATCCCCAAGCTTTTCTTGCTCCCACGACCCCTGGGCCACGTGGCTTTGCCTTGAGGCGTGGCCTTCACTGCAAACCACCCCCTGGCGGCTCCATTCCACTTCCTGTCTGTGTGAACTGTCCTAGATGCCGCAGGTAAGTGGAGTCGCCGTATCTGTCCCTTTGTGACTGGCCCATTTCACCTAGCATAATGTCCTCAGGGTCATCCCTGTTGATTTCCTGCCTGCTGAAGGCTGGATGACAGCACGTTGTACAGCTGAAGCTCATTTTATTCATCCCTTCGTCCATTTCATATTCCCACCAACAGCATGCAAGGGTTCCAATGTCTCCAATCATGCCATTCCGTGAATTCAAAATAACCATATATTTTGTAACTAGGAAAAATAAAGCAGCATATTTAAAAAAAAAAAAATTAGACTCCAGCTTCAAAGGGAGTCGCTTGCTTCTTTGCTGGGAACCTCCTCCTGTGCTTTGGTTGTTTTACTAAGAGTCGAGGGTGAGGGAGCAGAGGGGTGTTGGGAGGAGTAGGGGTGCTAAGTGGCAGCTCCTGAGATGAGGGTCCTGGTGTGCTGCTGCCTCTCGTGCCTTTTTGCCTCGGACTCCCAGGTTCTGGGTGAGGGTTTCAGGGTTAGCAGTCTCTGGAGCTGGCAGTCCAGGCCCCTCTTGATTAAGACGCACCTTCCACACGGCTTAGTAATAGACCCACACGGGCTGTGGTCGGGGCTGCACCAACAGCTGTTTTCTTCCACTTTGATTTGGCCTAATGTGTTGGTAAAAGGGTCCACTCCTCGGCTGTCTAGTACTTAATTACGTATGAACATGGCAGAAAGTGGAGGCCCTAACAACATGCTCCGTGGTTGATTAAGTGGGCATCCAAACAGGCAATCGATAATTTACTAAAATAGTTAAAACCCCGCCTGGCTTCCTGTGATGGGGAGAATACGGCTGCTCTGCGGGTGAAGCTTTCCCCGGCTTCCCTGGTCTCTCGGCTTCTCAGCGGGGACACTTCCCCTCACTCCCCTCACAGCTAGCAAGGGGACTTTCAGAAACAGATCGGATGGCCTGGCACTGTCACTTCAAGCCGTCTGTTGCACCTGCCCTGCCCCCACCTGCTGAAGAGAGGCTGTGTGTGGGGGAGTTAGGGCATTTTTATTAAAGGGCATGGTTAGGGCATGGTTTATTAAATGCTGCTACAGTTTGGGTCTAGAAAGTCTCCCAAAGGCTGGTGTCTTTTTTTTTTTTTTTTTTTTTGGTACCAGGGATTGAACTCAGAGGCTCTCGACCACTGGTCCACATCCCCAGCCCCTTCTTTGTATTTTTTTTAAAAATATTTATTTATTTGCTTTTAGTTGTACACAATGTTTTTTACATGGTGCTGAAGATCGAACCCGGGCCGCACCCGTGCTAGGCAAGTGCTCTACCGCTGAGCCACAACCCCAGTCCCTTTTTTTTTGTATTTTTATTAAGAGACAGGGTCTCACTGAGTTGCTAAGTGCCTCGCCATTGCTGAGGCTGGCTTTGAACTCGCGATCCTCTTGCCTCAGCCTCCCGAGTGCTGAGATTACAGGCGTGTGCCACTGCGCCCGGCTAGGCTGGTGTCTTGAAGGCTCAACCCCTTCCCTGTGGCTCTACTATGAGGCCATGGAACCTTTAGGAGGTGGGTCACTGGGAGTGTGCCTTTGAAGGGGATATCTAGAGATTGGCCCTCTTCTTTCTCTTTTTGCATCCTGGCCACCATGAGGTGAGCCGCTTTGGTCTACCACATGCCTCCCACCGTGATGTCCTGCTTCCCCACAGGCCCAAAGACAGCAGCACCAACTGACTACGGACTGAAGTCCTCAAAACCAGGAGACAAGCTGGGCGCAGCAGCCATACCTGTAATCCCAGCCAGTAGGGCGGCTGAGGCAGGAGGATCATGAGTTCAAAGCCAGCCTCAGCAATATCAAGGTGCTAAGCAACTCAGTGAGACGCTGTCTCTAAATAAAATACAAAATAGGGCTGGGGATGTGGCTCAGTGGTCAAGTGCCCCTGAGTACAATCCCCAGTACCCCCAAAACAAAACAAACCATGAGCCACAATAAACCTTTCGTCCTTGAAGGTGATTATCTCAGTATTTTGTCACAACAATGGAAAACTGACAACACGAATGCTACCCAAGGCCTTTCTGGGTCCCCACTACTTCATGCACCATGCTGTTTCTTAGTTGGGAGACCACTCGGTTCCACCAGTCCTCCCTTCCCTCTTCCCCACTTCATCTGGTTAGCCTTCTACCTCTGTAGATAGGTCTCAGGCCTCCCCTCTTTAGGAAGATGTTCTGACCATCCTTCCAAGGGCTCCAAACTTCTCTCTGCAAATCTCTCATCTTGCACTTGAACCTCTTTGGTTTCTTGTTCCATCTGTGTCTGTCTCCCTTACTAAGCTGTGGGTGAACATGTTCTATTTGGATTCTTTTTTAATCCTTTTATTGGGTGGATGTTGCTGAACAAATTTGGGAGTGCAGGAATCCTGGCATAGTGGTTGTGATTAATGTTAATGCTTAATGATTCTCTCCCTGAATTAGCACATTCCTTGTAATCTTAGGCTCTGGAGGGAATCTACTTCCTCCTTCTCTAGATGCAAGAACACAGCTTTGGAAGGGTTGAGATGGAGACCCTTGCCCGGGCTGATTTCTAGGACCCTCTTTTGTTCTGATGGTGCTGGGGATTGACCCCAGGGCCTTGTGCATGCAAGGCAAGCACTCTACCTACTGAGCTATGTCCCCAGCCCTCTAGGATCCTCTTTGTCTTTGGATGAGTTTGATGACTGCCCTCATGGTCATCATTATAACCAGAATCAGCATCACATCAGAATTATGATAAGCAGGAAACAAGAGGAAAAGGTTCAGAGAGCCAAACAGGATCCTCTACCAGACTTGCTTTAGGTTGATTATAATAGACCTATTAAAACATAAATTGATGCTCCGAACCTTAACCCGGTAATCATAGGGGAGCATGTGACATACCTCAGACCGCTTCAGTGACGTTGGTCAGGCTTGGCTGGACTCCTGGCTTCCCAGCTGTTAGCAAAATGCTGGCAATTCAGCGGATGTTTATCGAAGGACTGATGTGAACTGTGACCCCAGGACTGTGTGCTGCCCAAATTCGATCCTCAGTCCCACCTGCACTGTCTTCGGCGTCACGCTGTGCTGGTTACAATAGGTGGCTTAGCTGCCTTGTCGCTTATCCGTGGCAGATTTTGCTGAATCTGTCCAGTGACATTCTGCCCAACCATCAACGTATGGTTCTGCATCTAGTGAATCCTTCATAATTATTAATTGATGAGGGAATTTTCTCAGTCTGAATGTTTAAACCACATGTTCTCTGAATATGATGTGAGTTGCAGCATATTTTAATTAAATACTGACAACTTTAATTCTGATTGCTTATTCTAATACTCCTGAGTTGATAGCATTGAGCTAATGGCTTGTTCATTTTGGAAGATATTAGCAGCAGGGTGCTGCTGATTACCCAAACATAAGATCATAATAATTAAAATCTGATATTGCTCAAAATGAACTCCTTTAAAACAATTTATATCCCACAAACACACACAGATGCAGGCATGTAAGCGCCACCATTCTCAAGAATTTACAGCACCTTAGAGAGACCTTGTCCATTCCTTTCCAAAATGAAAAGTTTTCTGTTGACGTGATAAAAGATGCCTTACTAGGTTCAGGGGAAATGTGTATTTCCACTGATCAATTTCTGAGTTTCCCAGAAGAAGGGAGCCACCGAGAAATCCTGAAAACTAATGACTGTGGAAGCAAAGTCTATTTGTACTTTATTGCACCAATCAGAGTCTAAACCACTGAATCAGAGAACGAGACAAAGGGAAGTCTCGTGGGGGCATGGGAGCCGGGGGTGGGGGGCTGGGGATAATGGAGAGATGAGAAGGGCTCTGTGTATGCAGAGATGGAACAATTTGGAGAGAGGATCCAAGAAGGCAAACGCACCATACTGCACCCATTCATCGCTTCCTCGAACGTGCACAGAGCATCTATCATGCCCCAGGCATTGGAGGCACAAGGTGCTTGCAGCAGAGCTTGATCCTGTGCCAGACATCCACGTGTGGGCTTTGCTGGGCTGTGAAAGCCCTCAAGTTGTATGCAAAATCTCATGTTCATGGGTACAAATGGGTGAGAACAAAAATAGATGGGTACTTTTTTTTTTTTTTTTCTCATGGGGACAAGGTACACAACATAGGTCACATTTTCTAATCCTCCAGGGACCCTCAAAAAGTAAGTAAACATGATAATAAAATTTTCCTTCTCTAGTCTTTCCCTAGAAAGAATAAACAAACCAAAGACAAAACCAAAACAAGTCAACAAACACTGATGTTTTCCCTTTTTACTTTTGCAAAATTAAAAAACATTTCCTACAGAACCCCTACATTGCAAAGGAAATATAAAAGATTCCCCTGCCCCCAAAATAGAGCATTAGAGGGCAGAATTGATTGACAAGCTCTTAGCGACAGGGTTGCGTCATTGGAGATGATGTGAACGAAAAGACCCAGTGCTAATCCTTGGTTGGTCATGTAAAGAACCCTCCAGCGGACAGGCCGGCAGCCCCTTCTCCTAACAGCTGAGACTTCTGAGTGTTTGTTCCATTCCAAGCCAATGTCAAAAGCTTTACCTGCCCAGCGTTACTCCCGCTCATGCTACTTGATGACGGTAGAAGCATTACTAGTCCTGTTTTACAGAAAAGGAAACAGGCTCAGGGACAATCAATATCAGGTAGAATTCTACAGCTGGAAGTTTTCTGTAATCCCTCTCCTTCCCCTCAAGAAAAGTTATTCATGGGGCTGGGGTTGTGGCTCAGCGGCAGAGTGCTCGCCTTGCACGTGCGCGGCCTGGGTTCGATCCTCAGCACCACGTAAACATAAATGTATTGCTTGCATTGTGTACAACTAAAGCAAATAAGTAAATTTTTTTTTAAAAAAAGAAAAGTTATTCATAGCAACACCATGAAGTTAAGGCTGTCAGGAAATGAAAGCCACTGTCCACCAAACAGTTTTCTTTCACATGAGACTATGAATTAATTTAAAGAGCATTTAGGAGTTGTCTCCTGGAAAGCAATATCAGGGCCCAGATTATGTGCAGTATTGTTTTTCTGTTTGTTTGTTTTTGTTAGTGTAACTGAACACAGGGGCCCTCAACTACTGAGCTGCATCCCCAGCCCTTTCTTATTTTTTTTATTTTTATTTTGAGACAGGCTTTCACTAAGTTGCCTAGGGCCTCTCTAAGTAGCCCAGGCTGGCCTTGAACTTGTGATCCTCCTGCCTCAGCCTTCCCAGTCACTGGGATTACAGGTGTGCACCACTGTGTCCAGCCTCAGAATTGACTATATAATAAAGTTTCCAGAAAAAGAGAATTTGAGCTGAGATGGTACAGTGGAGTTGTGGGAAGCAGGGAATTCTTAAGGATGTAGGACTGAGAACTTCACAGTTTCAAAATCCTGGTCAGCATAGCCTGGCAGCATAGAAAATTTTCTTACCATCTGGACTGTATTTATACTTCCCCTGCTCCTTAAAACATTAAGTCACTTAAAACAACGTATTGTGACATTATTTCAAACTTACAGTTGCAAAAATAGTACAAAGAATTCCTGTATACCCTTCACCCAGATCCCACGACAGCTAACATTTTACCACATTTGCTCGTCTTTCTCTTTCTCAGTAAACAGGCTCATCTTCTTGTGTTTTTTCATGGAGACAAAATGATGCTCTTTTGCCACTTCTGGGTGTGTTTCCCCCAAACAAGGAGATCTGCTTCCATGACCACAAAACAACTGACCAAATCATAAAATGATCACTGGTAAGATACTAATTCTCCTACAGACCTTACTCAGATTTCACCAGTGTCCCAGTTGGACCAGCAGAAGACGATCCCAGTCACCCATGGCATTTGGTTGTTGTGTCTCTTCAGCCTCCCTCAGCATGGAACAGTTTCTCGGCTTTCTTTGTCTTTCATGAGACAGAGATTTTTTGAAAAACAACAGGTCAGTGATTTTGATGAATATCTTTGAATTCGAGCTTGACTGATGTCCTCATTAAATTTAGGTTTTGCATTTGGGGCAGGAGTATCGCAGAAGTCACTTTGTGCTCTTTTCAGTATGTCGTATCAGGGGTACATAAAGCACCTCTCCACTCGTGGTATCGACCTTGACCTCTTGGGTAAGCTGGTATCTGCAAGGTTTCCTCGCTTTGAAGGCACTGTTAGGTTACTGCCCCCCCCCCTTTTTATTCAGTACTGTGGACTGAAATGAGGCCCACTCTACACTTGAGCTACACCCTCAAACAAGGTCTTGCTAAGTTGCCCATGATGGCCTTGAGCTGTGATCTGCCTGCCTCAGCTAAGTAGCTATGATCACAGGCGTGCACCACAGTGCCCCACCACTGCCCCGCCCTTTTTAAAATTTATTTATTTTAGTTGTACACAATGTCTTTTTTATTTTTTTTTATGTGGTGCTGAGGATCGAACCCGGCTGCAAACATGCTAGGCGAGTGCTCCACCGCTGAGCCACAACCCTAGCTGCCACTGCCCCTTTCAACATTACTGAATTAAAAAAAAATGTGGTAAACTATACATAATATTTGCCACTTTAACCATCTTGGGTGTCCAGTTCAGTGATATTAGTACATTCACATTGCTCTGTAACCACACCACCATCCACCCACAGAACTTTTCCAAGTCTGCATCTGTCAACATTGTGCTGCAATATTACACAGAAGCCCTTTTCCCTTTAAGTCATGTTATTGCCCCTAGGAAACCCGGAAGGACTCTCCTCCCAGGGACACAAGGGCAGGTTGAAGGTCACCATCACAGCATTCCTCCTGTTCCCACCTTCTCTGCTCCAAGCTGTGCAAGCTCAGCTCCTCTAAGGGACAAACACGAGGACTGGGGCAGGTGCACTCCAATAACAAAGACAACACACTTTCAAAAACCTGTCTACAGTGGACAAGGCCAAGAAAGATGACTTCACCTTCCACAAAGCCAAAAAAAAGTATATTGTTGGTTTTGTTTAAATCCCAATCTTCTCTTCCTTCTACAACCTCTCTCTCTCTCTCTCTCTCTCTCTCTATATATATATATATATATATATATATACATATATATACATATATATTTTATTAAAATATTTATTTATTTGCTTTTAGTTGTACACAATGCCTTTTTAGTTTTACGTGGTGCTGCGGATCGAACCTGGGCCACGCAACTGCTAGGCGAGCGCTCTACCGCTGAGCCACAACCCCAGCCCTCTCTCTCTATATTTTTAAAGGTGTGGACTTCACTGAAAACCAGTCCCTGGTGGCCACCAAGTTACTTTTTATCTACATGATTCTGACAACTCTAAGTTTTTCATGTAAATGAGCCATAGAGTATTTGTCTTTTTGTGACTGCCTTATTTAATATAACCTAGTGTTCTGAAGTTTCACTCATGAAATTATCCCTGATGGCACTATCAACTAATGTATGGACCTGAGATTTTCTTCTGAGTAGCATGCATCCAAATTTCCTTCCTTAGTAAGGCTGGATAATGTTCTATTGTATGGATATGCCACATCTTGTTTACAGGCTGGTTGATGGATGTTTGGGTTGCTTCCACTTTTTGGCTATTGTGAGCAATGTTTTAAAGAACATGGGTGTACAATGACCTCTTAGCGACCCGGTTTTTAATTATTTTGGGTATATGTCCAGAAGCGAATTATTATTATTATTATTATCATTATTATTTGGTACCGGGGATTGAGCTCAGGGGCACTCGACCACTGGGCCAATCCCTAGCCCTTTTTTTTGTATTTTATTAGAGACAGGGTCTCACTGAGTTACTAAGTGCCTCGCCATTGCTGAGGCTGCTTTGAACTCGCGATCCTCCTGCCTCAGCCTCCCAAGTGCTGGGATTACAGGCATTGGCCACCATGCTGTTATAAGCAAAGGCTTGGACTGTCTCCACCAGATGGCCCATTAAACCCACCCTTAAACCGTCTCCACCTCAGGGCCTGAGGGCCTGAGGGCATATTAACCCTGTGCTTTATAAACCCTGCCCTTGCTATGAGCAGGCACCATTTTCTACTATCCTGCTTTGTGCTGGACATAGTTGGTGGCCCTGGCCAGAATAAAGGCTTCATTGGCTATTACATGAATGGCTTATGAGGCTTTTTTCCTGAAAATTGGGTACAACAATGCCTGGCTCAGAAGCAAATTATTGAACCATTAATTCTCTCTCTTTTTTTTTTTTTTTTTGGTTCTGGGGATTGAACTCAGGGACACTCGACCACTGGGCCACATTCCCAGCCCTTTTTTGTATTTTATTAGAGACAGGGTCTCACTGAGTTACTAAGTGCCTCCCCATTGCTGAGGCTGGCTTTGAACTCGCGATCCTCCTGCCTCAGCCTCCCAAGTGCTGGGGTTACAGGTGTGCGCCACCGCGCCTGGCTCTCTTCTTAATTAATACGTATCTTGGGGGAGAACACTTTTAGACTATGCAAAGATCCTGTTATTTTCATTACACTCTCACCCACTAATTTTAGCATGTATTGATTACTACCTGAGTTGATCATTGGAACTACTGCCAAATGGCGATTTTCTAATTTCAAAATTCCTTTTACATTTATTGTTTAGCGTTCCACAATAGGGAGAACCCCGCCGCCACCTTATTTATGAATATGGACTCATTTTATCCAGTGGGTTACAATCCTTGACTCCGGGACTTCATTCTCCCGAGCAATTCTTTTCTACGTGACTCCCAAAAGCACAAGTTTGGGGAAACGCACGAGCGCTCCTCCTTTCCCGGCCGCCCACCAATGACCAGGTGCAGCGAGCAACCCGCTTCCCCCCCGGGCAGCTCTCCAGGCCACGGCGCCCGGAGTGGGCGGGGCCTGACCGCACTTCACTTCCCGGCGGCCTCGGCGACGTCATCAGCGCGCGCGGTGGTGCGCGCGCAGCCCACCGGGAGGGCCCGTGGGGGCGGAGGCATGGCGGACGTGCTGAGCGTCGGGGTGAATCTGGAGGCCTTCGCCCAGGCCATCAGTGCCATCCAGGCGCTGCGCTCCAGCGTGAGCAGGGTGTTCGACTGCCTGAAGGATGGCATGCGGAACAAGGAGACGCTGGAGGGCCGGGAGAAGGCCTTCATCGCGCACTTCCAGGACAACTTGCACTCGGTCAACCGGGACCTCAAGTAGGTACCGGCCGAGGGGCCAGCTCGGGCACCCGCCTCATCCCCACCCAGCGCCCACCCCCCGCGAGTCCTCGGTCAAGGATGTTCCCCTGCCATTTGCGCCGTCCTCTCCGGTCCTTGCCAGTCCCTCGGGGACCCCTCACCCCGGGCCCCGCCTCCCGGTCTCCATTCTCCGGGCTTCCTACTCCTGGCTGTTTTCCGCCACCCTCATCTCGGCTCTGGTGGTCCGTTCTTGAAGAGGCGGCGTGCTCTTCGCAGAACTTCCACCTCTCCACCGAGCTTAGCAGGTTTCCCACCTGTAGGCCCTCTGCGCCCCGTGGTGTCTGGTCTGACTGTGCTGGTAGTCCCCACAGGACCTGACCAGCACTGCTCAGACCCAGGTGAGTGCACTGGAACTGACTGAGCCAGTTGCTCGCCCCTGAACCTCGAATTGATCAGTTCCACCTCACCTCACTCCCAACATGACAAAACAGGCCTTGATCTGTCGTTCCCTCTTGCTCTGCTCCTCCTCAACCACCTGCTCAGCACTGTCACTGCTCCTTGATTGGTTCTGTTCACATTTTCTTCAGTAGCGACCTAATCTGTAATTGTTAGCCAGCCGATTCACTTATGCGAACCCCTGCCCCCAACAACTCTTAATTTGTGGTCCCTTAGGGCTAGGGATCATAAGTGCCCATCTTTCTTAAAGTCACCTTCTTCTTCTTCGAGTCTTAATTCGTAAGAATTAAATGAGCGGATGTTTGTAAAATGCCAGGCACATGGTAGGTACTTGATTGCTTAAGTCCCAAACTTGCCTCCCTTCCTTAAGGGACTCAGTACTTCCCAGGAAGGTTCTGGTTGGATTATTTATTTGTTTTGATGGTGCTAGGATCAAACCAAAGGCCTCAAGCATGCTGGGCAGGTACTTTACCATTGAAATAATCCTCAGCCCAGATTTTTTTTTTTTTTTCAACTTGGTCTCCTTAGTAACAAAGTGAAAAGAGGTAGGATAGCGGAGGAGAATGTGGCCAAATGATGGATACCTTTTCCACATCTTCAGTAGTTGCCATAAATCACATCCCCCTCCTCAGCCACCACATGCACTTCTTGTTCTTGGGTGTAGTGCCCAGTGCCAGTTAACACTTTCCCTGCTTGAGGGAACTTCCTGGTTGGTGGTTCTTTGCTTCCATTTCCATTTTCTCTGATTTGCTTCCCTTTGTGATTGTCATAGTATTATAACCCTTCACCATTTTAGAAACTTAAAAAATGTTAACATTACCCTTTTGCTTTCTTAAATCTTTGTACAGTAGTGTCAAGGAGAAGGAAGCTCAGGTTTCTGCAAAGAATGTAGTGTGAGAAGCTGTGTGCCGAGTCTTTTGTTGTCAGGGGGACTGGCCTCTAAGAACGTGCTCCAGCAGTGTGCTTTTGCTTTTGCAAAAGCTCACTTTCTCGAGCTTCGCCAGAGTTTTCCTGCTAGACTGAAGTGTGTTTGTTTGACACGGCCCCCTTTGTGGTGTCTTCCCATTCCATTTGTTTATTTTATCTCTTCTTTGTTTTGCTAAGTGTTACCATCTGTGAAGCATCATGTACAAATCTATCCCTATGTGAATGATAAATAATCATCATTTATTCAGGTACTTGCTGTTCTGCCAAGTGCAGGGATCTGCACGTGGGTCTGAAAACCCTTAGTAAGAGGCAATGTTGTACCACATTGCAAAATCCCAGAAAGTCTCCTCCCCCCACGGAGCCTAATTCGAGTTGTTAAATCCTGATTTCAGCAGTTTTTCTGATTCTTGTGCCCTTAACCTTTTTTCTCCTTTGCAACAGCGCCAGGGAGCCCTTTTTAAAATTAAGATAAAATCCCTTATGGGGTTTTCTTGGTTGTCCCTGATTTTTTTTCTTTTGTTTGGTTTTGGTACCAGGGGTGCTTAACCACTGAGCCACTTCCCAGCCCTTGTTTGTATTTTATTTAGAGACAGGGTCTTGCTGAATTGCTTAGGGCCTCTCCAAGTTGCTGAGACTGGCCTGGAACTTGTGATCTTCCTGCCTCAGCTTCCCCAGTCTCTGGGATAATAGACATGTGTCACTGCCTGGCCCTCTGATGGATACTGTGGAGAGCAGCCTTTAGCCAGTGTGGTCAGCTCCTCTGGAGTTTTAAATGAACTCAGGTTTATTTGCTTTACTCATTTACTTTTCAGTGAATTGGAACGTCTGAGCAACTTGGTAGGCAAGCCATCTGAGAACCATCCCCTTCATAACAGTGGGCTCTTAAGCCTGGATCCCGTGCAAGACAAAACTCCCCTCTATAGTCAACTCCTGCAGGCATATAAATGGTCCAACAAGGTAAGGAGACGTCATGAATGGAGTTAATAGAGCAAAAGCCAACTGTTCTTGTCTTTCATAAATGCAGAGAGTGAGGCTAAGTTTTTATTTATTTATTTTTAAATTTTGATTCACACGGTGTTATAGAGTTGAAATTTTAGAATTTTCCTGTAAGCTATTTGGTAGTCCTTTTAAATCTGAGGACTAATAGTGATGCTCAGGTGATTGATTACATTTAATCGGGTGTATTCAACCTGAGGCTGAGTGTAGGGAGCAGCTTTCCTAAGCCTTTGGTAGTCTATGAGTGAATGTTGGGGTGTGTGCATTCTTGCCTGAGGAAGGTATCCTAGTGTTCACTAGATTCTCAGGAGTTCATGACACCCAGAAGGGTGAGGACTGGGGTCTAAATGTTTAGCCACTCAACATTGTTTTTGTTCCTGTGTTATTGTTGTCTGGTCATGGATGGAACAGCATCTCTAGCATGCTGTTTGTTAGATTATTTGCTAATTGTTTTAAACAACTGTAAAGGGAAAACTGAACTGTAGTCTAAAAATAACGGGAGCAGTTAGGCTCATAAGCTGGGAAACAGTTTGTTCACTGATGAGTTCCTTTTGTTTGCTATGTGTTGTTGCATGTGTTTGATTTCCTTTTGATAGGGAGCTAGAAAACAAAACACAGCACAACACAAAACAAAACAAAAAAACAAACTCTGCAAAAAACCTGGGGTTTGGAGAAGGCTTTATTGGGTAAGGGAATCAAAATGTTCAGGGAGTTTGTGGTATTCTGCTGAGCTCATAAGGAGCAGGGTATGCAGGTGGTGTGGCAGAAATCTGCACACTCTTGCTTCCTGAAGGCCTTCTGTATTTTGTTGGTGTGATATCCTTCAAGTGCTGGAAAAGATGGCCTGGCAGTTGTAGGTTTGAGCAATCCTTAAACCTGAAGATCTCCCAGTGTCTAGGTCAGGCCTTGAGAAAGGATTCTGTCCCTGCTTGGTAGGTGTCCTCAGAGATGTGCATTGAACCCATGGTGGGGTTCTTAGCTTGGATTTCCTGGAGGACAGGAAGTGATACTCCTTGAGGTTGGAGAGGGGCAGTTACCAAAAGGACAGTGGATTAATCCAATTTTTCATTTTTATAGTGAAATACCTGAAGCAGGCTAACTTTATAAAGAAAAGAGATGTGGTTAGCTTTCAGTTTAGGAGCTCAAGGGCAAGGTGCTGGCCTTGGCTTGCCTCTGGTGAGAATCTTATGGTGGATGGCATCACAACAGTGGGAACACGCAGGAGAGGAATAGATCACATCATCAGACAGAAAGCCAGAGAGGCTGGGCTCCCACAGTCTCTTCTGAGGGCCTGTCCTCAGTTGGCCTGAGGACCTCCCACTAGGCTCCACCTCTTAAAGGTTCCACACCATCATTGCCACACTGAAGATGAAGTTTGGAACACCTGAACCTTTGGGGGACACATTTGAACGTGACCAAACCATAGCAGAGGGGATCAGGCAGACAAAAAAATTATAGGTGTCTGTACAGTTGTTGGGACATGGGACTGTCCTAGCCAATAGACAGCCCCGCCCTCAGACTGTCCCAGGAGAACTTTCTGCTCTTGGTCATCTGCGTGAGTTTACCTGGTGATTGGTGGAATCTGGTCAGTAGATATATGGTGTGACTTACTTCTGGTTGGATTCCTTATAGAATGTCTTGATTTTTGGTATTGGGACAAGGCAGCCAGGTTGATGTGTCATGTGGGTAAAGTTCTTGAAAGACGTTTAAGTGACAAGGACTTCACAGGGGTGGGAAGATGTAGGGTGATCTCAGAAGTATGAGTTATGGGGACCTTCAGGGGAAGCGACTGGTGTTATGTTGACGTGATGACACTGAACATTTGAGTGAAGGTTGTTTGATTATTTTTATTCACTAATTTTAATTGTTCAGCCATTAAAATAGAAGTCTGTGATCCTCACCCTTGCCCCAAGGTGGAAAAGAGGTTGTATTAAAGAAAAAATGTTATGTATATGGAAACTCTTGCCTTAGAGATGCTACAGGTTAAAAATACAGGTGATGAATCCCGTAAGTGTGAGGCAGATGTGGAGTTTTAGGCATGTCCCCAGCCTGGTGAGGTGATGCTCCTACAAAGTGACTGTGTTCTTTCATTAGTTTCCTAGGGCCACAAGCAGAAGAGAATAGTCAGAAGATTGAGCCTTTTGGGGAGGGCTCAGAAAATGAAGGCCCAGTGAACTGCCTCTTCCCAGCTCCCCGGCTGGACTAAAATTTGGGTTTCCTAACTTAGTTTGCTGCTTTTGTTTTTGTTTTTCCCTCTAGAACTTGATGGTTAGTCTTGTTTGGCTTAAGGTTTTCAACTATAGAAAACAATTTTTCCCCTTTTGGTTGCTTCCGAGAAAGAGTTCATGTTTTTATTCATTCAATCTGTGTGTTTTTTCCTAATTTTCAATGTATTAACAAAGAGTGGAGATGACAACAGATACATGTTACCTGGGTCCTCAAGCTGTTACTCTTTCCAGGACAGACATCACTGGTCAACCATTGCTTCTTTCCTGCCGAGACTGTGTGTGTTGGCTGGGAATCCTTGCAACTCTGCTCATTGTGGGTTACTTATGGGAGGGCTGCAAGGAAAGCATGTCTGTTATTTGTGTTGCAGTAGGTAATTTCCTATGTGGCTGTTATTTATTTATGCCTTACCTTACACTGGGAAGGAATTGAGGTGGATTATAAGAATTCATAAGACCCAGAAAGAAGAAGAAGAACAGGACAAGGATGCTGTATGTACATTTCTTTAATAAACTCAAGAAGTAGCCTGGAGAAAAAAGCTAGCATTCCAATTTCCAGCTGGCGACATAAAGAGGCAAACAATTAATTATGTGTGTTTATCTTCTCTTGCAAATGAAAAGAGCTTTTTAATTGCTCAAGCTTTTACCATTCATCATTTTACCCTCAAAGAGTTGAAACCAGTAAGTGCATTAATATAGTAAGCGAAGTTTGGGGTAACTTGCCAATGTCAGCTTTCTGCACTATTGGCTAAGAATTGAAGGAAGTGTGGGGAAGGCTTTGACACTGCCCGTTATGTGGTGAACTTTCTGCTTTATGTGCTGTTGGCCATAGAAAAGTCTCGTGCATGCCTAATGACTAATTATTTTCTTTAGGGGATTTTTGTAATTTTTGTAAAGTCAGTTGGAATAATAATTACATGGAGTTGGTATAATTGTTAGAATAACACATTTAAAAATTAATCTAATTTAGTGAAATGATGTCAAATAGCTGTGAGCAGCACTTTTCCTGTGCTGAACTGGAGAAAGAATTTAGCTTTTAACTATTATGCACCTATACATAATTGTTCTGTGGAAGGATGACAAGCTTTCTTGACTAGGGCAAAAAATAATTGGCATCAACACTACTCTTGCTATAAAATAGTCGGTGCAGCCTTTGTTGCTTATTATGTTCCAACATGCTGAGGGTTAGGCCAAATTTACCCTGAAGGTCCCTTTTTATTGTTCCCAGAGTCCTGTCACAGGCTTTTATTTCCAGCTTTGACTTTACTTGTGGCAGGAGGCTAATCATATAAAGTCATCTCTTGGTGTCTATGGAGAACTGCTTGCAGGAGTCCCCCACTTTCCAGGATGCCAAACTCCTCTGTTGCTCAAGTCCGTTACATGGAATGATGCAGTATTCGCATATAGCATATGCATATCCTTCCATACGCTGTGTTGCCCAGACTGGCCTTGAACTTGAGTAGCTGTGTTATGGGTTGGTGCCACTGGCTCCTTCCATATGGCTTAAATCCTCTCTAGATGACTTATAATGCCTAATACAATGTGTGTTGTATGTCAGTAGTTACTATACTATATTGTTTAGGTGATGATGGAAAAAGTTTTGTACAATTCAGTACTGATGCAGTATTTTCCATCAGTGGTTTCCCGAATCTTCAATGGGCAGACCACAGGTAGGAGAGCCAACCACACTAACTAGGTCTTTGCCTTTCCCTGGTGATGGTGTAAACATCAAAGACCCCCATAACATCACTTTCTGCTGGGGTTAGGATGGGCCCAGTGCAAGATACTGTTGGTGTTCTTTTTGTTTTTACTATGCTTTTTTTAAAAATAAAATTTAATTAAAGAAAGAGACCTTTCTATTCCAGGATAGTCACTTGAAACTCTGAAGACAGTTGCTCCGTTCTGTTCTCCTGAACTGCTGTTATCAGCATCTACTTACTCCGGGGCTGTACGTTATTGTGGTGTTTGGCCCTACACCCATGTTTGAAGATGCTCTTCCTGTTTTTGCATCCTGGAGTGGACAGGGTTGGAAGTGTTCTGCAGTGCCATGCTGAGCTTTTCCTGTAGGGACCTTCTTGTCCTCTTTTAAGGTTAAGCAAGAGAAGAAGACAGGTACCATGGCTCTCTTGTTCCTTGTTTGGATTCCCTGGCACCTAGCAAGACTCCTGTACACAGTAAGCATGAAATTAAAATTGACTGAATGAATAAAGAATAAATAAAAGCTCTTTGTGTGAATTTTTAATTTACAGCCCTTTGGTGGCTTGTGTGCTTGTATTCCTGATGCAGTACGGTAGGGGCATTCCCATTTTCAGCCATCACTGGGAAGTCTAGTGCTGCTTATAGTTGAGAAAGAACCCTGAGATGGTGTGATGGTGACCAGGGCTGGCTTCCAGGAGGGTAATTCGGAAGGATAGGGTGAGGTTTGTTGGTGATGATAAGCTCTTTGAGGGCTGAGGTTGGCAGTTTCATCCATGTCGTTTGTCACTGGTGTGCCCTGCAAAGTGAGCCGAGTCGACAGCCAGGGCTTAGGAGGGGATGGGGCTTGGTAGAAGTGTCTTGGAGTTGACTGAGTCAGGCTGATTTGAGCGGCTGCACCTCAGGTGTTCTGTGACAGCTGTTACTTTGACAACAGCGAAAACACTGTCTAGAAAGGGCAGAGTTGACTCCATCGTCTCTTGGGGTTGTTCCACTTTGTGAATTACTGAGAACTCATTTGTGTTCCTGTTGTTTTCCTTGCCACCAGGCCCATCCCTGCCTTGTTCTTTTCTCTGCATAGCTGATACATGATTCGGGAACACTGATCCATTCAGGATGTAATAGGAAAGAAAGTTACTTAGATGCTTCTAAAGCTAGTCATCAGGACTTTAGGACCAGTCAGTGTTCTGGATTTTCTTTGTTCAGGTACCATTCTTTCTTTTTTTGAGAGTATTAGGAACTGAACCTTGGATACTCTACCACTGAGCTATATCCCCAGACCTTTATTTTTTTATTTTCAGACAGGGTCTTGCTAAGATGCTTAGGGCCTCACTAAATTGCTGGGGCTGAACTTGAACTTGTGATCCTCCTGCACCAGCCTCCTGAGCTGCTGGGATTTCAGTTGTGCACCACCACACCCAGCTTCAGGTACCATTGTTACAGGTGCTGTTTCTCCTAAATCTGTCTTGATAGCACCCACTCAGAGTGGACCTGCTAGCATGGTGGGTTTGACTGCAGTATGGGCTTCTCTGGTTAGCCTTGAACCCCAAACCTTCCTCTTCCCGCCTACCCTCAAACCCTGATACCCCAGGAGCCATTATGAAAATAACAGTAAGACAAACAAATAGAAGAAACAATGAAATAAAACAAGTCTCCTGGATTTCTAGGCACTGTAAGATTCAGACAGGTAATGGCTTAGGTGTGCATTCTGCAGCCAGACTACCTGAGATCTGATCTAGTGCTGTGCTTCAGCTGTGTCTTGACCGAGGGAAAAAATTATTTTTGAGCATCAGTTTCCTCATTTGTACAATGAGGAATATTTGTCTAATAGGGCTGTAGTGAAGACTGAGTGAGATCATGCATGCAGATGCCGTAGGAGGAGTTCTCCTCTCAGTAATTCACAAAGTGGAGCAACCCCAAGAGGCCGGTGGAGTGAGCTGGGGATGCAGCTCAGTGGTAGAGCACCTGCTTTATTTATTTATTTATTTTTTTGTAGTATTTTTTTTCCTTTTATTCTAAGCTGTTATATATGATGACAGAATGCATTACAATTCATATTACACACATAAAGAACATTTTTACATATCTCTGGTTGTATACAAAGTATAGTCACACCATTCCTGTCTTCATACATGCACTTAGGGTAATGATATCCATCTCATTTTATCATCTTTTTTTTTTTTTTTAACCCTTTTGCCCCGTCCCTTTCCCTCACTCCCCATTGGCCTTTCTAGTGTTCCTCTAATCCTCCTATGCTCCCTGTCCCAACCCCACTGTGAATCAGCCTCCTTATATCAGAGAAAATATTTGGCATTTGGATTTTTGGGATTGGCTAACTTCATTTAGCATTATATTCTCCAGCTTCATCCATTTACCTGCAAATGCCATTATTTTATTCTCTTTTATTGCTGAATAATATTCCATTGTGTATATATACCACATTTTCTTCATCCATTCATCTACTGAAGGGCATCTAGATTGATTCCACAGTTTAGCTATTGTGAATTGTGCTGCTATAAACATTGATGTGGCTGTGTCCCTGTAGTATGCTGTATTTAAGTCCTTTGAGTATAGACTGAGGAGTGGGATAGCTGGGTCATAAGGTGGTTCCATTCCCAGTTTTCCAAGGAATCTCCATACTGCTTTCTAGATTGGCTGCACCATTTTGCAGTCCCACCAGCAATGTATGAGTGTGCCTTTTTCCCCACATCCTCTCCAACATTTATTGTTGTGTTCTTAATAGCTGCCATTCTGACTGGAGTGAAATGAAATCTTAGAGTAGTTTTGATTTGCATTTCTCTAATTGCCAGAGATGTTGAACATTTTTTCATGTATTTGTTGACTGATTGTATATCTTCTTCTGAGAAGGGTCTGTTCAGTTCCTTGGCTCATTTTATTGATTGGGTTATTTATTATTTGATGTTAACATTTTTGAGTTCTCTCTATATTCTAGAGATCAGTGCTCTAGAATACCTGCTTTATATGTGTGAGGTCCTGGGGTTCCACCCCTAGCTCTGCAAAAACAGCAACAAGCAATAGCAGCGTCAGGCTGACTCTCAGAGAGTGAGTGCCAAATGAATGGTGGCTGTATCACCAGGCGGTGGCAGCGTGTACATGTGTGTTCTGGTATCACCAGGCGTGATGGTAGCATGTACTCTGCGTGCTTATTCGTGGTGGCATGTGCTCCGTGCTTGTGAGCGAGCCTCCAGAGCTGGCTGCCTTGGCCCCTGTCCCAGCTCTCCTGCCTGATAGCTGGGAGGCCAACGCTGGGTCTCAGTTTCTCTTCTTGAGGCTGGGGGTGTTTCAGCAGCTCTTCTGAGGACTGCATGAAGGTATCAAAAGCACAGCACCTAGCCAGCACAGGGTAGACACTCCCTAGAGGCTGCTGGCAGTATCCAACACTTGGGCCTCTTCCAGTGACCTCCATCCATCACCAGGCCTCCCACCCTACACTTTGGTCTGTTCTCCAAATCAGATTCATGTAGGTGACAGTGCCACCCTGGGGAAGCCTCAGCATGGCTGGCAGTGCTTCTCGGTGGGAGGAGTGGTGTGGATGTGGTCCTCTCCTAGAAAGCCTGGCTGGAGGTGAGCGGGGGGGGGGTGGTGGTGGTGGTGGTGGTGAGGGGTTGGGAGAACCACAAGGTGGGTTGAGAAGACTGCAGAGGAGGGGAGAAGGGCACCTCCGCCCCGGCAGGCCGTTCCTTCCAACTGAGGAGGGCAAGGCCTTCTTCCCAGGGATTGGAATTCTGATGGATTCTTCTCACCTGGTGCGAAAAAGTGCTGTGGGCCCTGTAGAGTTTTTTTTTTTTTTTTTTGGTACCAGGGATTGAACTCAGGGGCACTTGACCACTGGGCCACATCCCCAGCCCTTTTTTGTATTTTATTTAGAGACAGGGTCTCACTGAGTTGCTAAGTGCCTCGCCATTGCTGAGGCTGGCTTTGAACTCACGATCATCCTGCCTCAGTCTCCCAAAGTGCTGGGATTACAAGCGTGCGCCACCGCGCCCGGCCCCTGTAGAGTTTTTAAGGTCTTTATTTCTTTATGAAAAGGTTTGCGTACAGAGCCCAGTGTGGATCATGTGTGTGGTGTCACTTGGGTGCCTTTTACCAGCAGGGCGGTGGAGTCAGGCTCTTAGCTTTGTAATGGGGTGAAGGTTGTCACCTGCCTGTGCTCAGCCCCTCCAGCTGCTGCAGGTGGGCCATGGCACTTCTGCCTGTGGTTGGTTGGGGTGAGGGAGCCTAGCACATTCGTGGTGCCTAGAGCAGTGCTTGGGGGGTGAGTGCAGTTTGTCCTAATGGCAGCACTTCCGTCAGGTCATGTGCATTCTGGGCACTGGGCAGAGCATTCGGGAGAGCGGTGTTTAGTCTTGGCCATCCTCTGCTCAGCTGGGTGAGCCCATGCCGGCGGCCTTACTCCTCCAGGTTCTGCACCTCCTTGGTGGACTGCAAGGTTGGCCTGGATCACCCTTCAAGGCCCTTTCAGCTCTGACTTGGGGAAGTCAGCGATGGATTCCTGTGGGGACGAAATGAAAGCGCATCCAGGACCCGGAGGGGAGTTTTTCCATTCCTTCTTCTCTTGCCCAGGAATATTTTGAAGTACACAGAGCTCTTGTCCGTTCTCCAGAGAAGAGCAGCTGCCCTCAAGGACTTCAGTGGAAAATTACCTGGCCAAGCTTCTCCAGACAGCCCTGGCCTCTTGTAATGCACCGGTGTGAATGTTGATGAAGACCAAGTGACACCCTAGTACTTTAAATGGTTTCCATCTCAAGGCTTATTAGTAGTGGCTGTGAGAATTGTTACTTTATTGTTGCTGGAATCAGGTTTGTAACCCCCTCCTTCTCTTTCCGGAAGAGGGGAAGACGGGAGCTCTCCCTACACTTCAGGGGCCTGCCCCCACGCAGCTGAGGAAGCAGGTGACAAAGCCCCTCAGGGCTCATTCTGTTGTGGGGGCTCTTTGTGGTTTTTTTTTTTTTGGTACCAGGGATTGAACTCAGGGGCACTCGACCGCTGGGCCACATCCCCAGCCCTTTTTTGTATCTTATTAGAGACAGGGTCTCAATGAGTTGCTAAGTGCCTCACCATGGCTGAGGCTGGCTTTGAACTTGTGATCCTCCTGCCTCAGCCTCCCAAGTGCTGGGATTACAGGCATGCACCACTGCGCCCAGCTTGTGGGGGCTCTTAGGATACCCTCTTTGGCTGTCTTCCATTAGTTGTTTTTGGACTGGTGAGGTTTGTGTGGTTTGTCTAGAACCTTCTGTAGACTTTAACTAGAGCCTTAAAGGACACTATCTTGTCTTTTTCTGGAATGTTAGGTAGAGAGGAACTCGTCCTTGTCATTTTTTCTTCATGCTTAGCTGCAGGTGGCTGGTGGGAAGGACGTATGGCACTGTGTACAGGAAGAGTCTCTTGTTCCTGCCTCTTGTCACTTGTCTTTTCTTCCTGGTGGTTTGGGCTAGGATTAGAGCTGCTGGGTTATCAGTGCTCCTGTGGCTTCACTTAGCAGCCATGCAAGATGACACCTAACTGTCACCAGCCTAGATCTCCCCTGAGACCCAGCCTTTGTATGAAAATGCCTGCTGGACACGTGCCCTTAGACGCTCACAGGCCTCTTGGACAGAAGCAGCCCAGAACTAAGATCCCCCATCCCCCGACCACTCCGTGGGTCCAGCTGGGCGGCACTGTCCAGCCGCATGCCCGACTCCACTCTCACCCGTGGCCACCGCCCGGCCTTCACACCCGCTGACTGAGCTCTGCTGTTCCCTCCTCACAGCCTCGCAGCTCCTCCCTCATCCTGCCTGCTGCTGCCCCAGCCCGGTGGTCCTTGCTTGAGGCCCTGCTCCAGCTCCCCACCTGCCCTTCCTTATCTCTTTTCCAGCCCTGAGGGATCATCATAAAGTCGAAGTCTGGTTTTGTGGCTCTTCAGTGACTCCTTCCACCTCGCGGGAGGCATTCTAGCCACAGTGCTCAGGAGGCGGTCAGACCTGTGGCCGCTGACCCGGCCTCAGCTGTGACATGGGGCCAGCAGTCCTGTCTCTTAGGGTAGTTGTGCAGGTACCTGGTTAGCTGCCCAGGTGAGTGTGTGCATCACCTGTTTGCCATTGGCAGCCTCAGGTAAACCCAGGGCTGTCTTCGCTAGCTGCCTCCCTCCCTCCCGCCTTCCCCCCTCTTTTCCTCAGGAAACAGAAAAGCTAAAACTTTCTATGATGGAACATTTCAGATATGCATGAAAGTAAGGGTTGGACAGTGACCCTCCGTGTCCCCGCTTCAACAGCGAAGCTCATCTTGCCCTTGTTTCCTTATCCCCCTCCCTTGCCTGCCCTGCTTGTTGGGTGGGCCGTGGGGTGGGGGCTGGAGTAATTTAGGGCACCTCCCGGACGTGGTGTCGTTTTCTGCAGATATTTCAGTGTGCAGCTCCCTTCCTCCCACTCTCCCTGTGCTTCTTTTGCCAATTCTGTTCTAAAAATTAATTGTAGTTCTCCGAGGGGCCATAATCTGTTTGTCCCAGGGACTTTGCACATGTCCTCCCTCCTTTCTTTCTGTGGAAAACTCTTAGTCATTCAGGGCTCAGCCAGCTGCTCCTCCTCTGTGAAGCCTTCTAATATGTGCCCCTGTTGTTGCTTTTACCCTCTCTGTTTATTGGCCTGTTTCCCCACAAGGTGAAGCTTATTCTGTTAGGACTGAGACTCGGGGCAAGTTATCAAACACCTGAGGGCCTCAGTCTGTTGAACTGTCCAGTGGGCCCAGTACTGATCTCACCGCACGGTTGAGAGCGTCTGATTAGGAAAGTACAGTTCTAGTTCCAGGTAGGACACTTCTGCATTTAGTGAATAGTAATTATTGCTGTCAGCTAGCTGTGTGTGCGCAGTATAACAGTATTTGAACCCAGTTAAATTGAAGCCCTGGCCTCTCTTCCTCTCCTTTTTAGATTGTCTGCTCAGATTGCTTTACCTTGACCTTTCGCAGACCATGTTGTGCTTGTTAGGTGAGGAGAAGTGAGAGGGAGCAGGCATGGGATGGTGCCAAGTCTGTCCCTGCTCTTGAGGCTCCCCTGGGCGGGGGTCAGGCTTTGTGCCTGGTGCAGGGGAGGCCAAGCCAGGGCATCTGTTTTGCCTCCTGCTCACTGCGCTGTCCCTTGGCTTCTGAAAGCTGTTCTCTGCCTTCCCTCTGTGCGGCCAGCTTTGCTGCAGTCACTTATTTGTTTTGGGAGGCCCAGCTCGCTGTAGTTTCTTGCTTGGTGAATCTTTTGCTGGGCCGTTCTGGCTTGTTTTTCCTTGTTGACTTGATAAGAGTGGATGGAACTCCCCAGGACCCTCACTTGGCCCCAGGGACAGTTTGCTCAGCAAATAGCTTCTGGCAAGTGAGTAACTTTTGTCCTTGCCCCCACCCCTGTGCCTTTGTGGTCTTGCCAGACCTGTTCGAGCCCTGCGAATTGGAGGCTCTTTCTGAAATTTCCTCCAGCCTCGTTCATGGTGGCCTGCTGAGGAACCTGAGCAGCTGCCTGTGCCCTGCTGCCTGCCCCCCTCTGCCTGATATGCCCTGTAGCTTCGTGGGCACATTCTTTTCTGCTTCCTCTTCCAGTCCCCATAAAGTGCTTCTGCAGAGCTGATTGCACCTGTTTTTGCCCCCGAGTCTCGGGGTGGCTGCGCTGGCCGTGCTGTGCCGTGTGCTGTCTGAGGGTCTCTTTCTCCAGGGTTGGAACCGTGGAGTCAGTTTTGGGTGTCTGGAATCTAGCGCATAGTGGCACTTGGTGACTGAGCACCACCCCACGTTTCCAGACACACTTGTCCTTGGACTGAGTTAGATCTCACTGGCACCTCAGCTATCAGGTTATTGCACCTCATGTTCTAGAGAGAATGACTAGTGTGTGGCCACACCGCTCGCCCTCTTAGTGGGACCAGCAGTGTCTTGGCAACTTGAAAAGAGAACGCCAACTAGGTGTCCAGGACAGGCGAGGTTTCTTTTACTGCTGAGGCTAATTAGATACTGCCCTTCCCCTGGAGTGACCCACTGTCCGGAGCGGTGGTCCACACAGAAGATGTAACAGAATCCTCAGGGACAGGTGGGACACACTGACAGCTAGGTGTGTGGGACCCAGCCCAGGCGTGGGCATGGTCCAGGGCAATTGCCTCAACCTTGTGAGCAAAGCAGCGTCAGGCCCCGCGGCCTAGGAGAGACAGGTGCCCTCGCCTGCTTTAAACTGAGGACGCCACAAGTTGGGATCTTAGCAGGTAATTGGCATCTTTGCTGGCCATCTCATCAGAGAGAAAGGAACTGCCCAGGAGTCCCTGACTGCCTTCACTGGCATGGGAGGGGCAGCAAAGAATGGCTGTGTCAGGATAGGTGTCACCCCCTCCCCCAACAATTGCCTGCCTAGCTGCCTGCCTTTCTTTTCTGTGGTGCTGGGAATTGAGCCTAGGGCTGCTCTAGGTACATCCACAGCCCTTATTTATTATTTTTTGAAAATAATTCAAAATTCATATGTTGCTTTCACATATGGGAGTTGGATTTTCATCTGGTCTTTTCATCTTCTTATCAGTTCATAATAAAAATCTGTGTATTCAAGAAAAAAAAAAAAAGAAAGAAAGAAAATAATAGGTCTTGCTAAGGTGGGCCTTGAACTGCTCCTGCCTCATCCTCCTCAGTTGCTGGGATTATAGGTGTGTGCCACTGTGTACAGCTCCTTTGTCTTTCTTTTAGACAGGAATGGTACTTAGTCCCGCATTGGGTTCATGAGCTACTCTTTTCTCCATTTGTCTGTTTTAGGATTAGAGCGCTACATCGTGCTATTTGTTACTCTCAGTTGGTAGGCTTCTGTGATCATAGACCAGTGTCGGCACTCAGGGTTCAGCTCTCTCTCCTCACGCCTGTCACGTGTTACAGTTGGTGTGTGTGTGTGTGTGTGTGTGTGTGTGTGTGTGTATGCATTCCCCTGTGAGAAAATGGTTGCTCCTGTTGTCAGGTGCTCAGTTGTAATCATTTCCAAACTGGTTTTTGGGTACTGTGCTGTTGGCCAGGACATACTCAACTCATCCATTCAGTAAATATTTATTGAGCACCTACTGTGTGCAATGTTGTAGATACAGTGGACAGAGCAGATGAATTCCCACCTTTGTGGGCCTTGCTTCTATTCAGTTCTCTAACTCGACCAGAGGAGTAGAGTGCCCAGAGCACCTGGTGTTAGTAATTCCTGGGTTTCCTGCCGGTCCCACCCCTTCCTTCACCAGTGGCCTTAAATGCCTCAGCTTACTGTTCCTTCTTCTCAGAAAGAAACCTAACTCACAGGGCTGGGTGACATAACTGGCACATGCAACTTAACTGGAAAAGCGTCTGAACATAAAGGCAGTTGTGCCTTGGCTGTCCAAGTGTTTTAAATATCACCCTGTTTTATAGCTTGCTGCATTTTAATTCTGTCACACTCTGAACACAAATGCAGATTTCTTGCTAGCGATATACAGTGTTCTGGTTTATTTGTCCTTGGCACGTCACTAGTTTGTCCTTAACTCTTTTCCAGCCCAAGACTGTGCTTGCTTCTTGTTGATTTCAAGACAATACCAGGAATATATCTTACCTTTGTGTCCGGGGTGGGAGGTGGATAATCACTTGATCAGCGTTAGGGCACTGACTTCCTTGCTGCTGCTGACCTGAGACCTGACCCAGTTGGTCTGTTTCTGTCATAAGAAAATGCTCCTCATCTTGTTTGCAGCGAGTGGTGGACCCTTTACTGTCATCTTCCCTCACCTGCAGGGGATGCACGTCAGGACTTCATTGGAGGCCTGATACCGCAGGGATAATGCTGGACCCGAGAGGTTTAATGCCTTTTTCATCTTAACTGAGCACTTTCTGTGCACTGAGGCTGTAACTTTTGCAGTTTGAGGTACAACAGCAAAACTGGCATAAATTTCTCTTTTCTTCATAATTTCGTGGATAGAAGATTTGTTCTTATAGTGGATCTTAGCAACTTCAGGATATGATTTTTTTTTTGAACTTTTTCCTTACTAAGCTGAGAACTTTTGCCTTTTTACTTATGGAATGCACTTTACAGCTTCTCTTGGGCATATCTGAATTGCCAGCATCACTACTTTTGAGCTTTGGTCCATTATTAAGTAAAGTAAGGGCTCCTGGAACATAGGCACTGTGACGTCCCAGTCAGTCTGAGGCTGACTCCCTCACGCTGCTCAGAATGGCACTCGACTTAAAACTTACAAATGGTTCATTTCTGAAGTTTTCTATTTAGTATTTTCAGCCTGCTGTTGACTGCGGGTCACTGAAACTGTAGAAAGCTAAGCCACCAATGAGGGCAGCTGTGTTTCCAGCTGCATCTGCTTAAATATCCTTGAGATCTGGGAGCCCTGAGGCCTTTTTCTCCAGTGTATGTGAGGTTGACCTTCTGCAGCCACCTCGTGCCTCCCTGGGTCAGCCGTGGTCCTGGCTGCATGGTGTTTTCTCCCTTTGCCTGGCTGCCCACCTGCTCTTCGGCCAGTTGCCCTGTCAGCAAGATTTGTCTACCGCGCCTTTTAAAACCACATTTTATAACACAGTCTGTTTCCCTGAGTTGAACACATTGATTAAAAATAGTGCCTTATGCATGGTGCTTGTGACCAGAATCAGAATAATCCAAGTTCCTAGGTAGCCTGGACCCAGCGAGCAGGAAGTGATCAAGTGACTGAGCACTGAAGGCTCCGTTGGATGGAGGAGCGCATTTTCCTTCTGAAGTCTCTGCCCTGGCTCTGTGTGCTGCGGTCCTCCCCAGGTTTCACTGCCTTCACCTGCAAGATGGGCTTGAGGACACTTCTGTTTCTGGTGGTGAGGGCACCTGGCACAGGGCGGCACACAGAAGGCACCCCTTGGGTCCTCATCCAGTCCCCTCTCCTGTGCCCTGTCCCCCAGACACTTCGATGACTGGTGGAGACTTTCCTGCTAACTGGATCACCTTCAAGCTTGATTTGCATAGCAAAAATGCCAGCTCCAAGTGTCTTTAAAATGTTAAAAACCCAGCAGCAACAACAAAACAAAACAGCAGTAGATTACGGAGGCCACCACTCCCTGTCCCTTGTTTTTCCCAGTCTCAAATAGGGACTGTGTTAATTTTAATTGCTTGGATGCACTCAAATATTGAGATTGGAATGCATTTTCACAGTAGCTCAGACAGCGTGACCACGTTATCTTGCAAGCAGTTTGTTGGAATCCTTGGCCAAAATATTGTACTGGGGACCTCATCTTGTAAAGCCGGAGTGTAGTGATTTCCAGCAAGATGTCTTGGGGGAATGTTGCTTTCCTGTCTAGACTTCCTCCTGACACTGAAATGTCCTCCTCAGTCACATAGTGATGTGCTCATATTGCTTTCGAGGAAGGACGGTGGAGGTGTCTCAGCAGAGTTGCTTTATTCTTAGAAGTTGCCGAGTCGAAAGGGCCTGGCTGAGCTGCCTGCTGCCTGGGTCCTGGAGGAATGGGGACACTTCCTGCAGCCTGGTGTAGTCTGGAGGGCGCTTCCCAGTGACCGCATCTCCCGTGGTTGACTCTACGCCTCTGATAGTAACAGGTATTTGTTCCCAAACTACTGAGCTACCTCCTTTCGCCAGGACGTTTGCAGCAGCCTCCTGACTGGCCTCCGTCTGCCCACTGCCAGACTTCCCCACGCCGCGTCAGAGTGACCTTTCAGAATGCAAGTTTGATCACATAACTCTCCTGCTAAGATGTGTTTCTGACTCCTCGTGCTCAGGATTAAGGCAAATGCCATAGTTCCCCGGGCTGGCTCCCGTGGAGCCCCACTCTGGCACCTGGTCACCTAGAGGTGCCATATGGGCCCTGCTGCCACATGCTCCTGCCCAAACAGGCCTCACCCTCTCCCAAATTTTGCTTGACTGATACTCGCTCATTTTTGCATATTTGCTTCTAGTCACACGTTCAGGAGTCTTTTTTACTCCTTCCAAGTTAGGGTGAGGTGTTCCTTCTGTGTGCTGCCGCAGCCCCCTCCCCACGTTGCCCCATTTCCCATTGCAACAGAAGTCCAAGTGGCCTGGCCTCGGGGGAGGGCCCATGCCACCCAGCCTGTTCTCCAATGTAACAAACTAACCAAACACTTCCAGTTCAGTAAGTAGCTTATTAGTCCTCACAGACAGTGTTATAACTTGAATTCCATGAGGTCGGGACAGAGCTGGGATTCCAAGTCCCCTCTGCCACGTTGGGGAGGAGATGGTTCTTCTGCACTGTTTCCTGCACGCAGCTGCAGGAAGGTCTCACTTTGGATTATGATTCTGCTCACGTTTTGGCTTACTGAAGGAGAATGCATATTAAGGTGTTTTTTTTTTCTTTTTAAACTAGTTTGGGGATACAAACAGAAGGCAAATTATCTTGATTATTTTGAGGCAGATAGGAAAAGGGCAGAGAAAGGATACTGTGAAAGTTTCAGAGGCGTTTTGTACTTATTTTAGCACTTTACAGTTCTGAAGTGGGGGCACAGCCACCATCTCCTCAACCAGGTGAGGCTCTGTTGGTGAAGTTAAGTCCTGCTCTTGGTGTCTGGTCACCTGGGTTCAAGTTGGGCCTCCCCTTAATGGCTCGTGACCTTGGGCAACTTACTCTTGTCTCCTGATCTGTGAAACGAGGCTGATGACAGTATCCACCCTAGGGTCATCAGGAGCACCAGGAGCTGCGCGTCTGGGAGGGTTGAGTGGCTGGCCCGCGCTAGCTGTTGGGATGCTCCTTGGCTCTCGGGAGCTCTGGAGGCTGGGGTGGGCTTGGCCTTAGTTTATTGGGGAGGCAACCGGGGTTCCTAAATGTTAAGTGACTCCCAAGTCACAGGCTTTAGATGGTCAAGAAGAATCACAGAGCCTCTGTCTCCAGCCCCTTCTGCTCTTTTCTCCTCTGCTGCCTCCACAAGGGCAGGTGCTGTGCAGCTGCTTCCTGAGAGTGTGTCACAGCTCCAGGGTGAGGACATAGTCTGAGCGTGGCTGTTCTTCTGGGTGGAATCACAGAAGGTTCCCTTAACTTTGTGCAGATACAGACCACAAGGATTACTGTGAATATTCTTATTTTAAATATTTAGGTGGGTAGATTATATGAGGTGCTGGCAAAGGAGAACCTCTAGATAATTTGTAATTTCTTAACATATCTGTATCCTTATGTCATATTTTTAGTTTCTTTTTTTTTAATTGAAGTTATTAAAGCATAACTTAGCTCTAGGATATCCCAGAACTTGTCCATTGCTGTGGCTTTGACTAGCCCTTGACAGAAACCTCATAGAAGTAATTTAAGCATTGAGTTGATGTTTTTAATTGTGTGTCTGTGGTTCGGCCTTTGTTGGCCCATGAGTCTGTGGGCATGCCTTTCCAGGGGATAACTCCAGCATTCATTGAGGTTCTTTCATGATCTGTGGCTTTGATAAGTGAGAACCAGTACTGTGAAGGGAGAAGCATCACTAGTTTTTAAAAGTTTATAAACCAAGTATTTATTAATAAAATGTTTATATTCTTCTTCAAATACAACACATTTTGCAGTAATTAACATGTTATACTCTATAAAACTTTATTATCAAATATTCAGGCCAAAACAATAAAGTTCAGAATATGCCAAATCAGTTTCGTTGCAAATTACTATTAGCCTAGGGATGAAAAGAAAAATTTTAGAACTGAAAGCAGTAGGCCTAGAGGGGTGGTTGTTTCATACCATGGAATCCCTCCAGTTCTAACTGTGCCGGGCTGCGTGGACCCTCCTTGCACGGACCCTCCCGTGTAGCCCAGGAGGTGTGTGCTGCAGGTGCGGCATCTTGGTCTTCTGGGCTCCGACTTCACTTTCCGATGGAGAACTTATTTCCAAAGTTGAGGTTCAGCCTGCCTCCTGCCATGCTTCCTCTGTGTGCCTCTGACCCCACCCTTCTTCCTTTCCTATAATGCCCATTAGCGTTTCAGAAGTGGTTGTCTGTGTAAGCGGGTCTTGTACCAGTCCTTCAGTTGATGAAGGGTGACTGTTATCATTATCGAGAGCTGTCAGAAGTCGATCTTGGGGACTCCTTCCTCTGGAAGAATAAGTGGATGCATTTTGAAACTTTGAATATTGAATTTTAGTGCTGAGCAACTTAGTGTGGTTGGAGTGTATGTAGCTGGGAGAGGAGGTGCTTAAGGAAGGTTCCATAGATATGTGTCATCTACTGGACTGGTGCCATCCCTGTCTCTCTGTGTGCTTGCACAGGAAGACCTGCAGGAGTTGGTCTGACGACAGCCTGGCTGCACCCGTGGGTGTGGATCACGGCTGTGTTCTGCAGCTTTTTCTGCCAACTTGCATTAGCTCCCTTGGCCCAGCTTCTTCGGCTGGGTCTGTGTGCGGGTGAGACGGGTTTGCATTGCAGCAGGGTTGTGCTTCTGCTACTGTGCCTCCTGCCAGGGACCTGCTTGCTCATTCTACTGCTGATCTTTACACATGGGACCTGTTTATGTTGCTTGGGTCCTTTTCACAAGGAATGTTAATTGAGTTTTTTTTTAATATTTATTTATTTGTTTTAGTTGTACACAATGCATTTATTTTTATGTGGTGCTGAGGATCGAACCTGGGCTGCGTTCGTGCTAGGCGAGTGCTCTACCGCTGAGCCACAACCCCAGCCTGGCAATTGAGTTTTGTTAATTTGTTCCTTTTGTTTTTTTGTACCGTGAAACAAGTCCCTTCCCCTCCCCAGGCAGCCTAGGTATCGAGATCAAATCCAGGTTCTGCAGTCTGTTTACTGCGTGACCTTGGGCAGATTGCTGGGCCTCTCTGACTTTCAGTCTGCACATCTTCAAATGGGGATAACAGTGAGCTCATGCTGGGGAAGAACTTAGCTCGTGCTCAGTGCTCAGTGGCTCTAGTGAGCACTGATGCTGCAGCAGCCCCGCGCTGCCCTTCCTGCAGTACCATGTGGGGAGGTTGGAGAGGGCAGGGCAGCTCATGCGTTCCAGCAGCCCCTCTCCGCAGACCAGGCTCTTGAGCTGTGTGCTGGGCAAGGCGTGTCAGTGGCTGCTTTCCTGAGGATTGATTTCCAGCCATGATGTACAGATGACAGTGGGTGTTCGGGCTGTAATGGATCTTGTGTTTAAGGTTTCCCTAGTCATGGCTCAGCAGAGCCCTCCCTTGGCCCGCCCCTCAGATTGCTGCCTCTGGCTCCGGAGAGTGACTGCATCTCTTCGGCCCCATCACCTGCCAGCTCCGATTTGGTGGCTGTGAGCTGCAGCCTTGGAGCTGTTGGCAGGTTGGCCTTAGGAGAAGCGAGGCACTGGAGCTTGCCAGCACAATTTGTACTCTGATTAATTTATTTAATCTAACTATCTTGTATCAACCTGCGCGGATAATTATGCACAAATTACTGTTTAAACTTGCAGGTTGTCTCCCTTTCACCAAGCCCCATGCCTGTCCATTGCTTTTCCCCGAAGTCTTTCTGAGAATGATGTTTTTCCTCTTGCCTCCCTGAGGTACCAGACTCTCCAACATGAACACTCTGGTTTGAGTTAAAAGCTTTTAAGAAAGGAAAAGCACTGGTTTGGATTCTGATCCCGTATGTCACATTTCACAGGTGGAGACCTGGCCCCTTTTATCTTCGCGTGTGAGTTAAATTTCATTTTCTCTCAGCAGTGAGGTTCTGTAGCTGGCTGCCACCGCTGCTTCTGTCTTTCAAGTCAAGTGGGATTTTTGGAATGGGGCTGGAGCGGTGCAAGAGTCCTCCAGGCAGGGGAGCTGGTATGAGTGGTGTGGCGGGCACCCTCACCAAGTGGCTTCTGCTCTGTTGAGTGTAAGATGCTGTTGATTGGAGGGTGTATCCTCCTCCTCCTCCTCCTCCTCCTCCTCCTCTTCTTCTTCTTTTTTGGTACCAGGGATTGAACTCAGGGGTACTCGACCGCTGGGCCACATCCCCAGCCCTTTTTTTGTATTTTATTAGAGACAGGGTCTCACTGAGTTGCTAAGTGCCTCGCCATTGCTGAGGCTGGCTTTGAACTCGCGATCCTCCTGCCTCAGCCTCCCAAGTGCTGGGGTTACAGGCGTGCGCCACCGCACCCAGCTGCATCCTTCTTCTTTGTCCCACTGCAGAACTGTCAAACTAACATTGTCAGATAATTTTCATACACTGTGATTGTAAGATGTGTCAGGATTTTAGAACATTTTAGAATAAGTGAAATATGACATTGATAATGGGGCTGACTGTAAAATCCTTAGCTTTTCAGTTTCACTGAAACTGTAGAGGTGTGGATTTGGAAAGCCCAGACATTTTCATCATTCAGTGACCTTCATGTGACCTTCTAAGTTACTGCAAAAGGAATAATGCACCTTGTCCCCCTGTGAGGTGGGAAGAGGGGGACGAGTAGCCTTATATTATGTATGAGAAAACTGGAAGAGATGGACAGTTCCTGTTATGTCACGTTTTTTCTATCTGACTTTCAGATGATCACACTTAATGTTTTCACAATATAAAGTTTTTACTTTTAAAATAGGTGGCCAGAAGCCGGGCGTGGTGGCGCACGCCTGTAATCCCAGCACTTTGGGAGGCTGAGGCAGGAGGATCGCGAGTTCAAAGCCAGCCTCAGCAATGGAGAGGCACTTAGCAACTCAGTGAGACCCTGTCTCTAAATAAAATACAAAAAAGGGCTGGGGATGTGACCCAGTGGTCGAGTGCCCCTGAGTGTTCAATCCCCAGTACCAAAAAAAAAAAAAAAAAAGGTGGCCAGGGGCTGGGGTTGTGGCTCAGCGGTAGAGCGCTCGCCGCCTAGCACATGCACGGCCCGGGTTCGATCCTCAGCACCACGTAAATATAAAACACATTCTGTACAACTAAAGCAAATAAATAAATATTAAAAAAAATAAAATAAAATAGGTGGCCAAATCTCATATAATTCTTGGTGCTTAAAAAAATAGTACTGTCACTTGACAGTATTTTTCTCTTGAGGACAGAAAATTGTACTGTGCTTATTACTGTCACTTTGGGCCACACGGTGATGTCTCCGTCATCATCACCACCACTATCTTCATTGTAAGGAGATGGGCATTGACAACTCGAGCGTCTTGGAGGAAGGTCAGCTCAGGAAGTCTTTCCACTTGCATGAGTGATGCTTGGGATCACCTGCTAGATAATCACAGGCACAGGCAAAATTTCTAGGCACTAGCTAATTTAGTATCTAGGAAAATGGAATTCTGCCCTCTTACTAGCTTACGTTTATCCTAGAGTAACTGAAGTTTAGTGAGCTCAGTTATTCGTGGTTATTTTAGGCAGAAGCATGTTGGCTACAGATGTAAGAGAGTATTTGAATGCCACACTGGGTGTGCCTGTAGTCTAGGCAGCCCATCTGGGGTCCCTCTTAAAGGCACACTGAGGGCTTTTACACCTTCACCTGCTTTGGTCACAGTCTATGGAGTTGGGGTTGCACTTCTTAGAGAGTGGGGTCATTCTAAGCTGTCCATGGCTTCTGCAAGGTCGAGAGTCCTCTCTTAGGGCATATGTACTTTCCTTGCTCCTTGGAAGTCGGAAAGTCGCTCTTCTGGAACAGCTCTTAGCTGACTGGAAGTTGGCCGTGCTTCCACCTGGCCGTCCTGTCTCATCGTTGGGGTGGAGATTGTTGCTGTGTATGTACAGGTCATGACTGCACCAACTGGGCAAAGTGCCAGCATTTATTCTAGTTAACAGGATTACCAAAATGAAGACATGAAGTAGACAGCACACCTGATTACTGTGGTGGCAGTTGTGTTAGTTATATTTGAGGGTAAAATCACAAGTGTAGTGTGGAGCAGTTCAGCATGAAGACCAAGTCTTGGGCCTTGCTCGATGACATGTTCCAGCCATTTCTGCCACTTGTTCCTGGTGTTCTGGACTGAGTTACTTGGTCTCTTGGTACCTTGCTGTAGCAGCCTCATTAGGTCATGGTAATGGTGCCTGGCACGTCGTGAGGGTACACTAAGCAGCTGCTCTTGCCAGGATTGTCACTGGCCCCGCAGGGCTGGGGTGGAGGTGTTCGTGTCATCTGTGGATGTCTGGTGTTGGCTGCTGTGTTGGCTCTGGGGAGTGTGGCGGGTGACGGGGAGTCCTCTGTATGTTGAGGTAGCCCACATGCTTTACGCTTCCTCATGTTCTGTCTTGGAAGCAGCTTATCAGTGCCGAGAGTAAGTGTGAGGCATCCTAATAACAGATTTCATTTGTGGTTTGGAGTATGAGTTGACCCACATCTAAATCCTTCTTGATCTAATAGTCTTTGCTGTCCTGTTTGATCTTGTAAATATTAATTTAGTCTGTTTGTACATGTGGTTTTCAGTGGTCCCAAGGTTAATTACTGTATTTTGCTTATCAAGTACTCATAAGAGACTGGGCACACGTGGAGGACTTGGAATGGACTTGCAGACTGTGCTAAAACCCGATGGGTATGAGTGAGAAAAGGATGTCTAGCTCCGTGCAGATTGGGCTGAAGAAATTCCTGCTCTAGGTCTTCATTTCAAGAAATACTTGGGGCATAAGTAGCTGTTTGATACCTGTTCTCATTCATTGGCAGAACTGAGGAATGCTAGATCTGTCTCCTCTTGAGAATGCTTGGCAGAGTCCCAGGGTGGTCATTTAGGATTATGTCTTAAGGGCCCACTATATGCAGAGCTGTGTGCTTGACCTTGGGGGACCTTGAATGGGACAAGGCCCTGCCGTCACAGTGCTTCCAGGACAGTGAGGAGAAGGCAGTGATGCAGGTCCACATGGTACAGGGAAGAAGCTAGTAGTGGGGCTAGGGTTGTGGCTCAGCTGTAGAGCGCTCGCCTAGCACGTGTGTGGCCCTGGGGTCGATCCTCAGCACTACATAAAAATAAATAAAATAAAATGAAGGTATTGTGTCCAACTACAACTAAAAAATAAATATTTAAAAAAAGAGAAGAAGATGAAGAAGAAGAAGCTAGTAGGGACCCTGGGGTGGCTAAAGAGAGGGCCCTGTTGAGCTGAGTGGGAGAATCCTGGTGGCCCTACAAGGATGTGTGGTGATCCTGATGGGCAAGCCCAGGGCATAGGGAGGAGCATGGGAGAACGCTGCGGGTGGGAGGGCCAGCCTGCACAGAGGTTATAAGAGCAAAAACCAAAAAAATACTAGGTTCTTAAATTTCCAATTTAAGAAATTAGGTTCACATGTTACCATCTTGATTTTTTTTTTTTTTTTTGCCATATTTCCATGCTGTCTTTATTTTTGATTACTTAATATCGCTAAAAATAGATTAACATTTTTGAATACATTTCCTTTAAAAATGAAACTTTATCACTTACCCTATTAATTACACACACACACACACACACACACACACACACGTATTTTAAGTAAATATTATGACAAATATGTAGTCACTAGAATGAGACCAGTACTCCCCTGGGGGCCACCTAGGAATGACCTGGCAGACATTAGTGGGTACATCTTGCACACTTCGGTAAACTCTGTATCTAGCTAATGGGACTTGACTGTTTTCCTAGAATGAAAAGGGAGGAAGGCTGAGCAGGAAGGTGGGGAGTAAGGCCCAGGATTAGAAACCTGGGTCTGCGTCTAGGCTGTGGGTCCAAGGCCTGCTTCTGCCATTTCCTAACTTCAGGTGTGTTGTCCAGTATCTCTGTGCCTCTGTTTTCTCATGTAAAATGGGCTTGGTAGCAGTGTCTTCCTCATGTGTGATGTGAGGGCTGAGGTGGTGTCTGTTGATCGCCCACTCCATGAGTGACACTTGGGAAACCAGGTTTCTGAGGCGAAGGGCACCCGGGCTCTGGCCCTCTTTCTCTGGAGTGCTGTGTTCTCAGCCTTGGTGCCCATCCTGAAGAGATCAGCACCTTCCACCCAGTTGCTTTCTTTGTCCTTGTGTGCTTTTCTCTGTAGCGAGGCCAACTCAGGTTCCCGAGCAGCCCTGCTGTGGAATCTGTAAGGAGCACATTCTAGAACAATGGAGTGGACAGGTAATTGCAGCTAATCTGGAGTTGGGTGCTGTCTCTCTGCACTTGGGTTTGGTTGGGTTCCGCTGTGGAGAGCTTTTGTGTGTATGTGCGTTTAAGTTCTGCCTTTGAAATGCAACTTCTATGAAGTTATTAGGCTTCATCCCCAGAGCTATTGTATACTTCAAAACATGCAGCTTGCATAACTACCGGGTAGCCACTGAGTGGGATTAATCTTATTATTAAACCTCACAATAGAGGCTATTTGCAGATTAGATGACAGATCATCTCCAAGATGTTTTGTTTGCTCCTGAAGCAGAAGTTTGTAGACAAGTAACCAACCTCTTTCAAAGGAAACATAAAAGAGTAAAATTGTCTTAGGCTACTCTCCCAGAGTCAGGACACCCAGGGCCCTGTTGATGCTGTGTTCATGGGTGTTCCCTTTTTTGTGGGTGTCCGCCTCTGCTTGTAAGAGCCATGCTGCATCCTGCCCTGTCACATAAAAGCTAATGTTTGGACTCTGTGAAATAAGTCAAAATTTGAATGGTAGCCATGTCATTTTATCCTGTTGCCCTTTTCCCTGGACCACGGTTAGTTTTATTGCTCATCTTTGGTGCAATTGATCATAAGCTAAATGCTCTTGTCATAGTTAAAATGGCAAGAAAAGGAACCTGCTTTGGTACCCTAGCCTTCTGCGTTGGATTTCTTCTGGACTTAGTGTGGCATGTGACACGTTTATTTATCAGCAGAACCTTCTGTCAGTATAGGTGTGTTCTGTATCCGCGCAATCCAATATGGTAGCCACTAGCCAGCCATGTGTAACCTTGGTGCACTTGAAATGTGGCTACTGTTACTTAGGAAGCAAAACATTTAATTTCCTTTAATCTTAGTTAAGTTTAAATAGCCACATGGAGCTAATGATTATGTATTAGCACGGATTTGGAGGCCAGAAAGAAACCTGGGCCACGTTGACCAGTTTACTCAGCTTTTTCATTGCTGTGACCAAAAAACCTGACAAGAGCAACTAGAGGAGAAGTTTATTTGGGGGTACATGGTTTCAGTGGTCTCAGTCATAGATGGCTGATTCTGTTGCTCTGGGCCTGAGTGAGAACAGGACATCATGGTGGAGGAGTGTGGTGGAGGAAAGCGGATCAGGACAGCACATGAGGAAGCAGACAAAGAGAGGGAGAGCGCTCTCACCAGGGACCCCAAAGACATGCCCTTAATGACCTCCTCAAGCCACCCCTACCTACTTATGGTCACCCTCCAATTAATCCCCGTCAGGGGAGTTGTACACTGATTAGGTTAAGGCTCCTAACCCAGTCATTTCACCTCTGAATTTTCTTGCATTGTCTCACACATGATCTTTTGGGGGACACCTATTATCTAAACCATAACACTGTATTCGCCATTTTCCACTTAGCCCTGCTGTCTCCACAGTCTTCGTATCCAGCTCAGGTGGGAGTGGGAGGCAGACTAGAGCTCGGAAGGCCATGGCTGTAATGATGGGATGAGCGGCAAAGCAGGCCCCTGAATGAGCAGGCTCAGCCTGTGACTGAGACAAGGCCTCTTTCTTTCTTGGTTAGATTTTAGATAGTACCTTTGGCATTTGAGTTGATCCTTCCAGAAATTCACATAATTCTTCCCCTTTCTTTCAATTTAGGAAACATACTGAAATGCAAATGAGTGGTGGAAATTACCTTGAATCTGATTTAATTTATTAGTAAATAGTTGATGATCTTTTTTGGGTGGTGTGGGGGGAATACTGGGGATTGAACTCAGGGGCACTCAAGCATTGAGCCACATCACCAGTCCTATTTTTGCATTTTATTTAGAGACAGGGTCTCACTGAGTTGCTTAGTGCCTCACTTTTGCTGAGTCTGGCTTTGATCTCATGATCTTCCTGTCTCAGCTGGGATTACAGATGTGTGCTACCGCACCTGCCTGACAGTCTTAACTGTTATCAGAAACACGTTATTTGGGATGGATGTACCTCACAATTGATTACAAAACCACTGTTTCTTGTCATTTCTGCTGAAAAAATCAATTAGAGCATTTACAGAGAGCTCTGTGTGTGATGTGCAGTTGTGTGTATGGGTGTGTTGAGCCTAGGGTTTCCTGGACAGGTGGTGATGGGAGAAGCACTGAATGAAGCCATCACCTGCTCTTTTCAGTCATTGGCGTTTACCAAGTGCCAACCAGAGGCTGAGATACTGGCAGTGCAGTAATGTAGAGGCAAAGTCTGAGTCCTTGCCTCCCTCATGGAGCTTGCCTCCATCTGGGGAGACTGAAATGTAAATGTCGCATCAGGTAGTGATGCTGGGTCCTTTGAAGGTAGAGTCACGCATGCCGAAAGGCCAGGGAGCTGGGGAGGGCACTTTAGATGGGCTGGGGGAGGCCTGGGTGGGAGGTAGAGCTTGTGTGCAGGCGCCAGCCAGCAGTCCTCTGAGCACAGGCACTGCAAGAAGTCGGGCTTTGGTATCTGTGAAGCCATTGTGCTAGAGTTGGAGCTGTTAGCATCTTTTACTGTCTAAAACGATGCTGTTTATATCTGTAGTTTATACTGATTTCTTCCTGTTCTTTCCCTGGTGAATAGACTAGGCCTGGACCTGGTCTCCAACAGCGTGACTTTGCTTGGTGGGCATCTTCAGCCACAGCCAAGTGGTTGGCTGCCACCACAGCCCTGTGGCCTGCTCAGTGGTAACACCGGGGGCCGCCGTCCTCCTTGCCTGGCACCCTGACTGCCTCTTGTTTCCATCTGATGCTCCCACGGACGGAGCCTTCTCTAGTCAAACTACTCATTTTCTGTCCTGGGGACATGGCTGTACTTTCCAAATTTCCCTTTTGCTGATGTTGAGTCTCCTTTCCAGGGTACCATTTTCCCCTCGCTCCTTTCCAGATGCTAACATTGTTAAAGGCCCGCTTGCCCTCACTTCTTCAGGGACGCTTCTCGTGTCACCTAGTTGTGACTAGAACCCGTATCACCTGATTTGCAGTAAAGCACATTGTATTACATCTTAAATAATGCCTCGGTATTTGTTAAGTTGGTAACAAGTACGATCAGGCCCTTTTCACAGTGTAAGAAATATTTCACTGCTCCAGTTTCTTGGGCTTGAACTCCAGGACTCTAATGTTAGGATTAAGAAAAAAAAAAAAAAAAATTAACACACTGTAAAACACACACACACAAACACACACACACACACAAACACACACTCTGATTCTGGATTCTTTAGAAGACATTTTACCTCATTTGGTTCTCTTTGAATTTCCTCTGTTTCTCTTTGGCAATGTTTTCCATTTTCTGCTTTTACTGAGGACTCAGTGTGTGGTTAGGATGAAGTGGGGTGCCAGAACTGGTCTTGGCGACAGTTGGTGGACCAGAGATGAGGTGCACAGCTGCAGACAGCTCAGATTGCTTTGTTTTTTTTTCCCCCTCAACCCTTTCTGGCTGGAAGGTCCAGATGTCCTGGATCCTCTGCTGTTTTCCTGCTTGGGCCGCCCTGGTACTCTCCTAGACGTTCAACCACGTCTTACCATCTTGCCCCTGAGACCTGCAAGGAGCAGGTGGGCTTTGACTCTGGCTGTCTTCCTGCTCCTTGCATGCTGCCTGCCCCACTCAGGGCTCAGGGGTCACCACGGTGCTGTTGCTCTACATCTGGTTCCAAATACAAGCACACTCATGCAGACTCTCATCTCAGGAACACTGACGTTTTTCCTTGATTTTTTCCCACAGTCTGCAGTGCCTGACTTAGGGCCGCACGAGGATTAAGTAAGATTACCAGCATCTCCTTTCCGTCTCTCTTGTGGATCTTGTATGAATGTGTCCTAATAACTATTGATATCAAGTTCATCCCTCAAGAAGCCAAGACCGACCTTTAGTGTCCTGCTGAGGTTGCAGTTTTCTGATGTGTTTTTCTTGCAAGTAAAATCAATGGAGATAAATCTCAGGAACTTTTCCTGCACCGGGAGATGGGCAGGCCCTGCTGCTGCGGTAGACTCCTCCATCCACACATCGCAGGCAAGGCTGTTGCACCAGCGTCGATCGGCTGATCCACTGCTCTTAAAGGTCACGCTTAATCACATTTCAGGAAGATGGAAGAAGATGCCCTGCTGCCCAGGTTCCACTGTGACTTTGTGCTCTCCTTTGCTGCTATTTGCTTTTAACAACACATCTCTAATTCACTAAGCAGTTACTCTGTGCTTAAAGGGCAAAAACCCAGTGTGCATTTTTTATCCTGAAAATTAGTCACAGCTAGTCGGCTGTGGTTTAGCAATGGTGTAGTTTGCCCGTGGAATCCTCATGTGAAGGGGATGACACCCCAGCATGCTGCCAAAGCCCTGCTCTCCACCCCTGTGACATGGGTGTTGGATGAAGGACGGGCAGCGGCCAGAGTGGGTTGGCTCCTCCAAGTGGTTGGTGAACCGTGCTGACAGGTCCAGAGGGTTCTGCTGTTGGCCTTTCATGTTAGGCATGGTGCTGTAGAACAGATGGAGGAAGGGGCCTCCTTGACAGTTTGGGAGGGTGGGGACCTTTAAGTTACGAGGAATCAAAAGAACAGTTTAGTTATTAGTGGCGTTCTGTGTGACAGCTTGACATTCTGTAATTGTCCACAGAGACCAAGCTGCTTTGGAGTGGTGTTCTTGCAAATGTGTAATATTAATTTTTTCCCTAATAAGGAGGAACGGTCTGATGTGAATAGTTGTGAACAATTTCACATTATTTATTAACCATCAGCTGTAGGCGTGTTCTTCCCAGCGGCTGTGGGAATGAGAGCAGCTATGATTTCTGCACTCAAGAAATGCTTTTTCCCATTTCTGAGAGAGAAGTTTTCCTTGGAAAATCTGTAATATTACTTAACATCCTAAGAGAGAACCTTGAGAATGTTGCAAGATAGAAACAAATTTAACTTTTTGATTGTGTGGGTACTTATCCCAATCTGCAAAGCAGAAGGAAGGAAAAAAGTCATCTCTAATCTTGCCACTGACACACTCTTGACTTTTTATACTTTCCTTCTAGTCTTCTTTTCCTGGTAAATGTATTTGTATTTAGCTTTGTTGTATCCATTCTTCATACACAATGACAACTGTCCCCATCCCATTTCCCACTATATCCTAAGATTTTTTTTTTTTTTTTTTGTGGTACCAGGGATTGAACTCAGGGGCACTTGACCACTGGGTCACATCCCCAGACCATTTTTGTATTTTATTTAGAGACAGGGTCTCACTGAGTTGCTAAGTGCCTCGCCATTGCTGAGGCTGGCTTTGAACTCGCGATCCTCCTGCCTCAGCCTCCCAAAGTGCTGGGATTACAGGTGTGCACCACCGCGCCTGGCCTAAGATGTTTTTAATGATGTTATATGGTATTGTTAGATGGCATTCAGAAAATTTAAATTAAAAAACCTGTATGGTTTTCTATATTATTTTCCTGTTGTTGCAGATTTCATTTTCCACTTTTACAAATATCGATGGGATAAATATCTTTGTTTAGGAGAATTTCCTAAGGATAGACTTCCAGAATAAATATTGGGTCAATGTGTATTTTTACATCCCCCCTTCTCCCCCAGGATTTAGACAAGCTTTACTACAAAACCACAGGTTTCCCCTTAAATCACTGTAAGGTGCTAGATGGACCAAGACTTGTGGGGTGTGTGTGTATATATATTTCCAAAACATATAAAGCCAAACATTTTTAAATTTTTAAGCAATTTGTCTTTAAACTGAATGTTACTGTGTATGGTGGTTATCTTCTGTCATTTTGCAGATGGATACCCATCCTCCTCCTAATGAGCTGTCTCTTATGTCATTTACTTCCCACTCTTTGCCTCACCTTTTAGCTCAAAGTATGTGATGTGCCATGGTGGTTTGTTGTTATCATTTTCTCTGGAGGTGAGATGCAGAGCTCTAAAGGCACTGAGATCCCTGCAGCAAGTACAGTTTCTAGACACACACACACCTTTATTTCTTTATGCTACATTTTAATCCCAGTGCTTTCTAAACAGTGCTCTGAAAGGTACTTGGAGATGGAGTTTGGTCTCTAGTGCTCTGGTTATGTGAAAGCAGTGCTCAGACTCTGGAAGGGCAAATGTGAAGGTGCCGCATGGACACTAGCCTTTACCCCTTCTATTGCCAAGCATCCGTGGATAAATAGGCATTCAGAAAGCTCAAAAGTGATGATGTTGATCCTTCACTGCAGAATGGAAACCTGAGATCCCCTGTCCAACAACATAGGACTTTATGATGGTTACCTGAGGTGGCTTAAAAAAGTTTCATTTTAAAAGTTGGTGAACAGGGCTGGGGTTGTGGCTCAGCGGTAGAGCGCTCGCCTAGCACGTGTGTGGCCCGGGTTCGATCCTCAGCACCACATAAAAATACATTGTGTACAACTAAAAGCAAATAAATACTTTAAAAAAAAGTTGGTGAACAGTTTTTCTTTTATTTCCATACACAGTTCTGTGAATTTGAACTTGTGTACAGATTCATGTAGACAACACTGCTATCAGGATCTGAAACACTTCTGTCCCCTCAAAAAATTCCTTCGTGCTCTGCATTTGTGGGCATACCTTCCCCTCATTCAGAAGCCCCCAAACTGTTACCTGTTCCTCAAACTACAGCGTTGTGTTTTGGAGAACGTCATGTGAGTAGAATCCTTTGAATCTGGCTTTTTTCATGCAGCACAATGCCTCTGAGATCTTTCCAGGTTGTGTTTGTCAGGGGTTGATTCTTTTTTGTTGTTCACTAGTATCCAATTTTATGGATGTACCACAGATTGTCCTTTACCCGTTGAAGGACATTTGGGTTGTTTTAAGTTTATGGCAATTTTAAATGGAGATAATATAAATATTTGTTATTTTTTGTGTGTGATTGTGCTTTTTTGTGTCATATGTCTAAGAAATCTCTTCCTATTTCTAGGTCACAAAGGTTTTCTTAAAGTTTTATAGTGTACATTTTACATGTAGATCTTTGATCCATTTTGAGTTAATTTTTGTGTATGGTTTAAGAATCTAAATTCATCTTTTAACATAAGAATATCCAATTGCCCCTGCATCATTGTTGGAAAGACTATTTCTTCCCCATTGGACAGCCTTGACGCCTTTGTCGCCATCAGTTGACTGTAAATTTAAGGGTTGATATTTCTGGATTCTTAATTCCATTCTGTTTCATGTCTCCCATTGATCTATATTTCTACCTTATTTTAGCTTTATTGAATGTTTTGACATTGTTAAGTGTAAGTTAGCCCAAATTCTTTATAAAACCTGTTTTAGCTATTCTGGGTCCTTTGTGTTTCTGTCTAACCTTTAGGTTCATCTTTGTCAAACTTGGAAAATTCCATTATTTCATCAGTTATGTTTTTGGACTTAACTGTCCCTCCTTCTGTAACATTGGTGACACAAATGTTAGCCCTTCCAAATGTTCATGAAGCCTCTGTTCTTTTTTGTTTTCCAATCATTTTTCTTTTTTCTTGGTAATTTGGATGGGGTAATTTTTGCCTAGAAATTGATTTACTATTCCTGTGTTATCTCCATTCTGTTGTTGAGCCCATCAAATTCACTTCCAAATACCCCATTTGCTGCTCTTTATATCTTCTATTTCTTGATTGAGATGTTCTCATTTCCCAGTCATTTCAAGACTGTTTGCCCTTACTTGTTGGGATGTTTTTGTAATAGTTTTTTAATGTCTTTGTCAGAAAATTCCAACGTTTCTCTCATGGTGGCATCTTTACCCATGTGAATTAAAATTTTCCTGATCTTTTATAAGCTCAGTAATCTTGGATTATGTCCTGGACATTTTAATATTATGTTAGAGGCTCTGGACTCTGTTTTAATTCTACAGATAAGATATATATATATGTATATATATATATATATATATTTATTATATATATATTTTTCCCCCCCCTTACTGGGGATTGAACTCAGGGGCACTCAACCACTGAGCCACATCCCCAGCCCTTTTTTGTATTTATTAGAGACAGGGTCTCACTGAGTTGCTAAGTGCCTTGCCATTGCTGAGGCTGGCTTTGAACTCGTGATCCTCCTGCCTCAGCCTCCCAAGTGCTGGGATTACAGGCGTGCGCCACTGCACCCGGCAAGATAGATATTTTTGTTTTAGCAGTTATTCCACTCTGTTGGGCTCAGTCTGCAGATTTAGATCAGTCTTTTATGGGTTGTGGTTTCAAACTCAGTTTTGTTTTCAGAGCCATTGCATGCCTGTTCTGATCTGTCTTGAGTGTGTCGTCCAGTGTGCAACTTTGTGGTCATCGGGCTCATAGTGGAAGTTGTTAAATTCTATTTTGCACTCTCTGAGGTCAAATCCATGCAGGTGCAGCTTTGGAGATAGTCCAGGAGTTCATTAGCAACTTGCTGATTCACTTGCCCAAGTGCCTTATTTCTGGGACTGCTTGGGTTTTTCCTTGGGGCTCTCCTTTTTGGTCCCCTGGGCTTTGTCCTGCTCTGTTGTGTACTTTCACAATTGGATTTGAGACAAAGCAGTAGAAGGGCAGAGTGAATAAGAGCAGAGGTTGGCAAGATGTAAGGGAAGTTTCCCTACCTGCAAAATGCAAGGCTCTTGGACCCCATCTCCTCCTCTAATGCTGTGGTCACCACCACTGCCATTGCTTGAGGGTAGGGATCTGAGAGAATGGACAGAAGAAAACCTAGCAGGTGACTTTCCCTGCCCACATGATTTAAAGAAATAAATGTGGGATTTTACTAGACATATTACCTTGTAATTTTCCTTTCTTCAGTGTGTCATGCATAGGCTCATATGTGTGCACACCATGCATGTGATATCCAATTGTATGAGTCTCCTGTAATTTCCATTTCTCTTATTGATAGATAGGCTGCCTAGGTATTTTGTTTAAAACCATTCTGTAGGGAGTGTTCTGGAACATACATGTCATAGCGTATTTGGTGTAAATATTTGTCATTGTTTTCTTTAAAATTATTAATATTAGGCTTTTTATGTTTTTCCATTTATCTTCCTCATTTGTTGCCTGATTTAGATTTTTGTGCTATTTCCTTTTTTTTGGAACATTCACAACTTTTTAAGTTTTTATTTTGTTAAGTCTGTTGGTCTTCATTATGTTTTTGTCTCTTTTAAACTTAGAAAGTAGTTGTGAAGCCAGGTGTGGTGGCTGAGGCAGGAGAATCACAAGTTCAAAGCCAGCCTCAGCAAATTAGTGAGGCCCTGTCCCAAAATAAAAATATAAAGGACTGGAGATGTAGCTCAGTGGTAAAGTGCCCCTGGGTTCAATCCCTAGTACAAAAAAGAAAGTAGGGCTGGGATTGTGGCTCAGCGGTAGAGCACTCGCCTAGCACGTGTGCGACCCAGGTTCGATCCTCAGCACCACGTACAGATAAAACACATTGAATAAAACGCATTGTGTACAACTAAAGCAAATAAATAAAAATATTAAAAAAAAAAAAAGAAAGTAGTTGAGAGACATTCACACCTTTTTTTTTTTTTTTTTTTTTTTTTTTTGGTGCTGGGGATTGAACTCAGGGGCACTTGACCACTGGGCCACATCCCCAGCCCTTTTATTGTATTTTATTAGAGACAGGGTCTCACTGAGTTGCTAAGTGCCTCGACATTGCTGAGGCTGGCTTTGAACTCGCGATCCTCCTGCCTCAGCCTCCCAAATGCTGGGATTACAGGTGTGCGCCACCTTGCCTGGCTTCACACTTTTTATTTAAGGGGGCCTCCAGGGATTGAACTAAGGGGCACTTGACCACTGAGCCACATCCTCAGCCCTATTTTTTTTTTTTTTTTTTGGTACCGGGGATTGAACTCAGGGGCACTCAACCACTGGGTCACATCCCCAGACCTGTTTTGTATTTTATTTAGAGACAGGGTCTCACTGAGTTGCTAAGTGCCTCACCATTGCTGAGGCTGGCTTTGAACTCGCGATCCTCCTGCCTCAGCCTCCCAAAGTGCTGGGATTACAGGCGTGCGCCACCGCGCCCGGCTGCCCTATTTTTTTTTTTTTGTATTTTATTAGAGACAGGGTCTCACTGAATTGCTTAGTGCCTCACCATTGCTGAGGCTGGCTTTGAACTCGCGATCTTCCTGCCTCAGCCTCCTGAGCCGGTGGGATTATAGGCATGCGCCATCATGCCCAGCCATTCACACTTTTTTTGTCCTTTCTTTTATTTCTTGTGATTTGATTGCATACTTTTAGCTCTAAATATCCCAAATTACCTTTGGTATATGGTGTGAGGGAGCACTGCAAATTAAAGCTTTCTCTCTCTCTCTCTTTCTCTGTGTGTGCGCGCGTGCGCATGTGTGCACGCTGGCGTTGGAACCCAGTGCCTCACACATGCTAAGCAAGTGCTCTGCCTCTGAGCTACATCAAGAGTGACCTGGAACTTGAGATCCTCCTGTCTCAGCTTCCTGAGTAGCTGGGGTTACAGGTGTGCACTACTACACTTGGATTTTTTTTTTCTTGTTATTAAGAGCATTTTCACTGAATTAAGCAAAATTTATTTTTTCCTTAATGGCAGGCTTCTCATTAAATGAAACTCCCCAGAAATTATGGGTGTCTTCATTCCACTGGCCTCCACAGGTGAAATTCCACCATGGAATTTGTGGGGAACATGCTCTGCTTTTGATCATTTAAGCACATGCAGGATTGTCCTTTAGCTGTGAGGTCAGCAGACGCCACTGCAAAGCGGAAAGTTAGAAACAGACTCAACTTGCAGACCAGAACATGGCGCCGTGCATCATCCCGCCCTGCCCCCTGTTCTTGTTGTCCTGCACGAGAGCCTGTCATGGGCTCTTCTGCCTTGGGAGCTTCTGGTGCAGGGCCACTGAGAAAGTGTGTGTGTGTGGGGGTGAGAAGTAAGAGCAGTAAAGAGAGTGTTGCTTGTGCATTATAAACCAGCAAGCACTGCGCAAGGCACCTTTTGTTGTTTCTAACCCTAGATGCACCTCTGAGACACAGGCAGTATCTTCCTTTCACCAAGGAGAAAACTGAACCCAACGAGCTAGGTGACCTACCCAGGCCACAGCTTCTAGGCAGTGGAGCCGGGACTTTGCCAGTGCCAGACCTGGTGCTCAGCCACTCTCCTCCTCCCCCTCCCTCCCACCCTCCTTTTGTCCTTCTCTGACCTTTTCTTTTTCCCTTCAGTTACATCATGAATCACTTTAAAAATAACACTTTAAATTATCAAAGTGGCAAGTTTATTATAGAAATTTTGGAGAATATAGCAAGTATGAGGAAGAAGTAACGCCACCAATTGGCATGCAACCACAGTGGCTGTGTCTTTGCCCATGCCCGTGGGCTGGGCTGGCTTTTGCAGGCCCCCTCGTGCTTGTGGCTGGCCTCATCTTGCCCTGTCCTCATTTGGGTGGCTAGTCACTGTTCTTACAGATATCACACTCTTAAGAGCTTTGGCTTTTACATCCCAAGAATCTTTTTTCATGAATCATAAATTATGTTACTGACCGTCAGAATTCCTGTTTATATTTGTTAACGTGAAATTTTTTTTTTTTTTTATTTTTATTTATTTGCTTTAGTTGTGCACAATGCGTTTTATTCAATGCGTTTTATTTGTACATGGTGCTGAGGATTGAACCCGGGTCGCCCACGTGCCAGGTGAGCGCTCTACCGCTGAGCCACAATCCCAGCCCCTAACGTGAAATTTTAACAAGTCATTTCTTAGCTGGGCGCAGTAGCACACGCCTGTAATCTCAGTAGCTAGGGAAGCTGAGACAGGAGGATTGCAAGCTCAGTGCCAGCCTCAGCAACTTAGCCATGCCCTAAGCAATTTAGCGAGACCTTGTCTCTAAATAAATATAAAAATTGGGCTGGGGATGTGGCTCAGTGGTAAAGCAACCCTGGGTTTAATTTCTGGTACCCCTGCCCAAAAAAAGAAAGAAAAGGAAATAAATCATTTCTTTCTGTTTACTCTTATAGTGTATATTTTCTTTTGGTCTTCATAATAGGGGAATCTTAATGTTTTTTTTTAAATATTTATTTACTTTAGTTGTACACAATGCAATGCATTTATGTTTACGCGGTGCTGAAGATCAAACCCGAGCTGCGTACGTGCTAGGCGAGCGCTCTGCCGCTGAGCCACAACCCCAGCCCAATCTTAATGTTTTTTTAAAAACATTTTTTAGTTGTAGTTGGACACAATATTTTTATTTTATTTATTCATTTTTATGTGGTGTACTGAGGATTGAACCCAGTTCCTCATGCATGCCAGGTGAGTGCTCTACCACTGAGCCACAAACCCAGCCCCTGATTTTTTTTTAATTAGAGGTTTATATAGATAGAACTCTATAAATCACATATGTGGAATGTTAATAATGGTGAGCTGAGGCCCGTGCTGCTGCCAGCCTCAGAACCATAGCAGGCAGGTCCTGCCAGTTGCTGTACCCCCTCAACAGAGCCCTCTTCTCCAGTTCCTATGGCAGACCCTATCAGACATATTCTGAATTTTGAGTTTATTTCTATTTTCTGAAGGAAGATATTTTTATTCCTTTCATTTTTATTTTTTAGTTGTCCATGGACCTTTGTTGTATTTATTTATATGCGGTGCTGAGAATCGAACCCAGTGCCTCACACATGCTAGGCAAGTGCTCTGCCACTGAGCCACAACCCCAGGTCCCCCCCCCCACATTTTTTAATGGGAAAATTGAAGACTTAGAAGGTTAAATGATTTTCCCAGGATCTGGCAATAAAAAACTCCTGATTCTAGCACCTAACCCTTGGGCCACACCCTCCTCCTCTGGTACTCATGGGATAGTCTCCTTGACCTTTACCCTCTTAACGAACATTTCTTTTCTTTTTTTTAAATGAACATTTCTGAAGAGCAAGCTTGAACTATTTGCAAGCGTGGCTTTTATTGCTGAGATCCACATTTGCCTCCTCCTGATGTTATCAGAAAGCCTACTCATCCCTCAGAGACTGGACTGACTGACAGTCCATGGAAAGCATGTATTCCTAGCTGGAGCTGGTAAAGGTAACAAGCACATGACTAAAGGGGGCATGATCGTTCCTTTTCAACAATCAATACCATCGTTCCAGATGAATAAGCATATCTTGGAAGATAGCTAGCCTTTCCAGGAATTGAAAGCTGGGATTTCCACTGGATCCAGTTCAGCCTTCCTACTCTCTGCAGCTCACATCAGCATTGGGCTTCGGCGGAGGGTTAGCCATGGAGCCCGGTGGAAGAATCTTGCAGCAAGGCTCCGTGCAGCAGAGCCCTTCCAGAGCCGAGTCCAGCCCAGGAATGCGGGGTGCTCAGCTTGTTGGCTGCGATGATGACTCACGATGAATGCAGATTGCAGTAGACTGAAGATCCGGGGACAGGGATCACAGGGATCTTGAGTCCTAGAGACCACTGGGCAGTTGGTCGCTCTGGTCACCAGTGCAGACTTTGGAGTCGCATATGTCTTGACTCTGCTGCTCCTAGCCGTGTGACCTGGGGCAAGTTACTTCACCTCTCTGAGCCTGGTTTTCTCATCTGTAAAATGGGGACAGCATTAGTACACAGGCACTTGTGCAAAATGAGTTTAAACAAGCTATAAACAGGGTATAAGTGGGCTAATTTCTCTCTAGCCCTTATCTCAGTGCCTGGCACATGGTATGTGTTAACAATTGTAGTTGCCAATACTGATGACCACTGTCATCGTCATCACATATTTAAGCCAGCCTCATTTTGTAGAGGGAAAAGGAGTTCCAGATCTTATGGCCACTTGGACTAGTCAGTGGCCTGGCAGGGAGGACAGTGCCAGTCTCTGGACTTCAGCGCACAGTGCTTTCCACCCTGCCACCTGCCTGTCTCCACTCATCTCCAGATCACGTACTTGTCACCTCCTCTGGTTCTCTGCAGTGCCGGCAGATCCTAACAACAGATGGTGCTGTTTTGAATTAAAACAATTTAACTCAAGATCCATCAACTGCCAACATCAAACACCCTTAAAAGAAGGAAAGAAACTCATTATCAAGAGTATTTAAGCAAAGTAGGTATTTAATCTATCTTAATCATTTGCATTTTTGAGAAGAAGAAAGCCGGTGGCAGCTGCCACCATAGGCCAGGCCCTGCAGATGCGCTTGCTCATAATTGCTGCAGACTGACTGTGCCCCTTTGCTTCTCTGCCCCACGGAACTCATTTGAACTCAGGTCCTGAAGAACAAGTTTTTAAGCCATGCTGAATATTTGAAAATTTAATTAAAAGTAATTTTCCTTCCTTCCTTTCTTTTTTTGAACATAAATCTGTGACTGTACATCTTTTGATAGAGCTTTGCCAAAATGCACATGGGCACAGCAGGCCCACTGACTCCACGTGGGGTTGTGATTGCAGTGCTGGGCAGGAAGTGTGTATTAGTTCATTTGTGACTATGATGAAATTCCTGAGGCTGGGTACTTATCAAGTAAAGAGGTTTATTTTGCTCACAGTGTTGGAGAAGAAAAGTCAAATAGCATAGTGCCTGCTCTGGCGAGCGCTCCCATGGCTCTATCACCTCATGATGGATGGCACCACAGTTGCAGGGGTGCCTGCTGGAGGGAGAGATCACGTGGCCAGTCACGAAGTCAGAGGGCAGTTGGGGAGTCATCAAGCTTGTTCCTTTGTGACAACCCTCTCTTGAGGGCCGACTCGGGTCCTACAAGAGCTGCCTTAATCCTTTCTAAGGGCAGTACTTTCAGTGGCCTCCCTCTAGGCTTCATCTCTTAAAGATCCCAGCACTTCCCAGCATCTCCACACTGAGGATGAATCCTGAATCCTCGAGATGTGCTCTTGCCGCATCCAAACCACAGACGCGGGGAAGCAGGTGGGCTCTGTGGGCACTGCTCCTGCGTAGCAGGGCGGCTGCAGCCCTGCATGGAGCCAATCCCTGTAGGTTAAATGTGCTGTTCTTGCTGCTGCTTTTACATAGGCCATACTGAGTTCTTTCCAAAGCCCAGGGCCCACGGCATAGGCCCTCCTGTCCAAATCGCAGAGCCCACGGTGGAAGAGGGCGTGGAGGTGTGAGCAAGGGGAAAGGCTAACGAGCCTGTGGTGCTTTCCACTGAGTCTGCTGGAGCCATCTTGGCCCACTGGCCCCACCTGCTCCCCTCCCCTCTGCCAGGGAACCAGCTTGTCTCCTGCCCCACCCTAGGCTCCAGGGACTGAAGGACAGGAGGGAGTCCTCAGGGGCCCTCTTTCTTTTCTCTCTCTCTCTCTCTTTTTTTTTTTTTTGGGTACCAGGGATTGAACTTAGGGGCACTCGACCACTGGGCCACGTCCCCAGCCCTTTTTTGTATTTTATTAAGAGACAGGGTCTCCCTGAGTTGTTAAGTGCCTCGCCATTGCTGAGGCTGGCTTTGAACTCGCGATCCTCCTGCCTCAGCCTCCCAAAGTGCTGGGATTACAGGTGTGCGCCACCGCGCCCGGCCCCTCTTTCTTTTATTTGTACTTTAGTTGCACATTATTCGTTTTGACATAGTCATTCATGTGTGGAATTTAATTTCCTCCATTTCATTCGTACCTCCACCCCCTTTTTGTGGTGCTGGGGATCGAACCCAGGGCTCTGTCCCAGTTCTCTTTTAACCTGCCTTTGTTCTCTTTGCTTCTCCCCTCCAGCCCTCTTCTACTCCATCTCCTCTCCCTTTTTCCTCCCCTTGGTCCTCTGGCTGGGGATGGGTTTAACTCCCCCCAGTCCCCATGAAAGCATCAGTGGTCTGTGGTCTGAAATGAGCAACGGGAAGGGGAAATGAAACTGCTGCTCGGGCCTTTCTGGAAAGTCCTGCACATGAAGGTGGAGCTGAGCGTACGTGTGTGGAACCAGAGTGCTGAGGGAGCGTCATACTTTGTCACCTGTAATGCTCCTTATTGGGACTTTTGTGCCCTTGATCCAGATTCCAGCCTGATGGGCTACAAGGTCCGGGTGTGGAGAAGCTCGGCCGTGCGCTCCCGGCTGAGGGTCAGCATGCTGCCTTAGTATTGGCCTCTGCGCATGCTAGCTTTCGCCACTGTGTACATCTGAAGCCCTATTTATAGCTTCCTGTGACATTTGTATGGAGGCTCTTGTCAGGTGATGCCGCCTTGGCTCCACCAGCGCCTTCCCCAGCCCCTCTCAGCCCGAGGGTCGGGTTCGCGGTCTCATAGACAGCTGTTCTCAAGTCACCTGCCACGAGGGTTCTGCCTGGTTTGGTTTAACTGCTCCCCCACAGGGAAGTAAAGCAAAAAGGTGACGGCATTAGCTTTTTAATCTTTCAATAATTCATCTCCCCGCCAGGGAAGAGACCGAGGCTTCCAGTCGCTTGGAAGGCGGGGCTTTGTTTGGTGTTGTTTGGCCCCTGTGTGGGGACAGTGGCACTGAGCGGACCCGATGAAACTCATGGGCAATCAATTTGTATCTGACAACATTTTGAAAAGTGATGTGTAAGTAGTTGATACTGGTGCATAGTGTGAGTGAAATTTATCATATCATAAAATCTAGGTGAAGGGGAATAGTGTATGTTTTCTCTTTATCAAAATGTCCTACTTTTTATTGGCATTTTTCACCCTTCTGTGATCCTGTGAAACAAAACAAACAAGAAATGGAACCATGAAATTTCAAAGCAATGAGAAAGGCCAGAGAGGTGTTGTCTTTTATGGGGGAAGAGCCTGTGGTTACAGAGGTGAAAGGTGATCCGTCTCCAGTGAAAGCCCCTAGAATCAGGACCCAGTCTCTGGTGGCCTTTCCCCCCTCAGCGCCAACACTGGGCACGGTGGGTGTCATGTGGCAGCTGCACATTGGGGAGCATGGAGCAGGGGCACACCTCTGCCTCCAGTTCCTCTTTTGTTCATCCTTGGGACATGGCGTGTCCATTTGCTCTCCACGTGACCCATTTGAAGTAAGTTTTCCACAAAGTGTTCACTGGACTCCGGGCAGCCTTTGACATCGGATGGGCGAGGTGAGACCCAGCCGAGTGCCTTCCTCCGCACGGTGGGACCGAGTGAGTCTGAGAACTGGGCTGTGGCCGCTCCTCGTGACAGTGCTGCTGCCTCTGTGCTGGGGGCTCCTGCACAAGGCCTCCACCACAGGCCCGGGCCTGTGTATTAGCTGAAGTCACTGTGGTGTGGTGCACCTGGCCCCAGCGCCTTCCTTGTCACCAGCTCCTGAGCTCTCACATGGGTGACAGGTCGGGTGCTACAGTAGAGTCCAGACGTTTCTGCGTTGGCTCTGCCGAGTGTTCTTTGTGATTTCTTCTCGTTGAAGCTTAGAAGGTTCCTTTCCACTTAGAAATTATTGATTGAGTGTTCCCTCACAAGACACATTGGCACATGGCGTTCCTCGCCATCTAGAAGTCCAGGTGAAGCCAGAGGGACCAGAATCACACTGTTTAATTGCACTTGAATCTAAACCAGATTGACCATGTTCTTGTCCTGGCCCTACGATGGACATGCTGGCTCTCCCTGCTCTAGTCCTTGTTCTTGGCCAGCAGGCAGTGTCCTTTAGCAAGGACAGTTGAGTCTCACATCACTCCCCTGCAGTGACAACCATCTTGCTCAGAGTGAAGTTGGTGGTGGCCGTCCCCAGCCCCTCAGTGCCTGTCCTCTCCCTGTGCGCTCTCTGCTCTGGTCTTGGCCTCTGCTGATGTGCAGACCTCCAGGCAGGCCTCCTCTCTACCTGCGGGCTCTGTGCTGACTCTCCTTTCCCCGGATAGCCCAAGTATCTGTACCCTCGTTTTCCATCTTTGCTTGCCATCTTCTTAGTGAGCACTGCGGTTGGCCTCACAGGTCCCCACTCTGCGTCCCCCTCCTCACACACTTTAAAAACCATGACTTCATCTTCTGATATACCATGCACTTTACCTTAAACGTTCTCATCTGCGGTCCTTTGCTAGGGGGTGCTCGTTTTTTAATTTCACTGGTGTTTCCCAGGTGCTTAGAAAGATATGAGGCTCATTTTAGGGAGTGGCCCATAAATATTTGGTGAATGGATGGATGGAAGTGCATCCTTGATGAAGCCACTTTCTCTTTGGGCCTTAAAAAAAAAGTTAGGGGCTGGGGTGGTGGCTCAGGTAGAGCATTTGCCTGGCATGTGTGAGGCACAGGGTTCGATTCTCGGCACCACATATAAATATCCATTGACAACTAACAAATTTTTTTTTTTTTTTTTTTTTTTTAAAAAGGTAACATAGCAGCTTGTGCTAGATGAGATGTCATGTCCTCCCAGCTGTAACTTCTCTCCACTCTGCATCTGGGTGTGGTGGCGTGGCACTCAGCCACTCTCGCCCACCCCAGGACATGGGCTTCTCTGAGCAGGGAGGATCTAGCTGGTGCTGAGAGGCAGGCGGCGTGTCAGTGCTGATCTGGAGCTGTCCACGCCTGTCTCATTTCCGGGGAGGGAGTGTGCTCTAGGGCAGCCAAAGCTTCCACAGTAGAATCACTTTGGCCTGGGCTGCGGCAGCTCCGCGGGAGCCCTGCCTGTTTTGCCCGTCTCCCTTTGGTGGTGTTTCCTGGGCACTGCGGTGCTGATGTCCTCCTCCTCCCGGCGCTGTGTGCAGCCCAGGTTTTCTCTGGGTGCCTCTGGAGCCCGCGAGCATTGTTGCTGTGGGTTTGTTTGCACATTGCATCGCCATCTGTTCCTCTCCCATCCGAGCTCTAGACTCGGAACCATGAATTGCCAACCGTGCCACGCGTGTCGGTGGCTTACTGTTTGTTTTGTATGCCAGCAACTAGTCTTTCAGCTGTTAGAACCAGTGTCTGGGAAGCCTAGCTGACGCTGGGCTCCTGTGGGTGCCTAGGGAGCAGTCCCAGGTGTCTGACTCTAGCGTGTCCTGCAGACCTATCATGTTTTCACCCGAGGGGGTGCCACATCAGAGGGATGTTTGGCTAACCCCAACACTGTGGCTCGTAGCTCTGGGTGGCATTGGTTTGCTCTGTGACTCCAGCCTAGCTTCTCTCTGGTGAGGGGATGTGAGTGGGGCAGTAGCTGTGGAGGCTGCTCATCCCTGGTGGCATCTCCTACTGCCTCCCTCCTTCCTAGGTGCAGGACCTGTCCCTGGTGCTGTGCCAGGAGGTTCACCTTCAGCTTCTTTGGCCTTCTTCAGCCTGTCAGGTCGCAGCCTACCTCTGCTTCACAAGCGGCTCCTCTGCCTGCACATCCTGGTGTGGGTTTTCCGCATGTGCCTTCCCTCTGTGGCATTTGTCACAAGGTTATCACTTTTTAGCTTAGGGCTCATTTGTTTAATGCAGTCTATACTTAGAGACAGAAGCTCCATGAGGGTCAGAGTATATCCCTGGCACCCAGCGCCACTTGGCCTAGACATGGAGCCTCAGCATTTCCTCAGTGCATGGTGTCTTCACAGACAGCTCTGTGAAGCATGCGCATAGTGTAATTTCTTTCTTTCTTTCATTTTTGGCTACTAGGGATTGAACCCAGGGGCTCGTAAGCCATATCCCTAGCCCTCTTTTTTTTTTTTTTTTTTTTTTTTTTAAATATTTTTAGTTGTAGTTGGACATAATAACTTTTATTTTTTTATTTTTTTACATGGTGCTGAGAATCAAACCCAGTGCCTCACACATGCTAGGAAGGCACTCTACCACAGAGCCACAACCCCAGCCTCCCTTAGCTCTTTATTTTTTAAAACATTTTTTTTAAGTTGTAGATGGACACAATATCTTTATTTTTATTTATCTATTTTTTATGTGGTGCTGAGGATTGAACCCAGGGCCTCACATGTGTGAGGTAAGCGCTGTACCACTGAGTGCGCTACCGCTGAACCACAACCCCAGCAACTCATTCTTTTTTAGTTTTGTTTGTGGTGCTGGGAGCCCTCTGTTTGGGTGCCATGGAGCCCTCTCGTGCCAGGCAGGTGCTCTGCCACCTAGCTGCACCCCAGCCCAGGTCATTCTTTTAAGTCTCTGCATAGAGTCCATTGCTGGATGCACCATGACCAGGTCAGGTCCCCATAGAGGAAGTTTAGGTCACCTGCAGTCCTCATGACTACAGCACGGTGCGGTGAAGATCCTGGCGTGCAGGTCTTTTGTCTAGGTGTAGGGTATATTTTAGAGGAAGAAGCAAGGGTGGCTGCACTCACCATTTTGATGGGTATTGTCCCTTTGCCCTTGAGAACAGCTGCACCGGCTTACACTTCCATGTAGGAATCTTGTTTGGGGAGATGGCTATGATTGCGGTTGACTTTGGGCCATGGAGTTTTGGACATTGCCGCCTTCCATAGTCTCACGAGACTTGGCCCGGGATCTCGAGAGACTTGGGCTGAGCGCGGAGCGGGTCGGGGCCATTTTGGTTGTTGGTTGTTTGCTGGTGTGTGGTACGTGTTAGAGTTGGTAGAGCCAGAGAGAGAAACTGACAGAATAAAGATCCTGTTTGTTTCCAGTCTGCCTCTGAACTTATTCCCGCGGCTTTGCTGCTCCAAGCGGCCATCGCTTCAGGCGGCGACACTTCCAGTGAGAGAGACTGTGTGTCTATTTTTCTGTTTACCCCATGTTCTTTATGATCTAGGTTTTAGACCTTTGCTAATCTACTGGGTGAACAAACATACATCCCATGTATGTCCTGTGTGTGACCAAGTGAAGGAGGGTGTGTGTGGAACAAGGAGTGCCAGAAAGAACAGTCTTCTTGTGGCGTGGCTTTTGTAAACTGGATTGGAGAAAGCAGAGGCCTAGGGCCACCCAGCCTGTAGAGAGGCAAGAGGCCTACTCCCCCACTCCGTGGGGCCTGAAGGAAGAGAGGAGGTTGGGGTGGGGTGCCCTGTCCCAAACAAGGCTCCAGGCTCTGGGTCTTGGAGATGTGCTGTGGAAGGTCCTCTTTATGCACGTCCCCTCCTCTGTCAGCAGGGCTCCTTGGTTGCCTCTCAGCTGCCTCTGCAGACTCCTGGAGGGGACGCCTTCCCTGACCACCCTGGACAGCCCTTTCCCTGCCATTGGCTTCTGCCTGTTCCCTCTGGACTTCTGTTGCCATCTGACCTCCCACATGGTTTACTTAGCCTTTTGTTTACCGTCTGTCCCATTCCCCGTCAGAACTGTGTCCTCCACAGGATGGGGGCGCTCAGTTTTCTTGTTTATTGTCAGCACTGTCCTTAAAGCAGAGCTAGTGTGTGTTTGTTTTCACTCCTATGTGTCTATTACATAATTATTACTTATTACCACTCATCATTGGATGAATGAGATTCTATAATGAAACTTGTGGGTGTTGGGCTCAGTGGAGCCAGGATCAGCTCTGTGTCTTTGGGAAGTGACGACTTCTCCAAGGTGCTTTCCTTGTTGGTGAAGTAGACTAGTAAGGACCCTCCCTTGCATGTGTCATGAGGATTTGGTACCTGGCACAACGCAGACTCTTGGAGGCCACTGTTCTTGTACTGTTTTATGAGTGACGTCTTATCTTGTGTTCACACACTGCTTGTTGGAGGCAAGTGTGTACAGTTGTGTGCTCTGGTGAATCCAGAGTGACTGGGACACTGCCACAGACTCTAGTAGCGAGCTGAGCCTCAACATGGCCCCACTTCTTACTCAGGACATTTCAACTTCTTTTTTCTTCATTTTTAAAATTTTAATTTGTTATATATGACAGCAGAATGCATTACAATTCATATTCCACATATAGAGCACAATTTTTTATGTCTCTGGCTATACACAAAGTAGAGTCACACCATTCGTGTCTTCATACATGTTCTTAGGGTAATGTTGTTCATCTCATTCCACTGTCTTTCCTACCCCCTTACCCCCTCCCTTTCTCTCCCTCCCCTTTTGCCTTATCTAGAGTTCATCTGATCTTCCCACCACCACCACCACATTATGAATCAGCATCCTTAAATCAGAGAAAACATTCAGAGCATTTGTTTTTTTGGGATTGGCTAATTTCACTTAGCATTATATTCTCCAACTCCATCCATTTACCTGAAAATGCCATGATTTTATTCTCTTTTAATGCTGAATAATATTTTATAACAAAGGCTGTGTGTCACCTCCTTCTGCCTTTAGCCTCTTTGTCCTTGACCTGTGCTCAGAGCCAGACAGAAGGGGGAGGGCCACATTCAGGTCCTCCACTTAAGTCTGCTGGTGCCAGAGGAGGAGCCATCCCGAGTTAAGCAGTATGAGAGACCATCGAGGACACAGGAGGTAAGAGACTCTCTGCAGCATGTCAGAAGTCAGGCTCTCGTTCTGAGACTCAGTTCCTCATCAAACGTTCATCTTTAGCCATCTTTCAGACCTGAAAGTGAGCTGTCCCTTGTGATTCTTCTACTCCATCTTTGGAGAATGTTTCTCAGGTTGCCCTTTGTCCTTAGACAGAGCACGGTGAAGGCATCAAAGACCAGGACAGGCTTTATTAGGAAGCTAGTTCTCAGAGAAGTGAGAACTTGAGTTTGTTCTGCTGTCATAATAGGTGACTTCAGTGACCCTAAATCCTTGAGTCTGATGTGCTTTGATGAATTTACAATCTTGATGTGTCTGTGAACACTTTTAATCTCTTCTTTCTTTTTTCCCTTGAATCTAATAAAGGTAATCACTAGTTTTCTGCTTCAGATCTGTTTATATTTATGAGAGTTAATGATATGGTGTGCCTTTGGGGAAGGAAGGAAAAATTCCTCTGGATTCTTGAGCTTGGAGTGGGCAGGGCTGTAAGCTGCATCCTCTATTCCCATCTATTTAATAAAGATTGCCGTGGCTCGTGCTCCCCATCTATCCATGTGGGGCTGCGTGGTGGCCTGTGTTGCTGCTTCTGAGGTTGGCACTGTTATATTATTAATAGCACTGATCACACATGCCTTGCATTTCATATAGAACATAAGAGGCTCACCTAGCATGAATGAAAAGTCTCAAATTGAAAGTGCAGATGTTATAAAATTTTTAAAGACGAGAATGTGTTATGGTTGAACTTGTGAAATAAATATAGTGTATTTTTAATCACCAAGCTATCAGTGACCTTGGATTCTTGGGTTTTGGGGTTGGGGAAGGACGGAAAGCGTCTTCCTCTTACCAGTATGCCAGATAGGATTGAGACTCGTCCAGAACACCAGGGATCTAAGTCACCCTGACAGGAATGAAGGAAAGCAGCCCCAGAGAGCTGGTGCTTAGGAGGCTGTCCATCACCAAGCCCTCTGGCTCACAGAGAGCACGGAGGTGTTGGGACACAGCTGTGTATGCTGAGGCACCACACTCTGATGACATTTGATGGGGCAACCTTTGATGATGAATTTTCTTGCCCTTTTTAGGGGCGTAAAAGGGGAGGCGGGTAGAGTTTCACAAGACTCTAAATTTACCAGAGTTTTCCAGATTTTAATTTTCTTAGAAAAAATGTCAAATGATTGTAGATCCAAAAATGCCTTTGTTGGCATTTTAATGGTGCTCTGTGAGCCCAGTATGGAGTGCAAGTGAAAAGAAAAGCAGTTTCTTTCTGAAGCCCAGGACCAAACAATGTCCCAGGAATCTTCATGATTTATATATTGTATGTGATCTTTGCTTAAACATTGTTAACCTGTGCCCTTTACAGACAATGCTGGGTCAGAAAATGTCAGGGGAACTTTGGATTACTTTCATAATCGTGTAAAGAAAATTGTTGTCCTCAAAAATCCAGAGACTGTGATGGGCATTCCTAATAGAGCCGAACACAGCTCTGTGCCTGAGCCTGCTTTTGGCTGGTGGGGAATGAAAAAAATTTGAGTTAGGTTCTTACTTCTGTTCTGGACCAATTGTGAGGAAGAAAATAGGCTGCTACCCGTCAGGCTGCCATAGAGTCTGTTTGATTTGTTGGGAAGGTGAATTCTCAAGGCAGGAGGCCTTTGAAATGCTTACTCACACCCAGACAATTTATTACAGACCTAGAGGAGGGCTTACTGTGGAGGGCGGGCTAGTCACCGCCCAGGAGGAGAGGGTGGCTGGGCCACCTGCTGTGAGTAGAGGGGACAGGGGAGGCCAAGGAGGAGGCAAGGAGAAAACCCAGTCTTCCCTGGAGCCAGGAGGACCAGGAGAACTGAGCCTGGTGACAAGTGGCAGCTCTTCTTCCCTCCCGAGACCTGCCACCTCCTCGTGTTTGCATAGGTGAATGTCTTCTTGTTCATCTCATCATTTAGGTCATTAAAAAAGGAGCTGAGTGAAAAGGAAGAAAGAGACAGTTCTTTGGCAGGGCAGGCACGGCATGACTATTTTCAACTCCTGTGTTTTGAAACAACATTGGTTACTTCAGCTCAGCTCTTTCAGAAAGAAGGAAAAAAATCAAATGTGTGGGCTTGGTAGGTGGTTTTGGCAAATTGCAGACCAAAGTTGATTCAGAGTAGTGCATCATTACTTTTCAAAAAGTTTACTTTTTCTATAAACACTGAATGGGAGCTGAAAAAATCCACAATTTTATTCTGTGAGACAGAATGTCTCACGTGTCTCTAGAATTTTCCATCCTTTTCCAGTTTTCATGGTTGTTGCCATTACATTCTTCACATCTGTTTGCAGCCAGGCCTCATCACAGCTCCTCGCCCTCCCTGGCCAGTCCTTGCTAGCAGCAGCCAAGTTCAGCACCCACCGCCTCCACCTTCTGATGGCAGCACTCACCAGTAGAGAAGCTTGGCACCTCATTATCTCTACAACCTGAGCGAATTTGCAAATTAATTGATGTGTGGGAGGGAAGGCATCTGCTATTGTAGAAACCTTTAACAGTGCAGTAAAGCTTGAGATAAAATTAAGTGTTGCAGTAGTAAACTAATAGCCCCAGGTGACAGCGCAGTGGGCGCGGCTCACATTTTCTGGACCTGCTCGGCTTTCATGCTTAGGTTTTTTTCCAGCATAATGTTTATTTGCATCACAGGAATATAAGCACAGAGTTTAAAAGGCAAATAAGTAATACCATGATGTTTGTCACAGGAGCATAGGTCCTTGCCTGATGGTTCCCAAAGCCATTCCTCAGAGGTGACTCCTTTCATTCTTTCAGCTGCTTCTTTGGGTTCTTGCCTGTTCCTAGGTAACTGGCCTCGACTGCTATTTTAGTGTCCTGGGGCTCCACTGTGGAAGGTGAGCCTTCAGCTCTTGCCCTGCCCACATCTCTCTTTTTACTCCGTTGTACATGGATGTGTGTAGGCTGAGCCAAGTACTGTACTAGAATTGCTCTTCCCCTTTGTAAGAGTTGGGTTATGGGGCGGCTCACCATCTGTTGTGCAGATGTACCTGCTCTTTTCAGGTGTCCTTGAACCTTGGGCCTCTCTAGATCAGCCTCCCCAGGGAGGGCATCACATGGTGTCTGATGTGAGTGGGGAATCTGGGTGTTTAAAAAAGAGTTACTCCAGGCACCTGTTTTTACCCTGCCCTGATCCCAGCCTTCCTTGATACAGGGTGCCTGTGCTCCCTCCTCCTCTGTAAATCTGCAGTGTGGCTCAGCTCATCTTCTTTCTCTCCCAGCCCAGCGCCTCCCTCTGCACAGGGCTTCAGTGGACTTCTCTCTGCTGAGGTGGTGCTGGTCCATCTGCTTCGTGTCTTCTAAAATTTAGTTGACCTTTCTTTCCATTGTTGCCTCAGCTCCTGTTCTCTTGTCCTTGTAGGCTCGGACCTTTGTGTTTGTCTCTTTCCCATCATTTCAGTGGCTTAGGGAGGGAGTGCGTTTGAACGGGACTCTGTTTTGCACGTAGGTTCACAGCATCTTGACTTTGTACTTTAAGAAGTAGGCTTTGATGTAATGGCTCTGCGTTTCCACGAAGGGCCTCCTTTTCATCACGCGACTGTAAGACATCTGCGCAGACATCTGCACGTTGCTGATTTGTAACAGGCAGTGGTGTCTGTGGGTCCCTAGCAGACCTTCTAAGAAGGGGTTCACGATGCAGCAGGAGAGACATCGAGCTCCTGAGAGGAAAGCACTGGCCTTGCCCCTTTTCCCGTCCTGGTTTAGCCCTCCTTTCCAGGACGTCCTCTGGCTGTGTGGCTTTCAGCAGTTACTCTTCTGGACTGTCGTAACTGGAGCCAGGAGTACCTGCAGGGCCATGGTGGTGTTCAAAGATGGGCTTTGCCAAGAAGCAGAGACCCTTTAGTGTTGGGCTAGGGGAGACTGTGGCCTTGGGACCTGCTGCCCATGCAGTGGCCCTGCTCTGGGGTGCAGGTGGAGTGCTCGCTCTACTCCCCCGCTGGCCAGCCTGCATCCCCTCAGATAAACAGAAAGGTGGGGCCTCCTCACATCTCTCCCTGGCTTTGAAAACTGGGGCACTGGCCACCAAGTTAAGGCACCTGCCTTTGGGAAGTCCTTGACTTTTCTGTGTGAGAAACAGCCTTTCCAGTCCACTTCCCTCTGCCTTCTGCCTGCACCGTAGCCGTGGCCCATGCGTGTTGGCCTGTATACCTTGAGACTTTTGGACCATGCCCCCGCTTCCCCCTTTGTGTGCAGGGGTAATGTGAAATGCAGCTCACAAGCCTGTTTCAGACCTTATTAAAACATCATTTCCCCTGCCTTGTTCCCAGATTTCTGTGCTTAATCATAGAAAGGCAGCTTGTTCAAATATACATTATTCTTGTTCAGAAAAGTCTGTTGGCTTGTCTCCCTTCCCAGCCCCTCCATATTTTGTAACCCTGCCTCACCAAGGCAGTACTTATTAAATATCATAATTTGCTCATTGGAGAATTATTTGTAAACTTAATTAACTCTCTGTCAGTGTTTGAGTTAATTTTCTCCCTTTAATTTTAGCCTCCCTGGTCATGGTTTTCCAGACTCTGTCCTGTGTCTGTTAAAGACTTTGTAAACAGTTTTGAAATGCCAGTTGGTGATATATGGGCCTCTTTAACATTTCTTTGATTTATGTGCAGTGCTGTGGAAAAAGGCAAAGAAAGCAAATTATATGGCAAAAAATGTTGCCAATCTTTACTTTTTTTACCCTTAGTTTTAAAAAATACACTTATCAATCACATCTGATGGATTTTCTTTTTTATAAAGATTGAAAATTTAACTATTTAAGGACTCTTGTAATGCATGTTCTGTGTTTGCTTAATCAAATATAGCTTAGCACTGGAGTGGGGTATCAGAATTCCAAAAGCTCCTCAGTCTCTGTGCCCATCTTGTTCCCCACCAGGAAGGGTATGCAACAAAAAGGTCCAACTTCTGATAGCAGTTGGAAAGGTGGAACATGCTGGAAGCACGTTGCATCCACGTCTGAAACCCTAAATCCACATGGTGAGCAAGCAAGAGCTGTGTCCTTGTGACTAGTCCAAGGTTTTCCTCCATCATATACTTTTTGTGGCTTTGGGTAGATATTCCCTCCCTGAACCAATCCATGAGGCAGCAAATACACTTAGAGATTATGCTTACAATGGTCTTCTGATTTTAGCGTGTCCAAAAGCCTCATGGGGTACTTGTTATAATACTGATTCCTGGGACCCTCAAAGAAATTCTGATCTAGCAGATTGTCAACTGGACCCTGGAATCTGCATTTCTGGTGGGTGCTCTGGATGATTCTGATGCAGGTGAGGCCCAGCTGGCGTGGGCGCTCTGGCTGGCTCCCCTGCCATCCACTGCATGGCACAGGTTCACACTCCCTCCCCAAAGTTTGGGAGTCAGAATGCATTTGGATTTTAGAATATTTTGTATTATGGAAAGGTAGCATGGTTCATATGCCACATTCATTTCTCCAGTAATGTCTGGGTCAGTACCCTGTAATCAAATGTTGTGTGACAAAAATGTCTGACTCTTCACAGTAAGTGAGACAAATTAAGATTTAAATAGACTCACATCAGTTTGTGTCAGGTTTTGCTGCCACATGAGTTCTGGCTCCTGTGTTGATGATAAAGATTTTGACTTTCAGAACTTCTCTGTATTTTTATATTTTGAAAAGGAATTCTGGCTTTGAGCTGACAGATTCTGGCCCCGTCTTCTGTTCTGGGTGCGTGACACCAGGAGGCAGCGAGTGGGTGCAGAGGTGCTCCAGCCTCAACTCCCACACTCCCCAGCCGCCCTTGGAGGCTGCGAGAGCCAGGATCCTTCAAAGGCAGTTGGCTGTTTAGAGCTGGGTGCAGCAGTGGAGAGGGAGCCTGGGGCCGGGAAGCTCTGTGGAGCCCACGGCCAGGATCCGTGGGAGCCATTCCTGGACTGGTGAGCCATATTCCCTTCTCCCTAGAGGCTTGATTGCAGACACCTCTCTACTTCCCCAGGAGCCTCACAAAAAAATCCTTACCAGCTGGGTAACCTGAGTGTGACTTCTCCTTGTACCCTGAGACCTAACTTAGTAACTAGAGGGACATTAGGTCCCCAGCATCCCACTTCTTCACAGGGACTTTATTTACACCCAAAGGTGTTTTAGAATTTAAATTCCTACCATACTTTGAAGTTTCCTTCATATCTCCTCGGCCTCCCACTAGGCAGGTATTCATTTACCCATTTATTTAAAGACTGTTTTTGTGAGTCTATTTAAATCTTAAGTTCTGGATAGCTGGTTAAGTGTAGTGCTTGCAGAGCAGGGACCCTGGAGTCAGGCTGTCCAGATTCCAGTCTTGACCCTGCCATTTAGCTTTCTGTGCCTCAGTTTCCTCATTAGTGAAATAGAGGTGATAACAGTCGTACTTACCTCACAAAGCAGTTGTACAGATTAATTGAATTAAAAGAAGCAGACTAGGGGCTCGCTCACCAGGAGCCCGGTGTATGCAGCAGTTAATGTTATTGCTGTCATTTTATCGTTAGGCCAAACCCCATGTTAGACACTGTGGGTGTAGCAGTGAAGACCAGGGCTGATCTGCTCTAGGGAGCTCAGGTTCTAGGCAGGCTGGGGCCTCCTAGTAGCAGCTTTGACTCCACCAGGGCATCCTGATCTTGCAGATAGTTGTGACACACCTACATAGCCCTGGTGCTAAGCCTGTGTGACCTCTGGGGCTCCTGTGGCAGCCGGTTGGGAGAAGAAGAAAGGCAGATGCAGAAGCCCTGCTCTAATGCCCAGTGGTCAGCCCTGCAGAAGGCCCTGCTAGAAGGTGTCTGATCGAGCAAGCTTCCCTTCTCAGCTCCCATCCTCCCAGACACTTACAGAGAAGGTAGTCTTTTTTTTTTTTTTTTAAGTATCATGGACGAAATGAAACACCAGTTGTGGCACCACCAATTGCCTATTCTTCTCACTTCTGCCCCACAGAAGGCTACTTCCCAATATCTGAGCTCTTCTCTGGATGAATGTGGTTGGTAAACAGATGTGTTAAATAATATTCCTTTGTGCACCTTCCCACTGGCTGTTGCTGATTCTCATTTTGGTTGCTTGGTTTTTCCTTCACAACAGGTTTTAGAAGGTTTGAATAGAGCTGCAGAGTGTCATGGTCATCTTCGTCATCTGAGGCAGTGTCAGGGGCTCTACTCTTCACAGTCCAGCCATCCCTGTGTGCTTCCCTTCCCTCAAGCCCATCAAAAGCAGACCTTTTCTTTCTTTTTTTTTTCTTTTTTCTTTTTTTCTTGAGTACCTGGGTTTGTTGAACCCGGGGTGATTAACTGCTGAGCCACATCCCCAGCCCTTTTATGAATATTTTATTTTGAGACAGGGTCTTGCTAAATTGCTGAGGCTGGCTTTGAACTTGTGATCCTTCTGCCTCAGCCTTCCATGTCATTGGGATTACACGCATGTACCACCATGCCCGGCCAGACCTGCTTTCAATGGGTCCATGGCTCCTAAGTCCTAAGGTACTTTACAGAAGCAAGGCCTTCCGGTTATTGGCGTGGCCTGGCTGTTAATGGCCAGACAGCCTCAGCCTGCTCGCAGCACCAGAGCTCGCACACCTCGTGTGTGTCCTCACGCCAGCCACGTTGCTCAGCTCCTCACATGCCTCACCCTCATCACTCCAGGTCCTTCTGGAGCAGTCAGCAGTGTTGAGCAGCAGTGTCACCACAGTGAGAGAAGAGAGCTGAGGCTTTGGGCAGTTGAGTCGCCTGCCCAGGGCACACGGCTTAGGAGGGGCCTCTGGTGTGTCTCCAGATGACTGCACACCCACACTCCCAGTTAAGAATTGCGGAACGCCTCCTCTGCCTAGGTCATGTTGGGTGTTAAGTAGGAGATTCACTTGGATCTATTGTTTGTTTTAAACCAAAAATATTCCCACTATTAGTAAATGTGACTTTCCCCCACCAAGGGGAGAAGCTCGCAGCCCTGTGTTTTGCATGGGAAAATCCTACCACACAGGCCAACACCTGTGCCTTTTCTCTTCCTCCTGTGCACACAGTCACAGTCAGGACTCAAGTTTCTTCCTGCAGAGGAAGAGACTGTGTGTGGGAGTCTGCTGAGGCCTGATCGTCTCGTGTCGGTACTTTGCTAGGTGTGTAAGAAACGCTCCTTAACCTGAGTGGGTCATGCATCAAGGTTGAGCCTGCTTTCTGGGCGGTCAGGTTGTGTTAGATTAAAGAGAGCAGCCTCTGCAGTTCGTTGGAAGGGGCTTCCAGCTGCTCCTGTGGGTCACCTTTCATTTAGTGTGTCGACAGGGCTTCTGTGAGCCTCGCACCACTGTGCTTCCTTTTATTGAGACTTTGGCTCAGAATCAGCCAAGAGGCATCTCTATGTGATAGATGGTCTTCCTCAGTTGTGTGGGAGAAATTCCGAGTTGTTTCCTTCTTGATACAGCTACTTGTTCAGAGCGGCCCAGGGGGTGCATTTTTCCTTTTTTCCATTACACTTATCAATTTATTATCTGACATGTTTTGGGTGACAGACAATATTTGATTAAAAACTGATCGTGCTAATCAGTTTTGTTGGAGGAGGGAATTTCTGGGCACAGCCACTCCTGAAGATCATGAGCACAGCTTTCCTGTGCCTGCCCGCAGAGTGCTGGGCTCTGCTGGATGCTTTGGTGCACGTTGTATCACTTTACTCCAGCAACAGCCCTTCTTTGTCTTCTGCATCTGGAAGGGAGGAAGAAAAGAAGGCCTTTTAAAGTCCCTCAAGCAACGTGCTCAGTAAACACAGCAACACTCAGGGCTTGTTCTTCTCTGGGGCTAATGAAGAACCAGGATCAGAAGGGAAAGGAACCTGAGATGGCCTTTGTGGAGCCGGCCAGCTCACTGCCCCTGAGGTCAGCCTTCGCCGTGTCCTGGCAGAGTGCGGAGGAAGCAGTTGCTTCCTTGGACCCAGTGCTTCCTCGTGGTCCTGAGCCACCAGGCCTCATTCTCCCTTTGTCTGAGGCTATATTGCAGTTGTGAAAAATGATCAATAAAAAAGTGCTTTCTCCCATCGCTGGCCTCACACGCCTCCAAATGAAGCAGCTCTCACTTCTACCTGTTACCTTCAGCTGTTTTGATATCATAGTTGTATATATCTTTCCCAGTTGGTGGCTTTTGGGCTCCCTTCTTTCTGATTTTTCTCTGCACTGCCTTTCCTTCTTGCCTACTGCCTCATGCTTCCTGTCCCCAATAAGCAGGGGTGGTGGAGTGTCGGTCAGATCCCTGACCTGAGCCACTGCCTCCCAGCAGACTCTGGGTTTATGAGGGAAGGTGGGGAAGCTGGCGGGGCTGCATCTGACACCTGGACGTGGTGCTTCAAGCAGACGAAGCAGGTTTTTCACGACCCTGGAGGAAAGGAGTTCAGTAAGTTCCCTGGGAAATCCAAATGACCAGGAGGCCATAGAACTCATTCTGAGCTCCCAGGGAGCTGTCCCTTCCTGCACAACCCGTAAAAGAAGCAGTTTATGCAGTTGTATGTAAAAAGATGCTGCATATGTGCATTATGCATTGTAATTCATACTACTATTATAAATTAAAAAAAGAAGCAGTTTATGATAAGTTAATCATAATTTTTATCAAATTGGTAATTTTTGAAAAATCATGCTTACTAGTTTATATAACTTGGCAAATGATCATTGCTTAGAATTCTTGAGATGCAGCCGGGCACAGTGGCGCACACCTATAATCCCAGCACTTGGGAGGCTGAGGCAGGAGGATAGTGAGTTCAAAGCCAGCCTCAGCAATGACAGGCACTTAGCAACTCAATGAGACCCTGTCTCTAATAAAATACAAAAAAGGACTGGGGATGTGGCCCAGTGGTCAAGTGCCCCTGAGTTCAATCCCCGGTATCAAAAAAAAAAAAAAGCTTAAAGCCGGGCGCGGTGGCGCACGCCTGTAATCCCAGCACTTTGGGAGGCTGAGGCAGGAGGATCGCAAGTTCAAAGCCAGCCTCAGCAATGGCGAGGCACTTAGCAACTCAGTGAGACCCTGTCTCTAATAAAATACAAAAAAGGGCTGGGGATGTGACCCAGTGGTCGAGTGCCCCTGAGTTCAATCCCTGGTACCACACACACACACACACAAAAGCTTAAGATGCAGAAGTGTCCATTGGTTCTCATTTTACTCATTTCTTGGTTGAAAACTCTTATTTTCTCTTGGGGGAAAAATATGCAGGGTCAGATCTGTTATTAGAATGTTGGTTCTTCCCCAGGCCTCACCTGTGAATACTGGGGCAGAATAACAAAGTGCTACGTGGATCACCCTGTGAGCGTCTGGGTGGCTTTCACACCAGAAACCCTCAGGGGCCCTTTCTCAACCTCCTCACTGACTGCCTTCGTTGGGGACTTGTGGTGACTAGTTAAATGTTTGCATTTCATAAGTACATTTGAATTCCACCAATGTTGATTTTCACACTGGGAAGCCAAGCCCACAATGCATTTTCATAGAGGAATTTTTATGATATCATAGCATTTCCGTGTCAGAAGGGACCTTGGGCATCATTGTAGCTTTGCTTGCACACTGTTGATCCAGGCTTTACATTATTTATTTAAAAACTAATATGGGCTGGGGCTGTGGCTCAGTGGCAGAGCGCTTGCCTGGTATGTGTGAGGCACTGGGTTTGATCCTTAGCACCACGTAAAAATAAATAAAGGCATTTTGTCCATCTACAAGTACAAAAATAAAAATAAAATTAAAAAAAAAAAGTATTCTGCATTTCTGGCAGTCTAGGAGTAATTCTGGTCGAGGCGCCTTCCCTGCTACTTCAGCCTTCGATCAATAACAGAGAGCCATCATATGTGCCTTCCCCTCTCTTGGGTACAGAAGTATCAGATGTCAGTGGGGTGACATCTGATACTTCTATCCTGGGGTGGTTCAAGCTTAGTTGGCAGTGGGGACTTGACGTCTCATCTTACATAGACTTCTTCCTCTCATAGGTGCACAGGCACACAAACTAGCCTGCCATGTTGTTCCTCTTCAGAGGGGGTCCCTCACCCATGTCACCACCCTTCAGTGATCCCTTACAGTGCTCTTATGACTGCATTGTCAAATTTTGCTACGATCCTATTTCTGTTTCCTGCCTGCATCTTCCTAAGTGGCCATGTGTCTTAAGTTGGGCGGCTGTAAAGAAACAGAATAGACTGAGTGGCATAAGCTACGTGTGTTTTTCACGGTTCTGGAGGCCACGTTCTAGAAGCCCAAGATCAAGGTGCCAGCAGATTTGGTATCTGGTGAGGGCCCTCTTCCAAGTTTGCAGCTGGTCACCTTCTCGCTACATTCTTACCCCATGGAATGGGAGAACTCTGGCCTCTTCCTCTTCAAATAAGACTCCATCTGTACCACGTTAGTTCCCAATTATGCCACTCCAAACACCATCTCGCTGGGGACTCTGCTTTGATAGGAGAGTTTAACGGGGACAGAATCCTCAGCCCCTAGCACCAGGCTGCTGTCTAGTGGTCTTTCTTTGTGGCTCTGTACACTGCTGTCTGAGACCTTGTGGGGCACCTTGACAAGAGCCTGATGTGACAAGGAGAGCTGGCTAATGCGGGGCAGGGCAGCAGCATTTCTGGGTTGCCTGGTTTGTCTTCTCTTGTGTTTGCTGCTCTTGTCTCTTTCTTTCTTTGGCCTGCTTTCTCTCCCTTTACAGACGAGCCACAATGACTGCTCCTCCATTTTTAGCCACATTCACAGTTTGCTTTGTTAATGAATCTGTTCAGATACATGAGTGATGTGTCTCCTAGCTGATTGGCATTTTTGAAGCACGATAGCATGCTACAGCTGTAGTGTAAACAGGAGCAGTTGTGGAGAAAGACCTATTAATAAACGTGTGAACTCAGGGAAGTTCCAGTGGAACAGTCTGCACAATCTGAACATTGTCACTATTTAGAAAGGAAAAGGCTGCTGTCCATCCTGTCTGTTTACTTCTTTGGTATCTTTTGAGGTTTGGACATTTGAGGATTAATATGTAGGAAGAAAAGAAACCCAGATGGCATTTAGTGAGTAAATCATGCCACAGTTGAGCAAGGAAGCGCAGCCCTGATTGGGTGTCCTGCTTTCATGGTAATTGAAGGGCCCCAAACCCAGCTTCCCATGGAGAACAAATAAGCAAATAAATTGGAGGCTTCCTTTGTATGGTTTATTGGTATTGTTTTGACCAACTAAAAAGATTATTTACCCATACAAGCTCAAATCTGAGGTTTTTTTTTTTTTTTTTTTTTTAAACTATTGGCTATTTGAAAGAAGCGTTGGGAGATAAAAGAAAAAAACAAGCTAATATCATTATCTGATATTTAGATTAAAATCCAAGCAAAACAATTAGATTTGGGTATTTTTCTGTAGTTGTTTTTCTTGGCACAGACAATAACAGGCAAGCTCGCCTGTTTTTTGCTTAGAGTTTTTCTCAGAAAAGGAACCAGAGCTTTATTGTAATACATGGCTCTTTCTCATTAGCTGGAAACAAAATGTGTTTCAGTAATGAGGGGCAAAGGTCTTTGCAACTCAAAGTGGTGACGAAGTGTTCCTGGTTTTGCACGAATCTTGGTTCTAGTTGAAATCTAATGGTTTGGGGAAATAATGACTGAATGGGAATTTCAGATTAGCACCACGCCCCAGCCGCCACCCCCATTCCCCGGTGCCCCACACAATCTGTGCAGGGTGGCTTGACCCAGTTGTGTGTGGCGTACATCAGTCTAGGTGTCACATGTTCTTAGATTGTGGCTATGGGTTTCTGCATGTTCTGCTGGACTTCAAAAGGGTTTTCAGTGGACTTGTATCAGCCAGCCATTTTGGTCACTGATTTGCAGGGGCAAAGTGGCACCAATGTTTTTGCTTGTTGCTATCATTATGTTTAACATGAGAGTTCTATAGTAAAAACAGCCCATTAGTAGTGCCACAATTGCCCCATCTTAGAACAATAATTAGGAAGCAGCATCAAAACTGCTAAAAACATTAAATATGTTACAGCCAAGAGTAGAATTTAGATTTTCTGACAATATTGAAGTTTCTATGGTTTTGTGATTTCTTTTCTCTAAGGTATTTAATGCCGAATAGTCAAACCTTAAAACAATGAGGTTTAAAACTTCTCCCAACTCATCGCCTTGCACCTGATGCAGTTGGTAGGAGGAAGAACCTGCAGCATCTCAGGGCCTACGAGAGGTCAGGCAGAGGGCACAGACAAGAGCTGCCAGAGCGAGTGACACTCACCTGATGTAGTTTCCCGTCCAGAGGGAAGCACCAGGTGTCATTGCTTAAGTGGGCATGACAAGTGCTAGTTCCTCATGTGTGAGGTGAGTCCCAGGTGGCCCACCTCTTCCTTCAGATGTGTGTGACCTTGGGCAGGGACCTCTTTAAGGCTGGAGCCTCCTCATGTAAAATGGGGATGGGTGGGGTGGGGTTGGCCTCTCTCCTTTTCCCATGTTGGAATTCTGATTTGAAGTAGTCTGGGTGCAGATGGAATGGAGGCTCTTCCCTGAGCTCAAGCGCGCACCAGGGTTCAGGCACACCTCCTGAGCAACTGAAATAAGAGGGAAAAGGTTTCCTTTAAGCCTCTTTCACAACAGTGAGTGCCTCTAAGCAGTGTTTGCTTTTGGAAGAGGCCAGCCGTAAGAGGACAGTAGGGTGGAGCAAGCCTGTTCTCTAGATGGCAGGAGTGCTAGGACAGGCCAGAGCAGTCTCACTGACCTTCCAGTCTGCCTATCAGGCGACAGTTACTAGCAGCTACTGTGTGCTGTGCACAGTCCTGACACTGTAGGGAACACAGAGGGACCAAAAACAAGGTCTGCACTCTCAGGGTCTTCCTGAGTGGCCAGTGTCACTGTTGGACAAGGAAATAGCACAAGGCCGCCTTTCCTCTGTGTCATGCCCCAGGACAGCAGGAGCTATGTGCTTGGAGAGGGAATTGGCTCAGAGTGACTGGCAGAGGGGACTGGGGGTGGGGGGTGGGAGGTGTACATGCCCTCCTGATTTCTTTTTTCTGTCCTGGGGGCCCCTGATCTAAGCTGGCTACAGTGTGTTAGAGCTTCGTTCTATGCTGTTCTTTGTCCATAGGACTTGGTTATGGCAGTACCAATGTGCTGCTAATGTTCTTAGAAACATATAAAGTGAATTCCTAAAATAAAGTGAATTATACCTTAAGGTCAGGAGAGGTCTTCCAGCACCCCACTCGTCCCCTCTGTAAAGAAAGCCTTTGGTGAATCTTTGAGAAGGAAGTAATTTTTTAATTTTTTTATAGTGGGAAGAATCAGCAGATCTTGATCGCTCTGTTTTATAACTTTTGAGATTTTTGAATGTCAAATTCTCTTAAAGTGGGATTCTGGCCATATGGCGCCAGTAGAGAGATGTTGCATATGGTGAGACACTGTGGCATGGACCCCTGGGAGGTTCCAGCATGCACGTCACCTCCAAGTACTGGGCCTGATTGAACGCCACTGGCTTAATTAGCATATTGAACATGACAAAATTCCTTTTATTTTCTTCTTAAACTTGGGTTCATTGGAAAATATTTTCTTTATCTATTTTGGAGCAGGTAGAAGCATGTGGCCGACAAGCAAATGGAGAACCAAGTAGGGGGAGTAATTTGTTGCTCATTTGATTTTTGGATCTGAAATTTTAGTCAGAACTTGCATATTTGAATGTTGTTTTTACCATTTTCTATCATATTTCCTTCCAGTATATGTCATTAATTGTAATTCATAGCTAGCTTATTAAAGCTAATCAATTTTTTTTGTTGTTTTGGTGGTGCCGGGGATTGAACTCAGGGGCACTCGACCCCTGGGCCACATCCCCAGCCCTTTTTTGTATTTTATTAGAGACAGGGTCTCACTGAGTTGCCAAGTGCCTCGCCATTGCTGAGGCTGGCTTTGAACTCGTGATCCTCCTGCCTCAGCCTCCCAAGTGCTGGGATTACAGGTGTGCACCACCACGCCCAGCTGACTTAGTGGGTTCTTGAGGAAAATATATGTTTGTTTCCTAGAAAAGGAAGTGAGATGTGTGATCACATAGCAGTTACTAGTAACAAAGCCCAGGAGCACATTTCTCAACAGGATGCTTGCGCAGGCTCGTGGCTGGGCATGAGTTTACCAGACCCTACCTGACGACACTTCGAGCTTCTCATGGGCTCAGTCTCACCAAGCAGTACTTTTAAAAATACCCAGTAAGCCAAGGTTTTTCTAATTCTAATTGGTCTTTCCCTCAGGTCATTATAAGGTGTTGAAATTTTCCCAGGTGTCAAGGTAATGAGTAGATATAATTGATTAGAAAGGGCTTTAGGTTGAGGACTGATAGAAGAATCCTACATCATTCATAGAAGACTGAAATTAATAGAGCAGAACTGTAACTGGAGAAATACTCTCAAAACTCTAAAAGAGCTTTGGGGTGCCGCAGGGCTGTGCCATGGCTTGGCAGCCCTGTGGTGAGTACAGACCCTGTCCTGCTGGCCACACACACATCTCCACAGGGGTGGGAAGTGGAAGTAAAAAGAATAGATGGGTTTATTTTATTTTGTTCTTGCCATTAGTGAAATGATCTTGATTAGAAAAACCACATTAGAACTTCAGCAGTTGCTGTTTGAAATAGAGCTGTTTCCATGCTACAGACATTTGGAGAGGAGTATGTTTATTGAAATGTATTTTTATAGAAAATATTACGGAACCTGTAATCGGAAACTGATGGCACTGTTTGGTGGAGTGATATGTTCCTAATGCTGGGTGTGGGTTCACTCTGAGCTCCCTTCTGCTGTTCTAGAGCCATAAGCTGAGTGAACGTTCTCCAAAACTCTCTTCAGATCTACACCATGCTTCATGGAATGGGAGTGTTTGGTGTTTAAATAATGTATAAATCCTGTTGGACACGAGCTGCCTGTCAGTTTTATTAACTTTGACCTTTTCTCCCATTATAAAGGTGATTCGGTTAATATTTAATGGGCCCCTTATAGATCTTGACAGTTGGAGCCGTGTTCCTGGAAACTGGGATCCGTATATATGATTAACAAATGCCACTTAATCACTATGAGTCAGCTTGCAAGGGCAGGTTTCATTCTGGGGGAAGAGACGTCCCTCCTCCTACGTGGGCTCTGGGAGCTGCGCTGTGGTTGCGTGCCTCCAAGATGGTGGGCTGCACAGGAACCCTGTAAAAGGCAGACACAGTTAGCATGTAGTTCTGCTCTTCTGCTTTTTGTTTGAGCAGACGATTCAAATGATGCCAGGTGGGCAAAATCCCCCTGCCACTCTGCATAGTTTGCAGGACTCTTCCTCTCAGAGTCAGCAGGAGTGGAATGGCTGAGCTTGCATGGACAAAGGAGAGCCAAAAGGAGAGATGATTCCTTGAGCCAGGAGGGGCCCTGCCAAGCTGTCTTTCCCTTTAATTCCATAAAGCCCCATGCATATTGCACTCATTGCAAATTCTAGTGGGGAAGATCGAAACCCAGGCAGCTGACATTTTGAAACATTGTCTTTCAAACTTGTACTGTCCCTTGCTTCCATTGATTTCCCATTTAAGAAATCTGTACAAGAAAACCAAATTTGAACAAAATTCATTGGTCTAAGATGAGTTGTTAGAGGCAAATTATGCCCCCCTTTTCTACCCTGAGAAGAGCTCCATTTTTATTATGAAGGCAATATATCCTTGTCTTGTGTGGGGCAGCCATAGACTCCACAGCAAATCGACCAAGTAAATCAAGAGCCTGTTTAGAAGCAGTATGGATGCTCCAAATACAGCCATTTCAGTCTTGCTGGGTCACTGGTATCTTCATTTTTATAGCCACTTCCAAGGAGCAGATCATTTCAATTGGCTTTGTTTTCTTCACTCTATCTGTGTGCAGCCCAGTGGCATTAGGTGAGGCCATTTATTTTTCAGAATGTTATTACCCTTCGCATCCAGGGCCCAGCCCTTTAGATGTGATGGTCACCAGCTTCATTACCTTGAGCTCTAAGTAGCTGACATGGCACAGCAAATCTATGTCTAGGAAGAACAGTTTGAAGAGAAATTGATCAGAATTTTAGAATGAATTACTCTTTGTATGCTTACTTTATTCTAAATATATGTTTGAAAGACCTTGCTTAATTTGAGAGGAGAGGAGGAAACATTGGATGTTAGAAATGGTCTCAGTCCAGATTTGTAGCTTTGCATTTGCACATTTGAGTGTTTTATTTACATCTGTTCAAAATTGGGATACCTTTCAAGGCTGAATTTATTGTGGAGAGTTGATGACAGCTCTTACGATCCAAAATACAAAGCCTGGAATTAAGAAAGGGAGGTAGAAGTCATCGTCACATATCAAGCTGGAGAGAAGCTTTATTTGGCAGTGAGTGAAAATGATGAGTTTTGTAAATCCAAAGGTCCTGGTAGTAGGAGTTGGGGGATTGGCTGCATGGGGCTGCACGGGAGCTCTCTGCAGTGACGCAAGATTTCTATGTCTTGATTTGGGGTGTTGGGCATGCAGATAAATACTTATGTCAAAACTTACTGAACTATACACTTAAAATGTGTGTATTTTATTTTACACAAACTGTATGTCGAAGTGGATTTTTTGAAACTCTTGTTTGGTTTAGAACTAGGCAGTGTCGTTTCTCTTTTCCAATGGAGAAGGTGAAATACTGTAGGGGGTAAAATGATCTGTCCCGCATAACCTCAGCGCTCAGCAGTTTGTCCAGGAATAAAGCAAAGGATGCTGGCACTGAGCCCGCTTAGAGTATGTGCTTCCTCCATGCTGCTTGTTTCCAGTCACAGGTGAGTGGAGATGGTATTGACTTCTTCACCAGGTCTCAGCGAGCTTCTATTTGTATACATTTCGTCAGATACAGTCCTGAGTTTGTCCTTCTGATTGATGCTGGTACCTTAACCATGAAAACAGTAGCTGCGTGCTCTGGGCGCAGACTCGTGGCACTTGAGCATGTGTGGCTGGTCGTGTGTTCCTGGTTCACTATGGTAGGCTACGAGGTTTTTTTTTTTTTTGGTGGTGCCGGGGATTGAACTCAGGGGCCCTTGACCCCTGGGCCACATCCCCAGCCCTTTTTTGTATTTTATTAGAGACAGGGTCTCACTGAGTTGCTAAGTGCCTCGCCATTGCTGAGGCTGGTTTTGAATTCGCGATCCTCCTGCCTCAGCCTCCCAAGTGCTGGGATTACAGGTGTGCACCACCACGCCCAGCTGACTTAGTGGGTTCTTGAGGAAAATATATGTTTGTTTCCTAGAAAAGGAAGTGAGATGTGTGATCACATAGCAGTTACTAGTAACAAAGCCCAGGAGCACATTTCTCAACAGGATGCTTGCGCAGGCTCGTGGCTGGGCATGAGTTTACCAGAACCCTACCTGACGACACTTCGAGCTTCTCATGGGCTCAGTCTCACCAAGCAGTACTTTTAAAAATACCCAGTAAGCCAAGGTTTTTCTAATTCTAATTGGTCTTTCCCTCAGGTCATTATAAAGGTGTTGAAATTTTCCCAGGTGTCAAGGTAATGAGTAGATATAATTGATTAGAAAGGGCTTTAGGTTGAGGACTGATAGAAGAATCCTACATCATTCATAGAAGACTGAAATTAATAGAGCAGAACTGTAACTGGAGAAATACTCTCAAAACTCTAAAAGAGCTTTGGGGTGCCGCAGGGCTGTGCCATGGCTTGGCAGCCCTGTGGTGAGTACAGACCCTGTCCTGCTGGCCACACACACATCTCCACAGGGGTGGGAAGTGGAAGTAAAAAGAATAGATGGGTTTATTTTATTTTGTTCTTGCCATTAGTGAAATGATCTTGATTAGAAAAACCACATTAGAACTTCAGCAGTTGCTGTTTGAAATAGAGCTGTTTCCATGCTACAGACATTTGGAGAGGAGTATGTTTATTGAAATGTATTTTTTATAGAAAATATTACGGAACCTGTAATCGGAAACTGATGGCACTGTTTGGTGGAGTGATATGTTCCTAATGCTGGGTGTGGGTTCACTCTGAGCTCCCTTCTGCTGTTCTAGAGCCATAAGCTGAGTGAACGTTCTCCAAAACTCTCTTCAGATCTACACCATGCTTCATGGAATGGAGTGTTTGGTGTTTAAATAATGTTATAAATCCTGTTGGACACGAGCTGCCTGTCAGTTTTATTAACTTTGACCTTTTCTCCCATTATAAAGGTGATTCGGTTAATATTTAATGGGCCCCTTATAGATCTTGACAGTTGGAGCCGTGTTCCTGGAAACTGGGATCCGTATATATGATTAACAAATGCCACTTAATCACTATGAGTCAGCTTGCAAGGGCAGGTTTCATTCTGGGGGAAGAGACGTCCCTCCTCCTACGTGGGCTCTGGGAGCTGCGCTGTGGTTGCGTGCCTCCAAGATGGTGGGCTGCACAGGAACCCTGTAAAAGGCAGACACAGTTAGCATGTAGTTCTGCTCTTCTGCTTTTTGTTTGAGCAGACGATTCAAATGATGCCAGGTGGGCAAAATCCCCCTGCCACTCTGCATAGTTTGCAGGACTCTTCCTCTCAGAGTCAGCAGGAGTGGAATGGCTGAGCTTGCATGGACAAAGGAGAGCCAAAAGGAGAGATGATTCCTTGAGCCAGGAGGGGCCCTGCCAAGCTGTCTTTCCCTTTAATTCCATAAAGCCCCATGCATATTGCACTCATTGCAAATTCTAGTGGGGAAGATCGAAACCCAGGCAGCTGACATTTTGAAACATTGTCTTTCAAACTTGTACTGTCCCTTGCTTCCATTGATTTCCCATTTAAGAAATCTGTACAAGAAAACCAAATTTGAACAAAATTCATTGGTCTAAGATGAGTTGTTAGAGGCAAATTATGCCCCCCTTTTCTACCCTGAGAAGAGCTCCATTTTTATTATGAAGGCAATATATCCTTGTCTTGTGTGGGGCAGCCATAGACTCCACAGCAAATCGACCAAGTAAATCAAGAGCCTGTTTAGAAGCAGTATGGATGCTCCAAATACAGCCATTTCAGTCTTGCTGGGTCACTGGTATCTTCATTTTTATAGCCACTTCCAAGGAGCAGATCATTTCAATTGGCTTTGTTTTTCTTCACTCTATCTGTGTGCAGCCCAGTGGCATTAGGTGAGGCCATTTATTTTTTCAGAATGTTATTACCCTTCGCATCCAGGGCCCAGCCCTTTAGATGTGATGGTCACCAGCTTCATTACCTTGAGCTCTAAGTAGCTGACATGGCACAGCAAATCTATGTCTAGGAAGAACAGTTTGAAGAGAAATTGATCAGAATTTTAGAATGAATTACTCTTTGTATGCTTACTTTATTCTAAATATATGTTTGAAAGACCTTGCTTAATTTGAGAGGAGAGGAGGAAACATTGGATGTTAGAAATGGTCTCAGTCCAGATTTGTAGCTTTGCATTTGCACATTGAGTGTTTTATTTACATCTGTTCAAAATTGGGATACCTTTCAAGGCTGAATTTATTGTGGAGAGTTGATGACAGCTCTTACGATCCAAAATACAAAGCCTGGAATTAAGAAAGGGAGGTAGAAGTCATCGTCACATATCAAGCTGGAGAGAAGCTTTATTTGGCAGTGAGTGAAAATGATGAGTTTTGTAAATCCAAAGGTCCTGGTAGTAGGAGTTGGGGGATTGGCTGCATGGGGCTGCACGGGAGCTCTCTGCAGTGACGCAAGATTTCTATGTCTTGATTTGGGGTGTTGGGCATGCAGATAAATACTTATGTCAAAACTTACTGAACTATACACTTAAAATGTGTGTATTTTATTTTACACAAACTGTATGTCGAAGTGGATTTTTTGAAACTCTTGTTTGGTTTAGAACTAGGCAGTGTCGTTTCTCTTTTCCAATGGAGAAGGTGAAATACTGTAGGGGGTAAAATGATCTGTCCCGCATAACCTCAGCGCTCAGCAGTTTGTCCAGGAATAAAGCAAAGGATGCTGGCACTGAGCCCGCTTAGAGTATGTGCTTCCTCCATGCTGCTTGTTTCCAGTCACAGGTGAGTGGAGATGGTATTGACTTCTTCACCAGGTCTCAGCGAGCTTCTATTTGTATACATTTCGTCAGATACAGTCCTGAGTTTGTCCTTCTGATTGATGCTGGTACCTTAACCATGAAAACAGTAGCTGCGTGCTCTGGGCGCAGACTCGTGGCACTTGAGCATGTGTGGCTGGTCGTCGTGTGTTTCCTGGTTCACTATGGTAGGCTACGAGGTTTTTTTTTTTTTTTGGTGCCGGGGATTGAACTCAGGGCCCTTGACCACTGGGCCACATCCCCAGCCCTTTTTTGTATTTTATTTAGAGACAGGGTCTCACTGAGTTGCTAAGTGCCTCGCCATTGCTGAGGCTGGTTTTGAATTCGCGATCCTCCTGCCTCAGCCTCCCAAGTGCTGGGATTACAGGTGTGCGCCACTGCACCAGGCTTAGGCTACGAGTTTTGTGGTTTTTATTATAAGGAAGATATGACAATAGCAAGAGTTCTCAGAACTAACTCTGTCTTTCAGGAAACCTTGGAATCTTATTTTTTAAACAATGACATAGGCTCTAAAACCATTTCCACAAAACGTGAATAACAGTGAAAAATAAAGAAAAAAGTAAAAATTACCCAATTTCTACTAATATTTAGAAATACACTGCTAGCATTTTAGCAAGTATTCTTTTAAGTGTCGGTTTACATGCAAATTATTTTTAATTCCACAAAGTGATGTTGTAAAGTGCTTTTGACATTTTAACCACTTTCTCAGTTCACTGTTGGGCATTCTGGTATGGCCAGTGTTCATCACTGTGTATGCTGTCGTGAGCTGTCTCCTTAGGAAAAAACTCCTTGAAGCAGCATGTTGGTAGCTGTGTGTGACGTTACTTGAACTGGTGGAGCAGGTAAGGATTGTGCAGTTTTGGTGGTCTAATTCTGTTTTCTTCTTCTCTGTAGTTGCAGTACCATGCAGGCCTAGCGTCTGGCCTTTTGAATCAGCAGTCCTTGAAGCGGTCTGCAAACCAGATGGGAGTGTCTGCCAAGCGTCGACCGAAGGCGCAGCCCACCACCCTGGTCCTGCCACCTCAGTGAGTGATGGGTTTGGAAAAGAACTTTCCTTTTGGGTGAAGTCGACATTGTGCTTGTTTTAAGCTTCTGGAAAGTTATTTTTTTCAGAATTGTTTCTTTCTTTAAAAAAGGAAATAGAAACCAAGTGCTATGGTAACATCCTTTGCATAGATCTTTATGAAGCAGCTCTCATGCAATTTGCAGTTTACATGTTTTGTGTGTGACTTTTCCTTCTAAGACTTTTAGATGATGCATAGCACATCATTTCATTTGTTTCCTTGTCACAGTCCCCAACTTGGCAGAACACGATTACCTTTGTCCTTATCTTACAAAGGAGACAGCTGAGGAACACTTAGAGAATTGGCTGGAGCTGGCATTGGAAGCAGTTGGGCTGCTGCTTTTTACCTAGTGACCATGTGCTCTTCTTCGCTAGGTGCAGCGAGGTTCCTAGGGCACTTACCTCTGTGAATTCTTTCTCACGTGTGTACCTCCACATACCACCACTGCCAGAAGGCTGGAAGGGCTCCTTCCTCCCCTTGTTCCCAGGCTATCTGTGCTGCCTTCGTCCCTAAGCTTAATGCTAGCCTGGCCTCTTAAACAGTTTGCCTGTCCTTGAACTTCATATAAACAGAGCCATACAACATGGCATCTCTGTCAGCTAGTGTGTGTGCTGGGGATTGAACCCAGGGCCTAGTGCATGCGGAGCAGTGTTCTACTACTGAGGCACATCCGGGACCAGTGTATTGATTTTTATTTTGCCCCACTCGGTATCTTTAGATTCTTCAGGCTGTTTGTACTTTCTGTTGCCATATAGCCGTGTTGTGAATGTGCCATGTTTTATCCATTTACCTGTTGGGTTATTTTGTATTAGAAGCCCTAATAGATGTGTGCCAAGGCTTGTGCAATGATGCAGCTGTCAGTGCTTGCTGATAAAGAGGAGCCACACCCCCAGAAGGCTGGGCATAGACTTCAGGCGTGTTCCCCAGCTGTCCTTAAATTCCCTTTTGCTTTTGTAACTAAAGGACAAACTACATTTTTACATTTCCTGTCCAAAGGAGTATTTGCATAGAAGACTTAATTGTTTGCCCTTACTCAAGATCTCATTTCTTTTCTGCTTGGTTAGCAAATATTTATTGTGCCTACTATGTGCTGGGCATGTCCCAGGCTCTGGGGATATAATCATGAGCAAGATGGACAGAGTCTTCCTTGTGTCTCCTGTTTAGTGCTGGTGGTGGTATGGGAGTGGGGGGTGGGCAGGAAAAAAAAACCCTAACCAAATTTATAAGCTAACACCATAATTTCCAGTTATGATCAGTGGAAGGGAATAAATAGGAGCAAGGTGTGGGAGGGGGGAGCCTGCTAAAGTAGAGTAGCCAAAGAAGGGCTCTCAGGACGTAACCCGCAGCAGACACTTGGGAGGAAAGGCCTGGGCAGAGCTGGGGCGGCCACCAGGGATGCTTCCTGGGCCTTTCTCCAGCAGGAGGGCACTCTTCTACCTTATATGCACATCTCCAGACTTCCTCCACATTTTGCATTCACTTCCTGGACCGAACAAACACAGCAAAGGGACCTGGGCAAGTCGCCCTCTAGTATTGCGTATGCTGAGTGCCATTTTTCTCAAGAAGCAGCTGACCAAAGCAGCAGAAAGCTTCTTGAGGAGCGGTGCACTCTGTTGTTGCTTACGTGTTGATCTGGGCGCACTGCACAGCTCAACCTGCAGCTCTCTGACGTCTGATGGCCTTGTAACTTGTCACTTTCCCTGCATGGATTGTCTGTTGAGGCAAGGTGTTGGCGAGGAGTGAAAGGCTCTCTAATGGTCCCATAAGACTGGAGCCAAAAAGTGTTTGTTGCTAACTCTCTTGACAAAAGTCAGTTCTTAGTCCATCTGTTCACCATTTGTTAATTTGCATTGGCTTGAAACCTGTTTACAGGTGACATGCTATTATGAGGACACTTAGAAACTATTTTAAGCACCAATGCAATCAACAGACTCTGTTCTGATGCCAAAGGAAGAAAAAGAGAGAGGTGTTCACAACTGTCATTATAAATTTATAATAAGTCACTCAAAATACTTAGTTTCAAAGAGAAAACTAGTCACTGTGTGTGTCCTAAGAATACAACAGCAAAATGATTTCCTATACTTACTCACCTATTTCCTGTGAAAATTGACTGCTGCTTTTTTCACATCATGGAGCTTTTGGGGCTTACATTATCCTGGAGTCTGTTCATAGATCTAACATCCTGTAGCAGGATGTGAAGCTAAGACTCTCATTGCACTTTTGTTGAGCACCTACTGTGTGTTACTCGTTGTGTTTGATGTTGGCTAGAAATGCCAGATAGCTACTGGCCTAACTGGGTTGTAAAAACCCTTATTAAAATTAAAAAATATATGTATATTTACATATATACATATATATGTATATGTATACATACACACACACACACACACACACACACACACACACACAGAAACAGTAGTAATATATACATAATGTAGATTAAGAAAAAACCCAAAAGTTATAAAAAGTTAATGTCATTCCTAAAAAGTTATTACTAAGTGGATATTATTCTAGGCTTTTTTCTGTGTATACATAATTTTGGAAACAAACTTCCCCAAAAGGATTATATTGTAATATAAATATTCTCAAAGGTAGTTGTTAGTTTAAGGTAGCATGATTTGATCTATGGGATGTTAAAATTTGCGTATTGCTACTGGTGTTATGGTTGTATTCTACAGATTCCTAATCACAACATTTTTATTATAAGCATGATAAGACCTGAAGTTTTAACTCCTTAAATTCAAGGAACGTTCAAGACTTTAAGGAAAGTCCAAGGAAATCCCTTGAGCCCCCTTCAGAACACCCAAATTCTCTAAGATTGCTGAAGGATAAATTGCTCCCAAACTTAGCATTTTAATCACAATGTGGGTTATCTTTTACCTTGTCTGTGGACCAGTACTCTGGGAGTGGTTTGTCTGGGTGGATCTGGTCCAGTCTCTCATCAGGTTGCCATGGGGTACTGGCCAGGGCCACAGTCCTCAGAAGGCTCAGCTGGGTCAGAAGCTCTGCTTCCCAGGTTGCCTGTGCTTCCTATCCACAGGCTTCTTGAGCACCCTTGTGATAGGGCGGCTGGCCCGTCCGGAGCCAGGAGGCTCAGCCAGAGAGAACCAGGTGGAGACCGTCCTTTTCATAACCTAGCCTCAGAAGATGCACGGGTCACTGGCGCTTGTTCTCGTCATTCAAAATGAGCCATTAAGTCTGACTGATATTGAAGGGGGGAATGAACTCTCCTTAAAGAAAGAGTGTCAGAAAATGTGCAGACAAAATTTAAAGCCACCCAGTCACAACAGCCAGCTGGGCTCCCCCAGTGGAAGAGAAGTTGCTTAGGGAAGGACCAGCTGAGCTGGCCAGCCCCATTTGCTTATTTATTTAGTAAATGTTTTCTGAGGGCCTCCCAGCGCTTGCTTCTGCCACTGTACTGGGACTTAGAGGAGTGAGATGTAATCTTGGCCTTCAGGAAGCTCTGAGGAACAGACAAGTAGCAGGATATCATGACAGCTCAGGCCAGGTCCTAATGATGGACCCCACCCTGCAGCATCTAGGAAGGCCATGCAGGGTGCAGGAGACCCCCCAGTGGAGCTGGGCTGGCCACCACCAGCATTCCCCAGTGCCCCCCTGGGAAGAATGGAGGCTTTATCTAGTGGAGGGAGCCCCATGATTTCTTGCACAGCTCCCGGGATTCTGAGGAAAGGTTTGTTTCTAAGCAATAGAGGAAAACAGACACGTGCTCTCAGTGCCCCTCCCCAGCCCCGCCCGCCTCTCACCAGCCCTGGCCTCTGCCTGGCTGAGCAGAGACCACAGGTGTGGGGGGAACGCAGATTTGTAGGATGTGTTTGTTTTTCAAATGCACTTGGCTTTAACTGTAGTAGTCTTTGAAGACTCCAGTTCCCCCTTGAGTTCCATAGGATGAGTGATTTGATTTGTGGGATTAATGATTTATATTTTTCTCCCCCTCTAAAGAAGCTTGTAAGAAGATAGAGATGTTGTTCACCATGGCAGATCTTTCGCAGTGTGTTAGTTTCAGGGCATGGATGACGCACCTTCCTTTGCACGTGTTCATCCTCAGTCTTGCAGGAGGGACAGGTGTTTGCATGCAGGGCCTGTTTCCCCTGCTGCTGGGTAAACCTCAAGGGGCCTCTGACCCTCCTTGGTCATTGGTTGAGGCCAGCCTCTCTGAGAGTTGGGCTTATCTTATCTGATTGATCTCTACATTGTGTGTCGAGATATCGGGTATTTAATACCTGTCAGATTGGGTTGTGTTACCTCTGCTGTCTCTCAGAGCCTCAGCTTTCTGGTGTTTTGGGGGTACTTTGTGTTAACATGGGATGTTGGCTTTGGTGGATGTGGCCAGGCTGAGTGGCCTGTGTCCCCTGGGTCTCAGCAGCTGATGGAGCACAGGCTTTCAGTGGCAGCAGAGGTAAAAGGGTCTTCTCTGTTCTTATTTTGCACACCTAGGTTTCATTTAGGTTTGAGAGAAAAATAGTTTTTTAGAAGTTAGTTTAGAAAATACTGTCCCTATGCCCTGGAAGTTGAGATAGGCAGTTCCTTCTCTGTGACATATCTTCCATGGAAAGCCTCTGCCTGCTAATGAAAGGCCCGCTTCCGTTCATGGCGCCTCTCCGCGGTCACTGGGGGCCCACGTGGCCTCACCTGAGTTGCGCCCCCTAAGCTGCTCGGGGCTGTTTCTCCTGCTCTTCTTTCCCTCCTCTCCCACTGGTCATTGTCCTCTCTCGGCTCATTCCTGTGAGTAGAGAATCCGCCTCTCACCCCGTTTCTGAATCCCACTCCTCTGTCAGCTCCCACCTCGTTCCCCCCCTTCACTGCAAGCCTCTTTGAAGTAGTGACCTCTTGTCTTTAGTTTGTACCGCCCAGGCCACCACTCTTGGCATCTCTCCCCTGTCGCTTGCCTTGACACCTCTAGAATGCCGCACTAGTAGAGTGCGCAGAGCGTCCTGCTTCTCTCTGGCTGCTTCTCCTTTGTATCTTGATGCATCGGTGTCTCTTCACATTTTATTGCTGGACTGTGTTCTCTGAGCCCCCTTGTGGCGTTGCCTCCATGTTTGATCTGTTTCAGGATTGCCTGGTGCCTTCAGGAGGCAGCCCTCCTGCCCTGGTTCCTGGATGGCCCACCTTGGTTCTGAGTAACAGCAGCACCACAAAAAACAGTGTGCTGGGATGAGAATCGCCGGAGGAAGCCCACCAACATAGGAGCACGGGGTGATGACGTGGCAGTCACACCTGGGGTCCCGGGGTTGGAGCAGTGGACTGCTTTCACAAGGCCACTGATTGGCCCTGGGAGTTTAACTGCAAGAGGCACATCTTCTGCCGCTGCCTCGCACTGTTCCCAGGAAGATCAGGGACTTGTGGTTACACGGGGCGCCTGTGCAGGTGATGGGATCCTCTCTAGGACGTGTGGCGATGCTGCTCCGCTCTGGAGAGGCGGAGGCACATGCTGTCTTTTACCTTACATGAGGCCACTAGGAGTCATGAGGACCCAGCAGTGGCAGCCTATCTTTGGTGCAAGTCGTGGGTGCGGTGGGAGCCTCTCAGGGTCCTTGGTGTTTGAGCAGAGCAAGGCAGGCACTTGCCAGGGTGACGCCCAGGAGGCCTGGAGTCTCCTCCTGGCCACGGGGTCATTGTCTCTTCTGCTCCTGGTTTCAAGCCCTATTTAGGAGCTGGATTTTATTGTTGTTGTTTTCCCACAGCTATGCTGGTGTGAAGCCCCAGGTATCTGTGCTTCCATTACAGAAACCTCGACAGGCTGCCATTTACGTGGAGAGGGTGGACACAGGTTCTTGAGAGACTGATTTTCTTCTTGAATATTTAGGTTTTGTTTTTCCTGAGACTTGATATTTTGTTGAGAGCAGAATTTGTGTGTATAGTGATTAATTTATAATAAATGCATCAACTTGGTGATAGCAACATGGAGAGAGTATCTAGCTTCTCTTAGAGTCAGTTCATTTGCCCCTGAGCAAAGTAACAGTGAATGAAGCATGACCGAGGAACGCATCCAGTCACGGTCATGAGCTAGAAGTGCAGAGCCCGGCTTCCCAAGCCCCTGTGTCCAGGGATGCCCCGTCACCCAGGCTGACCAGCCCTGAGTGTGGTGGGGAAGAGCAAGTGTTTTGCCTGTACTGATGTCCCACAAAGGAGAGAGAGAGAGAGAACTGTGCAGTCCTAAGTTGCCTGAGTTTTGAAAAAAGTCATCAAAACTTGGTTGGAAATTCACTAAGTCCTTCTTTCCCCTACTGGCAAGTATTAAGTAACAATATTCATTAAATACCACAGAGAGGCTATGTAATAAAGAAATAATCCTCAGCCTAGGTGGCTGTAGCTCTCCAGAAGAGCTGAAATTGAGAATATAATTAAAGATTAAAATGTTGTTTGCATTCTAGAACATGGAGAGATCTTTGCTCTCCATTGCGGGACCATATTAATAAGGAAGAGATCAGTTTCCAATAACTGACACCACCAAATCTCATTTATTAACATCAGTCACAGTTAAGCATCTGACTCGGTACTTCTTTTACCTTTTTCCTGCAAGACTGGAGCTGTCTCCAGGAATGGTGAGGAATACCTGTCTTATCTCAGAACAAGTTATCTGTATCTCTTCAGCGTCCTGAGTTGGAATAGGAATGCTCAGATAGCAGGAGTTACCTATACAGGAATCTTAAATCCTGCTGTTCATGGCAACCCTCTTTTGGCCACAGAATAATTTTCTGCCTATTAGTTTCAGCCAGTTTGTGTACTGGATATAGTTAAAAGGATATAGGAACTATACCATATATAGCTATTTTCGGGTTCTATAATTGCAGCTGGTGAAGGGCCATCTCTATTCAGGATGGAAGGAAATTTCGTGGGGTCAACCTCTGGTACCCAGAGTCCCTTGAAGCCACCTGAGTGCTCAGCCTCCTAGCGGAACAGCCTTGCCCGAGTGGAGTGTAAGCGCTAACTGCCCAGCGCCCTCTCCTTCTCCTTCTTTTCATTGCTGTCCGCACTTGCTTGTTGGCTGACGCAGACTCAGACAGGGCCAGGGGTGCAGGCTAGGCTTCTTACGTCCAGGCTCCAGTGTTGCCTTGTCCTCGCTGCTCTTTATAGAGTTTCTCATTTGAGGACCTGGAGAAGACATGCCCAGTAATGGGTGTTGAAATGTCCTTTTTTTATGTGTTTATTTCATCATGTTATTGGCCTGCAGAGGAGGAAAGTGCCTCTCCAAATCCATCACGGGTGGGGAAGGGAAAGTGCTCCAGCAACGGGGGGGAAGAAGGGCCGCCTCCGCGTCCCTGTGTGGCCCTGATGCTCTCTCTGCATGGTGTCTGCCCTTCTTGCCCGCGACCTGGGTACCCCGAGAGCCTGATGACCAGGGCTCTGGGCACCATCACTGCCCAGCCCTCATGCACACCTGATGGCTGAACAAACAAATCCTGAAAGCTAGCTCCTTTCCCTGCCGCTGCCTGGCTGGCACGGCCGAGGGCATCTTTCTTCAGGAGGTTGTGGGTGTGCCTTCACCGGGCTCCTAGGGGATCAAAGTTAAGCATGTAAGTGGCTGGGGCCAGGTGCCATGTGGCAGGCAGAAGCACCCACGGGTGAGGCTGTGTTGCAGGCCTGTCCCTGGTGCTGAGCTCTCCTGTGGACTGAGCGTGGAGAGAGCTGCTCAGTGGCTTCTGCAGAGGGCAGGGCCTGAAAGCCAGGCAGAGCCTGGGTGTGCTGCCCTGGGGAGAGCAGGCCCCGGGGCTCCTGCGCAGGGCGGATGTGTGGAGAGTGGGGTGTTAGGAAGATTAATCAAGTGGCAGGTTGCAGATAAATAAGATAGTCCTTTGTAGCTGTTTAAAATATAATTGGCTAATGTTACTTATCTTTTATCCCCTCTCTTTGGGCAGGAGAAAAGTCTCTGGGAGAAATAAAATGAGGAATCCCTCATAAATATTAATGCAAAAATCTGTCTATGGAGAATAAATATGGGGACATTTTGTTTTAAATGCTGTATATCGTTGTGCTTCATTAGCATATATGTTGTAAAAGCGACTTTCCTCCCCTTGAGAGAACCACGTTCTGTTCGACTAATAGCCAAGACTGAAACCCAGCCTGTCAGATTTGTAATACTCTTAGACAAACAGGAGAACTTTCCTCCCCTGTGTCAGCCAGAGAGGTTCCTTGGTTCCTTGGTTCCTTTGTGCTCAGAAGTGCTGGCCTGTGGCACGTAGGCAGAAGCCCTGAATCCTGACTTGCCATCTCTGCCCCTTTCTGGACCTTTGGTTCCATTACCTGGTGCCCCACTCTCTGTGTGTGTCTCTCTCTGAAGGCATTTATTACGTACTTCCTGTAGGCTAGGTATGTACTTAACCAGCCTGGGAATCTAAAAGTGCAGAAAGTCCTGTGTATAAGCAGATGAGAGATAATGAGTTTGGCTTCAAGCAGTGCAGACTGAGGTGCCCAAAAACCCGGGGTGAAATGATGCAACAGAACAGATTTACTTTAAAACAGCCCAGTCTCCTCTACCTGGAAGTGTTGGGTGAGGGAAGTATGGTAAAAACATTTGCTTATTGCTGAAAATGAGTAACAAGAACATTACTGTCAGTGGGTCTGGGTGCTACTGTATTTTGCTATTATACTATTATGGGTCTGACTTACTCTTATCTGCTTTTGTGCCTACACTAATTCCCCTTTATCTGCAAGGAGGTATGTCCAAGACCCCTTGTGGATGATGGAAACCACAGTGTAAATACTATGGTTATTGCAAATCTACATATCTGTGGTAAAGTTCATAAATTCCCACAGTAAGAGATCAACAACAGATTAACAGCAAAATTAGCATGAATTTTTTCCTTCTTTGCAGTTTTATGGATAGACTTGGTTTTACCAAAAGGCTCAGCAACTTCAGCATACATTTTTTTCTTCCCTTATTAAGTCAAGAACTTTCTCCTTTTTGCTCAAAGGAACTCTTTACAGCTTCTCTTTGGCATCTCCAAATTGCCAGCGCCACTACTTTTGCATTTTGGGGCTGTTATTTAGTACCGAAGGGTGACTTAAACACAAATGCCAGGGTACCACGGTCTGCCTGAAAATTCCTTCAGACCAGAGCTCACTGCGGGGACTGGAAAGCAGCAAGGAGAGTCATGTGGAAGGGGCTGTTGGGCTGGAAGATTTTCACAGTGAAATATTTTTAAAAATACAGGTCTGGAACTTGGATCGTGGTCAAAGAAGTTGAGGTTTGGAAATGAACAGGTAGGGTTGGCAGGAGAATTCTGGGGAGTGGGTCCATCCTGCCAGAGACTGTGAAGGCAGACTGGAAGAGGAGGTGGTGACAGAGCCCTGGGCACCTGGCCCTGCTCCTCCCCACTTGGCTTTGCAGGCACTTATAGCCCCCACTGTCCGGCTCTGGGCCTGGCTCACTCTCAACTGACCTGTCCTTTGTTTGTCTCAGACCCATCATGACATAGGCTGAAATTTAAAAGTTAAAGAGAAATTGCACAAAACAGAAAACTGCAATCAAGAACCCAGCCATTAAGCACTAAGTTAAATGTGGCAGCTGGTAGAATCAGTTTAAAAATGATATTTCATTGCACTCTAATTGTGTTTCTCCTTTGCAAGGTGATTTTATCCAGGAAGACAGCTGTCTGGTGTGGTTATTACATCACTCCGGCCATTACTGGGAGAAGGAAGAAAAGAAATGGGTGGTGGTGTGGTATAGCTCACAGGGGAAGCTGGGTCCTTTTTAAAACCCCTTTTTACATAACAAAGAATCGGCTTCAGGATTGTTAATATTTCAACCTTGCCCCTCCCAACTAAGGCAGGCTGTGAGTGAAACTCTATAAAAAAGAAAAAAACCTGCTGCATTCTTTCCTGGATGGGGGGGGGGGATTTTGGTGGTCTCCCTGTGTGTTCTGTCTCTCCTCACGTGGGCTTTAGTAACTTACCGTTTTAGCCTCCAAAGTTCTACTTAGGGTTACAAGTGAGTAAGGCACCGTGAGCCAGTTGCTCTGTTCACCTGTGCTGGAAGATTCTGGAAGCCCTCTCAGGTACCGTGATCTCTGTAACAACATGAGGACAGGTGTTGAATAGAAGAAGGTGGCTTTGGCTCTTGGCTTGAGGTTTTTAGGGCAGACGGGATTTTGGTCTGCTGGTTCCAGTCACTCGCAGCACCCATTTCTGGCAGATACACGAGAATTCTTAATAATAAAACACAAGAATCCTGTTTTCAGCCCAGATTATAGTTACTTGTAGCTTGCTGAGGCATTAAATCTCTCCAGCTTAGTTAGTGTGGGGAGAGCTGGTCATTTTCTCCATAGGGAGGCAGTGGTGAGGGCCTTGGGAATGTATTGCTAATGGCTCTCCGCCCAGGGCCTGTTGGCCCTCGGGATGAGCCCTCAGGCTGTCCCACTCTAGGGTCACTCTCAGCTGGGTTGGAGTGGATCCATCGGCTCCCAAGTAAAGGGACCAGCCAGCCAGATGTGGAGCCACAGCTCTTTTCTGGAGGCCAGGCATCCTCTGGAGCAGTGGATCCCAGCATCAGCTGTGAGGAACGAGGAACCTTATGGGGCGCTAGCTGTTGGGGCGGTGGCCGTGGGGGTGGGGGTGGAGGGCTTGGCAGAGCATGTTGGCTGGCAGCTGCAGGTGGGCACCTGCTGGAATTGAAGGCCCAAGGAAGGTGGAGCCTGGGTCGCTTCCTCCCCAGCGCCTGTCCCAGCCTTTCCCTAACTAGCTTTAGCTGTGACCCCAGAAGAGGACAGACTGGTGAGCTCTTACTTATTTCCTTGCAGTATATCCTTATTTTATATTAGTAGTTGCGTCCTTCTAGCTAAGTTAGTATCTCTGAGCATTGTGGATACTTGAAAATACGTGAACGAGAAGCACACAGTTTAGCTCATTGTAGATCTGCTGTGTATTCTTTGTTTCCTTACAGCTGTATGCTTTAACAGCTTTATTGGAGGTTACAAAAAAGTACCATAAATTGCATGCATTTCAAGTACATAAATCGTGAAACCTATGAAACCACCACCATACTCACTATCCTTCAAGGTACAGCATGTTTGTCATCCCAGATGTTGCCTCATGCCCCTTTATTATCCTTCTACTCCCTCCCTAGGCAAACACCGATTGGATTTTTGTCACTACAGATTAGTTTGCATTTTTGAGAAGTTTATGTAAATGAAATAATGAAGCATATAGTTTTTTTTTTTAAAATCTGGCCTTTTAAATCTGTATGATCATTTTGAGTTCATAAAAAATCATTGCATGTATTGGCAGATCATTTCTTTTTTTATTTTTTATTGCTACATAGTATTTTACCAAATAGATATTCCCCAATTTATGCATGCATCTGTTGATGGACATTTGGGTTGCTATTGCAGTAAAGTCAGTATGAGCATTCATGAACTAGTATTTGTATGATAATGTGTTTTCCTTGCTCTTGGGTAAATACTCAGGAGTATAATGTGTAGGTCATACAGTAGGTATATGTTTAACTTTTTAAGAAATTGCCGCATTGTTTTCCAAAGAGGAGGTATCATTTGACACTCCCACCACTGGAGTGAAGGTTGCTGTGTTCCACACCCTCACCAATGCTTGATGTGTCAATCTGTTTAATGTTAGACATTCTGATAGGCATGTCGTGGTGTCTCCAGTGGCCCTAGCATGCATTTGCTCAACGACTTAATGGTATTTGGCATCTTCTCCATGCTTGTTTGCCATCAGTACATCATCTCCTTCGGGGATGTGCAGAAGAAAGATTGAGGCCTACTGTGTAGGAAATTACATTTGAGGAATGTGGGTTTTCGGAATTTCTTTTGAAGGTTTTAAAAAATGCCCTAATGCAGAGCCAGTTATCAAATCATTACCTGTCAATGGACTGTTGAGTCCCTGTTGTTGCTGGTCATTCTGCTAGTTGCAGTTCCACCAGAATGACTGCCCTTTCCCCCTTCCTCCACTCCTCCTTGCCTCCTGGGAACCTCATTTTTTAACCTTCAGTAGCCAGACTTGAACTCAAAAAGACCTTTGCCTCTAAGGAGTGGGCTCCAGGGACACATTCCCAAGTCCTCAAACCTGCAGGGAGACTCCATTATGGATGTGAAGCTGAACCTCCCCCGCCCCCCTGCTGTGCTCTGGAGGCCAGTCAGGACATTCCCAGGTGGATCTTTTAGAAGACTGTAACTCTTGGCTCCAGAGATTTTTCTTTCTTTGAAGCTACCCATCTCCCCATACAGGGAGTTAGATTTTGGAGACTTACTGTCCCCAAAGAGGAAACCTAAGGGTATCATAATGCTACAAAGAATATGTCCTTATAAGTATCTCACAGTCTTAAAATAAAATTTTATTTCACTTTTATCAAATTATAAGCCAGAATGAATCCTAAGCACAACAGCTCTCAAAGCTTTCCTTTCCCTCCCTCTTTGGCATCCAACAAAATAGACTTAGATTTTGAGGGTGAGGTGGACTTGGGTATTTGGGGGGGGGGGGTGTTGAAATACGTAGCGCATTAAGCAAATTAAAGCTACAAATTTCCTTTTCTTCCATTTCCAGAGCCTCTTCCTGTCAGTTAAAATGGCCCCTTCCCCACAGAGGGCATTCACGAACCTGACTTATACCACCTGCTGGCCGGGCTGGGATGGGCTCTTACAAATTAGGCCCTCTCTACTATTTATTTTTTATTTTTTTAAAAAAAATTTTATTTTTAACAAAGGAACACTTGGAGTTTAAAGTCCCCTATGAACAATTAGTTCAATGCAGTCCATTCAGGGACATGCAGACAGTATGTGGCCTTGTCCTCACCTGAAGGAACTTCTGATGTTGTTGAGGAGCAGCAATCAGGGCGTCGTGAAAACCCAGACTTGGGGGAGCCAGGAGGCACCTCCTTTCTCCCTGCAATTCATGGTTGTGGACACTAAGGACCCAGACAGCTTCTCAGGATTTTTAGCAGCAGAGCCAGAACTGGAACCTCATATATTTCTGTTCCTCTGCCACCCTCTCTAACCTGAGGGTGAGAGGGAGGAGGAAGAGGAGAAAACGAAACCCAGAGCATAGGAATTCTTTGATGTCTGCTTCTTTTCAGGTGGTGTTTTTTTCCAGTTCTCATTGGATTGCCACCCAGTTTGCTATTCTTGGATTTCCCTAAGCATGACACCGCTTGCTTCCCTGCCCCTGGTCTCTGCAAAAGGAAGGGGCGTCCAGGCTTGGCCTGGAGCTCCGCCCTGGGAGCACTGCTGTGGGGCAGAGGCTGCACTTCACCAGCTGGGAGGAGCAGGGGTTTCTGTTGTAGCAGCGAGCCCGGCTTTAGGAGTTCAAAGAAGCGCAGCGAGAGACCACAGCCAGGGCACGTCTTCAGTGAGGGGGAAACCCCGAGGGCTAGCTGACCACGAAAGCCACTCGGCTATCCCTGGGTTGGCACTGGGGCTCACACGTGTCCAGAGTCTCCCAGCCCAGGAGTGGTGCAGCTGGACTCAGACCTGGGCACAGGGGCTCCAGGAGCCGCACAGGTCAGCTGTACACAGCAGAGGTGCCTCCTGTCCAGCTGTCGTGGACTAGGCTCTTGGGAAGCAGGTGCTGAGGTGGAGCTGGGGTACATGAGTTTGGTAGGGGTGAGCACTTGTGAAAGGAAGGGTGGAAACAGGAGTAGGTGGTGGCAGGGGAGGGGAGCTGCTGCGCAGATCCCACAGAGCCTTGACCCTGGACACCTCTGGAACCAGCATGACCAGTAAGCGTCACCCTGTGTTGACTAGGAGGCTGGCCTTGGTACCCTGCCTCACTCCATCCCTAGAGGGAGGTGGCTCTGGGAAGGCCAGGACTGCAGGGAGGGTGGCAGCTGAGCTGACCCTGAATGGGCTGACCACAGGGCTTCACCAGCTACAATGTTATTACCACACAGATGTGTTCCAGAATGTTAATAATGGCTTTTTATTCCAGAAGTAGCGAACACGTGAGTTAAACTGCTGTGTTTTCAGCATCGGCGGGCTATGGGCACATCACCTTGTTTCTTGGTCTAGGCATGGGGCCACCTTTGGTGGTCACTGCCTCACTGCCCTAGTATCCATTCTGGATTCTGTGCGGTCTTTCCCACCAGTGGAGAGACCCAGAACTTCATCCCTTCCAGGCTGAGTCCCAGTCACCTTCTCGGCCAGGGTGGACCCAGGGTGCCCAGGTGGATTGTCAAGACTTCACGTGCTCCTCTCCGTTTCCACCGTGTGACAGCAGCCGAGCCTTCTTATGATCAGAGCCAACTACTCTGGCAAGGCACTAACTCTTCTTTTTCCTCACTGGTTCCTAGAGCAGGAGCCCACCCACATGGCAACCTTGGGTTATTTGCGTATCTTCTGGCAAAAGTTTGTGCCCCTTTTGGGGACAAAGATCTCTAACTCTGTTGCCCCCTTGGCTCCCAGATCCATGTGTTGTTTCTCCCGGGGGTGGGGGTGGGGAGGTGCACAGCATCACACACAGGTTTCTGATTCAGTGTGCATGCTGTGCCTGGAGGGTGGCGCCTGGCCTTGGGGAGTGTACTTCCAGGATGGTGCCTCGGCCGAGCTGTCTGCAGGCTGTACTGCAGATGCTGCGTGTGGAGTGTGATGTGACCACTGGTTCTCATGGTCATGGGTCTTCTAGGCAAAGTGGCTTTCTTGATCTTATATGAATCTCTGCTGGAAGTTCAGAGATTCTCAGTGCTCCTTGAAAGGTGGTGCTGACTCGGGCCCTGGGAGCCAGAAGTGCAGACTCACAGTTGGAGGGTGAGCTGCTCCTGTGAGAACAGGGTAGCCTTCGAGGACAGAATGAACCCAGAGCAGTCCACCTGCACCAAGCAGATGGTTGGTCTCCTTAAGGAATAGTGCAGACTGGGTATTTATCAGTAACTAGTCAGCTTTAACCCGCTTTGTCTCATTGTCCTACATACAGGACAACAAAACCTTAAACATATGATATCTTATTATATAATAGTAAGAATGTAATTGTATTATAGTAGCTGTGATGTAAGTTAATATAATACTACACATAAGCCCTCAATTATGATTTCCAACCCACTTTAATGCACCTGTGTAAATTTAGTTAAAATATTCAAGAGTTGAAATCTTGGCGCCTAATGGGTCAATAGGTGCAAGTTCATGCAGTCTGCTCATTTTGCCACCGTGGCCACCTGTGTGTGGGTCCATTATGCCGACAGTGGACAGTGGATATTGACTGGTAGGTTGTTTTGGCTACCTGGTTGTTAAGTGCCTCTCAATAGTGGGTGACAGTGTGTGCGCAAGTCCTTCCCTCTTCATGCCCACGTGCCACACGTCCATGCAGATGTTTACCCCAGACCTTTCGTCCTGACCTCCTCCTCCTTTCCTTCCTAAGCCCCTGTTCTGAGCAGGCCAGCCACACTGCCCATGAGTCCACATACCACCCAACCTCCTGCTCCTCCTCTCCGTGTGAGACTGGCCCCTGCTGCGCTGCTGGAAACCCTTCCCAGCAGGGCGTGTCCCTCACTGCTCTCTGTCAGCACCACCCTGGTGAGTCCATAGGTGGCTGCCATGCATTTTGGGCTAAAACCCACATACCACAGTGACCCATCTATGAAGCAAGCTTGGGCTTGCTTTCTCCTCCCCTCTTGTTGATCGTGCAGGATTTCCCCGTAGGCACGGGCAGTGGGAGGATGTGGGAGGACCATGGTGGTTCCATTGTGGTTGCAGGAGAACTTGCCTTGAGGCAAAGCTCTAAGTGTGTTCTGTCCATTCCATGGACGACTATGAACTGGTTTTGGCCCTCTTTTTTGATTGGGATAGGGGAAAAAAAAATACACACACACACACACACACACACACACACACAAACTCACACATTCACACATTCACACAACCATTGGCTTGGTCTGAACCACACCCTGTTGATCTGCTTTGGCAGAGATGCCACATCTGACAAATAGATGCTCCCAGCACTCCCCACTTGATCTAGCTTGGGGCATCTGCATCTCCTTCCAGGATCCCTCTTGTTTTGCCACACTTGGGCTAGTAACTGAAATGGAGACAAGTTGAGGACCACTGCCCCTGTGTCCTTGAGATCCCTGCACCTGACGTTGACCTCTGCCATTGCTCTAGGATGCAGTATTGGTTTTTGTGGGTGGGCGTTGGGGGTGTGGCAGGAGCAGGGTGGTATCAGACTTACGCTGTACCTTCCCAGCTCTTGGTCTGTCTCACTCCATAGACCATGCACCTAATGTGGTCATTGTACAAACTGCTGAGTATGTCACTCTCAGTTGCACACCATCTGGTGGGGCTAGATGCCCAGCAGAGGACCAACAATAGGACTGTAGCCAGGGCTCCACTTATTACCTGCTGTCTATGTGTCCCCTCTCTTAATATTGAGAAAGCATGATGAAGTTTCAAGTCTCCAGGGATCACTGCTAACTCAGAGGTGGCTTTGCAGCAGGCACTGTCCCCGAGTGAACTGGCAGCACATGCTGTCTGTCCCCCTCACAGCCAGCAGCAGGGCCCTCCTGAGGGATCTGAGCAGTATGCTCCCTGTCACCATACTTTATTCAGCTGTGATATTATTGTTGTACAGTTAAGATCTAGAATGCTGGTATTAGCCAGGTGCAGTGGCACACACCTGTCATCCCAGCACTTCGTGAGGCTGAGACAAGAGGATCCCAAATTCAAGTCTAGCCTCAGCAGCCTATTGAGACCCTGTCTCAAAATTGGGGGGGAGGGGAGTAGCAAAATGGAATGTTGGTATAAATTCCCCCTCCCTCCAGGGTTTACTGTTTTCTTTTTTTGTTGTTGTTGTTTGTTTGTTTTTAATATTTATTTATTTACTTTAGTTGTACACAATGCAATGCATTTATGTTTACGTGGTGCTGAGGATCGAACCTGGGCCGCACACGTGCGAGGCGAGCGCTCTGCCGCTGAGCCACAATCCCAGCCTCTGTTTTTTTTTTTTTTTTTTTTTTTTGGTGGTGGTACCAGGGATTGAACTCAGGGGCACTTGACCACTGGACCATATCCCCAGCCCTTTTTTGTATTTTATTTGGAGACAGGGTCTCACTAAGTTGCTAAGTGCCTCGCCATTGCTGAGGCTGGCTTTGAACTCGCAATCCTCCTGCCTCAGCCTCCCAAAGCGCTGGGATTACAGGCGTGCGCCACCGCGCCCAGCCCTGTTTGTTTTTTTTTTTAAATATTTTTTAAGGTGTAGGTGGACACACTACCTTTATTTTATTTACGTGGTGCTGAGGATCGAACCCAGAGCCTCACACATGCGAGATGAGTGCTTCACCGCCAAGCCATAGCCCCAGCCCCAGGATCTACTGTTTTTAGATAACTTTTCAACATGATAAACAAAGGTTTACAATGGGGAAAACTTGGCTTTTTAAAAAATTGCTCTTGAAATATGAATTCCAACTGATGTTAAAGTGCTTTGGTACTTATCATTGGCAGACATAGGTAAGACTCCAAGACTAGAGAGCCCTTGTTGGGAATCCATCCTCAGGAGGTAGAACATACTGTATGTGAAAACACTTAAAGCAAAGAAGTTTAGGTCAAATGCACAGGCTCTGGAATGAGACTGTGTGTGGCTTGAACCCTTGTCTCCTATTCACCATCCGGTGCCTCTGGGGACACTGTCCAGCCCACCCCCACCCTTAGTCTTGACATTTATCAAGTGGGACAATGATAAAGGAAGAATAGAATGTATCTGCTGTATGGTGGCCACTCACAGGTCATTATTCCTGCTGTTTACAGTGGCTGTAGAATGTGCCAAGTGAGTGCTGTGGGCAGAGTTCCTCAGGGATCCCAGCTGGGGCAGTGTGGAAGAGGGGCTCCATGGGCTGTCTTGTAGGAGTGTGCGTGTTCCCTGTCCGCAGAGGCCGGAAGAGTGCAGGGATGATTGCAGTGTGGACTGGAATTGTGTAGATTTTAATCCTGTTTGCATGCAGGTGTATTCTAATGTCCCTGTCCCAGGAGAAGAAAGGGTGCCTGTTAACAGTGGTAGAAACAGGAACGGGCCTTTCCCTTCCTGTTGCCTCAGTTCAAACTCAGATGAAATTATGTCTCCTCTTGGCATCGATGTTTCCTGCTAATGAATCTTCTCCCACCTCCATGTACGTAATATGGGAGGACTCTGTTTTCTTTCCAAATAGTGTCTCAGGACGTGAGCAATGAAGAAGGGTAAAATGTCATGACATGGATGAACTTACAAAAAATTCTACTAACACGCATTTTTGGTAAATGTCTTTGTTACTTATAATTAATGACTCCAAGATACTGAAAAATCTGAGTTCCTTCCAGAGCCTTCAAAGAAAAATTCCATTTCATGTATTTTTTAATCTTATTTTAATTTTGAAAGTCATTAGTTTACTCATTTTAAGGTGGTGCCTTAGAACAGGAAGTTCGGTGGTGATTGCCCTAATTTTGTGAAAAGACAGATGATTCAGAGTCCAGTGAAGATTGGCCTGGACCCTTGCTGAGTCCTCTTCAGATCTGCACCAGATGTGGGTGGAAATCATTGTTATAGGCGTGTGTCTTGCTACTAATGGCGAGTGAGAAATAGTTTGCTTTGAATTTTGCTGCAGCTAGTGCAACTAGCCTGTTCCTCTTTCTGAGGGGTTCCTGGCTGGGTGAGATGTGGCACTGACAGCTCTGCTCTGAAATGTCAGTTCTGAATGGTTGTGTTTGAGGGTATTTCTCCCTCTACAGGTGCAGACTTAGGTCTCTGATGGCACCTGTAGTTTTTGAAACACAGCTGTACTTTAACATAGCAAGCGTATGTTGTTTTGTACGGATGCCTCCAGATATTTGGGTACAAGGAGCAGTCTTGAGAAACTGTCAGGAGTTGTGGGAAGACAAACAGGAGCTTCTGATGCTCTGGGTTATGATCTGCAAGCCAGGACTCCTGCACTCTGCTCTCAAGCACACCCCAGGTTTCTCTTTGTCCCCTGCCACTGTAACGCCAATTAACATTGATTAATGAATTGACCACAGGTGTTTATGGATTTCCCACCCATGTCTTATTAGGGCAGAGTTATGTGCCCTTGACTATGAGGAACTTATAATCCAATTGAAGGATGAAATTGTGCTTGGAGGCGGCAGGTGAGAGAATGTCAATTCTTAGTGATTTGTATAGATGGCCTGTCGTGAGATTATTGTGAGCTGAAGTCCCCCTAGAGGTACGTGCAGACAGATCTCCTGTGCTAATGGAAATCCTAGATCTGGCTTTCAGGCTGCAGTGCCTCAAAGGGTCAAGGGTGAACTAAGATACCACTCACTTCTAGGGCCACTCTGAAATCAGTGGCCACATGAGCTGTGCAAGCAAGGCAAGGTCTGAAAGGACCCATGTAGTAGTTCTGAACCCGTCTGATCAGATACTCCTTCCCTTTGGAGAATCTGCAGGATGCTCACTGAGCATTTACAGAGAGATCATGGATGGATGTGATGGGTACTATTCAGGCACCCAGGGTCTGGGATGCATTATGACGCAAGATCCCTGCTCTCATGAAGATGATAGTTGGTGGACCTTCAGATTGTACATGTGCTTTCAGGACCATCAGGGTTGATCAGAGAGAGGAAATCCAGGTAGAGCCTCCTGCACAAAACAGAAGATGCAGGAATGTTCCAGAAATGTTGACCTTGGCGCATCACCAAGTTGTTGGAGATGAGCAGCAGGTGTTTTATTACAAGGTATCTGTGGGCTCAGTGTGGGAGGAGAGAGCATTCATTGTTAAGAGCCTGACTCCTTGCAACAAGAGTGGAGCAGCTGGACTTTGCAGGAAGCAGAGACTTCCCATAAATGGAGAAGGCGTGGGAAGATGTTGGGGCTGAACTTGGAAGGACGGTCGGGGAGAGATCAGAGTTGGCGCTCCTCCTGTAGTGTTAGATAGATGGTGAGTAGCCCAGTGGGGGGGGGGGGGTACGGGAGGGCAGTGGCTGAATTCAAATGCCTTGGTTGCAGGCTGAGGTCAAGTTTTAAACTGGCATGCAAGTAGTTGGTAACTGGGTATTCTGTGCAGGGCCTGCTGGCTCAACTACTAATGGCAGCATACTAAAGCAGCCACAGAGGAACTGCTCATGGTGTCTGGGATTGCATTATTCTGTTTTTAGCTTCTTATAGAAAGTTATGTTTCTGTGGAAGGGAGGGATAAATGAAACAGGAAGTCAAGGTGCAAAGAATTGCCAGGGCCAGCCGACGGGTCCTCGTCCTCTGGGTGTGCCCTAGCATCCCCATTTGAAGTGCTCGGCTCCACACAGGATGGCCAGGTGTGCAGCAGTGCAGGTGGGCCAGTGCCACAGAACTGTGCATTTAAAGAGTGAAGACGGTGATCATTTTATGTGTTTTCTTTAAACCATGCTTTTTTAAAAAGAAAAAGGTTAAAATGGTATGTTTTATGTTGCGTATGTCTTACCTACAAGGGGTGATATCAGACCAACAGCCACAGAGCCTGCTGCAGAGGCCTCTGAAGAAGGTTTTTGTGGGTGAAGGGTCTCAGGGAAGTTCCAGGGTGGAACCAGATCCCTTTCCTTGCTTCATGGTTTTCTAAGAGGAGACTCAGTTACCATTAGTGAAGTCTGAAAAGTGGCGCTTTTCCAGAGTGCTGTAAATGTTGTTTTAGTACTTACCAGGCTCTCGCAGGGTGCTCTCATCCTTCCTTTCCTTGTCCATGTGATAGAATACACCCACACCTCATTGTTGTTAGGAAGTTGAAATGAGATCACAAATATTTTAAAATCTAGCACTATTTCCATTTCCCTGAACTTCTGTACCTTCATTCAGAACTAGGCAGGCAAGGTAGATGGCTTCCTTAGCATACAGGTGACAGTGATGTGCTTGCTGAATAGCACATGCAGAGGTACAGCCAGGTGTCCTCTAGAGCCTACTTCTCAAGATTTATTGTCATTTTCTAAAATTGAGAAATGAAACCACAATGCTAGAGAAAATTTTTAAAAGGCAAAAGAGCTCATAATTTGACCTATTTAACATGGTGATTTTGTTTTACTTTTTAACTATTGTATTTATAGAAATAATTTTCCTAGTTCATACTTCAAAAAATTGTAACCCTACAAGTCACGCCAGTCCACATCTTTACGATGCAGCCTGTGTCCTTTGCAGAGAGTTTGTTGTTGCCCAGGCCCCCAGAACATGCACTTATGTAGCTGCGAATTCTGGGGCTCGGCACAGGGGGGGGGCAGTTGCACAGTGGCAGGCAGTCCCCAGGGCCCAGTTCTTAGTTGAGTGCTATCCCCACTGTCTCAATGGAGTCCAGTACAGTGAGGTTTACTTGTCCCCACCACAGTAGGGAGAGGCCCACTTTCAGACATGATTCTTGATGATTGCCCTAGCATTTTAATTACTGGCTATTGTGTCAAAATATTGTCCTTCTGACAGTTGGGGTAATATAAACAGAAAGAAAGAGGGCAGAAAATTGAGTAAATTTGCAAGAAAATACAAATGCCTTTGAATTACTAAAAGACTGATTTAATATTAGTATAATGTGTTGCTCTCTTATATTGTCAGCTGCAGTATTCAGGGGAGGTAGTGATTTCGTTAAGAGGGAACCTGTGTGGAGTGAGTTTTCTCTGAGTTTAACACAGCCTTGGAAAGAGCTCAGGATCTGCCTGTCCCTATTTCCCCACTGAGCAAAGCACTTCATGTCCCAGGAGAAGACGCCGCCTTCCCACGTCTTTCTGCTTGTTCTCACCTCTGTGCCTTTGCCTGTTCCCTGTTTCAAAAAACTTGCTGAAATGTTGGTTTCCACTCAGGCCCCTGGTTCTCTCTGCTGGGGTGCAGCAGACTTGACCTGTGGAACTTTTAAAAAACCCTCAGAGGCTCGACCCCAGTGCTCGGGATCTCCCTGCTCCCATACTTAGTGAGAACCAGAAGAAAAGTCAAATCTAGTGAAAGGCAGCTGCACCAGTCAGTCACAGGAGGGGACCTTTTGGAAACTTGGGCTGCCAGGGGAGATGCCCCAGCGGATCACAGAAATCATTGCCTCCCTTTCTTCCCGTGGTGCTTATTCAGTGCCAGAGACAGGGGAGAGCCGAACCCAAGAATTTTGCACTCAGCCAAATTTTCCTCTGTAGAAAGATAGCAGCATTCTTTTTTATTTTATTATTATTATTATTTTTTTTAATAAAAATGTACTAACTCCAGGAAAGGCCCATGCGTATTTCTTGAAAAATCTCCTCAATGACAGAGTGTGCTGAGTTCACTCATTCATTCAGTAAACACTTATCGACTGCTCATCGTGTGCCAAGCCCTGTGTGGGGCACGGGGAATGCAGCAGTTCATTAGTGAACATTCTGCTGGGAAACAGGGAAGCCATTGGTCTGTTTAAATATGCAGCCAAGGCCAAATGCTTGGCAGGAATTATATTTCAGAAGGCAATATTATAAACAAAGGGGATATAAAAATACTCATAGAGCAAACTGAATGAGGACTCCTGGTTGGTGAGTTTTCTCATCGTATTTGGGAGTAAGAGATTATGTCTAAACATCAAGAGATTGAGGTTCTAGTACACTGCATAAAACTAGAAATAAACCCCTAAAAGAATTAGAAAGTAGATGCAACCTAATCCCCCAGGACAGCGGTAAAGGCAGTCTACACAGCAAGGGGAAGAACCAGAGGTGACAGACGGAGCTGAAAACCTGAAGTGCGATGGCCGGACTTAGATGACACATCTCTAGTATCAGTAGAGACCAGTGGGGGTGAATACCTATGAAAGTGAAAAGACCCTAGTGTGTACCGCACAACAAGGGACATTGGGTGGAGACAGGTCCTGCACGGCTCACCAAGAAAACTAAGCTTATAATAAATAAGGCAGAGTTCTAGGCATGCGGCCAGTGGCTGCGAAGGGTAACTTGGAGTGAGTCTGCAGCAAGGCTGCCACAGATCAGCCCTGGCCAGAATGCCTGCTGGGTATCTGCAGGGGAATCGCACTGTGAATCAGATAAAACGGGGAAGATTTAAATATCTCCTTGATTGCAGGTTTTTAAAAATTTTTTTTAAAAAATATTTATTTATTTGTTTTAGCTGTACACAATGTATTGCATTTATTCTTTACGTGGTACTGAGGATTGAACCCAGGCCGCACACATGCTAGGCGAGTGCGCTACCGCTGAGCCACCATCCCAGCCCTGATCGCAGTTTTAACTGAAATGTCTGTCACTTCCTCACACAGTCCTTCCATGACTGACTAGTCTAACACAGCTTCCCCCAGGCACTGCCAGTTTTTATGCCTCTGGAACCTTCTGTTCTGCTGGACTTTTATTGGTCATTATGTTGTGCTTTGTTTTTGTTAGTTGGCCAAAATCTCTGTGAGAGAGGACCCCCCCTTGTCTCGTTCATTGCTATAGAACCCAGGAACACTCCTGGCCAGGACACGCTTGGTTTAATTCCTGCCACGTGCCTGCTGGGAGCCAGCTACTCTTCTAGCATCTCTAAGTGCACCAGCAAGCCAAACACAGCCCCTGCCCTCAGGTGCACACATTCTAGCAGAGAGTGTGGAAGAGGCAAAAACAGAAGGGGGCAGTGCCATGGAGCAGGAAGGGCTGGGAGAGCTGGGCTGCAGATTTGAAAAGAATGGCCAGGGGAGACTGCCTTGAGGTAACTGCACTGGAGCAGATGGGGTGTGGCCATGCAGACACTGGGGGAAGTGTTACAGGCAGGAACATGGAAGATGGGAGCATTAACAAAGAATGTAAAGATAAGCTGGGTCCTTGGACACCCAGTGGAGGGGCTTGGACTTCCTCTTGGGACTGGAGGTCAGAAATTGGCCCAGTCTGATGCTGGTGAATTAGCTGGAGCTGCAGAAGGAATTCCAGCTGCTCATGACCTTGAGCCACGCCTGATCTTGGGGCAGCTTTGCCTTGGTGTAAACAGTAGTTCTTGTTTCATAAATTGTTTTGAGGGGTACAGTACGTGCTAATTTCAATTATTAAAATGTCCATTTATAACATTTATTAGCACAAATGAATTCAATTATTTCAAACATAGAAGCAAAATATTGTGTGGAATGAAATATATGATATAATTAGACTATTAATGAAAACACTCACATACCTCTGCATGATTGAAAATGAAAGCTTAACAGTCTCAAAAGGCTGGTACTAAATATTTACATATCTGTCTGAGATGCACATTTTTAGATGCTAAAAATATTCATTGTTAATGACTGGAAGGGAAGGCTGGGTTTAATGTAGTAATAAACTTCCACATATTTGTCTCACACCAAAGTCAAAGCCAATTTTGTAAAGTATTGCAGTCAGCCTTTGAAATAGGAACTACTGCAGAAATAAAAGGAGATTCTCCCCAAGCAATTAACAGGACCTATTTTGTAAGGAAAAGTTTGCAGAATGACAGAACTATGAGAAAGTTGTTCAGTGGCTGGAATTTAGCGAGGCTTTACAGACAGGCCTTAGAATCTTCCTTCCCAGATGTGATAGTCTAGAGAAGCCAAGAGGAAACCGAGGGAGCTGTTTCGAGGTCCATGCAGGAACCATGTAGCTCTGCAGAGCTCTTATTCCTGGCAGTGCCAGGCCCGGGTGGCTCCTTTCACCTTTCCCAACTCTGTAAAACGTTGTCCAGAACGAACCTTCCCTCGCAGGGTCATAAAGTGTGCAGGAGAGAGCGCAGAAAGAGGCGGGCATCGTGCCTGAGCCACAGACGTGCAGGCTCCCGGGAAGTCCCCGGTGCCATTAGGTCAAGTGTGGGGCTGCGGCTCTGGAAACTGACTAGAGATCCAAATCCCTGAGCTCTGGGAGGGGACTGCACTTTAACAGAATCCTCAGGTGGTTCGTTAAAGCAGCACTTGGCAAACTAGGCGCACTGGCTTCCTGCTGCTGTCAATAAAGTGTTCTTTGAGCACAGCCACGCCCATTCATTTACCAATAGCAGGTGGCTGCTTCAGTGCCCAAGCTGGATTGCACAGAGGTCAGTCATTGCAGCCAAGGTCATCAGGCCAACAGAGCTGAAAATATTTACTCTTTGGACCTTTAAGAAAAAGACCAGGGGTTGGGGTTGTGGCTCAGCGGTAGAGGAGCGTTTGCCTAGCACGTGCGCGGCCCGGGTTAAATCCTCAGCACCATGTAAACATAAATGCATTGCATTGTGTATAACTAAAGCAAATAAATAAATATTTAAAAAAAAAAAAAAAGACCAGTGCTCCCCAATTTAGAGGAGCAGCTAATGTCAGATCTCCAGGGTTCAAATCACCCCCCTGCAGCAGCTGTGGACCACGTCACTTGTGTCCTCTTTCTCTGTGTGTAAAATGATGCTGGCAGCGCCTGCTTCCTGGGTGGTTGTCATAATCAACGAGATGGTACATGTTGAATCACTTGCCTTTTCCTTTGTAACCAACCATGCCAAAACTCAGAACAACACGTTTTACGTTTTACGGACTCATGGTTCTGCAGACTGGTCTGGGCCCAGCTGGTCCATGCCTCTTCTAGACTTGCCCCTGGTCACGGAGGGAACTGCCTTCAGCAGGTGATTGGCTGGGAGCTGAGATCTTTCCCTATGGCCTCAGTCCCCCCTCCCTTTCTGGGTGGCTTCTCCAGGTGTCCTCTTGAACAGAGGAGCTGCTGGGCTTCTTATGGGGATCCCAAGAGTATGAAAGTGAAAGCCGCTGAGCTTTCTTGATGCTTAGGCCTGGGACTGACACCTGTCGATGTCACCACATTTTATTGGTAAAAGCAAGTCACAAGGCTGTCCTGGACTCAAGAGAGGCACCACCAGGACAGACATGCTGCCAAGTGTTCAGGGGCTGTTAGTTGGCAGACTGCATATGGAAGAGCATGGGAGTTGCATAAGAAAGAGTGTTGGCTTCGCCCACTGCTGCTGCTACTGCACACACACTGGGGTTGGGAGTAGGGTCAGGTGGGGTCATGGTGCTGGGAGTGCCCTTCCCCGGATGCTTCCTCCTGACTGGAATCTCCTTTCTGCCCTCTTCAGAATAAAGTAGAAAGAAAAATGGGGACAGTTGTCAAATTTGGTAGGAAATCTGAGGCCTGTTTTTCATTTGGAAAGCATGCCAGTCCCTTACCTGGCAGTGTGCCCCCTCTCTTTGCATCTCTTGCTGTCTTCGGGTGCTGGCAGGATGACTTGGGCCCCTCAGAGCTGCAGTAGTCCTCCATTCTCATTTCTTGGCTTCGCTCTGTGATTGTGTCGGTGTGGTGAATTGCCTCCTGCCGTGGTGGACGTGAACCAGCCTTAGCCCCCAGGTTGTTGTAGATGATGAGCCCCTCCTGGTCCTCCTCTTTTAGACTAGTCAGTCCTTCTGGGAGTAGTGAGGAAGAAAGAGCGGTGTAGCTCGCCTCAGCTAGCACTGGCTCTCACAAATGGCCACATTTAAAATAAACCAGGAGAGAGGATTTTGGATCATCTGTGCATTTTCATATGTGTTTGACTTCTTCGTTATCGGAGATTGTATTTTGGTTTCATTCTAGCACATGGACCTAGATTCCAGGGAGCTATACACATGTCTTATGCCAGTTTTGAAGGAAAACGTCTTTAACCATCACCCATTGGGAAAATCAGAAGGATGTGATTTATTGTAATCTAGCCAAGACAAATAGTAGTTTTCCTTAAAACTTGCAACAATTGCTGTGAATGAGCAAATGTTTATACAAGGTGTGAAATTAAGTTTCATGTAGTAACAAAATGTGAGTCCTAGCCAACAGCTCTGAGATGGTATTTATATTTTGGGTAGCAATTTCAGTGGTGTTCTTTGTTGAAATTAGGAGTCCTGCTGCTTCAAGACATGATACCCTCATCCACATTTAGCTCTTGATAAAGAAAGCTATGCTGATTTCTTGTAAAATCTTGGAGTTTCATCCTTGCTTTTCAAATGTGCAAAATTCTGTCAAAAATCTTGGTTGACTGAAACTTTTCCCCCAGGGTTTTATTTCCTAATCTGCTCCACTGAATTGTTGCGAGTTGCCTGCTGTCTGCTGCCAGGAGTATCAGAAGCCATTGAGCTAAGAAAGCCCCTTGGCAGCAGCGAAGTGGTTAAAGCTCAACATTCTTGTGCCTTTTTTTTTTTTTTATTTTTTTAATGACACTAGGCAGGCTAATGTTTCTGCAGAGCTTTTCCAGCAAACAGTCAAAGCCCATTTTAAGAGTTTCCAAGAAGAGCACAGTTCACAGAATGATTGAATATCATGCTCTTATTTTTAAGAACTAATTGGGAAGCCTACCCGCCGACTGTCAGAGTCTTCCTGATAAGTGGAGAGCGATGTGTTCCTGTGTACCCCTTACCTTTTTGCCCTGAGGTCCCATTTGTTTTATGGAAAGACAAAGTACAGACACAAGAAATGGCTTGCTCTGTCTGTGAGCTGGTGCCTGCCAGTCTGTTTTCATCTCCTCGATGCTGGAATCTCTTCATCATCACAGCCTCTGCTGATTGCAGTAGTCCATGTTTTGGGGTCAAAATAAGGTGTGCTCCAAATGAGAGGAAAAATTTGCCTGGCCCACCATTTGATATGTGATGAACAGGGTGGCTGGTTTATTTCTAAAGCAAACTAGCGCTCTTGTTAAGTGGCCCTTGCCCTCTCCTCCACTTCTCTCCCTCCCCTCTTCAAGTCTGTTTTTACCAGGGCTCTTACCTGTGTGTCTGCGTGCAGGTATTAACTACTCCCCTCCCAAGAAACCACATTGTCCTGGTAGTGATATATTTGTGCTTGTGGTTTATCAGAGACCACAAACCACGCCAAACACACCACTAAAATGGCGCTGACCCGATCAGCAATTTCGGCCAAGTCACTCCAGATCCCGCAACAAAATCCCGTGAGACTACGGGTGGCGACAATGGCCAAATCTCCACGGCTCATAGTCAACTGCAATTCAAGCCAATCCCCAAACAGGGCTCCTGCATTTCCCCCTTTTTGTTTTAATTTTGAAGGACTCTTTTGAGGGAATCATTCTATACCTTCATCTTGGTCCTCTTGATTTTGTACCTTTTTTATTAATCTTGATTCTTCAAAACTTCATCTTGATCATTTTGATCATTAATAGATGGTATCCATATTGGAGAGGATTCGTCTTTTGGAGATCCTCTTCCCCAAATTAATACTGGATCTGGACCCTTCCATGTAATGAAAGAACATCCTTCCAGGTTTATGTTGTTGGTGTGGATTCCAATAGCAGGAGTTAAAGTTAAAAAATTTAAGGTAAACAGGGGCCAATCTGTCCTTAGGACTTTTCCAATTTCCTTCTTTTTTGTTTTAATAACATAATTTTCAGTGTTCGGTTTGCTCTTTCAATAATGCCCTGACCCTGAGGATTGTATGGGATGCCTGTTTTATGGGATATATTGAATTTTGCGCAAAACTTTTGAAAGATGAGGACGTATATGCGGGGCCATCTGTTTTAAGCATTTTGGGGATGCCCAGATTTCATCTTTAACTTTTTCTCCATGTAAGGAAGCAAAAATCATGCCTGATCCGAATCGCAATTTTCCAAAACTTGGCTCATGAGTAACATCCATACAAATGATTGGGCATCATCCTCTCGCCGAAATGAGGATTGGGCTGTGTCATACAAGATTTACAATCTTTTACAATTGTTCATCCTACGTTGCAAGGTGGTGCTGTTGACATGAAACTGGGAGTGAAATAAAGTAGCTTGGTTGTAGCGCTGAAAGTATATAAATACTGTTTTTGTAAGTTCATCAGCCTTTTGATTACCTTCATGGAGGGGACCAGGCAAATTAGTATGTGCTCTAATATGGCCTACGAATAGGGGTTCTTTTCTTGCCCACAAAAAAGTTTTTGTATTTGATAAAACAATTTAAAGGCTGGAGTATGAGGTGCTATTGGTCCTGCTAACTCTAATTTTGGGACGGCTTGTACAATATAGTGGCTATCTGAAAAAATGTTTACGGGCTGGTCCCTAAAATTTTCCAGAGCTCTTACCACAGCTTCCAATTCCACTAGTTGAGCTGATTTGTGTGCAGTTATGTAAGTCATATTTTCTTTTTTAGTGACTACTGTAGCAGTACCATTTGAGGACCCATCTGTAAATACATTAAATGCCTTAGGAATAGGTTGATTTTTTATTACCTGTGGAAATATAATAGGATGATTAATACAAAAAGATAATATAGGGGACTTAGGAAGATGATTATCAAAATTTGCAGAAGTAGAGCATTTAGCTATAGCCCAATCATTATCATTGAAGCATAAGTATTCAATCTGTGATGATGAATAGGGAGTAATAATAGTAGCAGGGTGAATGCCAAATATTTTAGTAGAAGTCTTAAGTCCCTTGAAGAATAAGTTTAGCCACCATGGAGGTATAAGATTTCAATTATACTTTTAGGAGAGACTGGCAAATGTATCCATAATAAAGGCCCTTGTTGCCAAAATACTCCTGTGGGTGTATATTGTGAAGAAATAATAATCAACATCAGCGGTTGAGTTAAAATCAAATCTATCACAATGAGCTCCTTCGATGGCTTTTTCTACTAACTAACTTTAAAGCTTTCCTAGCATCAGGAGTCAATGTTCGTGGTGAAGATGGATCAGGATCTCTCCACGAAGGATGTCAAATAAAGGTTTTAGTTGGCCAGTAGTGAGATTTAGTGTAGGGCGAAGCCAATTAATGTCTCCCAGTAGTTTTTGGAAATCATTGAGGGTGGTCAAATGTTCTTTATTTATTAAAATTTTTTTGGGGTCTAACAAAAGTATCCATGATTTTAAATCCTAAATATAATATGGGAGATCTGGTTTGAACTTTTTCTTCTGCTATATATAGTCCATATTTTTTTAAATTTTCTACACACATCACTGAATATATTAAATAAGATTTTTTGATTAGGGTGGGCCAATAAAATATCATCCATGTAATGTAGACACATTGAGGTTTGGATATTTATTTTTTAATGGGTTGGATAGCCCTTGTCCACATATATTTGGCATATGGTGGGGCTATTAGCCATTCCCTGTGGTAAAACCTTCCATTGTATATCTCTGATCAGGGCCATTATTGTTCATAGAAGGAACGGAAAAAGCAAACCTGGGGGCATCCAGAGGATGTAGGGGAATAGAAAAGAAGCAATCCTTTATATCAAGAGTAATAAGATGGAAATTTTTTTGGAATAGCTACGGGACTAGGAAGTCCAGGTTTGAGTAGGCATGTTTTATATTGATTTGTCTAAGATCATGTAACAATCGCCATTTTCCTGACTTTTTCTTGATCACAAATATGGGGGAATTCCAGGGAGAGGTGGAAGGTTCTATATGACCTGCTTCTAATTGTTCCCTGAACTAATTGGTGGGCCGCTTGTAATTTCTCTTTAGATAGGGGCCACTGAGGGACCCACACTGGCTTATCAGAAAGCCATGGTATTTTCAAAATTATTTTCTCAGTGGCCCCGAAAAAAAAATATCTTTTTCCTTTATGACAATGATTACTTTTAGGGTTAAGATTACTCTGTACTTTTTGATAATGAGTTCTTTTATGGTTAAGATTACCCTGTAGGTTTTCACATTTAACATCTGCAGGCTTGGTTGCAAGGTGTACTCCCATTTGTTGCAAAATATCTCTTCCCCATAAAGTAACCGGTAGATTAGGTAAAACATAAGGCTGAAATGTTCCCTTTATGGCCTTCATCATCCTCCCCATTTTAAAATTACTGCACTTTTATCTGGGAGGTTATTATATCCCAAGCCTCTTAAACTGGTTGAAGCTTTTTGCAGAGGCCAGTGCTTGGGCCATTGGCGTAAATTAATAATGGAAGAGTCAGCTCCAGTAATCTATTAATCCCTCCATTTCTATTCCTTGGATTTTTATTTTACACATAGGCCTCCTTGAACAGTCTCGAACCCAGCAAGCCATGGGACTTGAGTCAGTGGAACAAAATCCTCTATTGTTCCCTTCTTGAGGCATACCCAAATATCCTGAGGCCCAGGTTCCAGTGAGAGCAAGTATCCTTCAGCTTTCGCCAATAACTCCCGAATAGCTTTAATAGCTTGGATTTTTGTCATTTTTGGGTCTCTTCTAATACTCTCTTTACTGGTCTCAGTTGGCCAAACCACTGAAAGGAACAGTTCAAGTTTGAGGTTGTAGTTTTGAATTGGGAAATGGTACAATTATGTTTTAATTTAAAAGTTAAAATGGTCATTTAGGTAGACCAAATAGCCTAAGGTTTTGAGGGGGAAAAGGTCCTTTAGAACCCTCAGGTCAGATTTCATCCATCCATCCGTCTGTCCATCTACACATTCTCCTACCCGTTCATCCATCTGTCCATCCACCCTTCTGTCCACCAGCCCAACCATCTACCCATTCACCCACCACCTCTCTGGTGCCAGCTGCTACTCTACAAAGAGTTAGCACGGACTAGTGAAAGCGAGCCCATTCCGAGGGGAGGAATGTCCAGGAGTGGTGGCTGTGCCACTGAGCAGGTGCTTCCATGGGAGTTAGGAGTTGGGTTAAGCGCGCTCCTTCACATGCCTTCACTCAAAGGGTGCTTCCTGTGGCGCTTGCCTTGTTTCAGGCAGTGTGCAGGGGGGCAGTAGAGAGCCTCGGGACCTGCACTCCCTGAGGTGCGGAGTCTGTGTTCAGCACTGAGATTCAGATATTTTTAGAACATCTCTTAGTATTTAGTAACAAGGAAATAATATAGCTCAGTTGGAAAAACAGTGTGTGCTGTTAGCTTCCATTTTTCTAATACAGAAAGGAAGACGTGAGTGTTGGTAAGTTCCCTAATCTGCTTAAAATAAGTTTGCAAAGGTACTCTGAGTCCTATTTGCTCAATTCATTGGTTGACTGATATTGTTTTTTAAAATGGTGAGGCAAAGAGGAAGGTTCTAGGTCCTGTGGTTAACCTAGATTTGATGTCCCCAGCCTCCAGCCCCGTGGCTCAGGAGAGCTAGGTAAGACCCAGGGAGCTCTTGAGTCCCAGGGCACAGCTGGGAGAAAAGAGGCAACAGCAGTGAGATAGGGGCGCCTTCACCTTTGTGGTGCAGGCTTGGGCACCAGATTGTCACAGGTAGTTGTAGCTCCACAGTCCCATGGCTGTGAAATTTAGGATGATGAAGGGCTCTTTTCCCATGTCATCTCTAGGTCTCTGAGGTAGAAAAGGGAAGGGCAAGGATTGTGGGAAAAAGAGTAGAGAGGATCTAGCTCTATTATAGACAGGAGAAAGTTGTGTGCAGAATTAAAAACTGCAAATAAAGGGCCCCTTGAGGTGGCTCGCGCAGATCTGCAGTTGTGAAGAGCAGCATGTCTCAGCCTGTTTTAGCCCCGTGTGGAACAGCACGGGGTTTTAGGTCTGCAGGGGTGGACTTGTGCACAGGATAGTCACTTTCTTAAATGCTTTCATATTTAATACTATTTTATGAGCACTTTGAATACAGAAGAGACAGAACATTGTGATGAGTGTGTGCACACCCAGCAGCCAGCAGCCTCTTGTGTTATTTTGAAACAAATCTGAGATGTCACATCATTTAATCCATAACTCCTTCACTAGAGGTCTCTAAAGCGTAAAGATATGTAAAGTGTGAAGGCTTTTAAGGAACATAACCATAACATGATTTTCCCACCTAAAATAAAACAGTGGTTCATGGCGTCGGCTGTCCTATTAGTTTTCGACTTTCCAGCTTTCTCACAGGTTTTGTCATTTGCTCTAACAGTTTGAATTGAGGTCCAGATACAATCCACATCTTGTGATGGACATGTTTCTTGTATCTCTCTATAGATTTTCCACCGTTCCTGTCTTTAATTTTCTGTTTCTTTTTCTCTTGAAATTGTGTTGTTGGAGGACCCAAGTTTTCCATCATTGGGGTTTTGCTGGCTCCATCCCCATGGTGTCTCTGAGCCTGTGCCCCTGTTCTCTGTGTGCTGTGACTTGGGGGCTGGGTCAAGAAGCTCAGCAGGAGTTCTGTTTTCACAAGGCTACTTTCTGATGGTATCGAGTCCTATCAGGAGGCACAAATGTCTGGTTGTCTCTCTTTTTGATGATGGTGGCAGCAGTGTCTGGATTCCTTTGGGTACAGAGAAGAGATACAGACAGCTATGCCGTCCTCCCTGTTCCTCTGACAGCTGGAAGCCTCTGAAAGAGAAACTTCCCATGCCACCCATCAGTGTTTGCCCTGTGGTATAATTGGCATAAGACAAGCAGAGCAACTACTCGATTCTTTCCCCTGTGTACCAGTTTTCCTCTAAACAGAGTTGCTTCCCTCTTATCTTTTGATAATGACCAATTCACCTTTTTTCTAATTATTTTCAAAATGAAATTGTTGTTATTATTTTGGTTAGGAATATTCATTTTGGGGATGAGTTAGGCCCTTTACATGGACCTAGAGCAGCCTCAGGATATTGGGGAGCAGATGTGTGCGCTGCATTCCAGAATCCCCTTAAGAGACGGCCCCCAGCTCGCAGGGAGGAGGAGAGCTGTCTCTCCTGGCCAGCGCGGGCAGAGGGCCGAGGTGCTCTGAGAGCTGAGGGGCGCTGGAGCTGGGCTGGATACATCTGATCGCTTCCATCTTGGTTTTTCAAGGAGTTAGGACACTCCTTAGCAGTCATCTAGACCAACTACCCTTACAGAGAAGGAGAGGAGGCCCCAAAAGATTTCCTGGGACTACACAGTAGTGGCAAGTGGTCACTGGAACCTCAGTTTTCTAACTTGCAAGACAGTGCTGTTCCTGGCAGGCTTTGACTAGACTGCCTGGCTCCAGAGCTGCCACTTCCCTGCTCAGTCTGTTGCGCTGTCTCTTGACTGCCCCGTGATAGTCAGAGAACATGTCACCATGCCGAGTGTTTCCCAGGAGCACCTGTGGAATGCGCTGCAGAAGGCCTGGCTGGAAGGGCAAGCAGTTGAAGGGCTGACCTTCAGACTGACCTTCAGACTGGCCCTTGTAGCGGGGCCATAAGGAATTCTGCTCAAGTTCATCCTGTAACTGACATCAAAGCAGTACAGCTGCTGCTGGAGTCCCAATTAGAGCCTTTCCTGTTTAATGGGGCTCCTGCAAGTTGAATCTTGAAATAACTGTGCTGTGATCAGGGCTTGGGAGAGCAGAAAGGGGGAAGGCCTCTGTTTATAATTATAATGTTCCTGCAGCATAATGATGTGTTTCTGAGTCTTTTCTGATTAGATAATAGCATTGTCGATTAGAGACGGGCCAGCCTGGACTGTTGCTGTGCTCCCTGGTACTTGGTTGGATGTGGCTCTTTCCATAACCACTGGGAAGAGTTTCTATGTACAGATTATTTTTAAAGCAAGTGATGAAGCAAATTGATCAGAAGTTTAGCTTGTCAAGGAAACTAGAGGCTTTGAAGATGTTTCTCTACTAACTTTCGTAAATTGCCTTTCTTGGCAGGATTGGTTTCAATTTGTTGGCAAGGCTGATTTGTGATGAAAGGTTAGGTGAGTGCTAGCATCATTCCTGGTTCTGCATGGTTTTGGAACTAGCACTTAGAAATCTGGGAGGAGTCCCATCCCTGTCCCTCATCTCGGTGATAAGATAAGCTGATATGCTCCACCAGTGGCTGTGGCATTGTTCTATTTGCTTTCCCTGACCTCTGACCCTCAGAGCACAGCTTGTGGACAGCTGGGTAGAGTCCTGGGAGGGGACAACAACCCTGTGCCCCAGGTTTTGAAGCCGGCATATGCGTATGCTTGTGGATTGAGCGGGACAAGAGGCTTGTTTTATTTTGGGCCCACCTGACTCCTTCACCTCCGTGTCCTCCTCGTTAATCATGAGGCGCTGAACTCGCAGAGTTCTGAGGTCTCTCCGAATCCCCCCCTGTGTTATCGCTCTGGTCCGTGTGGAATCTTCTGTCTCGGATGTGACAGTCCTTGGCTGTCAGTGGTCTTCTCTCTGCTCCCGCACCCTTCCTGGAGAACCCGGAGCCTGCCATCTCGGACCTCATGAGTGGAACTAGGTGAGCGAGCCGGGATGCTCCAGAGGACTGACCACCAAGTCCCCAGAGAATCAGATAAAGCTGGCCAGGAGGTGGGGCTGCTTAGATCCTGGTCCCTGGAGGTTCCAGTCTCTGTCCCATTCACATCTTCACATGAGAGACATTTGAGTGTCCTGCCAGTGAACTCCCTCTTTCTCCTCAACTTAGTTTTGCCGTGTCCTGTTCCTTCCAGCCAAGCCATCCCACACATCTTTCATGTTCACACATGCCCATGTGTTTGTCTTTGTCCTTCTTTATCTTGTTGGCTTTTTCCATGTCCCTAGTTTTCTCTTTGCCTCTTAGCTGTGAACTGTTTGAAGGCAGTGACAGGGTGTGATTGACTTGACTTACCCAGCAGCCGTGACAGGATAGGGCTGTGGTGGTAAAAGAATGAATAGCTAGACTCCCCCCCCCCCCCCCATCTAAAACAAGAAAATCCAAACTCCAGAGAGATGATTTAGATGCAGAAACTGGACCAGAACTCAGAACTCTACTGAAGTGCTTCTCAATAGCAGTCAGTTTTAGTCTCCTTCCTTGGTTTTCTAGCATGTGGCAAACTGCATGTGTCTGCTTCTGCCATGCCTGTTAAGAGGTGTCGAGGCCTGGTGGGCTGAGCCAGCAGGTGGAAGGAGCGGTGACTGGTGCTGCGTGCTCTCTGCACCAGGGGGCTGGCTCTTTACAGTAGGTAAAAAGGAGGCGAAGTCTCCTGAGGGTGGCACAGCACTACATTCCCATTTATTTGCTGATAAAATCGGGGATCCATTCCTTTCTGAAAAGATCAGCTCTGAGGTAGCCTAAGCACTGAAGTATTCAGCAGACCTTCTCTAAATCACATACTTAAAGGAAAGAATAAACAAATATCAGTAACCAAAACAAGTTTCACAAATAACTAAAAAGTAATTTAAATTTCTTTTTTTGGCTTTTTACATTGACTTAAAGGTCAGTGTGAAAATAGATGGGAGTTAAACCTAGAATCACGCACAGTGGATGGAAAATCACTTGGCTTCCATTAAACACCCACAGCCACCTTTGTTTTGATATCTGAAACAATTTTCCCCAAAACCTTTGGGCTTGCTGGTCTTAAAAAAGGCATATGCCCTTAAGAACTGCTGGGAGATGAAGGAGAGATCGAGAAGAACACGGAGGAAGTGATTGCAAAAGCAGTAACCAGCAAAGGGACAAACAGATGATGTTCATTGGAGTCCAGCTCAAGCGACAAGGTAGCATCCAGTGCAAAAATAATGTCTAAGAGATGATTGGGAGAATTGACAGTGACGCATTGTCAAAGGTAGCCTCTCTTAACCAAAGGTGGTCCGAGGAGGGCCCAGTGGGCGTGATGGAAGTTAGGAGTCCTGGGTTCTGATCCTTGCTCTGTCACTGGCTCATTCTTCATGGTCAAATGGGTCACCTCTCACCAACTCTAAGGCCCCTTCTCACTAGAGGATACTACATGGTTGGATATGATCTCATATCCAGAATTTCCAGGGTCATCAAAATCTCAGTCCAGTTTCAGTATTGCGTGGCAGGGATGGCAGCCAAGGCATGCTTGAGTAAGGCCCAGGCCTTAGGTCATCCCTGCTTGAGCTGTGCCTCAGTTGAGCTTTGCACATTCTTCCACAAATATCAGCAGACCTGCACACAACAGACTTGAGTTAACAGCAGTAGTGACCTAGTTAAAACAGTAGGCAATTCATTTATAACGTGACAATTTAGTATAACAAGAAGTTCGAAGGTGGGGCAGCTCTGGGGAGAGTGTGCCATGTTTGATAAACTCTGAATTGTCACCAGCTATAAGATGCACCCTTATTTTATGCTTCAAAATCTCTTACCTGTACTCTTTGAATCTATAGTTGCCAACCAAACAATGTCATAGTATCAGTTATAAAACACATCTGGCCTCAGAGATGAATAAATGTGGAGGAAAGTGGATCTCAGAATCCAGCCAAGTTGCGTACTGAAGTGGCTTGGGTCGCCCTTTCCTTACCGTGAGTCCCCCTGGACCAGCTCCCTGCCTGCTTGCAGGATGGCTGTGGCCTGTCCCTTCCTGCCGAGGTGAAGCTGAGAACTGGGTGGCTCTGCCTCTTCTGGTGAACCCTGCTCGGGCACGGGAATCCCTGCAGCAGAACTCCCGGTGTCGCATTGGCCAGAATGGCTGCACGTCACACGTGAGCCTGCTGGCATCCCAGGTAGTGCCAAGTGACTTGAAATTACCCTCAAACTAGATAGAGTCAGACTACTGAGGACTGTGCCTCCAGCTGGGGACAAGGTCACCTTCCCTGGAGGAGGGCACCTGTTGGAGTCCAAGATATTCAGGAGTGACGGCAGTGGAGGGAAAGATGCCTACTAAAGCGAGCAGGTGTACTGACAGGGCTCGAAATCTCTCCCAGAAAGGACTTGGCGACAGGATGATGAGTGGTGGTTAGTGTCAGTTGTCTTCCTTCTCTGAGCCTTTGAGCACTTGAAGATTTTATTGCTATGTTAAATTGTTTCCCTCATTTATAAATTCTGTGATAGAAACCGCTTTCCACGCATTTCAGCACATTTGGTTTAAAAAAACATTTTCAGCCTTGTTGCACGTCCGGATGCGGCTGATCACGTGCGTCGTGCCCGCCGTTCCTGGATTCCTTGAAGGCAGATGCTGGACAGCGAGCACCCCCTGCTTCCTCCCTGCATGCGCTCGGGCTTCCTGCCATCCACTCTAGGTGCTTCACAACCAAGCACCTAGGTGCTTCCTTTCTCCATGTTCCCACTTGGTCTTTGGAGCCAAGCAGTTGCCTACCCTCTTCCTGTTCCAGGCGGAAAGTATTTAGAGAGCATGGCCTGCTCGCTCCTTGGCCATGAAGCCCCTCCAGCCTGCTCTCCCAGCCTCGCCCTGTGTCCCTGCAGGACCGCTCTTCTTCCTCAGGGAGGGGAGGGGACCCATCTCTCCCACCACCTCCTGGGAGGCTCACTGGGATTGAGTTCGGCTCCCTGTTCTCCCCTCTGAACGTTGGTGCCTGGTTTGTATTTGATTTTCCTAAAGGACAGATAGGGCAAACTCTGCCAGCTACTGTGTGCACACTGCAGCTTTTGTGTGCTGCAGTTCTTGTGGCGACTGTCACCAGGGGTCTTCTTGACCTTCTTCCCCTAACAGCACTGCCCTTAAAGGAGACTGTTCGTCCGGCCCAGGGCTTGGGGGGTTCAGGAGGGAAGCAGGACCGCAGGAACCATTCACTCACTTAGTGGACATTTACTAAGCCCCGGTGTGTGGGGGCCTGGTGTAGGTGCTGCGGCAACAGGGACCTGCCACCGCAGGCTTCAGTGTGGCACTGTGGAGGTGACTTTGGCTCTTTGCTGCCCCAGGGCATTTCTTTGCTATATCTATTAATTCCTAAGGATCTCTTTATGACTATCTGTATTTCCAGTGCAGCATCCATGAAAACCAGCATTTGATAAAGGAATCACTGGACGAATCTACCCACTATAACCCCTCTCCCTTTAAAATAATCTAAAAAGCACTGCTCTATATTGAGACTTGTTGCATTTGTAAATTGGAATATGAAATTGGACCTCACTGTCCACATAGGAGAAGGTACTCCTCCTCTTCTCCCTCCTCTTGCTTTTTTATCCCTGTATTGGGATTGAATCCAGGGGCACTCTACTGCTGAGCTACATCCCAAGCCCTTTTTATTTTTTATTATTTTTTAAAATATTTATTTATTTGCTTTAGTTGTACACAATGCAATGCATTTATGTTTACGTGGTGCTGAGGATCGAACCCGGGCTGCGCACATGCTAGGCGAGTGCTCTACCACTGAGCCACAACCCCAGCCCCCCTTTTTATTTTATTTTGAGACAGGGTCTTGGTAAGTTGCTGAGGCTAGCCTCAAACTTCCAATCCTCCTGCTTCAGCCTCCTGAGTAACTGGGATTATAGGTATGTGCCACCACACCTGGGTCTGTGTGTGTGTAGAGTAGTTAGCCTTGAAGTGAGGTTTCTCCCATGGGTTACCTACACTATCTGCACACTTGTGGCTTCATTATCTGTGCGTAGGGAAGGGCCTCAGCCAAGGCACACATAGCCCAGACTTTGATAGTGTATAAACCTAACAGTGCTCTGGAAACACCCTTTTAGAGACTCAGGCTGCCTTGCATGGAGCATCTTTTAGGACATAGACATAGGACTGCCAGGTTTCCCTTTCATTCCTAGGAAAAGGGCTAAATTCAGACAGATAGTTATGACATGACCTCCTTTTCTTTACCCTCCTTCCCTCCACTCTAGTCTACTAGCACCCTTAGAGAATCCCAGGGCCCACTCTTCCCTGCCTCCACTGAGGTGGCCAGGCCAGGCCACCCTCTTGTCTGCCTGGAGTCCTGCACGCCACCTCTGCTGGGTCTCTGGTTCCTCCGCCTGCATGCACAGCAGCCATACCAGCATTTCACAGTGTGAATTTAATTTTGTTCCTCATGATTGCACATGAATCCAGTGGCTTCCCATCATATCCAGGATACATCCCAAGCCTTACTTACTTTCTGGTCTACTAAGGCCCCTCCCTTCCCCCAGCCTGTCCTAGCCAGGCCCTCCTTGTGCCTGAGCACGTGCCAGGCTCCCACCTGCATCCCCCCACACCACCACACACACACGTGCACTTGCAAACAGACATAGAGAATAGGACCTGAATTCCCAGAGGATGGTCACCCCAGTCCCAGACCCAGACCAACAACATTTGGCTGTTTTCTCTCTTCCCTTTGTTTCCTTTTTGCTTTTGCTTTTCTGTTGTTGCTGCTGTAAGGCTTTAAAGCAAATCCCTGATGCCATGTCATTGTGCTTCTGAGTACTTGTTTCTACAAATAAGAACATCAGTTTTATACTCACAGTGCCATCATCACACTTAACAAACTCAGCCGTGATTCCCTCGTGTCATCCTATCCCTGGTCACACATCCCTGGTCATCTTGAAAACGCCTTCTTAGTTTTGTTTTGTTTTTTAAATCAGTATCCAAACAAACTCCACGCTGGGTTTGGCAGTGGTGGTCTCCACCTGCTCCTGCCTGCGTCTCACTGCGCTCTCCCTGGTGTCTCTAGGCGCTGACCTTTCCTTCAGCGTGCCGTCACCTCAGCATTGCTCCTCGTGGCCGACTGGCTTTGCAAGCTCTTGCCTCTTACGCTCTTGTCCGCCCTCTTGCTTTGGAGAACTGCTTTGTGCTGTTTTTTCAAAGCGTTTTTTAGTTGTTTCCTTAATGTCTTTTGGCTCAGTTTGAAATAGTTGTTGGCAGTTGCTGGCCACCCTTCCTCCTGGCGCAGGCCGTTACCCCTTCAGCTTCACCCCACTTTCTCTTCCAGCACTGGGTGGCAGCCTGTGCAGCCCTCCAGACCCTCTGAAGGATGCAGGTGCTGGTTGGCCTTTGGAGCTCCCTCGCCACCAGGCCTTCAGGTGTGCTGGAGACTGGCCTGGAGAGGCCGTGTGTGCTGCCCTGGCTTGCTCTGGACGCTGCCCTCCCACCATCCTGGGCCTTCTCGCGGCCCCCCAGTTCTGCTCCCCACACAAGCCCTCCGAGGATCTGCCTTTCTGAGTGGAATGTCACTGAGGGTCCTGCAGCCCTTGGTGACCATCTGCACTTAGTCCCTGAGAAGCTCCATTTTTTAACAGCTGTCCCTAGACCTACTGGCCCAGGCCTCCACTTGGGTAGGCCTTAAAAAGTTAGGAGGTGAGTATTCCCTGGTGATCTGGGGATCTCGTAGGCATAGGGCCGGTCTCTTGTCCCCTGACCCTGAGTTGGCCTGCCCCACCATGTTCTGTGGGGAGGTGTTCCAATCTAGTTTTAAGGAAGATTTCATTCCTCTCTCGCTATTGTAGTTGCTTTGTCTGTTTGCCAGGAGAAGATTTAGGGAGGTTCTAAAATATGCTGGCTACTTAAAAGAGGCCTTGCTGACTGCAGTGGGCCTCCATGAACCGCCCTCTCCACTCTCTGAGCTCTAGGCATGGCTCGTTATCACCTCCTACCTCCTGAGCTCTCTTCTTTCTCTAGTCGAGTATCAGGGCCAACCTGCTCCATCCGCATCTCTCTTGGGCCAGAGTGGTGGTGGCCCAGTATGCCATGTGTCCTGCCATCCTGGAAACTGTGAGGCTTCTTCCAAAAGCTCTAACCCTTTTTACTATGATGATATTATCCTGAAAATAGTTAAAAGAAAAATCCTTTTTTGAGATATTATGAGGGTTCTACAAGATACAATAAGAAAAATCCGTTTTTAGATATTAAATGAGTAATGAAATATATATACTCGGTTCAATATTGACCATAATTAAAGACCCAGACTAACATCGTCCTAGCAAAGAGGCAAACATCTTGGTTTCCTCCTGTTATGGAGTCCCTTCTGTGGGGGTTCTGTGTACCTGCACTGTGGTTAAAGACAGAACAGTGATCAGTATGTAAGATCCCGTGACCTCTAGATTCACAAAATCAGTGCTTCAGTTAGGGAGCCCATGTCGTGGTGGGGAGAAAGATGAACTCCAAGCCAGAAACAAAGCAAGGGGCTTGCCTCACCCTGCTCTAGTAGTTGTGCAGCTGTGGGCCTGCTCTCAGTGCCACCAGGTTTCCTCCCACAATAAAGAAGCCTGACTCCTTTGGGTTCTGCTAACGAGGGTTCTTGTAAGCATAAATATCTGTTTGTCTAAGAAAAATTCTAATTCCCAAGCAAAAAAGTCATGAGACAAAAGTATTTTCTGAGTTGGACTCTGCTGCAAATCTACCCCAAGGGTGGAAGCCAAAGGGATACTTTACAAATGGACACTCGGACAATGGTGCAGTTGCCCATTGCAGGCGGCCTGTGCGGGTTGTGGTTGTTGATTCCTGGGGCTGCTGTCCTCGGGGATATGGTTGAGAGAGATTTCTTGGGGCAGTACAATTCTGAAAATAGTACCTTGCGTTTCTGAAATTTTGAATTAACACCCACAAATTGGAATGGCCTGGGGTTTATATTTTGAATAAGCTTATGGCATGGTGTTTATTCTTGTACAAAGATTCTTGCACAGAGTAAGGGACTCTGGGAAAGTGTTCAGTTGCTGATGGAGTGGTGGTGATGGCGGCCGCGTGCCGAGCCCCCTTGTGTGCTGAGGCACTCTCCATGCATTGCTGTTTGACCACACTGTAAGGAAGAGATTTCCCTGTTTTACAGATGAAGGAACTGAGACGTGAGCAGGTTTAACAGTGCCACGCAGCTAGTGAAGAGCAAAGCTGGTCATGGCCCACGGGAGCTCGACGGTCCTGCTGGGCGCTGGGTCTGTCAGCGCCCTCTGCATTTATTAAGTCAGTTAATCCTCATGCACCCCTTGCAGTAAGAGAGGCTCTGTGACTTGCTGTGGTTGGGTCTGGAATGCCCCCAAAGGTTCATGTGTTGAGGGCTTGATCCCCAGTGCAGCAGGGTTAGAGGTGGGCTTTGGGGGAAGTGATTGGATCACGAGGCTCTGACCTCATCAGGGAGTGATCCATGGATGATTGACAGCCAGATGGACTATTGGGAGGTGGTAAAAACAGCAGGAAGTGAGTTCTGTGCCCTTAGGGACTGTATCTTGTCTCTGGCCCGGTTATCTTTTCTTTCTGCTTTCCGGCCACCGTGAGGTGAGCAGCTCTGCTCTGCCGTGGGCTCCCTGCCATGATGTTCTGGCTCACCACAGGCCCACAGCAATGGGGCCAGCTGAGCAGGGGCTGAAGCCTCTGAGACTGTGAGCCAAGATATATCGTCCCTCCTCTGAGTTGATTGCCTCAGGAATTTTGTCCCATCGATTAAAAGCTGACTAACACACTTCACATAGCTGATTCAGATTCTGTCAGAGCAGGGATTTGAACTTGGGGAGTCAGTTTCCAAGGTCCAGATTCTTACCTGCTGTATCGCATTGCTCAGCATCAGCGCAGTAACTGACAGAGAGCATCCAAAGTTCGCATTTACCTTCGTTTCATTAGAAGTAGGGTTAGCATGAGGGAGAACATTAGATTCTAGTCATGCTGCATATATTCTGAAACTCAGGGAAACAGAATTTCCTCTTGCTGCTGCCTGAAGTCTCGAATGGGTCTTCAAAGGAGCACACATTCAGCCTCAGGTGTCAGAGCCCCACTGCACAGTGGGTGCACTGCCAGGCACGTCCTGGGCCCTCTTGTGCTGGTGGTGCTTGGTTGCTTTGCATGGCGCCTCATTGCTCTGGAAGGGTGTTAATTTAGAAAGCGTTTTCACTGGGTGGTGATGGTGGCCCAGATCTGTTAGTGACATGTTTTTATGAGAAACTTGAGACAACATTTATTGACAAGTGGGAGTGACCTAAGGGTTTGTCATTTAAGTGGAATCCTTTAGTTTTTGTTAACTGTCACATATATTTGGGTTTGTGTTTGGGGAAAAGTGAAGTGATACCTTTGAATGTAAGGTAGGCCGAGATTTTAACTAACCCAGGAACACCTGATGTGAAGATAGGCTCTGCCTCCTGCTTACTGTGTCCCTGTGCCGAGCCAGCGCCAGCAGCAGTGCCTTAGGAACCCTCTGTGACAGAGAAGGGCCACAGTCAGCTAATCCGGCCTTACCGCCTTGCCTCGTGGTTATTGAGCTGATTGCTTCCAAAGTCTTTAGTGGTTTTTCAACTTGAAAAGAACAAATCTGAAATAAATAAATTGATCCATTAACCTGTTACAGGAAGGGTTAGCAAGTGAGTGTTCCTGGGCTGTGGCCTTTATGAATAATGTGTTCTTCAGTTAAAAACAGCACTTTAAGCAATTGTTTAAACCTAACCATTTGGGAATGAGGGAGAGAGCTTCATGAATAATTTATTTTCAAAAGAAAAGATTAAGGGATCTGAACTTTTTCACCTTCCCAAACCTTTTTGACTTAAGTAAAAATATCTACAAATACTATAGATCCAGATAAAGCAAAGTCATAATGCATACACGATATGTGTAAGTTGTATACGTCCACTTTTAAAAAACCTTTATTGAAAGGCGTAGGCAAAGGGTTTCCAGCAAGAACTGGCTATGGAGTGGCTGGAAGGGTAGCGGGTTTTAGATGTAGCATTGAACATGCATTAGCATAGTGCCCTGGGGAAGCTTGAAATATGGGTACTATGTCCTTGTATCGAGAAGGACTCCATCAAAGCAGAGCAGTTGGATCCCTTGTGCTTAAACATTACGCTTTCCACTTTCTAAACATTCCACCATCTTTCAGGAGTTGCATGTCCTTGCTTGAAGGTTTATATTAGAGAGGTTGGTGGGGATTAGGTATCAATATCACGACACTCAAACTACCCACCCCGCGTTTTCTTCGTCTTGTTCCTGTGTCATTGAAAGACTCGGGTTTTTGTATTTGTGGTCCTATCTGGTTTGTGGCCTCAGTGATTTTCCCTGTGGATGAAGTCTCACTGACCTCTTGGCCCTGAGGGGATTAATTAACACAGGCACAGCTGAGCCCCAGCCACCACCACGGTCTTCAGATCCCAGCAGCAGAGCCGTTCCTGGCAGGCGCAGCTCCCAGCACTCAGCACTTAGCACTGGGTCCGGTCCTCAGGAGCTGCTGGGCGAGGTGCAGCCCTAGTCTTCATTTTATAGTTGAGGAAACTGCAGCTCAGGTGTTTCCTTGCTTGGCAGAGTCCCCCAGAGCCATGTGTCGGACCCTTGCAGCTTCCACACTGCTGCCACCCAGTCCCTGCCGTAGCTCAGGAGTCCATGGCTGGCTGGGTGAGCTGTATCACATACGGGCACCCTTACTTAGTCGCTGGCCATTTGTTGACCCCATGACAAGCTGGAGTACAGTCAAGAGCCAGGCGTATGAGCGCGGGCCCAGCTCTGTTGTCGCTTTCCCAGACTTCCAGAGACCCTCTCGCACAGCCCTTTTTCTCCGGGTTGTCAGGGCAACGCGTTTGGAAACATGCAGCACACATGCTAAGCACAGCTAGAGCCAGTGCTTACATAACAGGAGAGGGGACAGAAGTGACAGCTACGCAGCACAGGGCTCGAGTTGATGTTCTAACGGCAACAAAGGATTTTAATTGTTTTCTTGTTGGGAATAAAGGCAACTTTCTTTGTTTCAAAAAGACCCTCGCTGGGGAGGATGAAATTAAGCCGAGGCATCCATAGAGCCAGGCAGGAGGTCCCTGTGCCCTTTGCTAACGAGGGAGGCAGTGGGGACGCAGTCCTGCTCCTGACAGCCATCGTGCTCATAAATACTGCACCCGTGATGCAGGAATCTTGATTGTTCCCATCTTCTTTTTTGCTTGCAGCTTCTGGGGGCTTTAAACAATTTCGTGTTTAAGATAGTGGGCCTCCCATTTTGAGCCAGTCACACTTGAAAAATGTCCCTTGAAATTATCTGAACTTAATTTCTGGCCATTTTGTTTCAGAAATACTAACCTCAGGGGGTCTTTGTTCTCTACACTAAAACTTAATCTATTTGGAAAAATTCCATTTACTCTCTGTAGAAATTGACTGGCCATGGTTCCCATGAATGATACGGTTGCTATTATCCCTGAGCACTGTAAAAATGAACTTTGAAACAGTTGGGTAGGACCCAAACAGAAAATGATGTATGGCTTGGAAATGGTTTAGTTGAACATTATGCTTCAATATTTTACTGGTCATTGCAGCACAGGTTTCAGAAATGTATGTTTGGCTTTTTTCTCCAGAAAGGAAAGAACTTGGCTTAGATACTAGCCTCTATTTGCCTTCCGTCTCTGGAACTGTCTGATCCTTTGGGGACTATTACTGTAAGTCTTCCTCTTGGCACTTGGAATGTGTTTCCCAGTGTGATCACCAAAGTGCCCTCGCCCCAGGGACAGAGCAGCACTGGAGGCAGCACAGCTCCTGTTGTCATCTATCAGCCTGAGCATGGTCAGGGTCCCCATGGTCACCAACAGGTCTGGTGTCTTGGGGGATAGAGGGATTGGAGAAAGCAGAGCTTCCCCAGCACCAGAGAAACTCTGAGGCTAGTTAACGGAGGCAAAAGTCCTGTCCTGTGCCTGCTGCCTGCCTTAGGCCTTGCAGCGCGGCGTGGCAGGCCAGCGCTGGTTACAGTGGAAATCCGGAAAAGGCCCTGTTTCCCAGAACTGTCGGCAGGCCCTTTAGAACCTTCCTGAAAATGATGAAAAGTTTGAGTCGTGCTAATCAAGCACAAGTGCGTTATGTGGTTTGACAACAAGCGATATGCTGTAATGTTTTGAACTCAACAAAGAAAGAAACCTTTGAATTAAGGCAGGAAAGCATTAGAGAGCCTTCCGGGCAGGGAAGGAATGCTGCTGTTGGGTGGTTGCAATGTGCCTTGCTGGGAGCCACTGCCCAGCCAGCCTGCCTTTCTCTTCTCTGAAACAGGTGGCCTTGTGTTGAGGCTGGCCTGCTGCAGCCAGCACCTGCAGGCCGTTTTAGCAGGGCGGGATGGGTTTAAATGTCAAGAGTTCTGCCCAGTGCACAAAACCTCCCCGACTCAGAGGGCTTAGCATGGTGATGAGCAGGAGCTTGACCTCCTTGCTTCTGTGCTCAGGTGGAAAATGACCTCGACCGCAGCGTCCCTTTCCCTGAACTGTAGCAGGAAGGACTCTGTTGGTAACCTGGTGGTTGTAAGCCTGAGCGCCTCCTCAGGGCCACTGCCTCACCTCCCCTGGCAGCCTCTTGGGTTGTGAAGTTTAGTTTTGCCTGACATTTCACCTCAGTGTTCCCTGCTGTCACTCTCGTACTCTTCTCTCATCCGCCAAGAATAACGGGCCCACTTGGCTCAGCACCTTCCACTGCCATGTCTTCTCCCATCTTGGTTGTAGGCAGCCTCCCCCTCTGGTTGTGAGGCTTTGTGTCCCTGGTTTCCCAAAAAGACTGCTGGTTGAGCTCCTCCCCGACCTTATTATCAGTCACACTGCTGCTGCTGCACCTGTTTTCATCAACATGGAACGATTGCCTCTCACCTCGCACATAGCCTTCCGTGTGAACAGTTGCAGGCAGTGGACTTGAACACCATCGCTTGACTCGTTCTCAGTGTGACTGACTAAAGCCTGGTCAGGACCAGTGTGGGAGCTGAGCAAGAGCGGCTCTGCCCCACTGGAGGGAGCTGTGTCCCCCTCTCTAGGAATCTGCTCTGCCCTCTGAAGTGCTTCCTGGGTGCTCCCAGGCCAGGGCTCGGGGTGCAGCCTCCACAGGGCGGGTGCTTTGGTGGTGTTTGGAGTAATTGATGGGACACTGAATCTACCAGGCTGCGCCTGTTAACTGCAGCAGGCCTTCTACTTGTAAGAGTGGGTGTCTGAAATATAAGCTAAGGACCTGGCTGCTTCCTCTCCTGGCTTCTATTTCTAAAGCCGTTGACATTTAAGGTAAATAATCATATTTATCTGTTCTATTCTGAGATCCTCCAATGAAAGACATGTTGGGTGTGTTGTGCTCTTTAGTCACACATGCCCTCCGACCATCCCACTCAGCCACATTAGGGCAGCCTACTCAGCTGCAGTGAGTGTTCATTTGTGAACTCTAGTGGGCAGAGTCCTTCCTGTAAATTGTCTTGATTGCAGATTTTCTGTTCCCTGGGTTCTTGTTGATGTGCTTGTCATTTGTCCTCAGATTTAGTTGCACTAGTTCTTTCTAGTTAAAGTTTCTTCAGAAATTTTCCAGTAATGGCCCCCCTAGATAGTGGTAAAGTCTAAGTATTTTATGCCAGAACTGTACTTGGAATCATTCTACTGTTAAAAAAAATACTGAAAGGTTTTACTAAAATCCATAAAGGATAATAGATTGCAGTTATTCCAAATGGGCAAGGAATCAGGTGCTATGGTTAACTGAATTTTCCAAAACGATTATCATATCTACCATTCAGAGATGGACAGTCCTTGGAACTGTATAATTGCTTCTTTGTGCATATAGTAATCACTTAGAAAATGTGTATTGATTTGTCTAGAGCTAGGAGGACCCTTAGAAATCATCTAGTTCAAAGACAAGGAAGCCAAGGTCAGGAGGGGTAGATGGCTTGCCCCTTAGCACTGTGCATGGAGAGCCAGGAGGGAACCTTCATCTTTCTGTAGCTGTGCCAGGAATTTCTCTGCAAAACCCACTGCTTTGGGTTAAGGTGAGGTGGGAGAGAAAACAGTGACAAAGGAACCCTGTGAGCTGAATTCTGGTTGATCTATGCACAGACTTCTATCATCACATACCTGGTTGCTGTGTGTGCTGGAAGTAGGGGGTGGTATTAGGAAATTTGGTGAGTTTCCTTACATGCATTATTATCTTGTTTAGTCTTCAAAAACCACCCTCAGATCTGATCATTGTTCTTTCTTGTTTCAAGATGAGAGTTGAAGCCCAGCCACTTGCCTTTTATAGTAGAACTGGGGCTTGGAGCCCGGCAGCTGGATACCTGATCTTGGGACCTACAGTGCTGTCTTCCAGAATTGTTAATTGTTTCCTTTCGACATTCAAAAGAATTTTTTCCCAATATTGGGGATTGAACCCAGAGTTGCTCTACCACCAAGCTATATTCCCAGCTCTTCTTCTTCTTCTTCTTCTTCTTCTTCTTCTTCTTCTTCTTCTTCTTCTTCTTCTTCTTCTCTTCTCCTTCTCCTTCTCCTTCTCCTTCTCCTTCTCCTTCTCCTTCTCCTTCCTTTCTCCTTCTCCTTCTCCTTCTCCTTCCTTCTCCTTCTTCCTTCTCCTTCTTCTTCCTTCTCCTTCTTCTTCTTCTTCTTCTTCCTCCTCCTTTTCTTATTTTGAAATACGTTCTAAGTTACCCAAGCTGGCCTCAAATTTGTGATCCTCCTGCCTCAGCTTTCTGAGTCGCTGTAATTACCGACATGCACCCCTACACCTGACCAGTGTGGAAAGACTTTTATTCAGATATTGTTTTTGAGGGAAATATCTTGCTTCAGTAGTAATGTTCAGGTCTAAATATATCTAAAATGTCTATATTCATATGCATGTGAAACTCTTTGTGGTGAGATGGGCAAATACAAAGGCCCAAAGTGCCCCTCAGGGCCAAGCTGTCTTGTGGACATTCTGCTGCGGGCAGTGCCCCGCGTGTGGAGCCGCCTCTCCTCTCAGGCCATCTATTAACACATTCACACGTCACAGGCTCAGGTGGGAAGACAGCAATGATCATGAAGCCAGGTGTTGTGCCTGAGCCTTGCCGGGCATGGTTCTGTAGGCACATGGGCTCTCAGGCAGCTGCTGCCATCGTCTGTCGTACCCCAGGCTGAGTGAAGCCAAGGTCCCCCACACTGGTGCAGCCCGGAGAGCAGAGCAGGCCAAGTTCTCGTCTCTTCAAGCCCCAGAGCCATCCTGGCTCTTGACGCGCCTTGCCAAGACTTGTTACAAAGCACTTAATTTGGTTCTTGTCCCATTGAAACTGTAGACACGTCTAGAGAATTCAACCCATGTTCTAAGAATTTTTTAAATATCAACTTTTTTGATGTCTAATTTATATAACATGCACCCATTTTATGTCTTTTGTTTATTGATTGATTGATTCATTGATTTTGGTACTGGGAATTGAACCCAGGGGTGCTTAACCACTGAGCCACATCTCAGCCCTTTTTATTTTTTATTTTGAGACAGGGTCACCTACGTTGCTGAGGCTGGCTTTGAACTTGCAATCCTTCAACCTCAGGCTCCTGAGCCGCTGGGATTATGGGTGTGCACCACCACACCCAGACCTTTTAGTCTTATGAATGTACACATTTCAGCATGGTTTTGACAAACGTATGTATCTGATAAACATCACCCCAAACAAGACAAGAGAACATTTCATAACCCCAGAAATTTCACCTACCTCCCAGCCACCTGTGTCTTCCCAGCAGGCGCTGGTCTGCTCTGCCTGTCCCTCTCCATTACAAGTGTCTCCCTGGAGTGGAGTGTGTGTGTGACAGCATGTGCTGGGCCTGGCTGCTTTGCTCAGACAAGTCTTTGAGAGTTCCCCTCATTGCTCCTGTGACACACTCCACGGGTGGTTCATCTGTGCACCCTTCAGTGTGGGCTGTTGCTGGGCTGAGGGTACCAGGGATAAAATGGCTGGATGCACTTCTGCACAGGTGTTGGCGTGGAGTGAGATATCTTCTTTCTTGGGCCAGCACCCAGGAGTGGGGCCGCCGAGTCTTGATGCTTGTGTGTTTGCCTCTGTAAGAAAGTGCCTGGCACTTTCCACAGTCACTGCCGCTTTGCACTCCCACCGGCAGCACCCGTGATGCCCTCGCTCCGCGTCCTCACCACATGCCCGTGTTGCCCATTTGTTTCAGTGTCGCCTTTGTTGAGTGCCTAGTGTGTGTGCGCATTTTCTTTGGCTGTTGGCGCCCGCTGCTTCCTGGCCTCTGGGTTGGCATCTCCTCCTTGGTGAAGTCTCTTCTGCTCTTTTGCTCCCTCTGGTCCTGGCCTGCTGAAAGTCCGTTTGTTTTAATCATGAATTGGGTGTTGAATTTTGTTTGATGGTCTTTTGGGGTCTGTTGAGGTGCTCGAGTGGTTTTCAGTGCACAGTGCAGTGGCGTTTAGCACAGTGGCCTTGTGTGGCCATCACCGCTATGATCCCCAGAGCTCTGTCTTGCAAAGTGCTAGCCCTGTGCCCGCTGATGTGTAACTTCCCGTTCCCCTTCCCTGCCTGTCCCTGGCACCCACCTCCCCCTGCTTGCCTTCTCTAGGAATTTGTGCTCTGAATATCTCATGAAGTCACATAGCATTTGCCCTTTAGTGTCCGGCAGATTATTTCACTTGACTTGGCGTCTTCACGATTGTTCCATATTATAGCTTGTGTCAGAAGTGCCTTCCTTTTTAAGGCTGAGTAATATTCCATTGTGTATATATACTACAACATGGTTTCGGTTTGTTTATTTGCAGTCCTAGACATCAGTCCCAGGCCCTCACACTTGTTAGGTGAGCGCACCAACACCAAGCTATATCTCTAGCCCTGTTGTTCTTTTTGTTTTTTGGTACCAGAGATTGAACCTAGGCACTCTTAACCACAGAGCCACATCCCAGTCCGTTTTTATTTTTTATGTTGAGACGGGGTCTTGCTAAATTGCCAAGGCTGGCTTGAACTCGTGATCTTCCTGCCTCAGCTCCTGAACCACTGGGATTACAGGCGTCCACCACCATGCTCAGCTCCATGTTCATTTTTTAATGTTAATCAAATTTTCATGATCTTTTTAATATTACTATATTCCATTTGCTGATATTTCAAAAGGAATTTTGTATTTTTGTTCATGAGGATTTTATTTGTGATTTTCTGTATTTGTAATGCCTTTGTCTGGTTTCAGTGTCAGCATGATGTTTGCCCTGTTAGATGAGCTGAGAAGTGTTTTGTCTTCCTCTCTTTTCCAAATTCCTGTAAGATCACTATTATTTCTTCCTAAACGTTTGACATAATGAATCACTGGTAAATCCTTGTGGGCCTGAAATTTTCTTTATGGGGTTTTTTGTTTTTTGATTTTTAAATATTTTTTAGTTGTCAGCGGACCTTTATTTTATTTATTCATATGTGGTGCTAAGAATTGAACCCAGTGCGTCACACATGCTAGGAAATTTGCTCTACCACTGAGCCACCAGCCCCTATGGGAAGGTTTTGGATAACAAATTAACTTAAAAAAAAAAAAAATAGACATAGGCTATTTAGATTTTTATTTCTTCTTATATCAGTTGAATTTATATCTACAACTAAGACATCCATTTCATCTAAAGTTGTCAAATTTATTGGCAAAAAGCTTTTCATAATCTCTTATCTTTTTAATGTGTCTAAAATCAGGATGGTGTCCCCTCATTTGTTTCTGATATTGGTAAATTGTGTCTGTTTTTTCCCCCTTTGATCAATATAGCTAGTGATTTCTCAATTTCATTGATTCCATTTCAATAACCTGCTCTTGGTTGCAATGATTTTTCTCTATTTTCTATTTCATTGATTTACGTAATTATTTTCTTATACTTCCTTTGGATTTAATTTCTATTTCTAACTCTAAAATGGAACCTTAGATATGTTGGTCATTAAGACTTTCTTCTTTCCTACATAAGCTTTTTTAAACTATCAATTTCCAATATAGAATGGGGAAAATCTTTGCTAGCTACTCTTCTAACAGAGGATTAATATCTAGAATGTATAAAGAACTCCAAAAACTTAACACCAAAAAAACAAATGGCCCAGTTAACAAATGGGCAAATGAACTAAACAGACACTTCCCAAAGGAAGAAATGCAAATGGACAAACAAATATATGAAAAAAATATTCAACAACATTAGCAATTAGGAAAATGCAAATAAAAACTACACTGAGATTTCATCTCACTCCAGTCAGAATGGCAGCCATCAAGAATACAAACAATGATAAGTGCTGAGAGGAAGTGGAGGAAAAGGAACACTTTTACACTGGAGTATAAATTGCTAGGATTGTAAGTTAGTGCAATCACTATGGAATCAGTATGGTGGCTCCTCCAAAGACTAGGCATGGAGGATATGACCCAGCTATACCACTCCTCAATATTTACCTAAAGAATTAAAGTCAGCATACTTTAGTGATATGTGCACACCCATGTTTATAGCAAACTATGGCAACCAGTGTAGCTGTCCATCAAAAAGTGAATAGATAAAGAAAGTGTAGTATATACACACAATGGAGTTTTATTCAGCCATAAAGAAAAATGAAATTAGGTCATTTGCAGGAAGATGGATAGAACTTGAGAATATCAAGCAAAATAACCCAGACTCAGAAGGTTAGGGTCAGAAGTTTACTGTCATATGTGGAAGCTAGAGAGGAAACAGGAAAAAAGAAAGATGGGGGGAATCTCATGAAAATCCAATGGAGATGAGTAGAGTAGAGGAAAGGGACCAAGGGGAGAGAGGAGGAGAGGAAAAGAGGACATACTGGGGAGTGATATTGGCCAAATAATGTTGTTCTACTATGGTGTAGGTACAAATATGTAACAACAGATTCCACCATTGTGTACCACTCTAATGCAACCATTTAAAAAATGTGCAGAGGGCTGGGGTTGTGGCTCAGCGGTTAGAGCACTTGCCTAGCATGTGCGCGGCCCAGGTTCGATCCTCAGCACCACATACAAATAAATGCATTGTGTACAACTAAAGCAAATAAATAAATAAATATTTTTAAAAAGTGTGCAGAAAAGAAAAATGGAAAAACTATGAATTTCCCTCGAAGTGTGGCTTTACCCATGTCCCCCAAAATTTGATGTACTTTTACTGTCATTAAGTTCAGGAAATATTCTAATTTCCTTTGTGATTTCTTCTTAATCTGTGAGTTACATAGTTATGTGAAGGAGCCCCAATTAGGGAGATGGCTATTGCGGTCAGCTGGAAGCCATAAGTTCCACCTGATAATAAGTATGTATGTGACGCACCTGTAAGTGCACGTGAGGCACCGCAAAGCTAAAGGTATATAACCGGGTGAAAGCGGTTGGAGTCAGGAGAAGAATGAATTCAGTCAGTCAGTCATGCAGTTGCTCGGTCGGAAGAAGAGTTCGGGTCGGAGAAGAAGAAAAGAATCAGAGCGGCCAGAACGCAGGCAGAGCGGTTACAGAAGAGAAACCAGATAGAAGAAGTAATTCCTGGTCAGAGTCAAGCCGAGGCTCCCGAGGAAGAAAGAAAGAAGGAAGCTCTAAAAGCTAAGCTCTCTCTCTCTCTAAAGATGAAATCTCTCTCTTTCAAGCTCTCTCTCTTTCTCTCTAAGCTCTAAGAAGAAGAAGAAGAAAAAGCTATCTCTAATCTTTCTCTCTAAGCTCTTTCTAAGAAGAAGAAAAATCTTTCTTTCTCTCTCTAAGCTCTCTCTAAGAAAGTAGAAGTAAAAGTAGTAGTATCTTTACTCTGCCTCCGAGAGTTTTCCTCCCGCGGCGCAGTGGCTGGCCATGACAGGCAGCTTACAGTTATGCGTTATGTTGTTTAATCTCCAAATATCTAGGAAGGGGGAATTTCTGATATATTTTTGTTATTGGTTTTAAATTTTGGTCGTGGTCAGCAAATGTATCCTGCATGATTTTGATACTTGTTTAAAGATCCAGCTGATGGTCCATAGTGGTGAACGTTCCATGTACACTTGAAAAGGTTGTATATTCTGTTTGGGGTACAGAATATACCTGCAGTTTAGGTCAGAGAGTTCAAGCTGCTGAGTAGGGTGTGTACACCTGTGATCCCAGCAACTCGGGAGGCTGAGGCAGGAAGTCACAAGTTCCAGGCCAGCCTCAGCAACTTAGCGAGGCCCTAAGCAAACTTAGCAAGACCCTGTCTCAAAAATAAAAAGGGCTGGGGATGTGGCTGGGAGGAGCAGAGAACCCCTGGGTTCAACCCTGTGCCAAAACAAAGAAATAAAGAAGTATTCAGTCCTCTCTGCGCTCACTGGTGTTGTGTCTGCTTGTCCTATCAGTCGCTGAGCCATGTTACTAACCATTTTGGGGGGCAGACACCTCTAGGATCACTCTATCTCCTGCATGAATTCACCCTTCCACTTAAAAAAAAAAAAAAAAAAAAAAAAAAAAAACAACTCATTCTTATAACCTTCCTTGCTTATAAATGATGGGCTTTGTTCCCCTGAGTTTTTCCCTTTGCCTGGGCAGAGGGGTTCCCCTGGAGTAGGATGCTGTGGGGGAGGCATAGGAAGAGGGCCAGTGAGCAGAGGTCAACAGAGGTTCAAGGTGATTGGCGGAATTTGTGCGAGGATGTGAAGGACTGCCACCTGGTGCCTGAGCCGGGGAGCTATGTGGCTGTGGAGCCTGGCGTGTGGCGTGCTGCCTGCAGAAGGCACCCTCAGCTGGGCGCAGGTGCTGTTGTCTGCCTGTTTCAGATGGAATCCTAGATTTGACTCCACTGAGAGGAACTGGCACCATTTTTGTCTCCTTTGAAAGTAGTAAAAGAAGTGCAGAGCGGGGACGTGTGTGCTGCTGGCAGTGCCACAGCCGCATTCTCTCAGGAGCCTCATGTCACAGGGTCCTCAGTGGCCCTTGCTGTGCAGTGCTGCCAACCCGGATGCTGCCCCTGCGATGTGTGTCCCTTTCTCCTTCAACACCTCTACAAGTAGCCATGAGGACTCCCCACCCACCCCCAAAGGTATGAATATAAAAATACATTTGGAATGGGGGTGGGAACACAATAATGTACAAATATAGGCAAAACCTCTCTGAAACTAAGCTGTTTGATTACCTGCCTTACTTTAAAAAGCTGTTTCTAAACCCAATCATTCACAAGCCACCTGTAGGATTTTTGTCATAACCTTTGATCAACTCTTCTACCATTTGCATATTTTGTTTTTTCAAATAAAAACCACTTTTAAAACTAAGCCTTCCTGGGGGCATAGCTGAGCAGTGATATTTATGGAATCACAGGTTTTGTTTGCTAGTTGAGTATTTTTTTATTTACATATATTAAAATCATGTTCATTTGTGTGTCGCCTAAAATCAGCTCATGCACCTCTTTGTGAGTATGCATGTTAGATTTTAAAAATTGTTAGTCTAGGGAGAATGTGAATTGGACAGTGAAGTTAGCAGGAACAGCACACTAGCTCTTGGCAGTGGTCTGGGATGGAATGCTTTGTTCCTATTGCGAGGAGGGTGGCAGGACGATTTAAGAAGAAAGGCGAGGGCCCAGCACTGCAAAATAAAAATAAGAGAAGAACAGGGAAGTGAGGAAGGAGGCAGAAAAGTAGCCCGAGGTGCTGCCACTTCCCGGGAGGCAGGTCCTCTCATTATGATTCCATTATTCTTTGTGAATGACAGGAAATACTCCATAGTTAAAATAGTCCAGGAAATTTTTGTTAAGTGAATATTGTTCAATCAAGTAAGCAAAAGGTATGTGAAGTTTTGCCTCATTACCCATCAAGAATACTCTCATCACTGTTACCTCAGTGAATTTAAATATTTTCCAATTCACCACAGTTCTCATCCCAGCATGCAGAATTACAGTGTTGAATTCAGTGCCTTGTGCTTCACTTAGGAAGAACCTTTAATGGGGGACCGTTTGTAGACTGAGGAGATTTTTATAAAGGGACGGTGCCCCGTGAAGTGCGTAGACTGTAGAGAAACCACCAGGGCGCAGGGCAGTGCCCCATCTAGTTCCAATGGGCAGAGCCCTTGCTGGCTGCCCCAGGGTGAGAAGGGTCCTGGTACTGGAAGCCAAGGAGAGGTAGAGTGTGCGAGGGCCAGCTGTGTGTGGAGAGGGGTCCTAGTGGCTTTGATGACGACGCAGCCAGTCCCTAGGGACGTGCCTGGCCCTCATTGCCCGCCACATGTCCTCTCCAGCTTCCCTCAGGGCAGAGGAGCCAAGCCCAGAGCACTTGTGGAGAAAGTTAGTCTGGAAGGGTGATGTCCTTTGGGGCAGGATGGGGCTGCGGAGAAACAGGAAACAGGAAACAGCTGCTGCTGCCCTTCTGCAGCCAGTGAGGAGGGCTCCGTTGGTAGCCATGACTGGCCTCTGCCTCCACTCCGCCCTTGCCACTGCCCCCGTACTGCAGGGCTGGAGTCCATCAGTGGTGCCTTGCCATTATTGAGTTGTCACAGCCAGCCCTCGACCCACAGCCTCGTGCTCCTGCCCTGTGAACCTCTGTCCAGTGGCTACTACTGGCCAGACCCAGCAGGGGCTGGTCTTCTCATCTCTAGACCAGCCTCCAGAGCTCAGGGCTGGGTGGAGGAGGGATGGGGGAAGGTGCCAGCATAGATCCTGGCCTGGAGGCCAGTTGTGTCACTCCAGCCCACCTGCACTCAGCCTCCCTTCAGGACCAGGCAGACAGGAGCAGTCTCCCCTCTGGATGAACAGAGCTCTCCTTACTGACTGAAGTGCAGTGTGTGTTGAAAACGAGCAGGAAACTGCGAGCATCTTCCTCCTCTCCTGCTTACTCTCCAGTAGTTCCTGGGCTGTGGCTGACCTGCTGGGCTCTGTATTCCTCTGAACTCAAGCACACATTCTGAACACTTTTCTGCAGAAAAAGGCAATATTTTGACATGTAAAAAGAATAGTTGACGTTATTAATTGCGTATTTCCAGCTAAGTGCTTCACATGCTGTGCTTTCTCCTATAATTCTCAAAATGGCCATATGAAGAAAACTGTTGGAATCCTTATTTTACTGATAAAGAAGCCAGAGCTTAAGAGGCTAAAGTGACTTGTCCAAGAGAGCAGGGTGACAGCTTGAGCACCCAGGTCCCTGTGACCCCTGCATCCCAGCCTCAGATTCTCTTATGCTGTAGACAGTTTCAAGGATTCTGCATGTGAGAGTCAGCTGCCAGGTTCTGTGGGGGAGCCTGCTGTGTGCCGGACAGTGGGCGAGGGCTAATGGCAGGGCCAGGGGGGACCGGGCTTCTCTCCTGTGGAGTTCTCCTTCAGTGGGTCCAGTAAGCATCAAACAGCTGTCCCTGGAAGTGTGACACAGGTGGTGATGTGTACTCTCAGGATGCTGTGAGCCACTTGACTGGTTTTTTTTTTCGTTTGGGGACCTTGGAGAAGGTTCCATCCAGCAAAGACCTAAAGGGGATTAGCTTGGGAGGAGATGGAGAAGGAGCCCTCGAATGCTCCAGCCAGGAGATTGGCCCAGGGTGTCTGGTTTTGTCTGAGCTGTTTTCCACGTGGTCATTGCCATTCTGCATCATCACCCCACCTGGCATTCCTGCTGTCAGGATGACAGGTTCTGGTTTTGAATTTGTACCTGCTTTAGAAGAAGCAATGACAGAACAAGATTCTCTTTACTCTGAACTTTATTTTGCCTTGATTGAATCTGCTTATTTAATCACTTCAGTTCACCCAATGTGTATTTAGTGCATATTTTGTTCAAAATCGTCACAGGCCTGGAGACGGGACCTCAGACTCTCCCCTCAAGGAGTTGATCGTCTGATGAGTGAAAACAAAATGAAATTGCTGTCATACAAACCATGTATTCGTCCCAAGAGGGATTTTGCGGTTTCCTGAACTGTGTTGACCATTTCTGATTACTAGTGTGCATTTGCTTAATGTATTGTTATGACTAGAACAAATTATGTATTCAGGAATCGATTGTTATTTTTGTGAAATCTGTGTGCATCTTCAAGGACGTTAAAAAAAAAAATCCCAAGGAAATGAAATCTTATTCTGTACTTATGTGTCACACTGTCACCACCACCTCAGAACATTGCCAGAAAGAGCCAGCTATGGGCAGGCCAGTCTGCACAAGTGACCAGACCTTAGCTGCACTTGCGGATGAAAGGAAAGATGCTGGAGTCGAGAGGGCGTGCATTGTCTGCCCCAGCCAGCTGGGGTTTATGCCAGAAGTCTTGGGTCACCTTCTCTTGGGGGGACAGTTGCATCTCAGTTCACCACTCCTCTGAGCCTGTCTGGGTTCTGAGTGTCCTTTCAACAGATCTGACAGTGATAACTGATTTAATAACTATGGTTAGTTGGTGTTTTGGGAAAGGGGGTATTTTTGTTGTTAGGAGTTCTCTCTGTCTCTATTTCTCTCTCAGGCTTGTAAGGACTTGCAGAGAAGGTAGTGAAATTATATCTTCCCCAGCTTAACATGTTGCCTAAATGTTTTAGGGAAAACTGGAATGCACAAGCTATGAATAAATTCATAATGTAAAAGAACAGAAATTTAGAAAAATGTGCATTTTAGTGATTAATACAAAATAAAATGCAAAGCAAATGGTCACTACTTTACTCTTTCCCATGCCTGCCAACTTTATACACTGAGCCACAAAATCAAAAACCCAGCAGGATAACCTGAGGAAATTTGACTTACAAGTCAAATGAATTGTAAGCACCTTGAGGGCAGACACTCCCCCACCCCACCCCCCACCCCCCCAGCCCCCACCCCCCACCCCAGTTTCTGGACTCCCTCAAGCACTGAATGGATAGTTACTGAATGACTGGAAAAGGAAAACCATCAGTTGATTTCATCTTTTTACTTTGCTACTAAAATTTGTCCTAGTTGTTTCACAAGAAGTCTGGGTAATGACAAAATGAAATCTGCTTTTTCTTGGAATCCTCGCAGACCTAATGAAACTTGGTGTGTGTGAGAAGGCCCTGGCTGGGGAATCCAGAGCATGGGCTCCCGTCAGCTCCACCACTTCGCAGCATGTCACTGTGGGCGAGTCACTGAACCTCCTTTTTTCTGTCATTTATATTTGTAAGAGGAGTTTTACACCTGCCCTGCTTGCTTCCCAGAGGTAGGGAGAGAGTGCACGAAGGGAAGGATGTGGACGTGCCTGGCACGGGGAGCCTGGCTCTTCTACGCACAGCCTCCACAGCAGAGCCCTGGCCAGCAGCTGCGAAGGCTTTCCATCTTCCTGCCTGGAGTGTCCTGGGAATATGCTGTTTGCTGAGAGGGTGGGCCTTCAGGAAGTGTTCACTACTGCACACAGTAGGAGTACTACACGAACTCGGTTCTCTACCTCTCTACATCATGCCAATGGTGTGTGAGAAGGCAGCTGTTTTTATGCTGGGATTTGCACCATGGCCTAGTTCATGACACTTCTGTGCACTTACTGGGCTGCCTGTGGGATGGGCGGGCAGCTTGTGTAGGTGTTCCTGTGGGTGCCGGTCTTTGTGGATCTAGTCACCTTTTGGAATAAAGGGATGCTTTGTTTGCTTGCCTGGGTGGTCCTGCTGATCGAGTTCAGGTAACACATGGACGAATTTTATGAGTGATGAAGGCGAGAGCTGAGCCCAGCCCTGTCCTCCTCCTCATGCCTGCCGCTGTTCCACTCCCAGGATTCCACTCTCCCTCATGTCGCCAGCACTGCCTGCTAAGGTGTGCAGTTTCCTCAAAGAGATTCTGAGACTCTTGAGAGTCTCTTTGGAAAGGAGCATTTCCCCGGCAAGTAGGGCGCAGCAGGGTAGAGACGGGGTAGAAACCTGAGCCAGGGATCCCGTTTCTGTCTGCAGCGCACCCTGTCTTGTGGCTCGACATGCAGTATAGAAAGTTCTTTTCTTTTCTGAGAATAACCAGAGATCGTTCACAGCCATGATGCAGGCACTTTACAAATCCTGGATGTAAACGAGCTTGACCTATGTTTCCAGTTCCTTTCTTCAGCATCGTGAGCTTGGTGGTTGTACTTCCAGTCAGCCTCCTTCTCGTGAAGTGATTAAACAGCCCCCATCTGTTTCCACCCACTGTCAGAGGCCTCTCCATCTCGTGGTTGTGGACAGGTATCGGGGAAAATCTTAAATCATTTTTAGATGATGCAAATAATTCCCTTCATGATAGCTGCTGGCCATTACCCCTTCCCCAAAAAAGGTGCTTTATTAATATATGCATTCCTAACACTTAGGTTTTTTGTATGGGTGGAGGAAATGAACAGCATGTATCTTACACACTGTGTGGGGTAAATGCTATTTAAATCCGGCTGGAGCTGCTAAGCATCACACCAACATGAGATCGCTGGCTGGGGGCCAGATTTTTTTTTTTTTTTTTTTTCTGAGGAGGGGTCAGACTTTAGAGAACTAAGCCATCTGTCCAGCAAATTATTTTAAGTCTTTAATAACAGATAGTTTGCAGTGTATCTTAATGTGTAGAGTAGACAATGAATGTTTTGCAAAACTGATATCTTTGGGAATGTCTTCCACATTCGGTGCTGTCATTTGGTATTGTAATCCCAATTTGGTAATGCACAGCTTTGTATTAGTATTTTGCAGAATTAATTAGTTCATTAAAAGCAAATTTTTAAGCCGGCATGCCAGTACAGTGCATTTCTTTAGAAGGCTCCTGCTTCTAAGAGGTATCAAGCTTTTACCAGAACAGATGCCAGGTTTGGTGGCTGCTCATCGAGCCCAGGACTTCAAAGGGTCTGTGCTGCTTTCTTTGAGGTTTGTTGTGAGGCGCTCTCGGCCGCTGTTGTGAGTGACTTTTGACGGCTGATATAATGAACTCACCCACACCTCAAATCTTCATGGGCTAATGAGAACTTTGCATTGTAGCTGTTTTGTAGTGGCCTGAGTTGGGTCTGCATGGTTGTTTTTGAACATGCTGCCCACTTCTTCAGCAGGTACTTAGGGCCCATTTTCTAGGTGCCAGCCCCCGTGGCAGGAATCCCACATGGAAGAGGGCAGTCATTCCACCCCAGGGAGCCCTGGGATCCAGAAGCTAGATATTGAATAAATGCTCAAAAAACTGTGTAATGGCAAATGTGCAGGAATGACAGGGACTTTAACAGCACCATTCCAAGGTGGAGGGACAAGGGGGTGTCAGGAAGGCACTCCTGAAGAATTGTCATTTAAGCTGAACCCAAAGATTTGCAGCCTAAGGAAGACTGACCTAGGCACAGGGGTGGAGCAGCTGTGCAGAGAACCTTCCAGGGACCTGGAAGGTAGCAGCAGCCAGATGGAAGGAAAGAGTGTCCTTGGCTCTCTGAGGACTGGAGACTTTAGTCCCCACTGAGCTGTGCCTCCACAGAGGTGCAGAAATCAGGGAGCTCTTTCCTGAGCCCAGCCAGGAACTCCTGCAGCATGGGTGTGCGGCTGTAGAGGGCAGCGCTGGTTGGGTTCCCAGGCTCACATGACCTCACGTGTTCTTTGACCTTGTTGGAAGATTAAGTGAGAGGCAGTTGTTCAAGTATGATCAAACATGAAAGATAAATGTTGATGAGAAGTGGGGAGAGGGGTGCTTGCACATTGGTGGTGGAAAAGTAAATTAGTACAGTCATTATGGAAAACAGTATGGAGGTTCCTCCAAAAATTAAAAATAGAACTGTATAGGATTTAGCAGTCCCACTATTGGGTGTGTATTCACAGGAAATGAAGTCAGCATGTTAAGAGACATTTGCATTCCCATGTTCATTGTAGCATTAGTCAAAATCGTCAAGATATGGAATCAACCTAAGTGTTCATCAGCAGATTATTGGATCAAGAAAATGTGATGTGTATACACATTTGAATACTATTCATCCTGTAAAAGAAGGAAATTCTGTCATTTGCAACAACATGAATAAACCTAGAGGATATTATTTTAAGTTAAATAAGCCAGGGACAGAAAGACATCTGTCACATGATCTCACCTGTATGCAGAATCTTTAAAAGTTAGATTTATAGAAGCAGAGTAGAATGGTAGTTAGCAGGGGCTTTCTAGGGGGTTGAATAGGGAAGATGTGGTCCAGAGGATACAGAATTTCAGTTAGGAGGAAGCAAGTTCAGTTAATAGTAATGTATTCTTTAAAAATGCTGAAAGAATAGATTTTAATTATTCTCACCATGCACACAAAATGGTAAGTATGTGAGGTAATGCGTGTTAATTCACTTGATATAGCCATTCCACAACGTACACATTTCAGAACACATTATACATGGTAAATATCTATACATTTTATTTGCTAATTCAAGATAAATGGAAACATGGTTTTAAGATTACCAAGGCTATTAGATTCATTATGCCCCATCCCAGTTCACTTCTAGGCTGCAACCAAGACAAACGGATGGATGGGTGGAGAGAGAGAGATGGATGGGTGGACAGATAGATAGATGCATAGGCACCCCCCACCCTCTCCCCGCCACCATGAATATATCCTCACTGGGGCGGGGGATGGGAGGTGGGGGATCAAAACCAAACAAAAACCATTCAGAAGGCAACAAGAAGAAAACACCAGAGACCTGGGTTCTGGAAAGAGTGGGCAAGGGCACTGAACTTGAGGTCCACACATGAACACTGGGGCCTGTGAACGGCAGGGAATTGTAGTAAGATTTCCTCCGATGCATGTTTGTTTCTAGTACCTTCTCCATGGGATTTGGGACCCAAGAGAGATTTAAAGCCACGGATGAAAGAAATTGAAAAACCCAGGAGTCTTTTGTGTGTTTGCAAAACATACGTGGCTTTTATTTTCCTCCAGAGGAAATATTTAAGTGTATTCCCCCCAATTGGAAATGAGAAACTGGGTGATGACAGCAGCAAGTGGCTTCCAAACAACCTGGCCATCCAGCAGGACAAGCCTTAGCGTTGGTGTTACGGACATCTGTACAGACCACCTCTTGGAGGCGCTGCCGAAGGCCTAGATCAGTGGGGACTTTGGGAAAGGGGACCTCTGAGGTCCTGGTATTCTTTAATTCTCTGATTAAGGCCATTTTTGGAGCAAGCTGAGCTTCTTGAAGAAAATCAGAAGAGAACAAGACTTATAGAGCTACAGAAATTGACGTTAGGCTCTGAGAATGGTGTGGTTGTTTCTGATACAACAGAGACTGAAGCTCAACCCCAGGAAACCATTGGAAAGTTCAGGAGAGTTGGTTTGTCTGTCCTGGCAAAGATCAAATCAGAAACCTCTGACCATAATTGGGGAGCAAGGTAGGAAAATAGGACTCTGGGTTGCTTTAGACTTAATTTTCTGACTGAAAATACTGAAGTTATGAGTCACACCTTGATCCAAACCTGTGATTTCTAGAAGTTGGTGTTTCTATCTATGCTGGTTCTTGGACCGTCAAACCAGCTTATGAGCCGAGTGCTTCAAGAAGAAGAACCAAGCAGCTCTCCATTTTCGAAGGCTCCTGTAATGTAAATAGGAACAGCAATCTTTCCAAGTTATTACCCTGTTAACAGGTTGACAGATATGTGCAAATTGTGACTCACTGCTCAATTTGGCACTAAATTAATGTCTTTCCGCGCCGCGTCTGCTCAAGTGTAAACTAGTCACCACTGCTGTGTTACTGCTTGTTTGCCTATATTCCAAAGGTAAAAATTAAAGTAATTTGATTCTGCCACGGAACGGAGTGTGACATATGGTGGCAGTGTGGGAGGGGAGCACGCTGTTCCTACCTGTCCTCAGCCCTGCTCTCGCAGCGGGCGCTGCTTGCTGCGGGCTCCGTGCAGACGCGCACCGCCCCGGGAGGCAGTTCTGGGAAGTGCTGCCAAGGCCACCTCCCTGGCCAGCCTGCGCCCCCAGCAAGAAGAAGGTGCCATTTTTGTCTCCAGACTTTGAATTTGACGTTCCAAGCTTTCCTTGTTTCTGTCAAGTCACTAGTGGTGGATTTGTGTTTCGGAGTCTGCGTCTATTTAAAAATGAAGTGTTTTGATTTTTGCTTCTAAAATTTCGACATTGTTTTCCTCAGCTGAAGGTGCAGCTGACTTGCTCTCCTCCTCTTTTTAGCCAACACAAAATGTCACCTATAACAAAGAAATTTGCATCTCCTTTATGTCAGGCATGTGAATGAAAAGCAGTCTCCTTAAAATTCACTCTTGCCTAATGCAATCTTTGAATCTAGTTTGCTGGGCGTTTTCTAAGATCATGGTTGGGGGAAGAACCAACCCAGACCTCTCTGCTTTTCCGTGCCCACTGCGGGTACTTATCCTAGGAACTGGTTTTCTTCTGCCACTGCCTTCCCTCATAGAGAAGGTCTTCCAAGACAAGGAATCCAGGAATGGCAGGGAACATTTGAGACCTGCCCCGTCAGAGCCCTGGCCCCTGCTGAAGAGGCAAGCCAAGTCGAGTTGGTGTGGAATTCTGGAAACCTACACACTGGGCTCTCTTTCTAGCTTTCTTGTGTGATCTGGGGTGCTCACATAACCTACTGGTTCCTATTTCCCTAAAGAGACGGTAGTTTTCCAGCGTGTATTCTGAAGCCTTCAAGGTGAAAGGCACAGGAGAAAGCAAATTATGATGTTGCCTTTGTGCTGAACTTCTGCATATTCATTTGCTTTCCACTGTCCAGAGCTATGATGGCTATCGATTGAGGGTCAGTTGAGTATGCCTACCTCCCCCCGCCCCATTAGCATAGACTTAGCAGTGACCTCCATTCACACAGGACAGTGGACTTCTGCTTTCTGCTGAGTCAAAGAAACTGGGTTTAAGCCACACACCGATTTAGAAAAGGAGTACAGAAATGCAGGAATGTCTCCAGTGACCTGGGGTAAACTCTTGACATGGAGTTTTCATCATGTGTCTTCTGTCCTCTGAGCAGACATGGGGCAGTGGTGAGAGGAGTTGATCGCCTCCTTTCTTCCTCTATTCACATTTTTGGGCCCAAGCTGCATGCCATGGGCTGTGAGTCTAGGAGGGGACTCCAGAGACAGCAGGTGGAGTCCTGGTCAGTCACCTTCTTAGCCACCCAGGAGAAAGGCCTCACCTTTAGGAAACACTCGCCTCTCCGTGCCTTGTTCTCACGTGGTGGGCCTTTCGAGAGGGGAGAGCGAGCCAGTACTACTGATCACAGAGGTCGTGGTGCGCTTGAAGATGACCGCGCAGTCGCCCTCCGCCTTGGCCCCGGAGCCTGTGCCCTCCACACCTCCACGGTCTCTCACGCCCCTCCGCTCCCATCTGCTCACTGTCCTGGCTGGCCCCTCCTTCGCCGGCTATCCTGTGCAGTAAGGAGCCCCACTGGCTGCACGGCAGGATCACTTTCTACCCTCCATCCTGGGCATGAGGGGTTCACTCTTCAATGAGTGACTCCCGCTGCCTGCCCCCCCCCTGCAGTCTTCTCATGTTGTCAGCGCAAAGCTTATTGCTCCTTCCCCAGAGAGTATGCCTTTTACATGTCCCAGATTTAATGGACGCGTGATTTAATTTGTCATAACTAACGGATAGGAAATCCAATGCCAAAGCCTTAATAGATAGTTTTGCATCTCAGCTATTATATTGTACGTCCCCTTTGTGCCCAGGGTGATTGCCTTGGTGAGCACAAATACTCCTATGATTTTGTCTCCAGGGACCTGAGCCAGACCGGCTCTGTTTATGCTGCGGGCTGGCCTCCGCACAGTGAGCCTCCAGAGCAGGAGGTTCATCCCACCAAAAGAGCACGCTTGCAGACTAGGCCCATGGTGTAGCAGAACTGCCAGCAAGAGCACTTACAATCTTTGAGGACTTAATATGCCATCTAAGTGCTTAATGTTGTGGTCTCAATGATTATTAAGCCTCTCCAGGTGCAGGTTTTGCTTGGACCAGAAGAACAGAGGACTCTCTGTAAGTGGGATAAAAAAATGAACTGATGCTTGCCTGGTATGTTTGATTATAGTAAGAGAAGTTTTTAGGGTCCAAGAGTTTAGGAAGCGGGCTGGGGTTGTGGCTCAGTGGTAGAGTGCTCACCTAGCATGCATGAGGCACTGGGTTCGATCCTCAGCACTACATAAAAATAAAAATACTGTGTCTACCTAAAACTAAAAAATAAATATTAAAAAAAAGTTTAGGAATAAAATCATAACAGGCAAATGAAGAACTAATCAAATCAAGGCAAAACAGAAGTCTGCATAAGTAAATAAGCGTACTCATAAGCCACTATGTAACTCAGCTTTTTTCAAAATTATAAGCAGAGATTTTGGAGTATAACACAGAGTACTGATTTAAGCAAAACTTGTGATCTATTATAATTTGAACTAGAACACAACTGAGGGAACAGGAATGACTTTGGGTATTTAAAAACAGATTCAACTCAAGGAATTGGCTATCTGGGTGTTGGTGGGCAGCCCAGAGATGGGCAATAACTGGAAGCTGTGGCCAGCTAGACTGGAAGGACAGATGGTGGAGGCTGCCTCCTGGAGCCCAGTGGCCTGGAAGGTGGCACAGCTAAACTCCCACCCCTGAGGCAGAAAGTTAATAGACCATGGCATGAGATGAATAGTTAAGAATGAGCATTCAAAACATTTTTTTGTTGTTGTTTGTTTGTTTGAATGTAAAAGCCAAGTCTTAGTCCACTGTGGATTCATAGTCCTTTTCCAGGGTTCTAGTTCGCACTTGTGTGTTTCTGATTCTCACCTAGGTATGTGGACGACGTGATCAGCCGCATTGACAGGATGTTTCCTGAGATGTCCATCCACTTATCCAGACCCAATGGGACGTCAGCGATGCTTCTGGTAAGAGCTGCTTGACTATTTGTGGAGACAGGTGGAAGAAAAATCGTCTTCAAAATTAACTCTCTGGCCCTTTGGCTGGTCCTCTATAGACTGGAGATTAGATCTCAGTTTGATGGTAAACAGCATGTTTTCTTTATTGCATTCTATAGGCTAAAAAATTCTACATGTTGAAACCTTGCTGTTGAACAGAATTGCAGGGCTATGTGGGAGTTAACCCAAGTGGAAAGACACTGTGAGCCCGTCTCACCTCCAGTCAGTTCAAGTGCAGACCCCACCCTGGCAGTGCTGTAGTGACTCTGTTTTCTTTGTTCCCAAAAGGTACATGAGACAGGAATACTGCTTAGCTATTGGATCCTACAAAAGAAAATACTCTTTAAAACAGAACCAGCTTCCGTGGGAACCATTGATAAAATCCTTCTGTGTTTGAAGAAGGCGCCTGCACCCTTGTCACCAGTGGCTTCTGGTTCTGTTCTTTCTGGCTGGGGTTTGCTCCAGGCAGGTCAGCTTCATGATCTCGCCCCCGATGTTTGGATTCTCATAAATTCACCAGAGACCTTGTGTTTCAGAAATACAGTGGGCTGGAAACGCAAAATCATGCTACTAGCCAGAGAGGCCTGGGCCTCAGCAACAAGGGTTCCTGCCGTCTGTACAGCAGCAGGTGCTGAGGGGCCCTTCCCTGCACATGGGTTTTCAGGAACCAGCGCCTTTCGTGGATAGTGGGGTTTGCCGAGTGAGAGCCGAGGCTCCACGTCTGGTCGCCTTGGGGCCCGGTGTGCACTCCCCATTTTCACATTTTACTTGAGTGAAATCTTACAAATAGCCAGTCACCCAGATGGCCTGCTATTCATCAAGCCATTCATCCTAGGAGAACAGGCTTATTGTGTGTGCCTGCGTGTTTTTCTCCTAAGGATGGAAAGGATGCGGGCTTGTTAAGTGTGCAGTGTTTCATTGGTGAGAAAAACATTAGTGAAGTTCATCTGGGTAACGTGCTACTTCTCTATAAAATTCTTTCTGCTAAAATATAAAGGGAATGAGATAATGCAGTGTTCTTTTGATAGAAAAAGAAAGCAATTTTCTTTACATAAAAGGTATCTGTCTACACAACATGCAATATTTTCTGCCTCCATTAAGTGCACAAATTGTCTACATGTTAGGATCCTCTAGAGCTTGCAGATAAAACATAAATCCTGCTTTCAGCATATTTGACAGGAACCAAAGAGTTAATGAAGATAAAAAACGAGAGCGTCCTCAGTGAAATAGGTTTGTTCAAATTATTTCTGGGTCATTGGGCTTCCATTTCGTGACGAAGGCGGGAACCTGGCACTGGAGGGATGGAGTGAGCAGGACCACAGGCAGACAGGCCCGAGACGCTGGAGTTACTTCCACCTGAGAAGGCAGCTCTGTCTCACCGTGACCCATCGCCTCCTCTGCTCCCCATGGAGCTGCTGTTCTGATAGACTGATGAGAGTGTGGGGAGCTCTTCAGGGGAAGAATCCACATCACATAAACCGTTTTTACCCCTGCAACTGCTAATTCAGATCCGTGTGCATTTAGCCGGCTAGTTGTTACCTGTCTTCAGTGACACAGGAATTCACAGTCCGTGGTGCTTATTTGTAGGGAGAGAGGTGGTGATTAGATTCAGAATCAACATCCAGGCAGGGAATCATACTTTGAACATAATTGCTTTATTTGGCTTCTACTTTTAGAGGAGGGTATTTCAGTAGCTTGCGGCTTACCTAGGCCGTTTGCTGCTGCCACACCAGCTTCTTTGAGGGACAAGGAAGGGAAGTGTCAGCTGGGAGCGACGTCAGGATGGACAGCTACTGCCCCCGCCCCCTTTGCTAATAACCTGTTCCCTGGACTTAAGTGGTAGAGGTCAGGGAGCTATAGTGTAGTCAGAAGGACACCACCTCAAGAGCCACAAGCAGGAGTGGAAAGTGTTTTCCAGAGGTGGAGGCTTGGGCAGTGGTGAGACTGGTGGGAAAGGCCAGTGAGGAGGCCGTGGAAGCAGGAAGGCCCTGCTTGAGCAGCCTCGGCCTGCACCTCCTCTCCCCTTCCTGGCCAGAGCCTGAAGTGCGGTGCTTCGTCCTCCTACAGCAGGCCTCCTTGGACGCACCCCACAGAAACCTGTTTTGATTCACTCCAGCAGCAAAGGGGTTGGCTTTAGCTTTTGTGTTGCTGTTTCATGATGCTCACAGCCTCCGCCTTGCCAGGAGGGTCAAAAACCAGGATACCCACAGACATAGAACAGGACAGTGTCCCTCTTGGGGCCCTGGGACCCAAATGATTTGTCATTAGGGCCTTCCAACCCTGCCATACAACCTGGGAGGAGCCTGAGGTTGCTGGTCCCCTTTTGTTGGGGGCGGGGGATCCAGCCTTGGCTGCCCACTGAAATGCAAGGAGAGGAGGGGAAGGGATTCCCTACAGGAAGAGGGGAGGCCGAGGAAGCAGCGTGCCAGGTTATAGATGACCGTGGCTGGCTTGGGCCATTTGGCACTCCCAGTGGCCCCCTCCACAGGTGGGACGCTCCACCTGTGCTCACCTGATGAGTGGGAAACTGAGGCAGTCCTCTTGCCTAACTCCCAGCTAGGACCCTGCCCAGCCCGGCCTCCAGGGTGCTGTCCTCCTGTTTCTGAATGTGCCTCATGCTGGAGCCATGAAAAATTTGAAATGTGCCAGGCAGGTCATTTTAAAGAAAAAGAAATTTCTGTGCAAATTGTTAGATACAAAGCAATATATGTATATAATGTTTATGTAAGTTATGAAGCACCAATAAACCCTTGAGCCCGCCACTCAATTTGAGAAGCAGAAGAGTAGCAGTGTGTGCTCCGCCCTGATCCCTGCCTTCCCACCTGAGGTCTCCTCCCTCCCAAGAACCCTCCTTCTCCTATTTTTAAATGTGGTTTGCTACATGTGCACATACCCTAAGGGTCCTTGAGTTTGAGCTTTATAAAAACAGTCTCCTCTCCGCATGGGGTTGCTGACATGCACCCACCCTGTGGCTGGCTGTGTTCGTTGCTTCCTCGCAGTCCATTCTGTGACCACCCGCACTTCATTCTTTCTCTAGTCAGGGCATTTTGGGGTTTCCCCCCAGTTTGGCATTTTAAATAAGGTCAATGTGAGCATTCTCATGCCCACACCAAGATAACCTTTTAAGCTTTGGTCTGCGCCATGGTGCCAGTGCAAGCCTTACCTGAGTGGTGGGGTGGCTTTTTCCTAGGAGTCACCTGAGTTGTGAAGCAATAATGGTAGAGTCCCACATGGGTATACACAGAGGTCCAGAAGTGGCTGCTGATAATGGCCTAGGTTCCTCAGTAGCACCTTCCACTGATTGTCCTTCAGTGTCAAGTCTCCTCGGCTTCTGGTGAGTGCGTGCAGTGGGGTTCTTGGATTGCTTGGGAGTCTGCATGGAAGGAGAGCACAGTCATTGCACTCCACGTGCACCACCGATAAAAGGCAGGTTTTGGCGTCCTCCCTCACAAGCCCCTGAGTGTCTGACCGCCTGCAGTCTGGGCGCCCAAGGCCGTCTACTAATGAATGTAGAAGAAGCAGGGGAGGAACAGGGGAACTGACACTTTTGAGGCTTCTATTTTAGGCAGCTGCGATCAGTTTGGTTCATCTAAAACCAAACCAGCTCTTCATTGTTGGCCTGGAAGCACCAGGGTTTCAGGCCCATCAGAAACAAGAACAGTCCAAGAAGTACCTGCTCGAATCTTCCTCACAATCATCCCACCGGTAGTGGATGCACAGGAAATGAGATGGGGTACGAGGAGGGATTGGAGGACAGACAGGTGCCCAGTAAATACACTGAATACACATGAATGGCAGAAATAAAAGCTTCTTTGGCTTTGAATTGGCTGCAGCGGGGCTCTGCTCTCTAGCTGCTCAAGAGAGCAGGCGTGAGGCATTGATAACAGTTGGATCTTGAAACCAACAGGGCAGTTACTGCCTTACCTTCCCTGGTATCTTTTGAGCCTTAGGTGATCATTTGTAGCCAGCACCCTTCCAATCCCAGCTGCTGTGATACCTAAACTTTCGGCTCTTACATAATCTAAATGCATGTGGCTCTCTCTGCTCCGCTGGGGGCTGTTCTGGTGTTGTTAAGTTAATAACTCATGATATAATGAATCCTGTTTCTGTTCTTTGGAGGAATGAGCTCAGTCATCCAAAAATAAACTTAGCTATGTTGATATTTAGTTTCAGTTAATCTACTGCCTAACATCCCATTATTAATTTTCTTGAAACAGTCAAAATATTGTAAGAGCTTAACTGAGTCAGAGACTGGAACAAGCTGCTGGCTTCTCAGCATTTAAAATATTAATCTACAATTTTTGACTGATGTACTAGGTACAAAAATGTAAGAAAACCAGAAAAAGAAGCTGTACTGTGATATTTGAAATATACCTTGATATTTTATGATCTTTATTTAGATGTTATTTGGTTTTTAAAAAATAAAGTTCATTTTTCTGTCTAAATGCACATTTTAACTAACCTTCAGTTTTTTAGCACATCCAGCCTTGCTTGAATGACATCTTTTCTGAAACCATTTGGACACATCTCATTTTAAACTCTGCCCCAAGTTGTTTGAGGGAGGAAAGACTGCTGAACTACTTAACCATTTGTGGCTTGGATTTCTCCACTGAGCTCAAGAGTTGGCATCCTGAGTGGGCCTGAGAGTCACCAGGGGAGTTTGTGCACAGCGTGGCACTTTCCCTGCCCCCAGGGCCTCTCAAGGGACCTGTGGAGCACAGTTTAAGAAATGTGACATTGAACCCATCATGCCTTGGACTTGTGGTGAAGTCTGGCCTTTCTTGGTTCATCTAAAACCAAACCAGCTCTGGTGTCAAACTGCAGGAGCCCTGTTTGGGGATTGACTTGAATTGCGGTTGACTATGAGCTGTGGAGATTTGGGCTTTGTTGCCTCCCGTAGTCTCACGGGACTTGTTGCGGGATCTCGAGTGACTTGGCCGAAATTGCTGATCGGGTCAGCGCCATTTTAGTGGTGTGTTTGTCGTGTGTTAGTCGTTGTTAGAACCAGAGAGAAAAGTTATCAGAATAAAAAGCTGTTTGTCTCCAGTTCGCCTCTGAAGTTTTTTCCCGCGGCTCCGTTGCTCCAAGCACTTCAGGCGGCAACATCAAACTGGCCTGTGAGCTGTGCCACTGAAGCATGCATATTGATGCAGAAAACACTGCACCAGGCCAAAAGCACATGTATTTGGGCATTGCTTGGTAAGAACCAGGCACGGCCCTGTGTTCTTGGAGCTGCATTGTAGCTCAGAAAACAGACCAGAGACCAGCCTGCTGTGTGATATGATGGGGGTGGTGAGGTTAAGGCGGACAGAAGAGGGTGGGGGAGCTGGAGAGGGCCGGTGCCGCCGAGAGGGGGCAGCAGCTGAGGGCTGAGTGGTGAGCGGCCCGAGAGCAGGGTCCGGGAGGGGCGGCAAGCGGAAGAGAGAGCCTGCCTGCCGGGGACAGGGGCAAGTTCCACCAACACCAGGACAGTGGGGCACAGGGAACTGCGGGGAGATCCACCCCCAGTATGCAAGAGCTGGCCTCTGCTTTGGAGGCTGGGTAGGTGTGGGGTTTCATGAACTCTTTGTAATTTTGACTTCAATGTATGAAATTGAATTAATCATGATCCTTCCTGACCCAGGCATGACGTTTTCACATTTATTTATTTTGTGGTATTGAACCTACCACCTTCCCAAGAGCCAGGTGCTGTCTACAGCCCGGACCTCCTGAGTGCCCCTCCTGCCCCATTAGGGACCTGTTTCCCCACCAGGGGTTTGCCATTCTCTTTCTGGGTCCCCCCACCACCAACACACGCGTGTGTGTGTGTGTGTGTGTGTGTGTGTGTGTGTGTGATATTTTATCACACATGTGTATTCTTTTTTTTTTAATTGTATTTGTTCTTTTTAGTTATACATGACAGTAGAAACCATTTTGATATATCCATATAAGCTTGAGATATGTCTTATTCTATTTGGTGTATTCTTAAATACATTCTTTCATTTCCTCTGTTTTCAACTCAGTGTATTTCAAAGGTATTACATCTTCATGAACCAATTTTTTTTTACTCTTAACTAAATTTCATTCAAATTGTTGGTTTACCTATAGTTTATTCATGTTTGCTAATATGAAATGGTCCATTGTCTAAATTCAATTTTCTAATTCAGTTTTCCATTTTTCCACCATCAGTGTTCGTCACACTTGTTCCTGGGCTGTGCTTTATAAGCAACCCTGCTCAGACCATTCTTGTTCACGTCCCTTGGTCCCTGTGGGCTGAAGTTGCTCTTAGATCTACTCCTAGGAGTGGGCTGCCTGGTTCAGGAGGGTGCTTTTTAACTGCTGAGTATCATTGCCTCACAAGGGACATATGGCAGTGCTTGGAGACATTTTTAATTGCCACAACTTAGGGGAGGGTGCTCTTGGCGCATCTACTCGGCAGAGAACAGAAACTCTGTTACACGTGACGGTGAATAGGAGACCCTGCCCAGCAAAGAATTATTCACCCCAAAATGAAAGTGCCATGGTTGAGAAACCCTGGTTTAGGGCATGCAAATGTTCAACTTCCCGTGAAAATGCTAACATATTTTCCTAAACAGTTGTACTAAATTACACCCACCAGTAATTTTGGAAAACAGCTTTTTCCCAAACAGACAAAGATAATAGCTTTAGTTGTTCTCCAGTCTTTTTGTTTTTTGTTTTGTTACTGGGGAATTGAACCCAGAGGCACTTGCCACTGGGCTACATCCCCTGTCCTTTTTACTTATTTATTTTTGAGACAGGGTCTTACTGAATTGCCCATTCTGGCCTTGAACTTGCCATCCTCCTGCTTCAGCCTCCCAAGTCTCTGAGGTTACACACCTGGCTCCTTCAGACATTTCTGCAGGCCATCCCGGGCCCAGATTCTGTTATGCTACAGGAGTGGTAACTTTGGGAATCTAAACCCAGGTTTTAACATTTTTATCACTACCCAGAATATCATTTGTATACTTTGTTTAATGGTTTTTTTTTTTTTGTAAAACTGCCATTTTACGGACTCTATAAGAAAAAGTGATCTTTATAGTTTTCCATTTTTGACACACAAGAACTGTTTTATCAAACCTTCCCTGGAGACATCTGTTTCCAAAAACCCATTCTTTAATGCTGCAGTCCTCAAATTGTGATCTGGGGACAGTGTTGCAGAGAGAGACTTTCTCAAAGGACCCATGAGATCAAAACTCCTTTCATGGCAATACTAAGGCATTGCTTTCCTTTTTTTTTATTAATTCACAAGTTTATGGTGGAATTTTCAAGAAGCTGCATAATATGAAATGACATCATTGTGCTAACACCCAAGAGCTCATGTATTTTTGTGTTTTAAACATTTCTCAATCTTAATTTCTAATACATAAATACTGATAGCTGCAACCTACAGAAATAAGCCCTTTGAGGTCCTCAGTAATTTTCAAGAGTGTAGAGAGAACCAAAATGTTTGAAATTACTGCCTTAAGGATAAACATGTTCTGTTATTACAAACATTAAGAACAGCCAGGCATGATGTACACACCTAATCCCAGCTACTCGTGAGGCTGAGGCAGGAGGGTCACCTGAGCCCAGGAGTTCAAAACCAGTTGGGCAACATAGTTGAGACCCTGCTGCTCCCCCTCCCCCCCCAAAAAAAAAATCTCAAAAAAGTCACTCCAAAATGGCAATGACATGATTAGTGATATATTAGTGACTAAAAAATCTCAGAACACAAAGTCAAAGTCAAAAAATAAAAGCAAAAATGTAAAGTGTAAACCTTGTTCAAATTGGGATTTGAACAAGCAACTATAGAACATTTTTTAAGCAAGCCAAAGGATTTGGGCATAGCCTAAATATGAAATGATAGCAACAAATTGTTGGTAATTGTGTTAGGTGTATTAATGTCCTCAGAACTATGAAACTGAAGGTCTGTATCTTCCAAAGGTGGATATTGAAACATGTAGGTCTGAACTGACAGGATGTGTGAAGTTTGCTTTAAAGTACTTCAACACCAACAGCAATAATTTTTAAAAAGGAAGAAAAACTGGATAGACAGAGCAGCTGTTGCAAAATCTTGATCAGTTTTTAATTTGCACAGTTATTAAATAATCTCTCTTCCTCCATGTTTAAAAATGCCAGTAACTGGGAATGTTACAGATGACAGCTGGGTGCGATGGCACACCCCTGCAATCCCAGCTGCTCTGTAGACCGAAGCAGGAGGGTCAGAAGTTCAAGGCCAGCCAACTTAGTGAGACCCCCATGTCAGAAGTGAGGGTCAGAGCTCATTGGTAAAGCCCCCCTAGTTTCATCCCCAGTACAGGAAGGAAGAGAGGAAGATTGATTGCAGATGGTTATCTAAATCCAAGACTCTTCACATATCCTCCAAGCAGTACAGAAAAAACAAGAGCAAATAAAACTAATAAATACAACCAGAAGACAAGAATAGCAATGTTACGAATTATTTGTGACTTTAAAAATGGAAGCAGGTGTTGGTGGGGGAGCAAATCCTGGTGAGCTGTTATAACTTGTACTCTCACTTTAACCTTTGCTGAGTGAGAAATGCCTTGCACAAGCAAGAATATCTTGTATGATTTCATCTGTACGAAGTTCTAGAACAGGCCAGTGTAGGAGCCCTGTTTGGGGAGATGGCTTAAATTGCGGTTGACTGTGGGCCATGGAGTTTTGGGCATTGCTGCCTTCCATAGTCTCACGGGAGTTGGCCTGGGATCTCGCGGGACTTGGCTGAGATTGCTGATCAGGTCAGCGCCATTTTTGGTGGTGTGTGTGGCGCGTGTTAGTCGTTGTTAGAGCCAGAGAGAAAAGTTATCAGAATAAAAAGCTGTTTGTTTCCAGTTTGCCTCTGAACTTCTTCCCGCGGCTTCGTTGCTCCAAGCGGCCATCGCTTCAGGCGGCAACAAGCCAGAACTTGGTGAGTAAAAATCAGAGCAGGAGAGGCAGCACTGACTGGGAAGCGCAGAGCAAGAGCTTGTGTGAGCAGTGCTCTGCACTTCAGTAGAGGCAAGGTCTACATGGCTGCATGGATTTGTCAAAATGCAGAGAACCGTACCCTAAAGATTTGTATGTTTCATTGCAAGCAAATCTTACCTGAAAAAAGAAAAATCTAAAACAGGGCTGGGGGTGTGGCTCAGTGGTAGAGCACTTGCTTAGCATGCACAAGGCCCTGAGTTCAATCCCCAGCACTGACTCCTCCAGAAAAACAAAAAAGATTAAAAACAAGCATTGGACTGTCCTTAATAACATGCTGCCCAGGTGCTCGTGGTTGAGTGTACTAGTGCCTGCAACTTCCAGGTGCATCAAAGCAACCTGGGTCAGTGGCCGGTGACCCAGCCTCTGTGTGGTAAGGCGAGTAGAGCATAATGGTGTGTAGAATCCAGCTCAGGGGAAGGTGGGTGCTCCTCCACAGTTCTCTCAACTTTTCAGATGTTTGAAATTCTTCATAATGAAATGTTGAAGGAGGGCTGGGGCTTGGGCTCAGCAGTAGAGCGCTCGCCTAGCACGTGCACTCACCTAGCACGTGTGCGGCCCTGGGTTCGATCCTCAGCGCCATGTAAAAATAAATAGCCGGGCGCGGTGGCGCACGCCTGTAATCCCAGCACTTTGGGAGGCTGAGGCAGGAGGATCGCGAGTTCAAAGCCAGCCTCAGCAATGGCGAGGCACTTAGTAACTCAGTGAGACCCTGCTTCTAATAAAAATACAAAAAAGGGCTGGGGATGTGGCCCAGTGGTCAAGTGCCCCTGAGTTCAATCCCCGGTACCAAAAAAAAAAAATAAATAAATAAATAAATAAATAAATAAAATAAGGGTATTGTGTCCAACTACAACTAAAAAATAAATGTTAAAACAAAATGTTGAAGGAAGGAACACCTCAACTGAGGAAACCCACCCCCCAGGAGGAACAGACCCCTCAAGCAGAAGACGGTACCTAGCACCCAGATGGCTTCAGCTCAGCAGCATTTGGAAAGGTGCAGAAATCCTCGTAAATTCAGAAGCTAAGAAGAGAAGCAGACGAAAGTAGGAAGAAATGAACATTTGTTACATTCAAGCAGAAATGGAAGAAAATAGCATTATCTCAGAAATTGAAGACTGAACATGAAGAAGTTCAAGGAAAAAGAGATTCAAATGAAATTTAATAACGCACATTGGGAAAGGGCGAACAGCCAGAGAACCACGTGAATACATTTCGTGGTTGAAACAACCAAGATGAAAGACACGGAACGAGCCAGAGAGAAAGCAGTCGGAATGAAAAACACAAGAAACAACATATGTAGAATCGGAGGCCACGAGGGAGAAAAACAGAACGATGTGGGGAACTCTAGGAAAGCTTCCTAGAAATCAGAGCAGGTCTACGTCCACACATTGAGAAGGGCCACTGGGCACTGGGGGTAGTCGATCGCAGTTGAGTCTAAGTTACATTCTGGTCGTATGGTCAGGTTTCAAAGATAAAGAATAATAATTTGTAAGGACTCAGAATCAGACAGATAACAGACTGCCTTGCAATACACAAGACGACCATGGAACAGCATTTTCAAAACAGTGTGAGTCGAGGAAACATAGGTAGGTATCTGTGTCTTCCAGGCCAAGGAAAGACCATTTTAAATATGTAAGACGGGCTTCCCCATCAGAGAGCTCTCTGAAGCCATGGTGAGCACCGGATGCAGCTCATGACTGGAGGAAGAACAAAGCAAAGCAGCACTGAGGGTGGGCTCGCCACCTGCAGACCCTACCAGTAGTTAAGTATCCAAACAAAAAGCTGGGAAGTATTTGCAACATTCAGATACAGGGATAATATCCCTCAAATCTTTAACCAGAAAACGGAGGGAAAATGAAGGAGCCCTAATTAGGAAGGGCTGTTGCAGCTAGCTGGAAGCCATAAGTTCCACCTGATATGTATGTGACGCACCTGTAGGCACCCGCAAACCTGAAGGTATATAACCGGGTGAAAGCGGTCCGAGTTAGGAGAACGGAGAATTCAGTCAGCCGGGCAGTCACTCGGTCGGTCAGAAGAATCAGAGCGGCCAGAACGTAGGCAGAGCGGTTACAGAAGAGAAACCAGATAGAAGAAGTAATGACTGGCCAGAGTTAGGCCGAGGCTCCAGAGGACTGGTCAGAGTAAGGCCGAGGCTCCCGAGGAAGACAGAAGACAGAAGACAGAAGAAGGAAGAAAGAAGAGAGAAGAAAGAAGCTCTAGTCTTTCTCTAAGCTAAGCTCTAAAAGCTTAACTCTGCCTCCGAGAGTTTTTCCTCCCGGTTTACGGTACCAGGCAGCTTACAGGAAAAGATCAAGAAAATGAGGAAAAGAAGCAGACAGTTCACCACTTAAAACAGATGAAAAGATGTTTAGCCTTACCCGTAATTAAAGAAATGCAAATTTAAACTCACTGAGGTACCCTTTCTCACCTACTAGACTGGCTATAAATTTAAAAGCATAACAAAACATTCCGTTGGTAAGGCTGTGAGGAAACAGGCCTTTTCGCGCATTGCTAATGAAAATTCAGATGGGTCTTGAGGGTTTTAGAAGGGCTTTCGCAGTGTCTACCTTTGACCAGCAGTCCTTCTAGGAATCTGCCCTGAGGTCACCCAACATCTGACAGGATGGAAAGAGGTGTGCAGGGTGACTCATTGCAGCTCCTGTGTGCTTGCCAAACACGGGAATCACCTGGTACAGGGGAGCATAGGGAATGAGTCAGGAAGCAGCCACACAGCACACCACACTACTTCTCCTTCTGCCTTTAAAAGATAAGAGGAAGAAAGTGAGTACGAGAATATCCATATGAAGCTTCCTTGTGTCAGAACAGTGCTGTAGGACATCTGGTATCTGCTCATTGTAGTGGGGAGACATGGGAAGGATGTGGAGAGTTTGGTCCCGGGAGGGCAGGTAAGAAAGGCGAGGTGGGCGCAGGGGCTTGAGTAGGGCAAGGCAGGGGTATATGCTGGGCGGGGTGGGCTGGAGTTCTAGCTTCTAGAACCATGTTGATATGCCATATACTCTAAAAATAAATAAATGAAATTAACAAGAAGCCCTCCCCCCCCAAAAAAAAAAAAAAAAAAATAGAATATGAGCAGAAGTAAAGGAACCTAACAGAACCTCACTATAATTCATTTGAATCATGTGTCCGTGCCTAGGGAAGAGAAGAGAGAACTAACCCTAGCAACCTTTGAGCATGGCATTTTGACTCTCAGCCTTTCTTCTGTGGTAACTGTGAACTAGTGGTAACGCTTACTGGTTGGCAGATTATTCAGATGGTTTGGATTTGTAACTCTGAAACTGTATTACAGGATTGAGCACATGTGGAAATATGTTGTAACAATGGGAGAGGAAAAATTAAAATGTGGAGAGAATGTGAAAATAAACTCTTGGTATTACAATTTGAAGTATCAATATGAACTAATTGTTATTAGTATCAGAGGAGGTAGAAATAGATATACCTCTGCACACGCACACAAGAGCATGTGTCCCCATGCTGAGAATTCTTTGGAAAAGTGGCTGATTCCAACACTGGGGCAGAGACAGTCCAAGGTAAACCTGGAGCATCTTGCTGGGCCAGAAAGTAGGGGAACACTGTCAGGATGACAGGGATGTGTCAGAGGACTCCCACTAGCCAGACCCAAATAAACCCCAATAGCGGTGGATTATGATTTATAGTACAATAACGATTTGTGAGTCCTATTTAAATAGATGAAGGAAGGATCGGGAGGTGTCATTGTACCATTACAGCCATGAGAAAATGGTTCCTCATAGTAGATATGTGAACTTAATAAATGTGCAAGGAATCGAGTAATTGGGCAACAACAGTAGCAATGACTAATCACCAGTAGATGCTCAAGTTTATGGGTGAAGTTCAGTGAGAGACGTGTGTCCATAGGGAGCTGACGTGCACAGGCGGTGCGGTGGGATGCTGGCAGGGCGTCCTGGGGAAGGGTGTGTAGGAATTCTTAGACATTGTTGCAACTCTAAGACTGACGTTGTTCAAGATCATTTCAAAGTATGAAGTTAACATTTTTAGCATGCTTTTTAAGATATACACATTAAATGAGATTGTGTGTTTGGTACAGAATCTGACTGTGGCTCCCCACCTCCCCACTGCCACCACCCTGGCCCAGGCCTCTGTCATCTACCTGGAGCATCCCAGCAGCCTCCTGCTGGCCTCCCTGTGCCCACTCCATCCTGTCTATTTTCCGCACAGAGCCAGGGAGTCTTCTAAAGGGAGACTCAAGTTGTGTGTCTTCTCTGCTCAGAACCTGCAAAGACTGCCCACTTGCCGCCTGTAAAAGCCCAAGTTCTTGCAGTGGCTCATCTGCACCTCTGACTCCTTCCCTGTCCCCACCCCTCACTGACTAGGCCTCTGCTCCTGTTCCTCGCGGCCTGCAAGACCTGCTCTTTTCCTTCCCAGTGAACCACCCCCCACCATGTGCACCTCCCCACATTATCTCTTTGAATGGCCTTTTTTTTTTTTTTTTTTTTTTTTTGTAGATGGACACAATACCTTTATTTTATTTATTTATTTTTATGTGATGCTGAGGATTGAACCCAGTGCCTCGCACATGCTAGGCAAGTGCTCTACCACTGAGCCACAACCCCAGCCCTGGCCTTTATTTTTAATAGGATTATCACTTTCTAATGTAGTATTTGATTTCCTTGTCTGCTAGGATTATTGCTTTTTGTCTCCTCTAGAACGACCCCAAGTTCCACAAGAGAGACATCTTTGTTGTGTTTATTGATGTTTCCTCAACCCTAAAACAGTGCCTGGTGCACATTAGGTGTTCAGTATTATTTGTTAAACAGTTAGCTTTCTCTTTGGAAGACTAGTGATTCACATTCATGCATATATGTATAAAGAAACTCAAATTGAAATAGTTTCCTTAAAATACTGAGAGGAGTTAATAAGAAATGACATATTATCAAGGGGGCCTGGCCTGCAGAGTGAGTGAGGCCTGGCTGTGAGGGAGGTGGACAGACCTGTTGGCAAGGGCACCTGTGGGCAGTCTAGAAGGGCCAGCTCCGTGCCCTGCTTTGAGAGTAGCCCTGCTTCAGGGAGTGAGACACAGGGTTGGTCCTTTTTCTACTTAAAACACATTATTTTATAATCATGCATTGTTTGTAGAATTAAATTTTATAAAGGAAAAACTGTCCTTTGAAGTGTAAAATCCATTAGGTACGAAACACTAGCCTGACACAAAAGATTTCTTCAGGAAGTGTCTATAGTGGGAGCTTCCCCCACGCACCATTTCAAGTCGCCCTACTTGGGACCCCAGGAACCACGGGGCACTGTCCCCACTTTGCAAATGAAAAGCTGAGGCTTGAAGAGAGGCAGCTCTTATGCGGGAGCGTGGCCCCTGCCTGACGCCCCTGCCTATGAAAAGTGGCAGTGGCATCCCCTCCATGCCCTGCAACTGGGGAGGCTGAGGCAGGAGGAGCACTTGAGCAGCAGTTTGAGGCCAGCTGGGTAACACAGCAGGACCCTGTCTCAGATGAGTGTTTGTAAGAGCAAATAAGTAAACAGCAGGCACTTGGGGCTGTCAGGTGTCGGTGCTTTTCTAGGTGTGTGCGGCACATGCCTGTGGGCTTGGGAGCTGCTTGCCTGGTTCTGCCACCAGTGGAGGACCCAGCCTCCCTGTGGCCAGGAGGAGGTCAGGACTGAGCAAAGCAAGGGCAGGAAACGATGCAACGGGCATGAGGGAGGCCGCGCCGCCGCGCTCCTCCTGGACCCGCTGCATTGTGAGGCTCCTTAGGCGAAACCGCCGCGCCTGTGCCGCACTCCAGAGCCACACCTGGCGTTTCTTTGGAAGGCAGGAGGTTTCGAGCTCTGTAAGTGGAGGGTTCTGGGATACATGCCACGTCACCTTGTGGAGTTCCCTATCTCATTCCTCTTTAACGCTCTGAAGTCACTGTTGTCCTGGTCTCCGGGCTCGTGCCTGGCTGAGCGCCTGAGAGGTTAGGGGTGGTTTCAGGAGCTCTCTGAACACCCCCACCCCACCCCCGTGCCTCCCGTGTGCAGCTGCCAGTGCTTTTCACTAGAACACATCAGGAACGTGGGTGCCACGCCTCCACTGGAGCCCGTCCTTCTCCTGAGGCTCTAGGTTGCCTCCTGATGTGGCTCCTGTGCTCCTCCCTCCTCTGCTATTCAGTAGCCTGAACATTCATAGGGCATCACTTCCAGGTGGCTTTCAGGTGGCCTACAGGTTGAAGCCCAGTGTGAGACTCTGCTCTTGGGTAGTGGCCTGGGAAGGGCACCAGGGGGCACGGCTGTGGCGTGCTGGGCCTCATATCCGTTTGTAGCTTTGCCAGCTAAGGCAGAAAGAACACATTGTGGCATCCTCGTTTTATTTATTTATTTTTTTAAATATTTATTTATTTGCTTTAGTTGTACACGATGTGTTTATTTGTATGCGGTGCTGAGGATCGAAACTGGGCCGCGCACATGCTAGGCGAGCACTCTACCACTGAGCCACAACCCCAGCCCCCTCGTTTTATTTTTAACAAAAGTGTTCCAAGTCAAATTTAGGGACATAGTTTGTGTTTCTAGAACTTATTTCAGGTGTGCTTGATGCCCTTCCCTCTCCCTCTCTCTCCTGCTTGCCCTTGCCAGGGGTGTTGTTTCTTTGACTTCTCTAGCTATTGGTGCAGCATGGTCATTCCTGGAAGTGACCGGGCACCTGCCTCTTCGGGCTTGGTCGTAACTGAGAGTTTCTCTAAAATGCCGTTAAAAGCAGTTAGTCTAAATGAATATTAGGCAAGTCAGGCAGCCTCAGTTGTCCCGCCCCCCAAATGCTAATATGCCAACAGCCATCAGACTCATCAAAGCTGTAACCCAGCGTCTAGCTTCCTTCCATGTGCTTAGTCACGTGTGCCTGAAGGAGTTGAAGAGCTCGTCCTGCCACCCTGGTGGCTGTACTTCGTGGGCTGGCATTTGCGTTCGGGAATTTCAAGGTTGGAGAAGGCAGTTCCAAAGGAGTTTTATTGACTTTTACCTTTAAAATGTTTTGCATCCATTAGATGAGATTGGCGTCTGGCGGGAAAGGGAAGCTCTTGCTGTTTGGGGCAGGGTGAAATTGTGTTCAAGGTTCCGAGCAGTGGGTTGCATGCCGTGCTGCCACTGCCTTAGCTTTGCTGGTTTGAGACCGTCTGGTGTGACTTGGTTCCATGTGAACGTTGGCTCTTTTCAGACCAGCCTGCCCCCGGTTGGCTTCTTCCTGTCCTGATACTAATCTTCTTTCTTGTAACAAATGCTTATTGATCAAATACCCTGTGAAAGAGCCCCAAATTACGACCTCCCGCAGCAGTGCGCCCCTCAGCACTTGCAGTGCCCCTTGGCTCCTCCCAGCGTGCAGCCAGGCCCACCTCGCTCCTGCATGGCGGCCTCTGCCTGTCCTCGCTGCTCTTCTGCTGTCTGAACTCCGGCCCCAGCCTTGTCCCCCAGCCCTGTCCTTGGTCTGCTGTGCCCCTGTTAGACACTGCCTCCTCTCCATCTTCCACCCTGTCTGCAGTAGGAAGCCACCCCTCCTAGGCAGCTTGGATGGCCGTCACAGCCTGGCTTGGGCTTACCTTACAGGCTTGTTTCCTCTCTCTTCATCACACACACACACACACACACACACACACACACACGTGTCCCAGTGCTCTCCAGCGTTTCTCAGCAGAGGCACTAGGGGCATTTCAGAAGGGACAGCTCCTCTTTGTGTGAAGCTGGCCACCTTAGCTCTCCTCACTCACTGCCACAAGCAAAAGTGGTATGGAAAGCACACTCAGCAAGAGACCAGGCACCACTTGGAGGACTGGAGACCTCAGGTCTGTTTACGCAGGCAGACGCAGCTGAGGGAGTGCTCTGCAGTTCTGGGCTCCGAGCTGAAGTTACATGGGGCTTCTATAGGAAATCTGACATCATCTCCTAACGATCACAACATTGGTGGGTTTTAATTCTTGGCCTACATGACCAAAGACCATGCACAGGGAATTTACGATTAGTTGTTCATAGGTGTAGAACAAAGACGGTAAAACACCTGCAAGTGGTATTCTGAAGTGGCCTTCACCGCAGGCAGCAGTAACTCAAGATGACTTGAGTTTATCTCCCTGAGAGCTGTAGTTCTAAAAACTAAGCCCACAAGGTCAGATTTAGACAGCAGTTAATTGGCCTAGCAATTGAGTGATGTAGCTACATTTCTACAGAGTTCAGAAAATTTACAAAGTATAGGAGCTGGCATTGGTTCTTTGTCCTGTTCTTATAACTTCATTTTTTGTATATATATTTTAGTTGTAGATGGACACAATGCCTTTGTTTTATTTTTAGTTTTTTCATGCGGTGCTGAGGATCGAACCCAGTGCCTCACATGTGCTAGGCAAGCACTCTAGCACTGAGCCCCAGCCTCTAATTTCATTTTTATAATCAGGTCTGGTGTCTCCATCACAAAAGTACCTCCTCGTTTCCAGAGGCCCCTTAGGCCCCACAAGGTCCCCCAGGCACTCCCCACCAGCCTCTTCTGTGCTTTGTACCTGTAGTTCTCCCTGCCTGTGGCCCGCCTCTGTGGAGGCCTCCCCTACAGCCCTGTTGATGCCTACGTTGACAGGGTGCACTGCACACAAAAGCGTCATGGACTGATCATAAATGGATGACTTTGCTTTACAACGCCTACAGTATCATAGAGTGCTGTACACAAAGTCTTCATGAAGATCCCAGAGGAGAAGGGCTGGGACCTGCCAGTCACCTGTCAGTCTGTTGTGTTCTGCCCCAGTACATAGGCTTTGCATAGCCTTTGGTACTGGACATGGGGAACTTTGCAAAGAAGGGTTCCTTTGGGATTCATAATTTCCACAGGACAAAGAGAAAGAGTGAATTATTGTTGTTGATCTTGTTATTAGCAGAACAGTGGTACTGATCAATCGACTCTTTGGATCCCTTGCAGCTTGTTTCAGAGTTTATATTAGACCAAATGGACCATTTCTCTCCACACCAAGGTGAATACAATCAATAATGTTCAGCAAAAATGATGTTACTCTTCCTGAATCATAATCTTTGTTTTGAAAAGTGATTAACACAGAATTCCAAACTGCTCTTGTCTTTAGACAATCAGGTTGTCCTTATTCAGATTTATACACAGCAATTGAATCTCATTAGCCCGGATTTACACTGTATAGACCAAATGTGTACATAATTGAGACCTTGCAGAGCTATATTAAATCTTCAACCATTTTAAAGGCAGTTTATCTTGGTATTTTACTTTATTCCTTAATCCCAGTCTACACAGTTGATCTTCCCTCCAGCTAATATTTTCATTGTGTCCATGTACTGAGATAAAACAGTTGTTGGATTTTAATAAAAGTGACATGAACAGTCCATTGCTGATGGCAATTGAATTAAAAGATGAGTGCATCTCCACCAGTGCGGGCTGGGTGCTGTTAATTGTATGAGCTCTGTCACTGGCTGTCAACTCACACTAACAGAAGTAACGCTGCTCTGAGAAGCGAGGGGGGCCGTGCCCGTGCCCATCCTCACTCCCGCCACCACAGTTAAACCAGCTCAGAGGCAAATTGTAGGCAGCCTGGGTTCCGATTCTCACATGGCCATTTCTAACCAAGTAGTTGGGTCATCACTCCTTGGTGCCACTGTTGCCTCTTCTGTGACAGGGAGCTGACAGCAGTCCTTCCCAGCAAAGCTGCCGTGGCCAGCAGGGTAGGCAGTGGGAGTGGGGGTCACAGTGGTTCCTACTGGGCTCTTGGTGACGATCATGAAGACTTTGTAGGCCTCTGTGTACATAAGTACCCTGCCAATCGCTGGTCCTAGGCACGGCGAACAGAAGCAGATTCCTGTTCCCACTAGATGTCCTGTGTAAGTGATGTGGGAGGGAAGCACGGGTCTCCCCCATTCTGAGTTGTGTTTTAGCTGAGATTGCCCATGGCCGTCCTGTCTTCCTGTGAGGGGACTCCTTGTCCTTATTTTACAGCATGTCCATGCTTCTCCAGTTCTTGTCCTCACAGCAGTGTGTGAGGCTTGAATTTTGTAGTTTGCCTCCAAACCAGCGACGCAGTTTTAGCTGCAGTTGGTTCAGATCTCCTCCCTCTTGGCCATGCCTTTTCAGTCTCCTGCAGATCCCTCGTCATGTGTCCTGAGGCTCCTGTTCGTACTTCCTAGGTGACCTCGTGCATCCCGTGGTCGACTGTCCTATTTACTGACGACACCAGGTTTACACCCTTAATCCAGGCCTCTTCCTGGGCTTCAGCCCAAATCCATCTGCCTGTTGATGCCGCCACTTGATTTCCATGCCGGCTTCTCCGTCATTCCTCCATCTGCCCAAACCAGATTCTGTGTGTGTGAACCCTGGGCTTTGTGCATGCCAGGCAGGCACTCGGCCCCTGGGCCGCACCACCAGCTCCACCAGCCAGGATACTTGGAGTTGTCCTTGCCTCTTGTTTCCCTCAGACTACACAGTCAATCCATTGGTGGTTCTGTGGGTTCTCCCTTTGAAATATATCCAGAATCCATCCACTCCACCCCAGTCGGGCTGCCATCCTTTCTTCCCTGGTCGTGCCATGTCCTCCCCTCTGTGCCTCTGCCACTGTGATCTTCTACACTGCAGCTCTTTTGAATGTCCTCTTCTGCCCCAGAGGCTGCTGGCCCCCATTGTATCATTAGTCTCCACCCCAGAATGTGGGCTCCAGGTCAGTGGCTGCTCTGTTCACAGCTGTGTCTCCTGAGCCTGAAGCAATGCCTGGCCCTCTCAAGTCCCCTAAGTACTTACCAAGTGAAGGAATATGCTGTTTGGCAGTGTGATCCCCTTCTAGCCCTCAGAGGTGGGTACTGCGCAGAGGCGGGAGAACTTGCCCTGGCACCTTACAGACGAGCAGCAAAGCTGACGTTTGGCCTCGGTCAGTCTGACTTGGAGCACACATGCTTTCTGCTGTACTACATGGCCTCCCATTTCTGGATGTTTCTGAGCACTGCCACGTCTCTAAGAATTTTGCTGTGGCTTTGAAGTCTTACCATCTTGATTTTGTTCATTGTTGTGAAATGTTTTTGAGTGCCTGGTTTCCCCGGGGCTTGTGCCAGTCACAGAAGATAAAAGGACTGTCAGTGCCTGGTCCCTGCCCTTCTACTCTCATGCATGAATACATCCCCCTCAACTGGGTGCTTCCCCAAGAAAAATAGAGTTCTACTAAAGGATTAGAACTGTTGAAAGGAGAGAGGGAGGAAGATAGATACTATAAACAAGTGCTGCAAGGCAGTTTTTCAGTGGCTGTTATTGGCCTCAGCAGAGGCTACCTGGTTCTGACCTGAACTGGTGTACTCTGCTCTGGGTGCTGGTTAGTTTTTTGTCGTTGTTTTGTTTTGTTTTTGCAGTGTTGGGTGGGGATAGAACCCAGGGCCTCACAGGTGCCGGTCAGGCGCTCTGCCACTGAACTGTCCCCAGCCAGGGTGCTAGTTGGAAACATCAGTTTCACCCCAAACCTGATGCACCAAAAGGGGTTGGAGTATCCCATCCAAATGGAGTTGAGCCAGGGCCCACCCTTTGAGAAGGAAGCACTGCTCTGCTGAAAATACAGACCCCCAGAGAGGCATAACAAGTGGGCCATCAAGGAAGGGCAAGAATCTACCAAGCCTGAAAAAGGGAAGGAGAAGTCAAAATGAGGGCTGAGCTTCACCTTTATCCTGGAGGAGTGCGCCCTGTCACCCTACGGCTGCTGTAGCCCCTACTGCACCCACTGCCTGCAGAACCCTCTGGCCTTTTACCATGTGCTTGCCTCCTTGTCCCCCGACCCCCCAGCAGAAGGTGCTGTCACCATTGTGTAGGAGGGAAACAGGCTCAGATTGAGCAACAGAGCTGGAATCAGAAGCGAGATCCACAGAATGCCAGCGTGCTGGTCTTCTGTCACCTCTGTCACAATCCAGGAAAAGGTGGCACAGATCTTAAAAAGACAGGAAACTCCTCTAACGTGTAGGTGACTGGGGGAAAAGTGTTGAAATGAGTTTTTATTTTTTTTAAGCTTTTTAAAAGAATAAGCATTTTGATAAAATTTAATTTTGGTAGGAAATGCTTTCTGAAAATACTGCAGACTTTCCCAGTTCTATTTTCTTCCTCCACACAGGCTTGATCAAATGATTGTTTTGTTGATAAATTTAGTGTGCAGTTGGGACTTATATGTAGATTGTACTTACCCTCAAAGGGAGAGAGGATTTTATAGTTTCCATTCATTCTCATTAAAATCAGTACATTTGCATCTTAACTTTTACATCTTGTTCCAGGAATTTTAAGCAGTCTGATTGTATGGAAGTGGGTCGTATTAATTGCAAATGGGCTCGACATCTGCTCGCTAACATGGAAGGGTTTTTTTAGCTCTGTTTTGTTTTTATATATGATCTACCAGAGTGATTAAGTGAGAGCTGTTGGTGGTGCTTTATGAAGCTGAGTTTTTCAGAGACTTGTAATGTACCCATAAAAATGAATTTAAGAGCGAATCTTTGAAACTTCTTGAACTGGGAGCATTTAAGCATCTTGGAATTGATAAATTTTTATCCACATTCTGTCAGGGAGCTGTTTCCTGTCCTTGGAGCCTCGGTTGGTCTGTTGCACGTGGAGCTGGGGTTCAGTGGGTTCCAGACCCTGGAATAAGGGTGGGAGAGCAGCACTGCTGCCCTGCCTCTACCTGCAGGGAGCGAATGAGGTCAAAGGTAGCAGCAGAGCAGAAAATAGGGTCCAGGCTACTGGTGACTGGTTGAATAGGCAAGTTATTTCTTTCCTGGTAGTAATATAACAGTGTTTTTCAAAGTGGGAACACTTTTTTTTTTGGGGGGGGGGACACTAGTTTTTGTTGGAATACTAATTCTTAAGGAAGTTAACATGCTCAGTAAGTTGAGGAAACATTCACTGGTTAAACAAAATTAAGCAGTCTCCTTAGTTGGAGTTCTTTTCAGAGCCTTGAATATGCTTCCTCCACAAACTGAGTCTTCAAGAGAAGAACATTCCATACAGTTTCCCAGATATATTTGCCCACAGACGCCTCTTCACAGAATACACTTTGGGAAATGTTATCGTGGAGAACTTTTCAAATACTTACCTTAAAATGAAGTACACGAGCATCTAATTACTACCTGGATGATGTATTTCAACGTAGGGGTAGGTTCCCCAGGGTGGCTGAGCCACCTCACCCCTCTGGACTTTGCAGGACCTGGCTGTTTCAAACTGTCATTTCCAAGCCAGTGGTGTCACTGGCTTTTGGGGAGCCAGAGGGAGGATGGGCCTCTGCGTGTTTGTGCATTCCATATTTGACAAAGAGGAGGATGGCAGGCGACTAGCAACCAAAGAAAGCAAGGAGATACAGAAATGCCGGAAATGGTTCTAGCGTGAGTAACATTTTCCTACAGCACTTTCTTGGCCCTGGCACAGCACCTACCACCTAGAAGGTCTTAGCATTTGTTGAATGAATGAATTGTTAGGTGCTCTGAGGTCTTTGCTAAAAGATTGTGTCTAATGTTGATAGCCATCTTACCGTGCTTCAGGTTAGTTGCCACACGTACGTAATCTTTTTTTTTTTTTTTTTTTGGTACCAGGGATTGAACTCAGGGGCACTCGACCACTGGGCCACATCCCCAGCCCTTTTTTGTATTTTAGTAGAGACAGGGTCTCACTGAGTTGCTAAGTGCCTCACCATTGCTGAGGCTGGCTTTGAACTCGCGATCCTCCTGCCTCAGCCTCCCAAGTGCTGGGATTACAGGCGTGCGCCACCGCACCCGGCTTACATAATCTTTTTAGTTTTTTTTATTTTTAGTTGTAGATGGACACAATACCTTTATTTTATTTATTTATGTGGTGCTGAGGATCGAACGCAGTGCCCCAGGCATTCAAGGCTAGTACTCTACCACTGACACAACCCCAGCCCAACATGTACAAGACGCTTCACGCCTTCTAGAGTTGAGGGTCAGATCATGCCCTGACAGGTGTCCTTCTCAACAGAAGTATCACTGCCTGGCTGCACAGCACTTGCTGCAGGCACGGTTACTCTAGGAGCCGGAAGCGATCTGAACCGATGGAGCCATACCCTTTCTCTGTCTCTTGGAACCAATAACAGAGAGCTGACAGCTGTAAGGAGAGGTGTCTGCTGCTGTGGGAGCCAGCAGAGTTGATGACAAGGGGTGAGGCTGCAGTTCCAACCTGCGGCCTCCACCCCATTAACTTCTGGCATTGGAAGCACCAGCATCTTGGTGGTGGCATTGCTGAAATCCTCCTCCGAGTGCTTAGTGGCACTGATTTCCCATTTAGTCCCCTCCTGCAGCAGACTGTCTTGTTACCCAAAGGAAGACTCACTCGCTCACCTTTAATATGGGGAAATCATTTAGAGCACTTAATTTGGGTTGATTCTTTATTGGTGCACTATTGCAATTAAGTTAGATTAATGAAAGGTAAATTCCAGTCTATACATGAAAAAAAAAAATCTCTTGTAAAGATCCTAATTAGATTGTGTGTTTATTTAGCCTCTCATGGTTTAATTGCATCCCGTCTTGCTATTTACAAACAGGCATCATTAAAGAATAATGAGCGTGTGAAGAGCATTAATACTAGCAGCAGATGCGGTAACTGGAGGCGGGGGCAGGGGACGAGGTGCTGGTTGTATGGGTTTGGAAAGAAAGGGGAGTGCAAGACAGCCCTCTCCCCCCGCTGGAGGCCGGGGGGCAGACCTTGTGCGAGGCAGCAGCTTATCCTTTGGCAGCAGAGTTGGGCTGCTTTTAATTTGTCACAGCAGTGTGATCTGTAGAGGTGAACAATCAACGCACACAGTTGTCCTGTGACCTTAGCCGGGTGCTTCGGTGGAGGGCTGCTTCAGCCCCGTTGCCAGGCAGACTCCAGATCCGGGAGGGTCCCTGGAGAGCTGAAGGCAGCACGTAGGCTGTGGCACTCCTAGCACAGAGCAGCCCAGCAGGCCCTTCAGCCGGCTCACAGAAACAAGTGAGAAATAAATGGAGAAAGAGGTTTATGATATTTCTTGGGCACCCCTAAAATATCTCATTTCAGTTTTAAAAAATTAGCACTTGCTCCTTTTAGTAACAAAGCAATTTTGTCTTTAGGTGGATGCTTAATAGATCATGTTCTATTCTAACCTGATTTAGGGTAGAAAAGATTCTGGATAGGATAGCAGTGAAGCAAAAGCCAAGAGAACACAGAAGAACCCAGTAATAATAATATATTCCTATCATTTGTTGCATAATTCTCTCATTCTTTGTATAAAATAACTCAGTGGTAGAGTATGTGCTTAGTTTTGCAAAGTCCTGGGCTCAATCCCAAGCAACAAAAAATAAATCAATAAAATAGTTAAATAAAATTTCAAACTAATGAATGAAAGTCATGGGTAGAAGTAGTGTATCTGAGAAGTATCTTCAATCCTGGTTTTATAATGCTTATATGAATAAATAAGAAGTCCTGTGCCTCAGTTTCCCCTCCTGTTATGGTTATCATTGCAAACAGTTTTGTAAATGCATTCTTTGTAAATGTGAATTTCTAGTATTCAAACTATATTAAAGCCTTAGGTTTCACTAGGGATTCCCAGGTGGGTTGAAGTCCAGGGTTTGATTTGTTTAAAATTGGGTTATAGAAATTCAGTTTTTTAATATATGTTATGTTTTTCTTCAAGCAAATTTAGATTAATTTTAAGTCAGTATAAAGAGAAGTAAAAAAAAATGGGTTTTTTTTGGTATTCTAACTACCACATGTATTTAAGGACACAGATAGCTGCATTATCAAACACAAGAAGAATCCAAACAGGGCTATGTGGGTGTCTCTTTTGTAGTTGTTAACTTGCAACTGTTCCATTTTCAGCTCACAGAACTGTGGGGCATATTTTTCCATTCATATTAATTGAATTTTAAAGTGACCTTGTCCGTGTATTGATTTGAATTAAAATTTTCTACATCAAGGTCAAGTTGGCATACATCCTATAGACGAGATTAAAAAGCCAGGTGCTGCCTAACCAGGGTATCAACAAAAGAAATGGGGATTTCACAGAGCCAGGTTTGCCCCAGAGGGCACCATGGTGCCATTCTAACCCAGGCAGTAGGTGCGTGGGGACCACCTTTGCCTGGACTTGCCTAGCCTCTCACGGGGACAGCTCCTTTTCAGTTCCTGAGCCTGCCTGTTTCCGGGAAGAGCATCCCAAGCTCCTTTTAGCCTGGATGAATGCTGCTCAGGGTGCAGGCCCCCTGAGAAACAGGCCTGTTAGAACTGTCCGTGAGGTGGAGCTGTCTCTAGCCAGCCCTCAGCCATGAGGCCCAATCTGAGGCCCACTCATCCTCACTTAGCTATTTCTTTTTTTTTTTTTTTAATATATTTATTTGTTTGTTTTAGGTGTCCACATGCCTTTATTCTTACGTGGTGCCGAGGATCGAACCCGGGCTGCGCACATGCTAGGCAAGCGCTCTACCACTGAGCCACAATCGCATTCCCTCACTCAGATATTTCAAAGGAAGTGATTCCCCCTCCCATGTTCCCCTTCTTCTTTCTCATTTCGCATTTCAGTAAATGGCAAAACCATTTACCTGATGTTCAAACCATAACCCCAGAAGCTTCTTTGGTTCCCCTTTTCTCACCTCTCCTATCCAGTCCCTCAGCAGGTGCTGACGGTTGGTAGGCCCTGGCTTCTCCCCTCCCCTGTTGCCACCACACCTCTTGGAGCTGCCATATCCCCCTTTCAGGGCTTCCCCACTTCTTTCTTTCTTTTTTAATATTTATTTTTTAGTTGTAGTTGGGCGCAATACCTTTGTTTTACTTATTTAAATATGATGCTAAGGATAGAACCTGGGGCCTCACACATACTAGGCGAGTACTCTACTGCTGAGCCCCAGCCCCAGCCCTTCCCCGTGTCTTCTCTTGACCCCTCCACAGAGCAGCCAGGGCTGTTTGTTAAAGCACACCTCAGACGTGTCCTAATTCCCCACATCACCAGACAAGACCAGACTCCTTATCAGAGCCCCAGAAGCTTCTCCTACCTGCTTGGCCCTCCTTGGCCACTCCTGCATGGCATGCCTGACCTGCTTCCTGCCCCTCCTCAGCTGGGCCACTCTGCCCTGCCCCACACTTGCCCTGGACTACCCTGGTCTTACCAGAAGGCTTCAGCCAAACTTGAACCAACTCCCTTACCCAGCTTTCTTGTCTTCAAAATCCCATACAGAGCACGTATTTTTGCCCACCACCCTAAGAGTGTCCAGACATAAGAACTCTTTTGAAGCCAGGCGCAGTGGCGCACACCTGTAATCCCAGCACTTGGGAGGCTGAGGCAGGAGGATCGCGAATTCAAAGCCAGCCTCAGCAATGGCGAGGTACTTAGGGACTCAGTGAGACCCTGTCTCTAATAAAATACAAAAAAGGGCTGGGGATGTGGCTCGGTGGTCGACTGCCCCTGAGTTCAATCCCCGGTACCTTTAAAAAAGGGGGAAAAAAAGAACTCTGTTGACTGCTCCATCTGCAGTCCTTGCCGCAACACCTGACACGTGGACACTTGAGTGAACTAACGGACAAATGAACAACCCGATTAAGGTGCCATTTTTCACATACATCTGTTTTTAAACTGCCCCTTTTGTTCACGTCCTTCATAACTGCAGTTTAGATTTCTTCCTCCATACATGCGCTGGCTGCCTGGCCCCTCTAGGCCATTAGCTTGTGGACGTCTGCTTCATTCATCTCTCTAGGGCCTAGCGCCTCGCATGCATATGATGGGCACGTGACAGGTATCGGTTGGGCAGATGGAAGGAAGAAAGGCACAGGAAGACAAGCCTGTTGCAGCCCAAGGCAGTTCAGGTTTCCAGTATACATCTGTCTGTCTCTCTGCCTTCTTCCATCCCTTCTTTGTTCCCCTTCTGTCTGCATGGCTTCTTCCTTATGGTAGTGCTATTTTTTTAAAATATTTTTATTTATTTGCTTTAGTCGTACACAATGCGTTTTATTCAATGCGTTTTATTTGTACGTGGTGCTGAGGATAGAACCCAGGTCGCCCACACGCTAGGCGAGTGCTCTACTGCTGAGCCACAATCCCAGCCCCCGGTAGTGCTATTTTTTATTCCCCATTTACTCCATGTTTTCCTGTCCAATTTCTAGAAAGAGGCAGTTTAATTGACTTAAGCAGTTGGACAGGGCCTGCTCTCCCAGCCACTGCATCATGCCCTGGGCCTGGAACCCATGTGTCATGGTGTGGATGTGAGGTATCCCCCAAAAACTCATGTGTGAGACAATGCAGGAAGGTTCAGAGAAGAAACGATTGGGTTGTGAGAGCCTTAACCCAATTAGTGAATTAATCCCCTGACGGGATTAACTGAAGGTGGGTGGCTTCACCCACCTTCCTAGAAGTACCGAGTGTTTCCCTAACAGCTCTGAAGAGAAGTCTGCCACAGATGAAGCCACCGCATAGGACACTCCCGTCTCAAGGAAACTACCCAGGCCAGGGACAGCAGCTTTTTCACTGCTGTGGCTGGAGGAGGTGGGGCACCAGGGGAATGCTTTGGGGTATATATTTTGTATCTAGTGAGTGGAGTGTCTCTCCCCCTCTCCCCCCTCTCTCCCCCTCCCCCCCTTTCCCCTCCCTCTTCCTCCATCCCCCTCCCTCCCCCTCTCTCCCCCTCTCTCCCCTCCCTCCCCCCTCCTCCCCCCTCCCCCTCTCTCCCCCTCCCCCCCCTCCCTCCCCCTCTCCCCCCTCCCCCCTCTCTCTCCCCCTCCCCCTCTCCCCCCCCCTTCTGAGCATCATGTCAGCTGCTCCCCTCCACCACACTCTTCTGCCATGATGTCCTGCCTCACCTCAGCCCAGTTGCCTGTGAACTGAAACATCTCAAACCGGGAACCCCAAATAAACTTTCACTCCTCTACAATTGTTTTGGTCAGGCCTTTTGGACACAGCAGTGAAAAAGCTGACGAAAACAGCTGCTGTCCCTGGCCTGGGCAGTTTCCTTGAGACGGGAGTGTCCTATGCGGGAGTGTCCTATGCGGTGGCTTCATCTGTGGCAACTTCTCTTCAGAGCTGTTAGGGAAACACTGGGTACTTCTAGGATGTTCAAGAAAACCACAGGCAGGTGCTCCTTCTGCCGGCTACCCTGTGTCCCGCCTTGCCCGCGTAAGGTCCCTAGGGAATGGCACTGTTTTTCGTGTGGACTCTGGCTTCAGGCCTGCACACGCCTTTTCCTTTAAAGGGCTTAGGCGTGGATTTGTGTGCGTGCTTCATACACTAAAGTGGACTGAATTTTACTGTGGCGGTTTGGTGAGATTCTGCATAACACTGCAAGGGAAGCCCAGAGGGAGCACCAACCAAGATCAGGAAGCAAATTCTCTGTTCTCTTTGTTTATTTATAATTGTGTGTGGATTTTTGTTGTTGTGGGGAAGACAAGATAAGATCTGAACATTTTTTTATTTTTAATATAAAATGGGAAATTATTTTCTAATCCTTCCTTATCATGAAACTTGGCAAATGGATAAGCCCCTGTGAGGACATTGCCCAGAATCCACGGCAGTTTGGAATTGAGAAGAGAGGACTGAGTTAAGGCAAATCAGAAGTGCCCAAATTGGGAACATTGATGGCTCATTAGCAAATGATTCCAATTTACTCGTCAATGAAATAAGCCACCTAATGAAAAATAAACCTTATTAGGCAGGGTGTGTAAGAACTATTAAAAATAATGGCAGCAGTGATGTTAATAATTGCTGCTAGGTGGTGAGCACCAGTCGTGACGTGCTGGACCCTTGGTAGCGCAGCTGTGCAGTCCTGCAGAGGATTCCACTGTGGTGCTGAGGGGGCCGAGGCCGCGGGGTTGCGCCCCCAGCCGCACTGCCCTGTCTGTGGCACAGGAGAATCTGAACTCAGGTCTCAGGTTCTGAAGCCCTGGCTCTTGCCTCTTCCCGCCCTGCCTTTCCCTGTGATGAGGAGAAGCCCTGCAGGACCCTGACTGAGCCCCTGCCACGTGACTTGTCTTCTCCTGGCCCACAGGTGAGGAAATGGGCTTGCCTGCCGTCACAAAGCCAGAGCAGCAGAGTCAGGACCCGAACTCAGGCCTGTTTTCTCCCGGATCTGTGGCCATGGCTCCGGCTCGTGCCCTGCTGGCGAGTGGTCCCCTGACTTGTAGGTAGATGGGACCTGCAGCAGCTCCTCTTCCCTGGCCTCGTCACAGGAAAAGCTGGCTTTGACTCTCGGAGCCGTGAGGACGTGGTGTCTCGAGTCTGGTCCCTGTGTGGGAGTCACCTTCCCATGTTGTGTGGCTTCACAGGGTGTCGTATTTTGTCAGCAGAGGTATCCCTGGGCCCCCCGTTGAGTGGCCAAAGCCAGCGGCCCTTGAGCACCGAAGAACTGTGGTTTTCTGTGTGACAGTGCTTCCAAGTCACACTGCCCCATTCTCTTTTTACGATGTTCCTCAGGGTCCAGTGGCCTCTTCAGTACCCTGCAGACAGTCTTCTGGGCTGCAGCCTTGCTGGGGCTTCAGCCTTTGGCTCCATCCAGTCTCGGTTTCCTAGAGAGGCATCACTCCCCCTCGCCTCTGAGTTCCTATGGTAGGCATGGAGCCATGGAGAAAGGAAATGAGGCTGTAGGTGGAGAAGACTTTGCCTAGTCCAGAGAGGCAGGAGCGTGATGTTTCCTGGAGAGGCAGCATTCCCACCCCTCGCCTCAGAGCTCCCCGGCCTCAGCCTGCAGCGTCCCGAGCTGCTGTGCAGAGGACAGTTCTGCCCAGCACGGCTCCTCCAGGGCTCCCACACCAGCAGCGGTGCAGAATTCCACATACTGACTAAAAAAATAAATAAATAAATAAAAATTAGATGAAATAAGTACTTTACTAGCATCTTATGGAGGGGTGAGGAGTGCATGTAGAAAGCCATTTGTGAGGGGATCCAGGGGTCCTGCGGAGCAGGGTTTTGAGCCATTTAACAGAGTGCCAGGGAAGACCGCTGGTGGCTGGAACATTTCAGTGACTCTGGGCTCTGGTCACCCTTGCTTGTGTGTGAATCATGGGAGCCAGGCAGGAGCTGGGGAAATTGCAAGGGCCAGCTTCTGGCCCTGCCCTGAAAAACAGAGACCTTGGACTCAAAGCTCTGGAGACCTCATCTTCCTCTGTTAAGAATGAGATTGAGGGTCTGGGTTGTAGCTCAGTGATAGAGCGCTTGCCTAGCGTGTGTGAGGCCCTGGGTTCAATCCCCAGCACCACATAAAACTAAATAAATAAAATAAAGACATTGTGTCCATCTATAACTAAAAATGTTTTTTTTTTGTTTTGTTTTTGTTTTTGTTTTTGTTTTTGGTACCGGGGATTGAACTCAGGGGCACTCGACCACTGGGCCACATCCCCAGCCCTTTTTTTGTATTTTATTAGAAGCAGGGTCTCACTGAGTTACTAAGTGCCTCGCCATTGCTGAGGCTGGCTTTGAACTTGCGATCCTCCTGCCTCAGCCTCCCAAAGTGCTGGGATTACAGGCGTGCGCCACCGCGCGCCCGGCTTATAACTAAAAATGTTTTTTTAAAAAAAAAATGGAATTGAGAGCCCTGCTTGGGCAGCATCCAAGTTCCTAGAGGAGGAAAAGGCCACAGCCCCTAGAACACCCCTGTCCTTATTATGGAGCAAAGGGGGAGAGCTGTGTGATTTGGAAAGGAGACCCCAGGAGTCCGTGAGAAACCTGGGTGGCCCTGATGCTTTTTTCAGGCCACACCTGAAAGCAGCTCTTGGAGGAGCATCCTCAGAAGTGGGGACGACTCATCTATACAGCCACCTTTACCTGAGCCAAGCCTCCTCTGACTAAATGCCCTCTTCCTCGAGACTCTTAAGTCCCCTAGATGCTCCCCCTGGTGCAGTGCTCAGGTGCCCTCCACTTACCTCAGGCACGTGGGTCAGTTTCATCCCCTCTTTCAAGGTAGGGGCCATATTTGATACTTCTGACATCCCTAGGCCTCGGTCTACCTCTTAAAACATGGGAGGGTTGGAGAAAGTGGTTTTCTGAATCCTTTGCAGTGCCACAGTCGCCTGATCCTCTGACTCAGTGTCTCGGGACAGCGATGCTCGCCGTGCCCTGCTCTCCCTGTGGAACTAGCACGTAGGAAGCCTCTGGATGCTGCGTGGAAGAAAAACCACTCCTAAACTTTCCTTTGGGTGTCTTCCTGCCTCTCCTCTCACCCCTTTCTTTCTTGCTTTTTCTTTTCTTTTTATACCTTCACTTTGAAAAACATCATTTGAATGACAGCAGACCCGTAAGGATACCTGCCTGTCAGAGGCTTACCTTACTTGTGTGTGGAAAGCAGCATTATGGTGGCTTTATATAAATAATCAGCTTCTTTTTTTTTTTAATATTTATTTATTTGCTTTAGTTGTACACAATGTGTTTATTGGTACTTGGTACTGAGGATCGAACCCGGGCCGCGCACGTGCTAGGCGAGCGCTCCACCGCTGAGCCACAACCCCAGCCCCATTCAGCTTCTTTTTTAAAATAATATATGCCCTCCCCTAGCAGGCCCCAGACATGCAGCTAGCTGTCTGTGGGGCAGACCCTGTGCTGTCGCCTTCAACTTCTACACCCATGCTTCCTACCAGGTCAGGGTGCTGTCTGGGCCTGGCCCTCAGCACTGGTCAGCACACCGCCCTGGGTCCTGGTCACAGGTGCTGCTTGGTTTGTGGTTGCCTTGCCCTGGACAGCCTGCCCGTGGCTCCAGAGAGGCAGCGAGCCCTGCAGGAGGAAGGGCTTGAGTGATCCGCTTCTCACCTTAGACGTGCACTACCAGCAGGGGTGACATTTCAACCACCAGATGTGTTGGGTTTTTGTTTTTTGTTTTGTTTTGTTTTGTTTTGTTTTGTTTTGTCATGCCAGGGATTGAACTCAGAGGCACTTGACCTCTGAGTTCTCTGAGCCACATCCCCAGCCCTTTTTATATTTTATTTAGAGACAGGCCTCGCTGAGTTGCTGAGGCTGGCCTCAGGCTCCCAAGCTGCTGGGATTACAGGCATGCGCCAGCACACCCAGCTCTGTTTTGGAGTTTTGTTGGTGGTAGAACCTGGCCAGGGGCTGGCAGTTCGTGTTTCCAAACACACTCTCGGGCAGTGGGGGGTACCGACTGCCTGCTCAGGAAGCAGGGTGCTCGCTTGACTCCGTACAGCGTGCTGCTTGAACACTCACCAGCACTGGCCACCGCAGGAAGGGCGGGGAACTCTCAGGAGATGTGCAGTTCAGTCTAGAACAGTGTTGCCTTGGCAACAGCAGGCGTGCTTCATTACCAGATGGCATTAGCGTTTATCTGTGGCTTCCTGTAGCAGTCGCCAAATCCAACCCATAGCTGTCAGTGGGCATCCTGCTTCTGACCATGGCAGCCTTGGCTAGTTTGTGGAAAGATATCCATTGGCCCATCTTTGACACCTTGTCATATCAGTCTTGTCAGAAGTCCAAGGTTACTACAACCTGGCATCCACATACACTAGAAACTTGCACATTCCTGAGTCGCGAGGATCTGACTCACTGTGGAATGACATTGGTGTGGGAAGGATACTGCAGAACAAGCGTGGAGCTCATCCTGGTGACACAGCCAGAGGGCTGGGTCTACCGCCCTGCCACACCACACTCAGAGGCTCTGCTGTGTGCCATGCCGAGGATTTGCTTGAACTGGGCCCTCTCAATCTCCTCAGCTGGCCCTTCTGCATTTCATTTTGCAGCTGTGCAAACAGGCATGAGCAGCTGTTCGACTTGCCCTGGGCACACTGCCTGGATGTTGCACCTGCAGGGCAGAAACCCCTTGCAAAAGCACAGGCACAAGATCTGCACACCAAGTGGTGGTCTCTGGGGCGGCGAAACCTGGCGGATCAGTGTTGGCAGCTTTGCATGTCCCCACACTACCTGACCTGCGGGCATGCACGCTCCTGTCTGGCAGGCAATCATCAGACCCCACAGTGTTGCCCAACTTTCTGGGCCCAGCACCACCATCACCCGCTCCACAGCTTCCCTGCAGCCCAGCTATGACAGCAGGAGGGAAGATAAGTGGCAAGTTCACCGACATGGAGGTGGTAGCAGGTCTGGCTCCAGCCGTGATATTAACTGGCTTCAAGTCATGCCACCTCAGGAAAGTTCAAACAAGGGCTCCAGCTGAATGACACTAGCTGCCACCAAACACTTCCTCTGTGCTGTCCCCTCCGTCAGGGCATCATCTCATGGGACTCCTCCCAGCCTCTGAGATGGAGGCAGCATTGTCTCCATCTAGATGGGAGGAAGCTAACATCAAGAGAAGGTGAGGAACAGGGCCAAGCTCTCCAGTGGCACAGCCAAGTCCCGGCTCCTAGTGTGTCTGATTCCAAAGCCTTCAAAACTCTGGATGGTGTCACCACAACTGTGTTATACATTCAGAAAGCCATAGTTCTGCCTCTGCAATTTAGATGAATACCAAGCTCCTTTCTGACTTTGTGAAAAATGAAAATTGACAAACTTCATAGAGCTTAGTGGATCTGAAAGATGGTAAAAGTCAAGCCAGTGCAAGATGTCACAGCACCGATGGTCCACAGACCACTACAGCCCAAATGTGGTCTCGCCCCAAACAACCAAACCTGAATCTCATCTGATTACCAGTTTGCAGAAAGTACGGAGTAAGGAAGAACATGTCAGAATGCACCACAAGGACACTGCCAGCAAATCCAGCCTGGAAACCTCCAGAAAATAATCCAGTTTCTTCAATAAAATGCAGGGAGGAAGGAGCCTTCCCATTTAGAAGAGACTTATGAAATGTGTCAACCAGTCACATCTGTGGACCATATTTGGATCCAGATAGAAGCAAAAAAATTTTAAGTGACTGTTTCAGAGATGGTTTTCGTCACTGTGACCAAAAGACCCACAAGAGCAACATAGAGGAAGAAAAGTTTTGTCTTGGCTCACCATTTCAGAGGTTCAGCTCATGGTCAGCCAGCTCCGCAGTTCTGGACCCAAGGTGAGGCAGAACATCATGGCGGAGGGAGTGGCAGGAGAAAGCAGCTCAGGACACGGCGATCAGGAAGCAGAGAGCTGGGCTCACCAGGAACAAAACAGGAACCCCAAATGTACACACCCCCAGGGACCTGCTTCCTCCAGTCACACCCTGCCTGCTCACAGCTCCCACCCAGTTAATCCATTCAAGTGGATTAGTCTACTGATTAGATTTCAGCTCTCATAATCTGATCGTTTCACTTCTGAAAATTCATTGTCTCACATGAGCTTTTGGGGGACATCTTGTATCCAAACGATGACGGCAGCATTGATGAGACTGTTAGAAATTTGAATAGCTCAACTGGGTGTTTGCTGATACTGGAGAGGCTTGGTTGGGTGTGGGGTGGCATCCTGGTCATCCTCTTTGGTTTTCAGAGCCCTTAAACTTCTAGAGATATATACACAACTATCTAACTTAGAAAGATACCATGTCTGCTACTTGTTGCAAAATAACATAGGGAGGGAAAAGTAGAAGTAGGTGAAATGGTTGGTAATTGTTGCAAGGGTGTGTGTGTGTGTGTGTGTGTGTGTGTGTGTGTGTGTTTGTTTTTTTAGATGTTGATGAACCTTTATTTTATTCATTTATTTATAGGGGGTACTGAGAATCGAACCCAGTGCCTCACACAAGCTAGGAAAATACTCTACCACTGAGCCACAGCCCCAGCCCCAAATTGTTGCAGTTTGAATGAGCCCATGGGGATCCTTATTCTATCACTTACTCTTGTATGTTTTTAAATCTTACATAATAAAAGGATTTTTAAAAACTACATTGGGGTCTAGGGCTGTAGCTCAGTGGCAGAGTGTTTGCCTAGCATGCATGAGGCACTGGGTTCAATCCTTAGCACCACATAAAATAAATAAAATAAAGCCATACTGTCCATCTACAACTACCAAAAAATAAATGATAAATAAATAAGTACTACATTGGTGTTGGGGTAAGCATTGGGTTTAGTATGTATTTTGCTTCTGCTCAGTGGTTGCATAGATGGCGAGAACAGAATGAAACAGGTGAGTGTGGACCATGCTAATTGGCTCTGTCCTTGTAGGTAGCAGTTTGGCAGATGGTTTCCAAAACGTTAAAATATTTGTACTGTTTGCCCTGGTAATGACAAGTCTGCAAATGTACCCTAAGGTAGAAACAGTCCCAAATACAGTGGAAGCTTTGTAACAGAGGTGCACATTGCAGCTGTGTTTTTATTAGGGGAAACTTGGAAGCAACTTAAATTTCCAACAACAGGAGAGGAGTTAAAGATCAGTCTGTCACCTCTAGAACTCCCCGCATCACCTCACAGTACCTAGCAGTTTAGAGCAATGCCTGTCATAATTTTTAAGTAAAATTCTGATTTGAAATTATGTATATATAGTTTTAATTATAACCATCTAGAAATTCAGAAATCTTAGGTAATAAAAATATTAAAGGAAGGACCCCAAAATGTGAATGGGATTATCTTTGAATAGAAAGAATGAAAAATTTCTCATTTTTTTCTCTAATTTTAGAGAAATAATTTTTTTTTTTTTACTTTTTAAGCATTAGCTTGGCTTTAAAATACCAAAAATAACTTTAAAAAAAAAAAAAAAGCTGCAATATAAAATTTCTGATGTCTTTAGTGTGTTCCGGAAATCCATCTTGAAAAACTTAAGAAATTATGACAATTTGTCCGTTAAATAAAATCAGCTAGGGCTGGGCGCAGTGGCGCACGCCTGTAATCCCAGCACTTTGGGAGGCTGAGGCAGGAGGATCGCGAGTTCAAAGCCAGCCTCAGCAATGGCGAGGCACTTAGCAACTCAGTGAGACCCTGACTCTAATCAAATACAAAAAAGGTCTGGGGATGTGGCCCAGTGGTCGACTGCCCCTGAGTTCAATCCCCTGTACCACAAAAAAAAAAAAAAAAAAAAAAAAAAAAAAAAAAAAGATAAAATCAGCTAGATTTTGGTGTTTGGGGAAGACAGTTGTTTGGTTATCCATGCTTCTTGCAAAAGAGGGTTAAAATATGAAATTGGAAATGGTGGCCCTCCTGCAGGAGGCATGCAGCCTGCCTCCACTCAGCCCAGGGCCAGGCCACCTCCCTGATCCTCATTGCAAAACTCCATTATTTTCCTTCCCTCCCTCCTTCCCTTCCCAAGTAGGCTACTTTTTCTTTTTTTTTTTTTAATATTTATATATTTATTTGCTTTAGTTGTACACAATGCGTTTTATTCAATACATTTTATTTGTACATGGTGCTGAGGATCGAACCCGGGTCACCCACGCGCTAGGCGAGCGCTCCACCACTGAGCCACAATCCCAGCCCCAGTAGGCTACTTTTGACTTGAGAGTTGCTGACCCTACCGCTATGGTTTATTGGCGTCCTTATAAGTAATGGTTCTCAGTTTCTCAACAAAGAACCTACTGAATGTTTTCTGGTGTGCACAGAAATAAGGTGTTTATTAGCACTCCCTTAAATGTAAACAAATGCATTGTGTCTCATTCTCACCCTACTTATATTCTGTCTGGTTTGGGCATACAGAAATAGAGGTGTCAGCACTCAAAATTATTGAAGGAGCTCAGTAGTAGAGAGCTTGCTTAGCATAGCGAGATCCTGGGTTCCACCCCAGCATCACAAAAAATAAATAAATAAAATTGTTGAAGGAGCCAGATGTTGAGCTGTTCGTGGGCACCCAACAGTACTTAAGGAAAGAAGATGGCAGCTGCTGAGCTGGCCAATTGGAGAACTGCAGGAGATAGGGAAATAAGGAAGGGTGGCTGAAGGTGGCAGTCCAGCAGGTTGGTGGCAATCCAGCAGGTTGGTGTCGAAGGATTAGGGTTGCCATGTGGGACTGAGGCTCTTGTCTTTTGCAGACCTGCAGGGCTGGCTTTCAGCTAATTCTGTGATGTCAGGCCCCATGGGAACAACGAAGACCGTAGGCCTTGGGACAGGCCCTGGGTCAGGTCTGCCTCCAGGGTCTCATCTGGGAACTGAGAAAAAGGCTTAGCAAAGTATCAGAAATCCCCCGAACCCCTGGAGAAAGGGCGGTGCTGTTGCTGTTCTTGGTGCTGAGTCCGTCCCGAGTGCAGCAGGCTCCTCTCTCCCTGGCACATATGAAGCTGCACTTTTTTGAGGTGTTTTTTAAATCCATAATACGTGCTCAGGTTCTAAGAGAGTAGAAGCACTTAAATGTGTTTCCAGGATCATGTTTCTTTTTCTGGAGATAAAATCAAGCAACTTCCTTTTACCTTCAGACTGTATTTTGGTACTACTTCTCCACTTTCTACCAGCTGCTATAAATAGATGGTTCATCCGTGGGGTCCTCGTGCCCGCGCTTACTCTCCGTATCGTACACTCTGCATGTTCCCTGGATATAAATAGGGCCGTGCCAGTATGAAAATAAATGTGCTCACTGAGTCCTAGAATGCCAGAATTTTAGGATCCTAGCCTTCGGGAGAGATGATGAGTCTATCTTAAGATGGTAGGGTGGATGCTTTATCCAGCAGATAGTAAACATACGCGAAAATTACCCAGAATGTTTATAAGCCAGTGATACAGAGAACTTCGGGGAGGTCAGATGAGCCGGGCCACAGCACCCGTCAGCGATCACAGGAGAAGCCTGAGTTGTGGAGTGCCTCAGGCAAAGGCTCCATGCCCCTCCAGATGTCCCTGGCTGCCTCACTCTGAAGCAGCCTGGCCAGGTGACCATTTCTCTTCCAGTCCTGCCGGCCAGAAGTGATTTGCATGTTCAGGTGTAAGCTCATGTTGGCCCACTTGTGTTTTGACAGGTGACCTTGGGGAAGGTGTTGAGAGTGATCGTGGTCATGAGGAGCCTGTTCATTGACCGAACAATAGTGAAGGGGTATAATGAAAACGTCTACACGGAGGACGGCAAGGTGAGTGCTCTGCAGTCGTGGGGGTTTTCTTGTTTTGTTTTGTTTTTTTCTTTTTTCTCTGTATTCCAGAACAAATAGAGTCCCAGACAAATGGCATTAAAAACTAGCAATCATAGCCAAGATGATCAACAGAGGTTTGTCAGTGTGGAGATGAACGTGTACAAAAACATCCCATTCTCTCTGCTTGCATTTTTCATCAAGCTTCTGCTTTTTCCTCTAAGCCTAATGCCCTTAGTTGAATTTCTAATTCATCACCTTAGACCCCGGTTGCCTCATTAAACGCGTCTTCTGAGGAAATAGATTTTTTTTTCCAAAGTCAGCCGGCACATCAGTAGCCCAGGGATCAGTGTTGTGCTTTTCCTAGAACCACAAGGAAATTCGAGCTGGTTTGACACAACTTGATGACACTCTTTCCACAAAACTAACAAGGAGGCCTCAGGAAGCTGCCTGCCCACAGCCGCAGATGCTGACGCCGCCGTGGAGGGAGGACATGCACTGTCCTGGGTGACTGTTCCTTGGGAGGCTCACACAGGTGGACCCCTAATTTCTGGGACTCCATGCCCTCCGTATGGCTCTATAGAGCCGCGAGGATCTTAACGGGAGCTGACAGCTTTCATTTGTGCTGCCTCCCAAGCGTAAGGAGCAGCTGCTCCCAAGACCCCCAGGTCTCCTGGTCACTGCCCAGCACTGAGCCCTATGCCCCCTCTCAGGAACCACAGCCCGCCCCTGAATCTCACTCAGACTTAAAAGTCTGTTACTCCTGCACTCACCCCACAGAGGCCACAGTGCAGGCAGAACAGAAGGCCCTTCAGGAACAGGTGGAAATGTGCTGCTTAGCACAGGACGTCTCTTTACACGAGCTCCGCCCAGGGTGTGGTATTTCATTTTGAGCATGTCACCCAGCATCCCATTGTCCACGTGAGTGTCGGCCATGTGGAAAGTTGCCCGTACTCCAGGACTCTGCCAGGTTCTTGTCAGTCTCTGCACATAGCAGATCATTCATTGAGGAGAGGTTTCCATTTTCTTTGGGGGAAAACCAAACTCTCCTTGGAGCAAGCATGGAGGTGGGAGTGGGCAACCAGGCAGGCGTGGCCTGCGAATGACCCTGACCTTTGGCAGCAGCTCCAGAAGGTGAGCCGTGCACGGGTCCACAGCGGACGCCACTCCAGGTTGGTACACACCCTTGTGGTGGGACCTGGGCACTGGGAGGTGCCTTGGGTCTCTTCAAGGTTGGTGACGCTGTAGTCACACCTGGCCTGACTTATAAGTGAATTGGGGAAAAAGGTAGGCTATGATCAGGACCATGCTCATAAGTCACCAAGTCATGATGCCGGTGACGCATAGCATGGAGGAGGAGGAATGTGTGTTACCTTTAATCTTTCATTGATTTAAGGGCCCCATGCTGAGAGTATCCAAAATAATACATGTCTAGCACTTAGTGCTCTGTCACCTGGTGAATGCTGGGTAGCCCACGGCTAGGATTCTTCTTATTCTGCACTTAAGCGCAAGCATTGGACAGCCATCTCATATGCACACCTCTGAAACTTCTCTGATGCCCTCTTCCCTTCCCACCCTGCAGATGCTGCTTCTCGCCCAACTCCTTGCCCTTGGCCGCTGTGGTCCAAGCACGGATCACTCATCCAGACCTCCTCTCCCTGACCCTCAGATCCCACCAGGCCAGACCCAAGCTCATCATATCTCTCCCTAAACTCACTTCCTTCTTCTTCTGATCTTGGCCACCACATCACCTCCTGACTGCTGGAACTTTGCTTCCCGTCATCCCCCACGGCTGACCTTTCAGCTGGTCCTGGCGGCTCCCCCGTGCACGCGCCCTGCTTTAGTGCTCATTATCTCTGAGCTGAACAGCTGCTCTCACCGCCTGGCGTCCCATCTCTGGCTTCCCTTCCCTCCCAGTTTGTCCTGCCCTTGGCTTTCGGGGCTGCCTCCCTAAAATACACATCTGCACAGGTGACTCTCTTGCTTCTCACTGTCCCCCGCTCTCCGAACAGCCCTCCCCAAAGTAAGAAAGTAGGATGGCAGTGGGCGTTGGGCTCGGAGCAGTCCACAGTCAGACAAGCTTGAGAAACACTGGTTAGAGAAAGTTGGTCCTGTTTTTTTTGTTTGGGATGCTGGGAATGGAACCCCAGGCCTTGCGTGCTCAGCACATGCTCTCCCACCGACCTGCGGACTGCAGAAATCCCAGGGCCTTGAGTTCGCTCGTGTGCTGTGTGAGTCTGCACAGGAGCTCACAGTGTGCGGGGTTTTTCTGCCTTACCTGGTCACTAAGTTCCTCCCCCGCCCTTTATTCTTAGAGCATATCGTGACACTGGCATTTTTCAGAACACACTTCTGAGAACTCCACTTGCAGACTGAACCCAGACTCCTCCTCAGGTGAGGCCTGTGACTGGCCTTCTCCGCCCCCCTCTGCTGCTCTCCACACCCGCCCCATCCCGCTCCCTGGCTTCAGGCTGCCTGCGGCTCCAGGACGTGCAGCTCCAGCACGCCTCTCCCTGGGGTGGCTGCCCCGTGGCCCACCTGACTAGGCCTCCTCCCCTACACTTGCCTGATGCTGTCCTCTTACATGTCCCCATTCTCCCAGGGGCCTGTTATGGTGACCTGTAGTCGTGGGCACGGGCTCTGGAGGTGGCAGGACTGGGTAAGAGGGCTCACATCAGAGTCCTGCAGCTGTTTGCCAGTTCTAGAATTAATCTGTACTGTGTGGTTGTCTACCTGTCCCTCTAGCAACTAATAAAAATGCTGGCAACACTAGCATGTCTTGTCTGGTGGCACTGACCATTCAGACGTCGCCTGCCTGGCTGTCGACTCCCCAGCAGTCTCATCTCGCAGGTGAAGGAGTGGGCTGCAGGGAGTTGAGCTTCCAAGGGCATAGACCCTGTCCTGTGACTCTGCTGTGTCCCTAGGGTAATGATCCTCAGTGCTGGAACACAGCGGCAGCCTGAGCTCACGTGGGAGGGCACGGTTAGGCAGCCTACTTGGAGCCTGCAGTTGTGTGTTGAGTGTCTGGCACAGTCCAAATGCAATGTCACATTTGGAAGGCACCATTGGAGCTTAAGGTGTGGCCTACAGAACAACTTGTCACTTGCAGTTTCATTATTGCAAAGGTGCAGCCCTGCATTGGCTGAGTTAGTGCTGAAGCGGCTGGGGGGTGGCAGTGTTTGGTTGTAGTCTCCCAGAAACAGCCTCCAGGCCCTGGATGCAGCTCAGAGGCCTGTGGGCCTTGCCTCTGCCTCTGGGATGCCTGCCCACCACAGCCGGCGCTTCCTAAACGGTTTAATTATTCCCCTTGCGGTGGGAGGGCTCCGCGCCACCCCCGGGTTAGAGACCCAGCAGGGCTTTTCGCCCGCAGAACCCGTCCCGCAAGCCTCTGCTCTGCACTCTGCAGAACAGCCACCACCCTGACGCCCTGTCTCTTCACCTGTGATGCATGTTTTGATACCGAGCACCAGTAGCCTGGTGGCTCTGATAGAAACACAAATGCCGTTCCGACATGCCCACCGATCAGGGAGAGAGAGCCCAGCTGAGCCGTGACTCAGCATGTCAAAAGGCAGGATCTAGAGGAACACCTGGCCATTGTCCTGATCCTACGCCATCAGGCTTCACTGAAAAAATTTAAGTGTCTCAGTTGGATTTATCTTATTAGGGGATTTAGGTTATGTTAATGCTATAGCTTCATTAATTACCCCATATCAATAAAAAAGGCAGCTTTTAGCCTGCAAGCCTAAGAGAGGAAAAGAAATGGTGGTATCAAAGGAAACCTTCAAAGACAGCCCGAGCTGTCTCCAGGGTAATTTCTGATCCCGCATTCTTCCACTTCAAAGTTGGGTGTGTGTGTGTGTTTGGGTGGAGGGGGTTGGGGAAGCTGGAATCTGATTTCTCTAATAAGTGTTGGCATCAGCCCCGTTTGATATTAGATGCAGGGAACATTTTGATTTGTTATAGCCTTTGAAATTGTTCAGACGACCTTCAGAAAAATGGCCTCTTGTTACTTCTGGGGAGAAGGGTGAAAGCCAGGAGAGGGGAATCCGGTTTAATTCCCATGCAGAGGGGGCCCTGAAATTGTGCTTTCAGCAGTTTTTTAGTAACAAATGCGTGTCCTGATTGAAAGTGAAAAGCTGAAGAATAATAGACCTGCAGCACCGCGGCGTCCCTCCCCGAGACTTCCTCTTCCTCTCCAGGGAGGTGGGCGGGCTTAAGGGATGAGCACATGAAGTTTTCACAGTTTTGAAAACTTGGGCAGCCACAGAGAAATCTATCCCTGTCACTCAGGTGTCACATTCACCCAAACTGACGGGTTTTGTCACCTGTTGACCTTGCAAGACAAAAGCTCTTAAATAAAGGCTTTAAAAGTTGAAACCCCTGTGGCCTATAAGTTCTGTTTTGAAATGTCCTTTAGATCATCTAAAATTCATTGTATGCACTGCTTTTCAAAATGAAATAAAGAATTGATAACTTTCTGAGAAGCTGCCAGAATTTCATATACTGCTAAATGAATTTTAGTGGCAGTGATCATCATAGCAGCAGGCCTCGAAGCAGATTCGCAGTGTCGAACTCTGCAAGAGAGCGCCACCAGAAGAGCTGTGCAGGCGACAGCATGGTGGCTCCCGAGTTGGTGGCCCATCTGAAGTCAAGCTGAAGGGCAGCCTCTGCTCCCAGGGAAAGAAGGGGCCTCTGGACTCACCTGCTTCCAGACTCCTCCACACAGCAGGCTGTGTGGCCCTCTACAGCTTGCTTAACCTCTCTGGGCCTCAGTTTCCTCGGCTATGAGTTGCAAATGATTTTATCAACCTCATGCTGGGAGGACAGGTAGAGTATAGGCCACAGCACTCCTCAGCCAGCCATGCCTGGCTCGCCGATTATGACAGAGGAAACAGTGGTTATCATGGAAGTTATCGTGCTGATCGTTCTTTTTGGTCACTGTTTTCACTAGTTTCTCCTTATGTAGAGAGAGGCCTTTGGACATCTCGGCGTTTGTCCTGAGAGCAGATGTGTCTGTGCTGAAGTTTTTGGTCATCCATGGGGGAGGTGAGAATGGACCCCAATCCCACCCCGAGGCGCAGCTTCCCATCCCCAGAGGCCAGGACACTGCTCACAGGACCACAGACTCGGCCAGTGGTCACCACAGGGTCTTTCAAATACTTGCCAGCAACCGCAGGGAGCTCGCCTTCTCACCCTGACACCGTGGTTCAGAACCCTTTCTATCAGGCTCGAGGCTCGCAGCCTCCGGAATGCTCCTTTTTTGAATATTGCAGCCAGCAAAAACTGGGCAGCCATGCCTGCCTTGCAGCGGGTAAGCCGGAGCTGATAAATATTCACGCAGCTACGTCGGGGCTCCCTGGATGGATTTCTGAGATCTTCCTGGCCCTGAGGAGAGGCCAGCATTGACTCCAGCGCGCTCGTTTACATGGCTTTCTTTGGCATCAGTCTAGCAGAAAATCAACTCCTGACCACCTGCCGTGTGGTCCCGGAAAAGAGGGAGCCCATTGTTACCCACCCCTCTCAGCCGTGTGCACTAGGTGAAGGGCCTTATTGTCCAAGGCCCCTGGCTCCCAGATGGTAGAGCCGTCCCTAGGGTCCTGAATAATATATTTAAGCCTCCTTTCAAAAAGAGCAGCACCTCGCTTTGAATAAGCGAGGAGTGTTCTGAGAATCCACAATGAGCTGCAGAGCCCGGCTCCTAATTAAACCTTTGCATATTTCTTCCTGGATGATGTTTTCATTAAAACATTTTGTAGATACTGAAGGTGTTCTAAGGCAGTTCTCTCTTTAAGCAAACACTGTAACTTTTTGGTTTGGGCAGATTCCTCCTCTGGCTCTGTGTGTGTCTTCTGCTCCGTGGGGCACGACGGGGCGGGGCACGACGGGGCGGGAAGGTGGATGGCAGAGGACCTCAGGAGTGGCAGCCGTGGGCTCAGGCCGTGAGGAGACTAGTCAGTCCCAAGTGCAGACCTGGTGCCGCTCTTCCTAAAACGTAGACTTGGAATCTTTGGCACCTCCCTGTCATCTTGGCAGTGATTTTGGTAGAACTAAGAGATGCAAAAAGCCATTCTTAGTCCCCCTGCAGTTCTCCCGCATCTTCAAGTGCCGCATTTGTTAAACCCTGGGCCAAACTGCTGAGTGAGAGTAGCAGGAACCTGGCTCTGTCTCCCCTCTGTGACCAGCTGCCCAATGGTGTTCTTTGACAGAATTGATAATGTGGGGAATTAATTTCACATATTTCTTTTGAGGTTTCCTTCAGAGTTATCTTTGTCACTTTTCTCCTACAAATTGTTAACCTGTCGAATTACGACGCGAGCACCTGGAGATGTTTTAGACTCTTCCTCCATCCATTGGTTGAGGGCGAGGCTGGGACTGCAGACTGGCCACGTGGCCTTTCTGGAATAGGATTTAGCAGGAGTGGAGGGTGGGAGTGGACTGGGGGCTCTTGTGGAAACCAGGAGGGACATGGTGCAGGCCCTGACCTGCTCGAGGAGGGATTGCAGCGTGCTTCCAAGTGGAGTGCAGGGACAGCCATCAGGCTCTTCTGCAAGGGCACTGGGGTTGGCCGGCTGACCTCCCCGCCCCAGCAGGGGCCTGCAGACCTGGGAACGCCTTGGCCTTCTCTCCTGCAGAGTGTTCACCACCATGAGGGTGACAGGAGACCAAGTGTGAGCGGGAAGACTCTGGAGAACTGGATGAGTGCCTGGTCACTGCCCAACTTTTAATTTCCAAGGACTTTTTTTAGAAAGCCAAGTGCTAGTGCATTTCCTCAAAATAGAAGCCAGGTCAAATGCAGCCATTCCACTTCCTGTGCCCTTAGAGGAGTCTCCCCCGTGGCTTGCTTCTCATGCTCCTGGTGGCTCCAAATCAACAGCATGACATGCAGGCCCAAACAGCCCCGTCTCAGGCTCCTTCGTGACCACTGGCCAACCCCAAAGGCAGGTTCCAAGAGACCCATCTACCCGGCGATTCAATTTGCTCAGCTCTTGACCTCGTGTATTAAAGTCAATTTTCCAGCACTTGTGGGACTCACTGAGGAGTTCTTCTTTAATCGTGATCCTTGGGCTGTCTCCAGCTCTGTCCTGGGGTGATTTGGGGTTTGCCATACTTCATTGCTCTTGAAACGGGGAGAAGGCATGGGTCTGCTTTATCATGCAAACTGTTTTTGGTTAGTGTGAACACAGCGGTTCCCAACCCGCCAGCATCCAAGTTAACCTGGAACACTGCTGAAAAAGCAGATGACAAAATCCTGCCCCCATCCTGGCCCTCCAGGGGAGGAGCGAGGAATCTGTATTCTTTTTAAATCCCACCTAGGGGCATCTGACACCCAACCAGGTTTGAACACCACCAGGTGAGGCCCTCGGCAGGAGCCTGTCCCGGTGACCTTGGCTGCTGGATGGCTCTGGACCCTGGCTCCGCGTCTGCAGAGTGAGGCTGCTGATGGGACCAGCCACGTCCGCTCGTTCTGGGGGTTAAATGAACCCACGAGGAGGGCCTGGTGGGGGCTGCCATGGGGCAGGCGCTCCGCAGCAGGTCCTGCTCGTTTTCCTCCACCCAGCAAAGACCTGCTGACGCCCGTGGTGTGCTCCGTCCCCATATCCCAGGACCTGGGGAAGTAGTAAATACACAGAGAAGTGATAGCACCTCGGGCGGTTTCAAGTGCTATACATTTAAGTTTTTGAAAGGGTGTAGAGAATCAAGATGACAGGTACTGGGAATGATATTTTGATAGGTAACTGGGAAATTCCTCTCTGATAAGGTGACATAGAGCTGAAGGACGGATAGGAGGAGCCATGGGAGAGCTTGTGGGAAACAGTCCAGCAACGGGTTCAGCAGATGCAAAGATCCTGAGGCACTCTGAGATGCGAGGACCACAGTGGGAGCCAGGGTTTGACAAGTGCTTGGTTTCCCTGGGTTCCTCCATTCGACTTCCCTGTATTCCTTCATTTGTTTTCCTCAAGTCACCTGCAGGTTGATAAAGATGAAATTTAAGCAGAACATTTAAGATCTTCAACCCCCAGATCCTATTCTATAATGTGAATGTTTTACTTTTTCAAGTTTAGTAAGGGTAACGGTAGTTACGGTATCGTTTCTTGAAGTCCAGAATTCTGAAATTGTCGCTGACGATTCTTCTCTCTTTCCCCAGCTGGATATATGGTCCAAATCCAACTATCAAGTATTCCAGAAGGTAAGTCGTACTTTCTGCTTCCCCCTCGGGAGGCGTTAGCAAATCACTAGTGCTTGGGGCATAAGCGTTGGTCTCCAGCCAGAGACTTTGGGAGAAGTCTAAAACCCAGTCGAAAACTGCTCACCACCAATTCCACTTACACATCCTGCCGAGGAAACAAAACCTTAGGGATGGAAATCCCCACAGGAACGCGAGGGAACGTGTTGGGGTGGTGGAAACGCTGTCGTGCTCACGGCAGAGAAGATGCTAGCAACAGCGAGCGGAGGAGGGGGCCGAGCACCTGCTGGTGTCGTCGTACACCTCCTCACAACTACGGGCTCCCAGGTAGAAAGGCCAGTTCACTGAGAAAGCCACTCACTGCCCTGCCCTGCGGGGAGCTCGCGCCCAGGCTTCAGTGCCAGGAGGGCATTCGTGATCTTGGCATCCTTATCTGAGTCACCACACCTGGAGCGGTCACTGGGTCAGCGTGCAGAATGTCTCAGCTAAACGCTGGCTGCGGTGCTGCCCCCGGGGCTGGCCGCAGCTCTTGGCTGGAGCATCGTAGAGAGCGCAGCTCCTCGTCGTGGCCGCCTTGTCTTGCTGGAACAGTGAGGGACATTGACACAGCTGCTGGTGTTCCCGTAACCTGGCTCCTACCTTCGTGCCCTCTGTGAGGTGGCACTGAATGCCTTCTCCCAGCTCCGCAGAAGCCCGGTGCCTTTACCAGGCGGGAGCCCTGCCGCCCAGTCCCTGGTCTTTAGCAGTGTCCCATCTAAAAGCCCTCCATGGCAGTAGGGGCTTTGCAGTTCTGGCCTCTGCATGTCTATTTTCACCACCCCCACTCCCACCCCCCATTTTCTGGTAACATTAAGTGTTTTTGAATGCAGGTGGCAAGTTTATTAAGAAATTGGGAAATGTATGCAGCACAGATTTGGTGACACATAGATTCAAAGAGACAATACTGCATCTTTATCCTGCCTCTCCTGAAAGTGACCTGCCAGGGGTTCTTTGCATTTTTTTTTTTTAAACTACAAACACAGAAGCAATGTTTAGGATCGATATCAGTCTAGTTGGAGGGGTTTAAGGAGCACCCGCAATTCCTTCCTTGTAGTTGATGCACGTGTTTGAAGCAGTCAAAAACTGACGCATCCTGTGGGTGGGGACTGTGCATCAGCTGGGGAGGGCACAGGGCCTTCCGAGATTCCTCTGTCATCTCTGCCTTCCCTTGTGTTTAACTAAATGGACTTGACCTCCAATACTGACCTGTACTAGATTAAAGAACCACAACCAGAGGCAGTGACAGTGCCATCTGGTTAGAACTAAAGGCAGATAACATTGAAGTCTTTTTTTCCTTCTGGAGGGTAAGAATTAGTAGATGGAGCTGGGCATGGTGGCGCACGCCTGTGATCTCAGCAACCTGGGAGGCTGATAGGATTGCAAGTTCGAGGCCAGCCATAGCAACTTGGCAAGTTCCTAAGCAACTTAGCAAGACCCTGTCTCAAAATAAATAAATAAAAAGTGCTGGGTTGTGGCTCAGTGGCTAAGCACCCCTGGGTTCAATCCTTGGTACCAAAAAGATAAAAGGGAATTAGTAGGGACTGGAGTCGTGGTTCAGCGGTAGAGCGCTCGCCTAGCACATGCACGGCCCGGGTTCGATCCTCAGCACCACGTACAAATAAACGCATTGTGTACAACTAAAGCAAATAAATATTTATTTTCAAAAAAGGGAATTAGTAAATGGAAGAATCCTCATCTCTTCCTATCAGAGCATTGCCTGTTTACTGTCAGATGAAGCAATATATTAGAAAATAATACAGCACAGAATTAGACTAAATCCTTTCTGAATAAAGCTTCCAACTAGTTGTCACCATGTGAGAAGTTTGGCATCTGGTCAGTCCACACTCCTTGCTTGTAGAAGGTGGTGGCTCAGTGAGCGTGCAGAATGGGCAGTCGGGGTCCCTTCCTGGGAGCTGGGGTACACTATGCTGGTTTCATTGTGTTCGCCTCAGCTGGGATTAGATCAGCCCAGTCAGAGGGTGGCACTGCCTGTGCCCCAGCCAGGCCTGGCACTAAACAGACTTGGGGCTGTCTCGTCTGCGGCAGACTCTGAGGCCTGTGCAGCCTGTGGGTGATGGTTAGCATCTCAAACTCAAAATGCCAAAATAGAAGGATCAGGCAACAGCATTATAAACTCTGCTTTTTAGGACCAGCTATTTCTCAGGATTCTATTTTCTTCCTGTCCACCCACTTAAATCTGGGGTATGCTGATTGATGCTGCTTGTAGCATTTTCCTGGAAGCCCTATTGAAGAGTGTGGTGGTGAACGTTCCCTTCCGCCCCTGATTGGCCTGCTTGCACCCAGGCATGTAGACTGGCCAGGGCAGGCCTTGGTACCAGCGTTGTCCAGATCCACGCACCAGGAGGTGGGGAGACGCGCACAGGAGGCTCTGGGTCTTCAGTAAGGGTGTCTCGGGCAGAAGACTGTGCCTGAGTGTCCTAACAGTGGTAGGTGCACAGCTGTGCCCTCTTCTGAGATGGGGGCTCCTTCCCGCCGCCCCAACAGCTGGCCTGGGCTAGAGCCCCAGGGCTCCGCCTCTCTGGCAGTCGTCCCGTGGCTGTAGTTGCTGAGGCGGGGTGTGTTCCTGCCCGAAGCAGCAGCAGCAGCACGACCACGAGAGCCTGCTGGGAAGGCAGGAAGCCCTCGAGGTTGTCTCCTCACTGTGACACAGGAGGGGCGGTGGAGGGGACTACCTCGAAGAGCCAAAACTTTCCACTTCTGAAAAATGGCATCACGGGCTAGACAATAGAAGCACACCCCTGTCAGATTCCCCCGGGCCCGTGCCTAACTCCTAGTTAAAGCCGCAGACCTGAGGTTCTATAGCAAATCCACCACGGGAAGCAGGCTTTGGCCTGCTTTTGTCTGCAGACGTTGACTGTCAGCAAGCCCTTTTCTGTCCTGCTCGTTAGATCCCATACCTGAGTGAGGAAGCGGCCGCAGGCCGGAGACAGCTTGCTGCGGGGCTGCGGCTGCTGACAGGTGCCTGCCATTTGCTGCACTCCCCCAGAGGCTCCTTGCGCTTCATCCTAGGGCGAAGCAGCTTTTCATAGCCAGCAAGTCTCCAGCAGCGTGGATTCAGAGAATGGGACTTGGAAATAAGGGGACCCTCTGAAAGGGCAGAATCACAAAGGCCGGGAAAGGTTTCAAGCGTGTTAGTATTTTTCTGACATTTAAACTCTGCAGGGGCAGGCACTGTTTTGATCTTTAACCCCCTCATTTCAAAACTGTGCGTTTCCATCCAGTAACTCAGGAGCGGGGCCAGCCTGCAGCTTCTCACTGCGTTAAATCTTGGCTGTGCGCGCGGCCTCGGGGCGGCAGGCAGAGGGTTGGGAGAGGGTCAGAGGCAGCAGCACACACGTCGAGTCACCTCCACGCAGGTAAAGGGCAAAGCAGCTATGGCCACAGAGCTCCAGCTCTCGGGCCACGGTTATTCTGCCCACAGCAGAGGGGAGAAGAGCCCACTGGGCCTGCTGTGTCAGAACTGGCTGTGGAGGGTGGGCTGTCCAGCAGGGTGCTGCCACTCCTTCACCCCATGTTCGTTCACTTGTCCATTTTTTTCTTTGTCCTTTTTAGTTACACATGACAGTAGAGTATATTTTGGCATCTCGTACATAGATGGAGTGTAACTTCCCATTCTTGTGGTTGCACGTGGTGTGGCGTTACACTGGTTGTGTGTTCATGTGTGGACACAGGAAAGTGAGGTCTGACTCGTTTTACTCTTTCCCATTCCCACCACCCCCTTCCCACCATTCCCCTTCATCTAATCCAATGAACTTCTGTTCTTCTCCCCCACCCTCATTGTGTGTTAGCATTCGCATTTCAGAGAGAACATTTGGCGTTTGGTTTTGGGGATTGGCTTATTTCACTTAGCATGACGGTCTCCAGTTCTCGAGGGCCCTATCTGGGGACAGGCTTTATCCAGGGATATGTACTGAGCCGACACTGGTGCCTTTCAATAGAGGGAACTGAGGGAGCCCTCTAAGACCCAGTTCTCTGAGCATGGGCTCTAGACTTGCATCCAGTTCTGTCATGGGCTGGTGGGGCCCTGGAGCCAGGGATTCAGCCTCTCCCAGCTTCAGGTCCTTCCTCCATAAGAAGGGGGAGATGGTCAAACTCACTGCTTGGGGTACGTGCTGTGAGGATTTACTGTGATGGTGCTGATGAAGTGCCTGGTACTGGGTTGCCCATAGCAGGTGCTCAGTAACATGTGGCTGCTGCTATTGGCATTGTCACAGGGGTGGGGTACTGGAACTCAGAATCTGCAACCATCTATACAAACGGCCCATTTTAAGCCAGGTGTTTGTGCAAACCAAACCAAACACTGAGCTGCCCTAACAAAGCCACTTGGTCCCACCAAAGCATCTGCCGTTCTTCCTTTGCTCCCCTCCTAGTTCTCTTCCCCTGGACAGAGGCAGCTGGAGAGGGAGCAAGACCCTGGGATCACAGCCACACACACCTGGTCAGCGTCTAATGTGCAGGAAGGCTGGGGCCCTCCGGTGGTCCCCAGAGGCGCCTGAAGTCTGGTTCCGCTGGCAGAGCAGGGGTGGGGGGCACGTGCAGTCTTTGTTCTTCCTCCACCGCTGCCTGGGGTCTGGAGGGAGGGAGGTGGTACTGTCTGGGTATCCTCAGGAGCCCAGATGTCTTTGGCTGTCTCTCACTGCAAGGCATTCCTGAAGAAATAACGCCACTGAGCGTGTGCGGAACAATGCAGGTGTCTCTGGGCCAGGACTTTCCTGGCAGCCAGCAAGTCTGGCATTTTACCATCTGGAAAGCATCGAACTTTTTTTCTTTTCATCTAAATGAAGAGTCTTAATCCCTTAATCCTGGGAAATGTCAAGGACCCTTCATGTGTATCCCCTCAGCCCTGCGTGAGGCCTTGAGCAGAAGTGGAAGGCGGTCAGGACCCTGGAGAGCTCCCTGCGCCCAGGCCCTCCTCCCCAGCAGTGCTCCCTGCCCTCTGCTCCTCCCCCACCCTCACTCCCCTTTCTGGACCCTTACTGGCTAAGGTAAGGGTCAGAGTCCCATCAGAGTCCTCCCGGGTGAGTGGGACCCAGCACAGGGCCGCTCCCCAAAGGTGCTCCCCAAGGCTCTGAGCTGAGCCCGGGAAGACGGAAATGTGGCGGGTGGGCGTGGCCCCATCCTCAGGAGGGCAGCATGGGGTGGGGAAGCCTGGTCTCGGGTCTGACCAGGAACTGGCTGGGGGACCCCGAGGGCTGTGCTGGAAGTACAGTGGGGGGCCTTCCCAGCCCAGGATGGGACAGGCCAGAGAAGCCCCCTGGGCCAAGCCCTGCGAATGCAAGGGCTTAGCTGGCTAAGAGCATTCCAGACAGAGTTGGGCTGAGCTCAGCTGCAGGGACAGGCCAGTGCAGAGGGGGCTGCCACAGCCAGGGCCACAGGGTGTCGGGTGGGGAAGACGGAAAAGGAGGCTGGGATCCAGGTCCTCGGGGCCTTACGTGCTATGACTGAAGGCAGTCTGCCACCAGTCTGCCCTGGGGACCTGGGGAGTTTGGGGTCCCTTCCAGGCAGCAGTGTCATCTTGACTGGAATGCTGAAGAAGGCAGGACAGGACTGGCACCCCCAGACCAGATGAAGGCTCATTTATAGAGGCCCTGATGTGTGCCGGACTCTCTTAAGTACTTTGCATATGTGGGCTCCCTTCTCAGCTGCAGCTTGATCTCAGGTGTGAGCAAGGTTCTGGGGCACAGGGAGCAGCTGGGGCTGTCTCCACCTCTCCTTGCTGACCAGACAGTGTGCCGGTCCGCCCCAGAGCAGCACAGCCCGGCCCAGTGACAGGTACAAGGCCTGCAGCTCCCATGCAGATGGCTCCTCCGTCAGGCAGAGAGGAATATCGATCTCCCCGCGTGATCCCCAGTCCCGGGGGCTGCCACGCTTCCTCTTCAGGCCCCGAGGCCTGCTGAGCCCGTGGCACACAAATCCAGGTTCAGAGGAGAGACAGGGCTGCGTGATGAAAGCCAAGTCCCTGCTTCTGCCCCGCTGGACTTTGGTCCCGCCTCAGAAGCCTCCTCTGCAGCTCTCCCCACCGCTCCCAGCACCACTTTCAGGGCTGACGTTATCATTCTGATCTTGCAGTAACGATGCCTCCTTCCCGTGGTATGAGTGCTTCTGGGATCCTCTTAAGCATTCTTCCAAAAGCCGTCGCACATCCTCGAGCAGTGTTGCGGGCGGGGCCTGCAGTCTACACGCTTCTCACGCCCCGATGCCATCTTTGCCTCCAGGAGCCAGAGATTCCCTGGGCCTTTTTCCTTAAGGGTGCATCTGTCCTTGGCAAACTCCAGGCCAGCTCTGGCTCCTGGGCTGATGTCCTTGTGTTATGTTAAAATGTCTTTACCCGGTGAAAGTAATGTTGGTCTCTTTGGTTGGGGACAGGGGTAGCACTGTCCTGTTAGCTGGAGCTCAGGCCTCGCCTGCTCGCAGTGCTGTGCGGAGGGCCCTGCTCCTGAGCCACGTTCTACAAGCTCTTGTACCCACCCCAAGACTGAGGACCCTGTGAAGGTGGCAGCACAGCAGGTGGCCACCTAGAGTGGGGCAGGGACCTGGTGCCCCTCTGCCGCCACCCAGAATCTGCTGGGCTTTTATTTTGGGTGGGTGGTGGTGGGGAACCTGGGATTGAACTCAGGCAGTTGACCACGAGCCACATCCCCAGCCCTCGTGATTCTCCTGCCTCAGTCTCCTGAACCTCTGGGATTACAGGCGTGTGCTGCAGCGCCGGCCTCTGCTGGGCTTTTTAAAGAACAGAGGGAGCCAGGCGCGGTGGCGCGCACCTGTAATCCCAGCACTTTGGGAGGCTCTGGCAGGAGGATTGCGAGTTCAAAGCCAGCCTCAGCAATGGCGAGGCACTTAGCAACTCAGTGAGACCCTGTCTAAAATAAAATACAAAAAAAGGGCTGGGGATGTGGCCCAGTGGTCAAGTGCCCCTGAGTTCAATCCCCGGTACCACCAAAAAAAAAAAAGAACAGAGGGCTTTAACTTCATCCCTGGCAGGGCTGAGGGTGGAGCGGGTCCCAGACCTGCTCTTGGGCCCGGAGGGTGACTGCTGCCCATGGGGTGTGACTGAGGCAGCAGTGGCCTGTGGTGGTGTCCACTAAAGGCCTAGAGGGACCCATAGGACCATGTGGCCCTGATCCCAGCCTCATGCTTTCTGAGGGCCAGAGGAGACGTAATGAAGCCAAGATCTCCCAGGCAGTCGGTGACAAATCCAGGATTGAAGCCCACAGTCGTTGCAGTCCCCTCTGTCCCACCACGTGGCATTATCCACTTGAACTCAGGTCTGAGAGAATCTCATCTTCACATTGTGTAAAGCCAGCATTGGCTGGAGGGAAGCCAGAGTCTGGGTCTCAACCTGGCTTCTCTTTTAAATAAGCACCATCTAAGCATTTGGGTGTTTAGCTTTCCCCACGTATTAATCGTGCTGGGAAATACTTCTAATAGTGGAAGGCCCCACTCTCCTAGAGGAGCAGGGGAGACCTTGGGCTTCAGGGGCTGTGTGCTGGCAGATAATGCAGCTTGGTGCCGTTGGCCTGTTGACTCAGGAAGAGCACCAAGGAATGGCTGAAGCCCCTGGTCCAGCTCAGGTCAGCGCAGGTGTGGCACTGCCCGCCCCCCAGTCCCGCCCCCTGGTGGTGGGAAGCAGGCAGGGACCCGCAGAGCTCCATTTGTGGTTCCTGCTAGGCTGCACGTCAGCCTCGCCTCGCGGAACTTGTTAACAACACACATGGCTCCTCCTCCTAGACGTTGGGGGTGCTCACAACCTTAGAGGGCTCAGGAGCCCTTGAAGACAGTCCCTGGTTAGAGAAATACAGGGCCCTGTCCAAGAAGCCTAGGCAGGAATCGTACATTTTCATTTAAATCAAATACCCCAAGTTTAAAATAGTTGGAAAAATCTGAGAAAAATAGTGGGGAAGAAAACACAACCCCTGAAACAGAGCAAGAGTCTCACTACAGAGTGTGCCACCTCCTTGCCATGGCTGGCGACTGGCATCATGGTCCTTGCAATTCTCCCCTTCAAGGGGCTCAGTGGACCCTTCTTTTAACAGAGGAGAGAGCTGGGGCTTGATGGTCTCCTGTTCCTCCCTGTGCCATCAGCACACCCTGTTCTTCCCTCCTTGATTCAGAGGAACCCAGCAGGGCCGGGCTTGGCCTAAGCAAATGTAAGCAGAACCAGTGTGGCCCTCACAGCAGGGTGGAGGGCTTGGGAGTGGAGTGAGGCTCTTGTCCCAAGGTCATCACTGCGGAGGTTGGAGGTTGGATCTCCCCAGCCCCTCACCCACTTCACTTTGTTTTTTTTTTTTTTTTTTTTTTTTTTTTTTTTTTTTTTGTGGTACCGGGGATTGAACTCAGGGGTACTCGACCACTGGGCCACATCCCCAGACCTTTTTTTTGGTATTTTATTTGGAGACAGGGTCTCACTGAGTTGGTAAGTGCCTCGCCATTGCTGAGGCTGGCTTTGAACTCGCGATCCTCCTGCCTCAGCCTCCCAAAGTGCTGGGATTATAGGCATGTGCCACCGTGCCCGGCTCCACCCACTTCACTTTTATGCTACACTTTTTATTTCCCTTGATGATCAGGGTGCAGACCAGACTGGTGCTGCCACCTCTTACCCACCCTGTTCCCCCAACTCAGGCAGAGACTTGTCCAATCTGAAGTCATCTTGAGGGCCCGCTGGTGTCTGCATCAGACCTTGGCTTCTCTGCACCTGGGTAAGACAGGTAGAAGCTTCTAGCAGAGAAGTGGGGGGAACCTCGTCCGAGTGGCAAGAACAGGGCTTCACTTGGTAGACTTGGACTACGTCATAGCTCCTACCCTAAGAGTGACGGGTTTCCTTCCCCTGGGGAGGAGACCTGGGTGTGACACCCCCACACCCCGCGTTGACCCCAGAGACCTGCCTGGCGTCTGGCACTCGGGCTCGGGCACCCCGGCCGTCCCTGCTCTGCAGCTTCACGGCTCCTTGCTCGGGCAAGTCGCTGGACCTCCTGGTGACTTTTTCCCTCACCTATAAATGGCAGTTACGAGTCCCTCTGTCATCAGAGAGATTAAGATTGTGGAGATTAAGAGATGGAACTGTGATGGCCACACTGTGATGGTGGCTGCTTGTTCTTTGTCAATCACTGGCCCTCCCTTGACAATTAATCCTCCCCCAAGGTCACCCAGCTCCTGCGTGACTGGAGGTGGGCCCCCGAGGTGGGCTCCCACCAGGCTACACCCGCGCACACCAGCCTTGCACAGGCCCCACTGTCACCAACCTGCCTCGTCACCAGTGTTGCAGGCAGTGCCGTTTTTGGTCTAGCTAAAATAGCTCTCGAGCCCTCCATCCCCAGACTCCGGGAGGGAGCTGTCAGCGCTCCTTGCACACAATATGGCAGAGGAACTTGGGGAGACTGTTTTGACTGGCAGTCCTTCCCTGGCACGTTGACTGGCAGCTGGCTCAAGGACTCTTGAAAGAGGCCCTTCTCCTCCGAGTTCAGCTCGGCTCCCTTGGACTGCGCCAGACCTTCCTTTTGATGCCCGGAGGTGAGAAGAGGCCAGGCCTGGTTGTGCAGGAGGGGAAAACAGAAAATCAGGTCGACAAAGCCAGGCCATGCAGCTGGTGCCTTCCCAAGTAAGTCACCAGAGCCCCGCTCCGAGACGGGGCACGTGTGCTAAACCAGGCTGCGGTAGGTGGCCGTTCCATCTTGCTACGAGGTGCCTCTCTGCCCTCCTGCCTGCCACTCTGTCCTCTCCGCTCGCTGTTCCTCCGTGGCTTCTCCTCCCTCCCTCTCTCCAGCTCCCTGTCCACTTTGATCTTTTTACAAGCTTTGTTTCAAGCCAGCACTCAACTAGCGGCTGAGTCCTCCCTCCCCCTCCTGGCAGCATTAGTGCCCTTCCATGGCGCCTGGTGGAGCAGGGTGGCTTTTATCTCCCCGCAGAATCTCATTAGCTTTACAGCACAATGGGACCCAAACCAGGGCTGCCACTAAATTAGTTAATAGCAATTTTTTTTTTTTTTTTTTTTTTTGCCTCAGGCCTGTCTTTTCCATATCTTCAATGTTGAGCCCAAAACAACTTTGTTGTCAAAAAGTGTAAAACAAAAATATATTGAAGGTAGAGTGCTTTGACGAAGAGGGAGATGGGGTAGGTGAGCCTCTGTGCCTTGCCTGGTGCTGGGAGTTCAGCCTCGGGAACCCAGACCCTGCAGGGGAGCCCCGGGGAAGAGCAGGGGCAGCAGCACATCAGCCAGCCCGTGTTCCCGTTCAAATATTTCTGTAATTGGTGGTGGGAAATTGGGGAGACTAAATGCGTCAGTGTTAGAAAAGAACTGCCACCATTTGGCAAGAAAAGAGACTACTCTACACTGGGCCTTTTGAGAAGGAGGCTGGATTTGACCAGAATGCCAAACAGTAAGAGGAAGACCAACTGGACGCCCTCCCAGGACTCCGATGCCAAAACAGCCTCAGCGCGCCGCCCTGGCTGTACCTGGCGGGCGTGTCCCTAGTCACTCAGCTCGTCCTGCCCTTGGGCAGCCTGCTGGGCAGCAGACACCTGTGCAGACGGGCCTGCCCCTTGCCTGTGACTCAGGCTTTCCGGAGACCTCACTGGGACATGGTGGAGGTGCTGCCAGCACCAGCCTGGATGGGAAAGCTGGGGCGGGTGCTCAGGTCTCGCAGGATCCAGGTGCAAACACCAACTGCCCCTTGCCAACTGGGTTCCTTTGGACATCTCCTAACCTCTGTGAGCCTCTAAGACTCACAGAGCTGCACCCATGATCCCAGCTACTCAAGGTACCGAGCAAGAGGAGCGTAAGTTTGAGGCGACCTTGGCAATTTAGCCAGACCCCGTCTCAAAGAGTTCTTTAAGAATAGCAAAAGGACTGAAGTGTAGCTCAATGGCAGAGCACCCCTGGGTCCATCCCCGGTACCAGGGAAAAAATAACACCTACCTCCATTCTCGTAGGAGTTACTTCAGGGGCAGATGGAGCTTGGTGCCTACAAGCTCTCGTTCTGAGTAGCTCTTGTAAGTTGATGGAATATCCTGTGATCCTAAAAAGCACCTTCCAGAAATGAGGACCACCTGGCCACTCGGTTGCAAGGTCACATCACTCCCACTCCACAGCACCCTCTGCGAGGTTGGGATGATCCCGTTCACCTCCATTCCTGGGAAGCCCGTGCTTGCCCTTCACAGCCTCAGGAGGAAGTAGCACACAACTTCCTCTTCCTGATACTTGACTAGCACTGTTCATATGGCCCAACCGCGTGGCAAGGGCAGCCAGAAAGTGTCCCCACATGCCAGGAAAGGGACACCTCAATTGCCCTCCTCCTCCATCCCCACCTTCCTCAGGCCCTTGCTCAGCCACCTCTTCTGAGACCTTCCTGTCGGGGACTTGGCAGAGTCCAGTCAAGTTAGGGGAACTGACACTAACCAAAATTTCTAGCCACAAAAAAGCCAGTTCTGTAGGTTCAGATGTGAAGAAATAGGAGCTAGGCAGGAGGGGGGCTGGGCCCGGGGGCAGAAGTGCAGGAGCAGGCCCAGGGCTCCAGTACCAGGGAGCCTTGGCGTCCTGTCCTCTGGGAGGCAGGGACAGTGTGGTGTGAGGGTGACCACCGTGTCTGTGGATGGCGAGCACCTGTGCGCTGTGTGCTGGCCCTCCCGCTGGCCCGGGCCTCCCCACTTTCCTGGAGGGGGACCCCCGCTAAATGAGAGGCAGGACCAGGGTCCACGCCCCAAGCCCACACCCTTCCTCCCAGTGCCTGCCTCTGAGGCAGGACTGGAAGAGCCATCGGGTCTTCTGGTCGTCCTGAGGCAAGGTGGCAGCCTGGGCTGCAGTGGCAGCGAGGGAAGAGGACGCAGGAGGATCACAAGGAGTAGCTGGGGATTCTGCGGCTGCTGAGTGGTGGTGGGGAGAGACCCCGGGGACAGCCTCGGGTCTGGTCGTTTAGCAAGAACACGGGGAGCAAGTCTTCGAGTGCTTGAGATGGCCCTGGAATGAGCAAGCACTAAGCCTGGCTCATTCCACGCTTGATCAGGCTGCAGCCAGGGCCATGTAACATCCCTGGCGAGGTCAGGAGAGAGCCTCCAGAAACGCTCTTCTTTCTGTGACGGCACATGCGGGTGCAGGGGACGTCTGTCGACCTCAGAGTGGCACTTGCTGGGTTTCCTTAGCCAGGGAGCTGGATGGGCAAGAACCAAGCCCAAGTTCAGGCCCGCGGAGCCCTGTTTGCCGCACTTCGTGGCTCCTCACCATACCCGACTGCCACCACCAGTCATTTTGCAAGGTTATCATTGGTACTGTTTAAAAAAAAAAAAGCATTGCTCATTTTAGAAAGCTGTCTGTCAAAAGGCTTAAAATAACGCAGCCTTGGCCCTTGGGGGAGAAAGCTCCACCCATCTGGAAAGTGAGAATTCCCCAACAGCATGGGACACGGGCTGTGGGTGCCTTTGCAGGAAAGCCAGCGCCACGTTTATGGCAGTGGGCTTTTTTTTTCCCAACACATGTGTATTGAGCACCTGCTGTTTGCCTGGTGGTATCCAGGCCTGAGGGTCTCAGCGTGAACCAGATGATTCCTGCTCACAGCGGATCACGTGGCGGGGCTCACCAGCTAGCTACCAGGCCGTCCTGGTGGGAAAGAGGGCAGATGCAGGCCCGTCAGCAGGAGAGCCGGCGGGGCAGTTGGCACGGCTGGGCAGGAGGAACCCCCCTCCAGTGCCGCTCTCCTCCCAGCCTCCAAGGCCTCCTGAAGTTGTCACTGCACACACATTTTATCCTGGGGGACTGAGGTTGTGTTCACATGGGGCTGAAGACTCTGGGCCCTGGGAGCCAGGACCTGGCCTGCCCAGCTGTGGACCCTGTCTCCACACCTTGGGGTGAAACCTCTCTGACGGGTATGTGGACCAGTTTCAGGCTCGCTCACAGCCCATTGAGGGGGCTGGCACAGCGCTCCTGGTGCCCCCTGCTGGTGTGCGTGACTACTGCTTGGGCCCGCTGGCTCCTCACACACCTCTGACGAACACCTTGGACCTGTGTTTATTCTTCTCAAATTTAAAAAATTTTGTCTAGAGTTTTTCTGTTTTCTTGTGTTTTGTTTTTTTAACCACAACATTTGTAATGCCAAGAATCCCTAACAAGGACAATCAAATAAACCATTAGTTTGAACACAACTATCAAATTAGTAGAATCTATTAATTTGCTGATGGATGGCAGGCATTAGCAATTCATGTTGTCATCACATTCCAGACCTGCAGAGAATCGCAGACCAGCCCCTTTGTCTTTTGGAAAGGACAGAGAGGCAGAAAGGATGAATAGCTAAGTCAAGGTCAGGAGGCAGTGCCCTGTCCACTGGTCGCCTAGAGCCTGCTGTGGACCTAGGGCAGTCTCCTGGCCCCGTGGAGTGGAGATGTGGGTGTGGCCCACAAAGCGCTGGAGACACCTGGGGAGGGTGATGGTAGTCATCATGAGGCCTGAGGAAGGATCCTCAGAAATCACCAGCTCCCTGACCACCAGGCCCGCAAGGCTACAAGTTAGGAGACAGAGAGAATCAAAGGAAGCAGGAGGAGGAGAGCCACTGTGCCGCTGGGAGAGTGGTCCCAGCCAGCATGGCCACTAGGCTTCTTGCCTGCATCCTGGTGTTGGGAGCAGGGAGGCCTGTCCGCCCTCTGGTCTGCCCTGCCTTCTCCCCGCTGGCCTCAGGCCGCCGCCTTCCCACCCCCGGTGCTCCAGCCCGTCCAGGCTTTCAGTTGAGGGGCGTCCGCACTCCGCTTCCCTCCGGGCCTGTCCTTTCTGCCCACAACATGCCCCCTCCCCTCGCTGCCCCCAACTGTGCTGATTTTCCTACTTGAGATTTTATTTCAGATGTCCTTTCCTCTGAGGGACACCCAAGAGCAGAGCTGTTTCCTATAGAAGGAGGCGTCCCTCCCACTGGCTGTCTCTGCTGCTGACTCCAGCCATTGTCTTTCATTTTCAGGTGACAGACCATGCCACCACTGCCCTGCTCCACTATCAGCTGCCCCAGATGCCAGACGTCGTGGTCAGGTCCTTCATGGTAAGTGGCTTCAGGAGCCTTGGAGTGTGCACAGACAGCTGGGGGGGGGGGGCTGTGCGGGAGCCGGGTGGGAGGTGGCGCTGTGGCCGTCCAGCGGGGGAGAGCGGGAGCGACCACTTCTGGTTCAGTGGCTGGGTTTCTGTCGTGGCTGGACAAGTGGTCGCAGAAGGATCCTCTAAAAGTTTCCAACGTGGACTTAGTGGGTCTTCACTGAGCTCCTGACCGCCCCGGGTCCTGTGCCTGGTGCCAGGCTTGCAGTAGTGAGCCCAGGCTGGCCGCGCCCGAGACAGTTTGTTCTGGGATTTTCAGAGCTGCTTGCAGTGAGGGCGGCCCCCGAGCGGCCGCGCCATGGTGAGCCCAGCCTGCGCCTGGCAGCACTCGAGCGGTGTTCAGAGGTTTGCAAGCTGCTCGTTCAGACCCTGGGGCTTGAGATCGAACCCGTGGGAGCATTTACACCACAGCTCCAGCAGAGGCCACAGCGGGACCTCTTCCTGGCACTGACCTGACCCGGGGGTGACGGCACGTCATGTGCCAGGACAGGCCCTGCCAGCTGCTTTCGCCTTGCTCTGACGTGGCTGAGAGCTCTGAGAGCTCCGTCTTTCACTGCCCGCAAAACTGCCTTTCGTCTTGTGCTAGAAAGGCTGCCGGGTAGAAACCCCTCGGACTCCCTTAGTGAGTGCAGGTCACTAAGGTGTCACTGGTCCCCTCCATCCTGTCACGCACTCCTCAGAAGACAAGCCCAGCTCATCACGTGGCTTCCTGGTGTTAGGATGGCAAGCAGGGAGCGGTCCCTGAGGGGTCCCTCCGCGTGCAAAGGGCAGGCAGCCGGCAGCCACGCAGGAGAGGGAGGCCTGCCTCAGCCCACGTGCTGGGCGCCCGTTCCCTCCCGCTCTGGCTTGGGGGTCTGGGAGGCGCAGACGTGCTCGGCACCAAAGGACAAGCAGTGCAGCTGAGTGATCCGGTGACCTCCTGCGACCGCGCAGAAACGCCCAGGCCAGCCTGTGCACTGGGGTGGCGTGGGTGGGCCACACTCTGCCATCTCGAGGGGAGGGCCTCCTAGGTGAAGGCGGGGGACTCGTCTGACTCAGCTGACCTCTTCAGATAGCCGTTCTGTCCTGTCGATGTGATCCAGGAGGAGGTTCAGTGACGAGAGTCTCGCGTCCCTGCACGGCGAGCACCGGCTCAGCTGAGCGCGGTCGGGTCGGTCAGGTGCTTGGCTGCTTTGCTTTGCTTTGCTCTGCTCGAGTCTGAGAATTGAGTTAGTGCATCTCATCCTTATGGATGGTGCCCGGGACTCTCTGCACTCTGAATTCAATGTGTGTTTGCAACTTATTATGTTATTTGGTGGCACCTGGGCTGTCCCCGCTCCCCCCCCCCCCCCCCCCAGAGTGTTAGGCCACATCCTGACAGTGAGCAGTGACCTCGGAAATCAGATTAGAAGGCACCGTGCCCTCCGTGCGGAATTCTCCAGCCGTCAGCTCTTCCAGGCCTCCCTCGGCACGCGGCCACGCCCCCCACACGCAGCAGGCCAGGAGGAGAGGGTCGTGGTGTCCGGAGTCGCCAGGCTTCATGCGGCATGGTTGGCGCAGCCCCAGGGCCCTCCCTGCCGGGGAGAGTTGCCATCTCATGCCAAGAACTCCCTCAGTTGGGGCAGGCAGGGGGTGTCAGAGCCCAGAGTCCCTCGAGACGGCCTTGTGGGCTCGGCATCTTCTCTCTGGGGTCAAAGCCAGCTCCAAGTCTGTCCTTGGGGCCATCGGGCCTGAGGGGAGGGTGGCTTGGACGCCCAGGCTGTTGCACTGTCTTCCCTTCTCGTTTCAGACCTGGTTAAGAAGCTACATAAAGCTGTTCCAGGCCCCCTGTCAGCGCTGCGGGAAGTTCCTGCAGGACGGCCTGCCCCCCACGTGGAGGGACTTCCGGACCCTGGAAGCCTTCCATGACACCTGCCGGCAGTGACCCCGCCCACCCAGGCAGCCCTGAGTGACACTGGCCCCGACCCCTTGCACCCGCCCTCTGCCCAACTCCAGCTGTCACGGAGGACCTTCTCAGAACGCTACCCGGGAAGGTCACCCAGCCCAGCCGTGGCACTCGCTGGCAGTGCGGGCGAGTCCCCCAGTCTGCTGAAGGTGACTGAAAGAGCCCTGATGCTCCTGTGCCCTGTCACGCTGGGGACTTTGTTCTGTGCTTGGTAAGTTATTTTTGTAAGCAATAAACCTTTTGTACCCGGGCAAGGCCTCGTCTCCTCCTCGCAGCGCCTTCCAGCCAGCTGGGGAACGGGAGCGGGTGGGTGGCCGCCGCTCTCTGGGCAACGCTCCCTTTCAAAGCCACCCTGATGGCTTGAAAATGATGGTTCCTATGGAGAAGGAAAGCAGTAGGAGTCTCTTCCCCCTGAGCCAGTCGCAGAGGTGCTGGGGTGGGCGCCAGCCCTGTTGGCCCGCTTCTGCCCCTAGCATTCCAGCCCCCCGACGAGCTCCCCCAGCTCCTGGACACCAACTCCTGAAGCTGTCACCCATTTCTGTGGCCATCTCTGCCCTGGCCAAGGACCTGGGGAGGCGGCATTTCCCAGTGCTGTCCTCGCAGGACATGGGGTTCTCACTGCAGTGAGTGACACCCAGAGGCACTGCCTTCTGAGCAGAAGAAGGGCCTGGCTCCTCCTGGGTCCTGCAACCCCCATGGTCCTGTCTAGCCCCCCAGGCTGGCGGGCAGAGCAGGGGAGTCAGTGGTGGGATGTAGGACAGTGCCATGGCCCGTGTGGCCCCTGGGCACGGCAAGGCCACACATCCTCAGGCCTGCCCCAACCTCCTGCTCAGAGGCTCCAGGGTGGGCCAGCACCGGGCAGCCTGAGAGCCCACGGCAGGCAGCTCCCATGGATGCCACTGTTCGCCAAGCTTAAGATGCCAACACCCAGTAGACGCACCATTGTTTTATGAGCCACCAAGAAAATATGCTGCCACTTAAGCTACTGCCAGGCCTCGGTGGTGACCCTGTGTGGCGCGTGAGCCATCGCACCAGCCTGTGGTTGCTTTGAAATGGTTTTCCTGTGTTCGCAGGGTGGCCGTCTCTCCTGCCCGGTACTGGCCACCCCCTCGCAGTCACGACCACAGCACACAGTCCCCAGCTCCGTGTCCTCCTTTCACCAGTCTCCTGAGGCTCTTGGGTGTTGGTTTGCAAGAAAATCCAGAACGAGGGCATCAGGGTGCGTGAGCACTGTCCCCGGTGCACGTCTCCTCAGAGACCTCCAAGTGTGCGCGCTGGCCCAACGCAGCGCAAGTGCTGGCCAGGCCTGTGAGGGGCAGTGGCTCGACCAGCTCTGGCCACGCTGGAGCATGCGCAGGGGAGGCACGTTCCTGGGGACCGCTCGCGTCAGAGATGCCGGAACACAGGAACCTGAGGGCGGGGCAGCCTTCGGACGTCCAGCTGCCAACTGCAGCAAGTCTGAGCCGTCCCTGGGCGCCGAGTGCTCTCGGGGCCAGAGCCTCAGAGAGGGCGCCTTCCCTCTGCCCCGTGCCTGCCTGCCGTCCTCGGGAGCACGGGGAAGGATTCCTGGGGCAGGTGTGCGTAGGCGGGGAGGGGTGACCGTGACAGGGAAACTTCACACGGGGAGAGAGGTGGTCGACGTCCTGCCCCGGCCTGCGCCGCCTCTCCTCGAGCAGCAGAGCTGGGCGAGCCGCTCCTCTGACCTCCTGTGAGGCGCAGGGTGGATCCCCAGCACTGGGAGGGAGGAGAGGCCTGGAGGTGGAGGCTGAGAGTTGGTCACATGGAGGCCGGGCAACGCCTGCTCTGCTGTTTTGCTGTATTTTTAATGTTCCCCAACTTCGAAGGGGGCTGGGGACACAGGGGTTGGACCATTTAACCCTCCAGGCCTTTCCATCCCTTCTGTTCTCGTTGCTCCATCTGAGAAGAAGAGGCTCCGAGGAGTGTACTTGACGTCCGGAGGGGAGGGCTCGCTGGCCTTGCCTGCGCGCTGTGCTCCCGGGGACGACCTCGCCTGGCCCTGTGTTGGCCATGGAGACGGGGAAGATTGGACTGGAAAGGGGGTGGGAACAGTTTCTAGAGGGAGGCCGGGAGGCCTGCTGCTGCCCTGCGGACAGTCACTGGGTTCCTCTCACTGAAAGGAACACGGCCATCCTGGGTGCTGTGGTGACAGGGCCAGAACATTGGACTGCCCAAGGGGACCTTAGGCCAGACCTACAAGGTACTCAGTGTGACTTAATCATGACCCTATAGCTCGGCATCTACCCTGCCAGGGACTTCACACGTGTCACCTACCTGGGTGTCCTCTCTAGCACTAGAGTGACCAGCCCTACCACGCTGGGCTGGGTGTGGGCCCTCGAGCGTGGTCAGGACTCCTGGGGCTAGGCCTCTCCGGGCAGCGCTGTCCGTGGTGCTGAGCCGCCCAGCACCGCCGGGAGCTGACAGAACGAACACGCTGCCTCTGAAAGGTTGTCCAGGCTCTTTTTCTGGACTAAGTTAGGAATCGGCCTTTTGGTATCGAGTGATGTTTTCACACTTCACACCACGGGCGGCTGAAACCATGATCTTTCAGTGTTAGTGCGCAAACTCGCCACTGCATTTGAGTGTCAGCGAGTGGGCCTGGTGCTAAATCGAGAGCCTTTTAAGGTCATCCCAATCGAGAGAAGGACAGCTTCAGCCACCAGGTTCTCAGCAGATCCAGAGCCCCTGCCACCCTCCAGGAGGCATCGTCCAGCCGGCGTCAGATCAGGGAGAGGCGCGCTGACAGGAAGGGCAGGCCAGCTCCCCAAAGCCATCCTGCGTGCTGAGCGCGGTCAAGGCCAGAAGGGAGGGGCCGTCCCTGTGCCCAGGCATTGACTTCAGGTGCCAGAACAGGCGGGCCCTGCCCCCTCTCCACCAGCCCTCCTGGCTCCCCAAAGTAGAGGAAAGGAATCTCAGGAACTCGCTTTCCAGTCGAACTTTAAATTGGGAGCGGCTATTCCCTATCATCATTAGTACCTGAAGAGCTCAGCTTAAAGTTCACGGGCACATCCCTGGGAGAGCACTGTCTCGGCAGCTTGGAGATGATTAGTCCCTCCAGAAAGCCCGGCCTGTCTCGGTGCTAATTGAGTTTGAAATTCCAGCCAGAGACTGGCTGTCCCCCAGGGCAGTGTGCACCGGAGTGTGGTGCCCAGGGAGCTGGCAGGCCTGCCGGCAAAGGCTCCGGCACATCCCGCCCCTGCCAGGCTTGGTAGAGACCGTGGACCGTCCCTCAGGAAGGCGAAGGACAGGGCGCAGGGAGTGACCTGGCACGGGTAGGTGGGGCGGGGAAGGGAGGAGGAGGCACCCCGGGCTGGGATGGCTCGTGGCCAGTGCGCCACTCACCGTCCTTGGCTCGCGTTGCAGTCATAGTCTCGCTTTCTTAATTACAAAAGGAGTCCATATGCTCCTTCTGTAGAAAATCAGGTAACGTGAAAAGGCAAGGAAGACAATCCCTGCCACCCGGGGCTGGAGGCGATGGCTGGAGCACCGTGAGGCACTCCCAGGCCTGTGTGTGGCGGGGAGCGGTTTGCAGAAGCGGAGATCAAGCCGCGGCTCTTCTGCACCGGCCTTGCCGCTGAGCGGAGGGACCACCGCTCCGTGGCTCAGAGGCCACAGGCACTGTTCCCTTCCCTCGAGACCTCCGGGGGACAGAGCTCGGTGGTAGAGCTTGCCCAGCAGCACGAGGCCCTGGCTTCTGCCCCCCACCCCGCCACAGAAGAGGAGCGCTCCAGCCAGGGCGGCCAGCCCACGCCCCGCGTCACCCAGCTTCCTGGGCTTGCCTCTCGGGACCCGGTCTCCTGGTGGTGGCTGAGTGTGGCGCTGTTCTAGTCAGCTTTTTCACTGCTGTGACCAGAAGGCCCGGCGAGAACGGTGTCCCAGGAGGATGAGCTTATTTGGCGCTGAGGGTTCAGAGGCCCCAGGACAGAGACGGCTGGCCCGTCGCTCTGGGCCCGAGGCGAGGCAGCGCGGCGCGGTGGGGTTGCGGTGGAGGAAGATGCACCGGTCAGAAAGCAGAGGAGCCCTGCTCAGCCGCTCAGCGGGGACAAAAGACAGACCCGAAGCCACGGCCCCAGTGACCGCCCTCCTCCAGCCACACCCTGCCTGCCCCCAGTTCCCACCCAGTTGATCCGCACCGTGGCCTGATGCCCGCTTAGGCTCTCATGACCCACTCATGTCACCTCTGACCCTTCCTGCGTCGTCTCGCACGTGAGTCTCCGGGGACGCCTCACGTCTGACCCCTAACTGACGCCTCCCCAGTTTGCCAAAAGGGAAGGCACACGGGAGGATAGGCAGTGTTGTGAGTGCAGACCCCGCCCTGGCAGCAGGGCTGCGAGCAGTGCCTCGCAGCAAGGGCTGCTGGGGGACGCTGCCAACTGGGGTCCGCTGCTGGCTGGCAGCGCCATTTCCTTGAGAATCATCCAAGTTGTGTCAACAGTCTGTTCCTTTTCGTTGCCAAGTAATATTCTGCGGTGTGTATGTACCACGCTGTCTAACCACTTAACCCTCTGGTGGATATCGGGGTGGTCCTAAATTGGGGCCACTCCAAAGAAGCTGCTGAGCCTTGTGTACAAGCTTCTGCATGGAAATAAGCTTTCCTCTCTCTACCACCAAGCCACGCCCCCACCCCTGGCAGTTCCTTCTGCAGTTAAAAATAAACTTATAGCCGGGCGTGGTGGCGCACGCCTGTAATCCCAGCACTTTGGGAGGCTGAGGCAGGAGGATCGCGAGTTCAAAGCCAGCCTCAGCAATATCGAGGCACTTAGCAACTCAGTGAGACCCTGTCTCTAATAAAATACAAAAAAAGGGCTGGGGATGTGACCCAGTGGTCGAGTGCCCCTGAGTTCAATCCCCGGTACCACAAAAAAAAAAAAAAAAAAAAAGAACTTACCTCAAGACCCAGCAGTCACATGCACGGGCACCCAGCCTCGAGTCTCCATTGGCGTCTCCCTGCTGGCTGGTGGTACTGAAGGTCCCCCGGGCTTAGTCACCATGTGTGGCGAGATGCCTGTGTGTCTTTTTGCCCGTTTTCTAGCCTTTTTTCCATGGTGGGCTTTGAGGCTGCCTTCTCCCTCCTCCCTGCAGATCCGGAGTCGGGTGCGTGGAGTGCAGGCCTCCCGTGTGTGGTCTGTCTCTTCCTTCTCCGGGCGGCCTTTCACAGAGCAGCTGCGCGGTCTTGCCGAGGTGGACGGTTTCTTCCCCGTCGTGGGTCTGGCTTTGGTGGAACCCCTGAGTCTGAGCGCGCTGCTCCTGTGTGAGGACCCCGTTTCTCTCCGCTCCGTCTCCCGCCCGTGGACACCCTCTAGTTCAGCTGTGACCAGATGGCCAGGATGGCCCAGGCCCAGAGACCCCAGCTCACAGGACCAGCCCCTCCTCAGTCAACGCAGTTTCCACGGCCCAGACCCCTCTGGGGGGACGCTTGACTGACGGGGTCAGAATGAAATCAGCCCCCTCCACAGACACAGGGGCTTGCTGACCGCAGGCTGGCCTCGAGTCACCTGGGGTCCCCGCAGCCACACTCAGGTGAGGAGTGAGGGGCTGCGGGGCTCTCGCCGTCCTTGTCACAGGTGGGTGGTCAGGGCAGGTCTCCCTCGCCCGTCCCACACGCCACGTCCGCCTCTGGGTCGCCGGGCTCTGCCTGGGTCCTGCTCCTGGGGAGCCCCCTCCCTGCTCTGCTGTCTGCAGCCCCTCCCCGCCCCGTGGCTGCCTTGGGTTCACCTGGCCTCCGCCTCCCCCTCGGGAGTGGCCGCCTTGGGCACTGCCCTGCGCTCCTGCACACAGTAGGCACCCAGTGACTGTGTGCCGTCAGACAGGAAAAGAAGCCAGGCTCAGGGGTCTGCGCGGCTGCAGGACAGCGGCCCTGGGCGGTCACCTGGTCCCTCTGAGCGTGGACTCTCCGTCTGAGTCAGGCTGGTGGGTCGCCCTCCGCTGCGGCCTCCCGTGCACACCCCCCGGCGTCCACACTCCAGGTGTTCACTGCACACCTCAGTTTACTAGATGCGAGAGGGACCGCGTCCCTGTCAGAGGTGCAGAGGGCCAGAAAGCGAAGCCACCCTGTCTGTGACATCACATTGCAGGCAGAGTGTGGACAGCCTAGGGACACGGCCATTCATGTGGGGCCTGTTCCATCCTCCACAGTGGCTCTGGTGACGCCCCCGTCCCCTTGCTCACTCGAAGGGAAAGATCCGGAGGAATTACCTGGGGGTCAGTGGCCTCCCCAGGTAGGCCTCCCTGCCCGGGCGCTGGGACAGCCTCAGCTGTGGCCAACACCTCCTCACAGACCTAACCGCACCGCTGCGTGGGAGGCGCGAGGCTGGGGGGCTCAGGAGGGCACCCCTCAGAGTCGCGGCCACCTCCTGTGACCCCCGGCGTTTCTGTGAACGCTGCCCCTCCTGCCCTGAGTAGAGGGCTGTCCCTCTCCCGAGCAGCCTTTTGGTACTGACCCTGCACTCCGCCCCCAGAGCTGAAGGCCTGGCCTCTGATTTCCAAGGTGGTGGGTCCAATCCGTGACCACCAGAGGCCGAGGTCCACTCGCTCGCATCCTTGTCTTTCCGTTAGTTTGCAGACGGGCACGGCCACGGGACCCGCCCAGCAGGAAGGAGCAGGGCTGTGGTGGGGAGGGGCAGCCGGCCCTCGGCTCTCCTGAAAACCCCGGGGTCACAGCAAGGAACGGTTGGGTCATGCCAGCACAGGAGCCGGCTGACTGCATGGCCACAGTGGCCTTGTCCTGGCTGTGGGCTCCACAGCTATGAGTGGCTGGCCATTGACGCCCCCCTGATGGCCGCTGCCCAGAGGCACCAGGCCGAGCCCCTGGAACCCAGATCTGGCCGTGCAGCCTCCCCCAGGGGCAAAAGGTTGAAAGAAACGCGTTTCCTGCCTGTTGGACAGAGGCTGCGGGAACACCTCGAAGTCTCCTGGCGACACTCACCAGGGCTGCTGTGGCAGAAGCCGCGACCCAGACGTCCACGCCATCCCGGGTCTGCCCTGTGCGCTCTGGGCACAGCTGGCGGGCCTCCGCCCGGGGAGGGGGACCCCGCTCACTCCCCACATGCTGCCCAGGACCCTCGAGAGCCCCCGACGGGTGGCAGGCATGCGTCAGGTGGTGGCCACCCGGGAGGAGAGCCGGGTGTGGACGGGTGCTCCGAGCAGGGGGGGTGGCGACGCGTCCAGAGGCTTGCTGACTCTCGGCCAAGCGATGGGCCAGCAAGGAACGGAGTGGACAGAGGCCAGGAGCTGTCCCACAGGGGCACCTCTGGGGACTGGAGCTGGCCTCTCTTATGCTTGTAAGGACCTGGTGGCACTGGGCCCAGCCAGGTGATCTCCCAGTTAAAGGCCAGGTGACAGCAGCTGGTCCCCCTTTTCCCTGGAAGCCAGCACAGCACAGGCTCTGCAGGGGGGACACAGACACTTTGGGGGGCCTTTCAAGGCTGCTTGCACCAGGAATGCCACCCTGCCTCAAGCCACGTGTGACCACCCCGTGGGCGTGTGACCAGAGGAATCCAGATGCCGTCGCAGTGCCCCTTCCCAGGACAGGGCAGGAGCGCTCCCTTGGCCTCTCGTCCATCCATGTCCCCACTCCACGCCAGAGTGAGACTGCGGACAGTCCCAGGACCAGACCCCCCACGCACACACCACTGACTGGCCCGGGGGTGGGGGCGCTGCGGACCATCCCACCCGCGGACGCGCGACTCGATGAGTGCTGAGAGGAAGGTTTCCCCTGGCCTTGGACAGAGCCCGGTGCCGCTGGAGCTGGGGAGGGAGCAGCCCCCCTCCGCAGGAGTCTAGCTTACCCCTAGCGGGGCCTGGCCAGGGCGGGGAAGGGAAAATCCCTCTTCCTGCAATGTCTAGTGACAAGCTTAGCGTGGTGGCTGCAGGCCAAAGAAGATATTGAAAGGGCCCAGATCCATTGCCCAGACCAGGTGATGACGGTGAATCTGGAGCTATAAGGCAGCAATTGATTGACTTAAGCATGAGCGGCAGTCTTCAGGGACCCCGGGGGGACCCAGAGGGCTTGTAGTCCTCTCCTGGTGTGAGCTCGCTCAGAGGCCGTTTCCTAATTCTAGACTTTTTTTTTTTTTTTTTTTTTTTTTTGCCATCTAGGAAGCTGATAATGGGGGGGACGTATTTTTGAACCCAACAAGTTATGACTTCTTTGCGTTTTCCTTAAATTTGCTTTGAAACTGTAAAGTCGTCTTTTTAGCCCAGCTCTCTCCCCGTGGGTTGCAATCCTCCTGCCTCAGCCTCCCAAGTCCCTGGGATCCCAGGCGTGGCCACCAGGCCCAACCTGGTGACCTTTTTTTTTTTTTTTTTAATATTTATTTATTTGCTTTCGTTGTACACAATGCGTTTATTTGTACGTGGTGCTAAGGATCGAACCCGGGACGCACACGTGCTAGGCGAGCGCTCTACCGCTGAGCCACAATCCCAGCCCCATGGTGACCTTTTAATGAAGAGATGGGAAAGGGACGCAGCGCAGACGCCACCTTGCCGTCTCCAAGACGCCTGCCCAGTGCTCGCTCGTAACAGGGTGTCTAGGTCATGAAAGACGGAGGAGAGATGGGGTGCTGGGACCGGCGCGAGGGGCCCAAGCACACAACTAAATGCGGCACGTCCGGTGGAGCCCCGGGGGAGCAGACACCTGGGCAGGGAAATGGCGGGATTCGCCTGAGCCTGGAGCTGGGGGGCAGCAGCGCGCCACTTCTACTTTCTCAGGGGAAACGGGTGGGGGGTGTAAGACCCCAGACCATCTTTGCAACTCTTTTGTAAATGAAAAGACTTCATGCTAAAAGGATTGTGTGTGTGTGTGTGTGTGTGTGTGTGTGTGTGTGTGTGTGTGTAGTTTCTCAAAAGCTCAGTGGCCACGGCTTTTGCTCACCAATCCCCAGTCTGGGCAGGGCGGAGCGGAGAGGGCTCCCAGGCCTCGGCCGCCAGGCGCTAACCACCTGGGTGCTCAGCCAGGGCAGGAGGGCTGCTGTCCGCCGGGGACCCCGACAAGGCCAAGGACAGGGCTTTGTCGTCGTCGTCCCACGCAGACGCTCCTCAGGTGCTCCGGCTTCCCCACGGTCTGGTGCTGGTCCCAAGCTCGGGTCCAGTGCGCCCGACCTTGGTGTCACATGGCCTCGCTCTGTCATACCCCATGGACAGCCACCACTGTGCGTGGCCCAGACTCAAGGGAGGGGCCCAGAGCCCGGTCCCTGGATTAGAGGAGCGCGTCAAGAGGACGGGCGTGAGGGCCGGGCGGGGCTCCGTGGTGGAGGGCCGGCCCAGCACGTGCGAGGCCTGGGTTCAGTCCCAGCACCACATAAAAACAAACGAATAAAATAAAGATCCACCAACATCTAAAAACAATTTTAAAAGAAAAGCAGGAGGAGGAGGGATGGACGTCGTAGCGGAGCAGAATGGGGCTGACCTTTCCTCCTCGCGTGTGAACGTGGCGGCCACCTGAGGCCGTGACGCGGTCTCAGGATGGAGAGCAGGAGGAGACCAGAGCAGACCGTCCCCCCCGCCAGCAGCCCTCATCGACACCGCGAGAGGCTGCTCAGTGCCACCACCTGGAGGCGTCTGGACGCGAGCTCCGCTCGGTGGCTGGCTGTCCCCACCCCTCGGTCCTAGGCATGTGGCAGCTGTGCAGGGAGCCCAGGATGCTCCTAGAGCTTGTCCGCGGTCGGTGGAGGGTGCAGGGGTGACTCTGAGAATCCCCCCACCGGGCCCGGGGTCCAACCGCGGGGCAGCAGGAAGCCATGTCGGGGGCGAGCTGCGGTTTTCTGCCTGGAGCAGGTTTTCCACCTTTACACGCAGGTGCCACCATTGCCACCACCACGCCACGTGCCCTCAACCCGCTGCCCTGCGTGTCCCTTCCTAGGAGCCACAGCCCCTCCATCAGCCGCCCCTCCCTCCCCTGTGCTGGGCTCAGGAGGGTCTTGCTTCGACCTCAGATGCTGTTTGGGTCTGGGCTGAATGTGTCCTCTCTTGGGGACCCGGCAATGTCCACATGTCCCCACCTCCTTCCTAGCAGAGCTGCTGGGGTAAATACTTCATATCCCAGCCCTTCGTAATGAATGAGGAGTAGTTGTTGCAGTCTCCACTTTTGCACAACTTCAGGAGGTATCCTTAGTAGGGTGGTAGGAGGAGGGAGACCCTTTCTGCCCCTTCCTCCTCTTTACTAGCTGAAGGGTGGACGTGATGGCTGGCACTCAAGCAACCACCCTGGACCTTGAGATAAAAGCTATATGCAGAAGAATGCAGAACCGGAAGATAGGAAGAGCCTGGCTCTCTGATGACTTCAACGCCCAGTCCTTGTCTTCTGCTATGTGAGAGAAAACAGAACTATGTTTAAGCTACCATGGGTTCTGTCACTCACAGCTGATTTGATCCTAATGGACACAAGGATACTGGATGGAAATGGACTTTAAAAAGGATCCACAATACAATCTTGCTTTCCTGACTCTCTCTCCTTACAGAGGAGATAGTTAGATAATTAGATAATGACAATTTCCCTTTTTCTGTTCCTGAGTGTGCTCATCACAGAGGCACCCAAACCCAGCCAGCGTTGGTGGCTCTCCTCCTCCTTCCCGAATCGCCCCACCCTGATCCCACCAGCCTCTTTTGAGAGCCACACAACCCTGCTTCCCCTGGTGTGTGACACTGCTAGAGGCCGTGGGATTCGTCTTCAGTCAGGAAAAGCAATGGAATCAGCATATTTCCGCCTCGTGGGGAGAAAGTGGCTGCACAGGTGCAGTTGCTCTATGCTGCAGTCCCCTCCCACCCCCTGTGATGTGATTTCTGGGCCAGCGCTGGACGAACAGGGCCACCTGGCTTTCTCCCTCCTCTTCCGGGCCTCCCTGGCCCTTCATGCATTTTCATCTGGACTTACCACTCCTGCGACTCCTGCCCGTGAACAGCAGGATCACTGATGAAGCCATCAAGTCCAGCAAACAACTCTAACCTTTGAACCCCGGGCCCCAGTGGCACTGCGTCCCTCCCTTACACACCGCAGCCTGCGCGACTCCCCCCACCGGCCCACCCCCACCCCTCCATCCTTCTGCCCTTATTTGGTGAGTGTATTTGAAGACAAATATCTAAGAAACCAGATTTTCCATGACGTCTCACCTGTCATCTGAACGCAGTATCTTGGCCAGAAGGCCTTTTTATTTGTTTTTAAACAAATTAAGCAGATTTTAAACAGATTCCCCTGTTTCCAGGACCTGTATAAAACGAAACTCAGCATTAGTTATCTATTACTGCATAACAAATCACCCCCAAAACTTAGCGGTTTAGCAACAAGCCTGTGGCTCGGGCTCCCAGCCCCTTAGCTAAGTGGTTCTGCATCAGCGTCCGTCTCTCAGGAGGTCGCAGCCGAAATGTCAGCTCTGCCAACCAAAGCTGCACTGGGGCTGCAGGACCCACTTCCAAGATGGTGCACCCCTGCGGCTGCCGTTAGAGACCTCAGTTCCCCACCTCAAACACTGCTCCGGCCACGCATCTGTCCGTCTGTCCACAGGCTCCTTGAGTGTCCTCCAGGCGTGGTGCTGGCCTCCTCTGGGTGGAGGGGACCACAGGGAGCAGGCAGGAAGCCGCAGTGCCTTTTATGACCTCACCTTGCCCACCAGGGCTTCCTCCTCCTCTCATCAGAAGTGAATCCCTGTCTGGTCCACACGCAGGGAGAGGGGGACGAGGCTCCACCGTGTGTGCCCAAGAGTTTGTGGGCATATTTCAAGTTATTGGTCTGTCCTCTGGTCACAAATGCTTGACGTGTCTCCTGCAAAATAGGCTCACCCCTGCCAACAGTCCCCGCCATCAGAGCATGGCCTCCAGGCTCTGGTCCTGGGGAGGAGGAGCCTCCCATGCAGAGCCCCCCAAGTGCAGTCCTCCAGTTAAGGTCCTTTCCACCCGAGCTGCCAGCCAGGACCCAGGAGCCCATGCCACGGGCCCAGCACTCGGCAGGCCAGGTGTGGCACGGCCACAGCAACGCCACACCCCCTCACTCCTGCTGCAGCATGGGCACCTGGGTGACTCCACGCCTAGACACTGGACCGAGAAGCAAGGCCAGCTCCTGCCTGTCGTCCGAGTCCCAGCCTGTCACTCCGTGATGTGGCCGTGTGGGTGCTCCATGTGGACTGGACGTTGGGTCCCGGGTGTCAGGTGTGGTGTGCTCAGGCAGGGTGACGACCTCGTGACGCAGGGCCGCAGCCTGGAGGGAGCGTGTTCGGGTGTCTCGGGCTGGCCTCGGGTGTCTGGGGAGGGGGCGCGCACAGGCAGCGTGGCCAGCTGCGAGCGGCTGGTGCACGCAGGTGGGCGTGTGAGTCACCGGGCCCTTCCCCGGACTGCCGCAAGGGGACAGCTCTCAGGGTGGGGAGTGAGGGAGACGTGCTCGATGCCTGGGTCCCCGGGGTCGTCCAGCCCCAGGAGCCCCCCTCTCCTGTGGGCTCTGCGAGACAGGGGAGCCCTGCTGCCCCGGATTCACCAAAGCCCTGCAGCCTTTGCAGGAAGAATGAAGGTGTCCGCGCTGCTCGCGCCCGGGAGGACGCTGCAGCCTGGACGAGGCAGCCTCTCGCCCCGGCCTCTGCCCGGAGCTGGTCAGAGGCAGGAGGCCTGACGGGCACCTGGCCTCCCCTGAGGCTCCACCCTCTCCTGTGCCCCAGCCACGCGTCTGTCCGTCTGTCCAGCCCCCTGCGCTGACACGCCGCCTTCGGAGCCCCCCACCCACTTGTGGCCAGCCCACGTCGTGGTCCTGCCGTCCCTGCAGAGTGAAAGGCAGGGACAAGCAGGGTCCCGCCTGGACGGGGGCCTGCGCCTAGTCACTGGACCAGGGGCTGGAGTCCCCTCGGCTCCAGCCACAGTCAGCGTCCACCCCGCAGAACTCGCCACCTGCCCTCTCACCTCTCGGGCAGGTTGGGAGCAGGGACACGAGCAGGGGTCAGAGACGGGGTGAGGCCCTGACCCCCGAGTCTGCCTGGAGCCACGCGGCCAGCTCTGGAGTCCAGGGAGGTCAGTGTGGCACTTCCTGACCAAGGGTGGCCTGGTCAGGGGCTCCTGTCACCCACGTCTCCGCCCAGGGTGGAGTGAGGGGCACCGCCTCTGCGGCCACCCCGCCCCTCTCTGACCTCCTCCAAGGCCATCTTGAAGTGGCGGGAGGGAGGTGCCAGTCTGTCGGGCGGCACAGGCGAGCCCTCCTGGGGGCCACCTTCTCCCCGCAGAGCAGCAGAGGCAGGAGCAGCGGAGCCGTGGTGTCCATGACCACAGCTGCTTCCCGGCACCTGCCCGCCCCGCCCTGTGGCTCCCAGACCCACACCCAGGGGCCCCGGAACCGTGTGTTCCATCCGGATTTCATCTCCCAGAGGTGCTGCCCGGAGTGTCCCTCCCTTGCTCCCGGGGAACCGCTGCTGTGCTCACTGACCACCACCAGTGGGGCCTTTCGTGCCAATTTTTTTTTTTTTTTTTTTTTTGGTACCGGGGATTGAACTCAGGGGCACTCGACCACTGGGCCACATCCACAGCCCATTTTTGTATTTTATTAGAGACAGGGTCTCACTGAGTTGCCAAGTGCCTCGCCATTGCTGAGGCTGGCTTTGAACTCGCGATCCTCCTGCCTCAGCCTCCCAAGTGCTGGGGTTACAGGCGGGCGCCACCGCGCCCGGCTTCATGGCCAATTTTGAGGGGCTCAGGGGACGGCAGTGGGGAGGGTACCCAACGGCTCCCCAAGGCACGGAGCCGCCGGCCCCTCCCCTCACGTCCTTTCTCCGGTTCCTAAATACCAAGATATTCTGGTCCGGCCCAACTCCCCCAAGCCCTGACTCACGCGGCTGTGCCTGTGGGCAGTGTGAGGCGTCCGTCCCCCTGCCGCGTGAACTTGGATGGGCGGTGACACCCGCGAGGGCGCCAGGCTAGAAGCTGGCATTTGAGCTCGTAGCGACGTGGCTCCGCAGCTGTCTCTGGGGCTGAGCCGACCACAGCAGCCGTGCGGTGACCAGTGGCGTCAGCTCCCGCCGTCCGCTCTCGGCCCGAGGGGTGCCCCGGCTGCCTCTCCTGGGCTCCCAGGTGTCGCAGGCTCGGCCAGGCCCCTCCCGCAGCCCCCTGGTCTCACTCCGGAGTCTGGCTCCTCACGTCCTCCCGATGACACACCCCAGTGCCGTCCTCAGCCGGGCCGGGCTGAGGGACAGGAGAGCGGAGCAGGCGGCCGTGGAGGCCTGCCTGTGCCCAGCGCAGGGGGCCCTCTCCAGAGCAGGTGCCGAGACGAGAAGGGTCTCGGTCTGTGCTGCGCTGCTACAACAAAACTCCGCAGGCCGGGTCCTCTATGGCCTATCTGGAGGCTGGGCTGCGCCCAGGGAGAAGGCACCGGAAGCCCACCAGGGAGATGATGCTGCAAGGAAGACCCCAAAGGCAGCCGCCCTCCCAGGACGCCACTGCTCCTTACGGGGGGAGCCGTTCTGCTGATGGCAGGGCCCGCTCCTGGGGAGGAAACGTCACAGAGAACTTGCCCAATTTGACCTGTGACCTGGGCCACACAATCTCCGTCACCAGGGAGGAAGCAGGTCACTGCATCGAGCTCACGGGGATGGAGGGTCCAGCCCGTGGATCCCCAAAGGACCCTGGCCCTCCTTTCACCTCCTTTCCTCTTCCCCACCTCCCCAAATCTTAGCCGCCCTCAGCCAATAAGATGCTTCCTCCTGGCTTTTGGATTCTGGCCGGAGCGATGACTGAGTGTGCCCATCTGGTGGCCCTGGTGCCAGCCCTGGTGCCCAGCTGTTCCTAGGGAAGCCACCTCTGCTTCTGCTGTGGATTCCAGGGGCTGCTGGGGGCCACTGTCCCCTCTTCTGGGTGAGCCCCGGCTGTCTGCGGGCAGAGGAGGCCCAGCCCTGGCAGCACCTGCGCGGTACACCGAGGGCAGCAAGTTCCCCTCCGGCAGACCAGCCACTGGGCATTGGGCACCCTGGACAGCGCTGGCTCCTGTGTGCAGACCCGACAGCCCTAAGAGCTGCTGTCACCGCTGCTGCTGCAGCTGGTCACAGCCACCGTGAGAACTCCCGGTGGGCCTGGAGGAAGCGCTGCTCTGGCCCAGCGTGGCCGCCAGGCCCCGGATGGAGCGCCCTGCAGGGGGAACGGGGCCTCGTCCCCCACCGTGGGCCTGTCCCCCTGGCCACGTGGGTGACCTGCCAGCCAGAGAAACGGAGGAACCGGAGGTGGGACTCCAGCAGCGTCAGCCCCGGCGATCCCTGTCACAGAGCCAGATTCGTTCCTGAGCTCTTTGGGGCCTGCGTCCCCTTTCAAGGTGAGGGGCAAAGCTGCCCCCGCCGTGTGGCTGGTCAGGGCGGGGAGAGGTGGCACCCTGGTGGCCTTGGTGAGGCCACGGTGAGGGGTGTGAAGGAGACACAGCGTCCTGTCGACTCCCAGGCCGTTCTGTCCCCTGTCCTGGTGGCAAAGCCCCCCGCATTCGTGCCCAGTGCCCCGGAGCTGCCCTGGGCCCTCCCACACTCAGCTCCCGCCCGCGCTGGGCCTTGGCTCTGCCAGCACCAGGAGCTGGCAGGGGTCACCCGCACTGCCCCCTCGGGGCAGCTCGTCGAGGGCCACCTGTGAACCAGTGAGTGCCACTCGTGGTCCTGCCCACACAGTGGCAGTGTGTCACCAAGGCCCTTCCTAGCTCATCTCATTTCAGCCACCCAAGCCTCCAGGGGTGGGGGTGGCGGGGGACGGCAACGGACCCATTCCCCAGATGAGAAAACCGAGTCCTCTCAACCGCAGAGAGCAGAGCCCAGGCCCGGGACGGCCGCAGGGTGTGTGCAGAGGATCCAGGGCAGGTCGGGCCGGGCTGAGGGAGAGCGGAGCAGGGTCCGCCTCCCCCGGCCACGAGCAGGCGCTGGGCGTTCGGGGGCGTCCAGGGCTCCCGTGGGACTCTGATACCAGCTGTGGACACTCAGAAAAGAAGGACAGGCGCCCAGGCCACACAGGCTGTTTCTGGGCTGGTGGCCCCTGCAGCTGGCACAGGCTCCGCCGGCCTGGCCACGGAGGCTCGGGTGGAGGATGGGAGACGAGTCCAGGCTCCCGCCCTTTCCCTTCCCCAGAGCCTCTGCCTCCTCCACACCCCCAGTTTCATTGTCTGCAGCCCCTGAAGCCGGCGGAGTGTGCACAGGGAGGGTTTGAGTCGACTCCAGGGCAGCTGGAGGTGGGGAGGAGGAGCTTTGCCAACTCTCCAGGAACACCTGGGTCTCAGCCTCCAGGAGGCCAGGGAGGCAGGAAGGGGTGAGAGGGCTGGGCCATGTCCAGCGCTGTGCGCTGGGCCGCGCTCATCTCCTCTCTCCTGGGACACCTGAGACTTTGGGTGGATGCTCAACTGCCTCAAAAATAAAAACTAAAGGAAGAACGGGCTGGGGTGTGGCTCAGCAGTAGAGCGCTCGCCTGGCACGTGCGCGGCCCTGGGTTCGATCCTCAGCACCACATAAAAATAGATGAATAGAATAAATGTGTTGTGTCCAACTACAGCTAAAAAATAAAATGAAATAAAATAAAAACTAAGCCGGGCGCGGTGGCGCACGCCTGTAATCCCAGCCCTTGGGAGGCTGAGGCAGGAGGATTTCGAGTTCAAAGCCAGCCTCAGCAAGGGCGAGGCACTTAGCAACTCAGTGAGACCCTGTCTCTAATAAAATACAAAAAAGGGCTGGGGATGTGGCCCAGTGGTCGAGTGCCCCTGAGTTCAATCCCCGGTACCACAAAAAAAAAAAAAAAAAAAAAAAAAAAACTAAAGGAACAAAACAGTTCTTCCTTCCCTTTTCTTTACACTTCCAGGGCTTGCAATATTTAGGGGCTATTCACAGACTTGTTTATCCTTCAGTTCTATTTAGAATAGAAATTGCAGAACCCCAGCGCTTGACCCAGGGCTGCCTGTCATGGGCATATCTGACACTCTCTTCTCTACTAACTTCAGCCTGATTCATAGTGGAAACCATTCTCTGTTGCCCACCTGTGTTTAATAGCAGTACCTGTATGAGCACTTCATGAACACATTCTCCTTTTCAACATTATCTTTTTTTTTTTTTCATAATCAGAAATACATGTTCCTTTGTTCCCTTATGGCTTCTGGGTTTCCCCTGCTCAGGTTAAAGGAGTACGCTTCTAAAATGTCCTCTAAAGTTCTTTATTATTTTTACTGTAAAATCTTTACTCTGTCTATAATTCACTCCATCTGTAGTAAACCACCTGCCACCACACCAGCCTGGGGACTCAGCCCCGGGCACTGCTGTCCCCTTCTACCCAGACACCCCTGCCCTGCCCCTGCCCACCCCCGCCCCGTCCTGCCCTGCCCACCCCCCTGCCCCTGCCCTGCCCCTGTCTCCCCTGCCCCGGCCCTGCCTTGCCCTGCCCACCCCTGCCCCTGCCCTGACAGGACCTTAGTGGCTCACAGCCAGAACGCCCACCCTCACCCTCAGAGCCCACCCTGCTTATCTGCCTTGTCCCCCGGAGGGCCAGGCTGTGATCCAGCTGGCCCGCCACAGGCTGGGCTCCCTGTACAGCCCAGCACACAGGAGCCCCCTAAAGGTTCTTGTCACCTAACGGCCCTTCCTGAGCCTCAGAACTCGGCTCCAGCTCCTGGGGAGGGAGGGGACCCCACTCGTGTGCACACCCCGGGGCAGGACCCGCTCCCTGCGGTCCCCGGAGCTGCCGTCAAAGAGTGCAGAGGTGCAGGCGAGCTGAGGTGGCCTCGCGGGTCTCCTCCTTGAGGTCTGAATCCAGAGAAGTGGGGGCCTCCTGGAGGGGGCAGAGCCGGTGCCCGAGCTGCAGCAGCTGGCCTCACGCTGGCTCCCAGGGGACAGGCACCTGACGCCAGGGGCCAGGTAGGGAGCCCCAGCGGGGGCTGCGTGCCCCCAGGCACGGGCAGGGTGAGGCGCGTCACTAACAAGTGGAAGAGGCGGCTCCGCCCCAGGCTGCGGGCTCCCCCTGGGCAGCGAAACCGCGTTTTACCGTCCGAACGCTGAAGAACAACGCCGAAGAAGCGCTCGGAGCAAGCGTGGAGTGGAGAGTGGACAGCTTTATTGAAAGGACAGCAAAAGACTTCCCCGAGGGAGAAGGGGACCCGGAAACCAGGACTCCAAAGGGCGGAGAGGCCTTCTCCCTTTTATATCTGAAATCTTTCTTTGTTCCTTTCATGTTCTCTATCTCTGTCCTGCCTGGGACAGGAATGTCAAAAAGATGTGACACCGGAGGGCCCATGGTGGGTGTGGGATTTACGGGAAGGGCTTAGGGCTGGTTGATGAGCACCTCCGTTTGCTGGAGCTGTTTCGCTAACATTCCATGAGATGGGCCCTAACTTGGCAACATGAACCGTCTTCTCTCCCTCAGAGCTGCTCTGTGTTTTTCCAGGATTCAGGCTGACTCCATTTTCCTTATGGACTCCATGCTCTTTATGAAACTCGTCGATGTTAGACCCGATTTGCCTGACGACACTCACTACCTAGCTTTAAATCTGGCTTCAGCAGGAGGACCCCAGGGGGACAGGCTGAAGGGCCACAGGGCATGCAGGAGTGGCCCTGCCTGGGCACCCCGAGGGCTTCCGGGAAGACAGGCGGGCTTTGAGCAAGAGGCGCGAGGGTGGCGCACACCACGGAGACCAGCGGCAGGGCCCAGAGCCACAAGTGCCTAGTGGGCCAGCAGCCCCTGCCTCCCGCCACCTCCCGGCAGAGGAGCCGGAGCCTCAGCGCCAGAACCTCAGCCAGGTCAACGTGGCTTCGCAGGGCCACGGTCTGCTGGGAGGCCAGCAGAGCCAGGCCCATGGGTCAAGGCCTCTCCCAGCTGCCCGCATCCGTGACAGACTTCCCTGGCTCTGGAGGGCTCCGAGCCCTCCACGGGAACCCAGACGCAGGTTTCTCCCCCTCACAGGAGGCCTCAGGCTGAGGGTCTCTGGGGGGGGGGGGGGGGGGGGGGGGGGGGGGGGGGGGGGGGGGGGGGGGGGGGGGGGGGGGGGGGGGGGTGAGAGGAGGCCCCAGCCCCTCCGCACCTTGGCGTCTCCTAAAGCAAAGCGCAGCTGTCCAGGCAGGGCCTCACGCTCCCCGGCCAAGCACCGTGTCCTGAGGACTTTGCCACGTCCCTGCAGCTCGGGGCGCAGGGCCCAGGGGCAGGAGGCAGGTGCTTTTCAAGCTTTCCGGGGGGTTCCTGCCCCTCTCCAGGAACCTTGGCCCTGAAGGATGACAGCCAGTCGACGCCCCCTCACGCCTGACACGGCCTTCCTTCTGTTACAGTGTCCAGCTACAAAGACCTTGTCTCGAAGGACCGCCTCCCCCGGGAGCTGGGTTTTCTCGGAAGCTCCTGTAGAAACCGGCAGTCCTGGTATGTGCAGGGGAGGCCGGCGACGTGGTTCAGCTCACCAAGCCCCTGGAAGTCTTAGGTGATCAAAGGCATCCAGGAGGGCAGAAGCCAGAACAAGCCCAGGGGACAGAGGCCAGTCTGGCCAGGGGTTGGGGAGAAAATCTGGGCTGGGAGTGAGGTGGGAGCTGAGGAGCCATGCCTGGGGGCCCAGGCAGAGGACGCAGCTCACCTGCCCTGGGGACAGAATGCAGGTGGGAATTCAGCCCTGAAGCAAGGGCTGAAGTGTGAATGGGAGCAGGACCTCCAGGGCTCCTGGGTGGTCCTCCTTTCACCTGATACCTCTTCATCTTCCCACCCACTGTCCACTGGCGGTGAGGCAGGTAGATAGACATGGCAGCTCAGTGTTCCAAGACAGAGGTGGGAGAAGTGGAACCAGAAATGAACACGTTATGGCTTCCACCATGGCCTGCTGACCTGAAGCAGTAACTGCCCCCACCCCAGATTAAGGGAAGGGGACATAGACCCTCTCCTTTCAATGGGAGAAGTTTATATAATTTGTGACCATCTTTGATCCACCACAGTCACGGAAAGGACAATTAGCCATCCGAAGGGCTCTGCTCCATGCGGCGACTCAGAGACCCAGGACAGGAGGGCTCTGCTCCACACAGTGACTCAGAGACCCAGGACAGGAGGGCTCTGCTCCACACAGTGACTCAGAGACCCAGGACAGGAGGGGACAGGAGGGCTCTGCTCCACACGGCGGCTCAGAGACCCAGGACAGGAGGGCTCTGCTCCACAGAGACTCAGAGACCCAGGACAGGAGGGCTCTGCTCCACAGAGACTCAGAGACCCAGGACAGGAGGGCTTTGCTCCACGCAGTGGCTCAAAGACCTAGGCTAAAGCTGCTCTGCCATTCTCTTCCTGATATCATCAAGGGTGCCCTGCTGTTAACATCCTGCTGGCAGATGCTAGGGACAAGAGAGCAGGGAGGATCACACAGGGGGTTATGGGCCAGTCCTAGAAGTGGCAAATGTCACTCCAGGCACTCTCCATGGTCAGAACTCAGCATGTGGCTCCACTGAGCCCAGGAAGGAAGGAAAGGCCCACAGCTGTGCACCTGAGGAAAGGGACACAGGTGGCAGGTGTGGCCAACCTCCGAGGAACAGATGGCTCCACCAGCAGACAGGTGCCCGGCCCCCCACTGGCAGCCCTGCTGGGCACCTCCAGTCCTCCAGACACATCTGAGCCTGTGGGGCTGCGCGGGGGTCTGCACCCTCCATGGTGGCTTGTTTGTTGTGGTATCTGCCATCCCCCCCACCCCCGCTTTTTAAAGGGAGCCGTCCCTCTGTGTGCGGGAGGCCTTAGGTGCCCCTGCTGTGTATTTCACGGCTCCCCGTTGGCCACAGCTAAGGGGACAGGAGCGGCCAGGCCCCTGCTGGTCTCTGGCCCACAGAGGCAGCTGGCGTGAGAAGCTCTGCGTGGGTTAACTAGAGTCTGGAGCTCGGAGGGAGCGGCGGGAGGGCTGGAGGGGAAGGGCGGGAGGGCCCAGGAGTTCTGATAAGAAGCCGAGACAGCCCCGGCAGCCCAGGGACGTGGAGGCCCCACTCCTGCTCCACACTCTCAGGTCCCAGGGAGAACAAGAGCCTGTCCCTCTACCCTTGGAAGTTCTTGGCTGGGGCCCATCACAGACAGATTAAAAAGGGAAGCACATTCGGGGCTGGGGTTGTGGCTCAGCGGCAGAGCGCTGGCCTCACACATGCGCGGCCCGGGTTCGATCCTCAGCACCACGTAAACATAAATGCATCACATTGTACACAACTAAAGCAAATAAATAATTTTTTTTTTTAAAAGGGAAGCACATTCAGAGTGACTGGCACTCGCTGCACGCCACAAAGGGAGGCTGCGTGAGGGAAAGGGGACCCAAGGAAGCCACGGTGCCATTTACACCCTGAGTCCGGCAGAGCATAACACAACAAGACGGGGGCTGCTGGGCTTCGTCGGGGAGAAACCCACCAGGAAGACGGGCTGCTCGTGCAGGTGTTTGAACAGGATTCCTCGTGTTTTTTTTTTTTTTTTTTTTTTTTTTTTTTTTTTTTTTTTTTTTTTTTGGTACTGGGGATTGAACTCAGGGGCACTCGACCACTGGGTCACATCCCCAGCCCTTTTTTTGTATTTTATTTAGAGACAGGGTCTCACTGAGTTGCTAAGTGCCTCTCCATTGCTGAGGCTGGCTTCGAACTCGCGATCCTCCTGCCTCAGCCTCCCAAAGTGCTGGGATTACAGGCGTGCGCCACCGCGCCCGGCTTCCTCGTGCCTTTTGGTGCAGGCAGGATGTGCCCCCCCCGCCCACCGCCCCCGGTGGGAGATTTGCTCTCCTGCTCTAGGAAGGAAAAGAGCAGGTCAGAAGGCCCGACGTGCAGCCGCTGTGTGTGTGTGTGTGTGTGTGTGTGTGTGTGTGTGTGTGTGGTCATTGCCTTTAGTTCGGTGGGGGCAGGTGGCACACTCCAGGTGGAGCATCCTGCCTCCCTCCTGTCCACCCCCAGCAAGAGCCCACCGGGTCCTCATGAACCAAGAGCACGGAGCTGCCTGCGCTGGAGAACCAGCCCGGGGCCGGGGCGGCGAACCTTGTGCGAGGAGCCTGCCCTGGGTCTCGGGGCAGAAGCTGAGCTGCCATCATCGTGCAAAGTGGCCCCCAGAGGTCGTGTGAGCAAACGGATGTGGCCGTGCGCCAGTGACACTTCACAGACACGGGAATTGAATCATTTAACATCTGTACATGTCAAGAAATAGTATTCTGGGGCTGGGGTTGTGGCTCAGCGGCAGAGCGTTCACCTTGCATGTTCACCTTGCATGTGCGCGGCCCGGGTTCGATCCTCAGCACCACGTAAGAACATAAATGCATTGCATTGTGTACAACTAAAGTAAATAAATAAATATTAAAAATTAAAAAAAAGAAATAGTATTCTTCCTTTGATTGTGTTTAAAAATAGAAACCCGGGGCTAGGGTTGTGGCTCAGCGGTAGAGCGCTCGCCTAGTACGAGCGCGGCCCCGGGTTCGATCCTCAGTGCCACGTACAAATGAAGGCTTTGTGTACAACTAAAACAAATAAAATAAATATTCAAAAATAATAAAAATAGAAACCCATTCTTAGCCTGTGGACCATCCAGAAATGGGCAGGGGACTGGACTCGTCCCACGGGCCCCGGTTTGCAATAGCTCCTCATAAGGGCCAACTGGGCCGGGTTGTTTGGTCAGCGAGCACCTGGACCCCTCCTGGGCCTGCAGAGCCCCCCCTCTGAGGCAGCGCCACCTCCCCCGGCACAGCTGACCGTGGCCTGAGCCCAGACAGCCCCAGCAGCGCTGCCTCGACCTCGACCCCAGGGCTGTGGGGAACCTGCCCTGGTTATGGTGACGGCCGAGGCCAGGAGTGACGGTGCCCCAAGAGGCTGTGTGGGGCTGGTGTCAGTGCTAGAGAAGCATGCAGCAGAGATAGTGGTGGTCTCCAGGCCATTCAGCCGGCCATGTTCTTCCCTCCCAGCTTCAGGGCTGAGCTGAGTCTTCCCAACACCCGAGATCCCCGTGCCCTCCTAGTGAATTCATTTTCTGCTTAAATCAGCTGGAAACTATTTCCATTGCTTACAAATAAGAGCCTGCCCGTCGTTGGAATTTCTCTTCCTGGTTTTCTCTAGTGAATTTGCAGGGCAATAAAATGTGCTATAAAGTTCCTTTAATAAGTTTTTTTTTTTTGAAGAATCATTGCATAAATAATACATGTTCACTATTTTAAAAAGCGAGAAATAAAGAATAACACAAAGAAGGAACAGAAATTCCTCAAAATCACAACAACCAAATATAAGCACAATTATTGTCTTGATGCAAATGCCCCCAGCCATATATGGATTCTTTCAATTAAAAAAATAATGGAATCAGCGGGCTTAGTGCCGCACGCTTGCCTGTGATCCCAGTGGCTCAGGAGGCTGAAGCAGGAGGATCACAAGTTCAAAGCCAGCCTCAGCACCTTAGCAAGGCCCTAAGCAACTCAGTGAGACCCTGTCTCTAAATAAAGTACAAAATAGAGCTGGCAATGTGGCTCAGTGGTTGAGTGCCCCTGAGTTCAGTCCCTGGTACCCCACACTAAAAAAAAATCAAAGTAGAGCAATGCACACATACACACAAAAAAAATGGGATCAGGGCTAGGGTGTAGCTCAGTGGTAGAGTGCTTGGCTAGCATGCATAAGGCCTTGGGTTCCATCCCCAGCACTGCAAAAAAGGAGAGGGGTTAAACCAAATATAGATAGATAGATAGATAGATAGATAGAGGTAAAGATGCAGATATACACACACTAACTAGCCTGTAACTGGCTGCTCACACTTACCAGAGTGTCGTGAGCATCTTTCAATGGTAATAAGCAGATTTTCCCATCATTTAAAATAACCACCTGGCATTCCATCACATAGACCACCCCTCACCCCCCACCCCCGCCCAGCTCACTCTCTTGTCCCATTAGCACATCCATAGGTGCAGGAACCCCGTTTGGGGAGATGGCTAAGATTGCGGTTGACTACGGGCCATGGAGATGTTTGGGCATTGCCGCCTTCCGTAGTCTCACGGGACTTGGCTCAGGATCTCGCGGGACTTGGCCCGGGATCTCGAGGGACTTGGCCCGGGATCTCGAGAGACTTGAGCCGAGATTGCTGATCGGGTCTGCGCCATTTGGTGTGTTGGTTTTGGTGGTGTGTGTGGTGCGTGTTAAAGTCGTTGTTAGAGCCAAAGAGAAAAGTTATCAGAATAAAAAGCCTATTTCCAGTTCGCCTCTGAACTTCTTTCCGCGGCTTCGTTGCTCCAAGTGGCCATCGCTTCAGGCGGTAACACATAGGTTGTCTCAGTTTGCCTTATGAGAAACAGCACTTAGATAAATATCTGTTCTGGGCTAATTGTGTGTTCCCCAAAGTTCACACAACTATTTGGAGAGAGGCTCTCTAAAGAGGTACATCACGTAAAATGAGGTCCTACAGGTGGCCCCAGTCTGACTGGTGTCCTTATGATGGGAGGCAGTTAGGACACAGACCACGGAAGGACACAAGAAGATGGACAGCTGCAGGCCACAGAGAGGCCCTGGAGAGAAGGAGCAGCCAGGCCCTGGAGAGAAGGAGCAGCCAGCCCCTGGACCTCGGGCTTCCAGCCTCCAGAACTGACAAGACAAATTTTGTGGTGAAGTGCATGCTCCCTGCTGTTGTGTTAAGTCGTGGATTCATTTTTTTTTTTAATTCATTCTTAATTTTTCCTTGGACTGACATCACAAAGTGGGATTCCTGGGTCACAGTGTATGGACTTTTCAGAAACTTTCTATTTTGAAACAGTTATGGAATCATAGGAAGTTGAAAAAATAGTACAGATTCCTCTTCCCCTTCTCCCGGCCTCCCCTGCGGTAACGTCTTGCCCAGTTCTAGCCAAGGCCAGGAGACCAGACCAGTCCTGCCACGGCACCAATGCCCGCCCCAGGGTGTGCTTCTCACACACCCTCAGTAGATCCATGCCTCAGTATTTGGCTGTTTGATGCTGGCGTAAATGTCTCTCTCCATTTCATTTCCTTTTTGTTTCTGGAATAGGGAAACTGGGGGTAACACTTGTGTCCAGCACTGTTACTAAATTCACTTAACAATTCTGGCAGCTTGTAGATTTCTGTTGGATTCTCAACGTGTACAGTTTCATCACCTGTGAAGAATGGCTGGCGTTGTTCTTTCTTCATATTATGCTGGTCAGGACCATCAGGGGAATAGAAGCAGCAATGATGGTGATCATTGTTTCACTTCCAGATTTGAGATGGGGGAAGGAGTTTAACCTGCCACTAGATGTAATGTTTGCCGTAGATTCTTAGTCAATATTGTTTATCAAATGAAGGAAGTCCTCTTTTATTTCTGGTTTTCTAAGAACTCTTTTGTTTTATCAAATGAATGATGTTTAATCCTATCAGGTAATTTTTCTCCATTTATGGAGATGATCATATGATTTTTCTCCTTTATTGAGTTGAAGACTTTTGAGGGCTAAGCCAACCTTGCATTCCTGAGGTGACTCTTTTGCTGTGATACTGTGTTACTTGACTAGTGTCCTGCTGAGGACTTTTGTATCCCTTTTCATGAGAAGGAGTGACCCAATATTCCTCAGTTGTAATGTCCTTAGCTGGACTTGGCATCAGGGTCGCACTGGCCTCATAAGACAACTTGGGGAATGTCCTTTCTTCCTGTACTCTGGGGCATTTGGTGTGAGGTTATCTCTTCCTTAAGTTTATTTGCAGAATTCACCAGTGAAGCCATACGGGCCTAAAATTGTCTTTGCAGGTAATTTCTAATTTTGGATCTGATATCTTTAATAGACTTTTTCCCCCCTTGGGACAGTTTTGGTAAGCCATGTTTTTTAAAATGCTTTGTCTTTTTCATTATATGTGCAGACTGATCGGCAGAGGGCTTTCCTGCTATCTTCTCCCACTGCCATTAAGCCTCAGGTCCTGTGTGATCCCCAGAGGACCCTGTGAGAGGCGAGGTGCTCCTCTTTCTGTAGGACCCTCTGTCTCAGCACCCACCAAGTCCTATCTGCACACCCCACATATGTGCCAGGCTTGCCACCGCCCCGGCCTGGCTGTGAACCCCCAGGAACAGGGAAGGGGTGGAATCCACTGCCCAGACAGACTCGCAGTGGGCACCGTGGAGCTGGGGCCAGGGTGGACGGCTGCGCTCAGGATCCCAGGACCAGCCCCACTGGTGGCCGGGCCTGTGAGTGGGCCCGTGAGCAGCTTTGCGGGGAGCTTTCCGGCACTGTGGCCCTGAAGCACCCGAGGGCTCCCCAGGTCCCCAGCAGGGAAAGTCATTGATAGATTAGTCTGGGTGAAGATTAATCGATAATTTATGCTGATGTTTTCCCTCATGTCGCAGAGCAGCCTGTTTTGATATGCTCTGACAGGGTCAGGCACACCGTGGTTTAATTAAACCTGATACAGAAAATTAAAAGAAAAAAAAAAAAAGAAAAAAACCACCAACCCCCGGGCGATTGGTCACCAGAGATGGCCTCAGTGTGCAATCAATGAGGAGGAACAGGGCGGCCGCGGGTGGGGAGCAAGTCCAGACTCCGCAGACGCCCGCGCAGCTGCCCCGGCCGGCTGCCCACGCACGCACGCGCATATTGGCATCTCCTCACCGTGGCCTTGCAGAGGCGGCCACCTGCGCGTGATGATGGATGGTCTGTGGAGGCCAGGGCCGCCCAGGCCCCGCCGAGGAGCCAGGATGCTACACGGAAGTCCTCCAGCCGCCACGGGAGCAGCCCCTGAAAACTCAAGGTCGTGGCCTTCCTGGCAAGAGGGAGGCCTCAGCTTGCAGGGGGCCCTGGGGTCTTCTCCCCTCAGGGCTCCCGCAGGACTGGCCTGCTGGACCCCGGCAGCCGGGGCAGCCCCAACACCACCCTGTCCCCGGTCTACCTCAGTACACCTCAAGTCCTGCAGGCCGCAGTCCCCTCCCTCCCTGAGGATCCGAGGGCCCTGCACCCCCACATACAGCCCCTTCACTGTCACCATAGTGACCATGTGCTATGAAGGCCCCTGTCTGGGCCCCTTGCCCCAAAGTGGACGTTGAATTAAGTCACAGGTGAGACCAGAGCTGGACTGCAAAGCCCTGGAGGCCAGGGCCAAGGTTGTGGGGGGCCCGGTCAAAACCCGCCTCAGGCCGGGTGCGGTGGCGCACGCCTGTAACCCCAGCGGCTTGGGAGGCTGAGGCAGGAGGATCACGGGCTCAAAGCCAGCCTCAGCAACTTAGCAAGACCCTGCCTCTAAATAAAATATAAAAAGGGGGCTGGGGACGTGGCTCAGTGTTTGAGCACCCCTGGGCTCACTCCCGGTGGGGTGCCGTCACGCAGGGAGACCGGGGCTGCGCTCTCGGGTGTGCCTCCTTCGTGCTCCCAGCCCTGGCCTCGCGCCCTCTTCCTGCACGAGGCCCTTCCCCGGGCTCTGGGCAAGGCAGCAGGTGTCCCCCGCGGAGCCTGCCCCACCCTGGAAGCCCAGGGACCCCGAGGCTGCAGAGGAGCTGAGAAGAGCCCGCCTCACGCCGCTGCCCCTCACGCCGCTGCCCGGCCCTGGCGCCGCCCCACCTGCCCCTTCCACCGCTGGCCTCTGCACCTTCGCCTTCTTTAAAACATGTTTCTGTGGTGAAATGTGCATGGAACTCGGCGTTGTGCCGTTTTAAGGTGTGGCTTCGGGGGTGCCCACACGCTGCCGGGCAGCCTCACCTCCACCATGCGGCACTCTTTCTGTCTCCTCAGCAAACTCCACCCCCCCCCAGACGCTGACTCAGCCCCGGCGCCCTCCATTCCGCTTCCTGTGTGTGAATCCAACTGTCCCAAGCCCCCACTTGTGCCTGGCTGAACTCACCTGGCAGGATGTCCACGAGGTTCTCTGTCCTAGCAGATGTCGGAGTCTCCTTCCTCTTCAAGGCTGAGTAGTACTCCATTGCAGGACGGGACACTTCCCTCTGCCCATTCACCTGTCGATGGACGCCTGGGGCACCCACCTTTGGGCGATTATGAAAAAGGCCGCTGTGAGGATGGCCGTGCCAACCTCTCTCCAAGTCCCCGCCTGCAGTTCTTTGGGGTATTTACCCAGAAGCAGAATTGCTGGATCAAACGGCGATTCTGTCTGATTTTTCTGGAGTGTCTCCTCCCGGCGGTGGCTCCGGTTTCCCTTCCCGCCAGCAGCGCCAACTTGCCCCTTTGCCCACGTCCGTCAGCCTTTGCTGATTTGCTTTTCCATAGCAACCATCCGGCGTGTGCCTTCTCTCCTGATTCCGTGAGGCCTGCTCCTTCCTCGAACCCTTCCCAAAGCTGCTTTCTGTGGCTCGCGCCCAGCGACCCCTGCTGACCCACAGGATCCGATCCTCAGAACCTGAAGGAGCCCCTCCCGTCCCCGGCGCTCACCACGGGGTGCAGAGGGCAGCTGCCCGCTCCTGTGCACAGTGGGACGGGCGGGCTGCGGCGGGAGCAGACCCTGCCGGGAAGGAGCAGCCAGCTGAGCGCCCAGGGAGGACTCTTGGCCCAGATTTGGTGACCACAGTCCCTGCAGAGCACTGGGTCACAAGGGTGCAGACTGAGACCTGGTCCCTCCTCCATGACGTCGGGAGGCAGAGACACTTGGGGTGACACCACCCTCCTGCACTTCCTGGTATCAGACCCCATCTCCCAGCTGGAGACGGAAGATGCCAAACACTTGCCTCCCCAGGCTCGCTCGCTCGCAGGCCTGGGCAGGTGTCCCAATTCTGTCAACTGGGATCTGAGTTCTGTTGGAGGCCTCTGAGAAAATGTTGCCTCCCTGACGAGAAGAGTATAAGATAGCATCTCCCCCTCCCTCCCTATGAACCTGACTGTAAGATGTGATGCTTAGAACCATGGCAGCCGCCTTGGCACCATGAGGGGAGCCCCTGCTGGGGAAGCAGAGAAACAGGAAGATGCTGGGCCCTGGCTGTTATCACAGAGCGGCTAGGGTGACTTTGAGTTTCCTGTTGTGTGAGAGAAACTAAGCCCCTATCACTGAAGTCACTTTCCCCTGGAGTTTCTATAACGTGCAGAGGAAGTCATGCTTTGTGATGTGATAAGGCTGATATCAAAGAATCACGTATATAAACGGGAATCTCTGGCTGGGCTGCACCTGGTGAGGGAGCAGAGCCTGGTGCACCTCACAGGGCTAAGGCCTGGTCAGAGAGGCCAGGGCAGCCTGTGGAGAAGGTGGCCACGTGCAGATGGCGCCCTAGACAGCGCCCGGTGGATGGAGTGGACGGTCCAGCGCCCTGGGGCAGCCTGGCAGGAGAAGGGGGGCCCGTCAAGTCCCCGACGCCGGTCTTGGCCCGCCAGCGCCCCGGGGTGCGTGACCTCAGGAAAGCCGTATCCTGTCTCGGCTCCGCTTTGCTCATCTGCAGTTGGGGGCCGCACCCTCCTGTGCACACTGGAACCCGGGGGTCCCGGGCCTGACCCAGCCAGGGGCTTGTGCCCCAGAGGGAAGGCCAGAGCAGCCGGCGGGCCCAGGCAGCCTGTCTCGGTGGTGCCTTTGGTTGTCGTGGGTAAAATGGGGACCCCAAAAGAGAAGTCCACGCAGAACCCCAGAATCAACCTTCTTTGGAATTGGGGTCCAGAGATGGAACAAAGGTCAGATTCTGAGAGGAGGCCATCTGGGTCAGTGGGCTGCGTCCTCGTGTCCTCGTGAGCAGAGGGGAGGGCAGAGACACGGGCCCCACCCAGGGCAGGGCGAGGGGACAGGCCAGTCCTGGAGTGGAGGGGCCACCAGCCCATGAAGACGGAGTCCAGCAGCCACTGGTAGCGGGGAGAGAGGCACAGACCGTGTCCCCACAGGTAGCCAGAGGACGGCCGCTGCCGACACCTGGTCTCCGGCTCTGCTGAGAAGATGACCCCAGCACAGCCCGGGCTCCGGCCCGACCGCCTGCCCCCGTCCTTCCCCCTGCCCATCGATGCCCCCGAAGTCAGCAGTGCCAGCGGCCCCACCCGCCCCGGAGTCCCTGCCTGTCCCTGCTGGAGGCACGAGGCCTGGGCCAAGCTACACGGGACAACCCGCTCAGGAGCAAGTCCCCGTGTCCTCACGGCCAGCTTGCCTGGCACCACCATGGTGGCCTGGCCGAGGAGGGGGCACCTCGTCAGCCCCCAGGAAGCTTTGATGTCATGGCTGGGACCGTCCCACACCCAAGGTGACCTTCTCATGACAAATGCAGCGCAGCCATCAATTATTCACACCGATCATCTCGGAATGCGCTCAGAACACGCCGGGCTTTCTGTTGCCACCCCTCCCCCGCCTTTAAAGACATTTGTCACATCTGCGCCTGGCAGAGCCACAGAGACCGGGCACTGGGGAGGGGCGGGCACAGCGCCACGGGCTGCTCCGACTCCCGCGAAGGGCTCTCGGCGGCCACATCTCCGTGCAGAGAGAGCTGCCGGCCGCCGCCGGGGCCTTTGATTCCTCCCTGACAGGGCGCTGACGGATTGATCTGGCGCCACATAATTCATGAGCCCCGGAGCAGCCGCGGGTTCCAAGCCTCTTGCAGGCACGGAGGAGGCTGGGCCAGAGAGGAGGTTCGGGGAGTCGCGACAGCCACGCCTTCGCTGCTGCTGCAGCTGCCCCAGGAGAGGCTCCTCCTGGGGTACAGGGGCTGGGGCAGGCGGTGATCGCGGGAGGGCACTGCCCCGCGTCCAGCACATACCACCAGCTGGCTGGCCGGGGACAGGAGGGGCTTCCGCCTGAGCCCGGCTCTCTCCAGGCAGAAGCGCGGGCGAAGCCCCCAGGGCAGGCCTTCCCTGCGCGGGGAGCCTTTTCCTAGCACATCGCCTGCCCTGCCTTTCCGCTGGGCTCCCTGGGGAGGTCCGCCATCTCCCCCGGGCATGGCCCAGGCAGGGTCTCCGAGCTGGTTCCCACTCTGGGCTGGAAGAACCACCAGGATCCAAACCACACCAGGAAGCACAGCAGAGAAGCCCTTTCAGCCTCGGACCCGTGCAACGCGGGACACGGGTCCCCAGGTCCGGCAAGAGGGCCTTGCTGTGTCACCCACCAGGTCTGGGCTCCTGGGCTCCTGTGACACGCCTGCCTCAGCCTCGTGGAGGCTGGGATGACAGGTGCACGCCACCTCCCCAGCCACCTACAGCTTCAAAAGGACCCCCCTGACCCCTCCAGGGATTCAGACTCAGTCCTCGTCATGACCCACGTGGCCACTGCCCAGGACCAGGTTCCTGGGGAGAGGCCCGAGCCCTGCTCCATGCTGTATTCCACAGAAGCATGGCTCGAGGTGCTTTTGCAAATAATTGGATGGCTTCTTTTTCCATCATTTCTGTCGGTCAAGAATATTGATTTTTTTCTCATAGTATTTGTGTTGATGGATTTTTTTTTTCAAATTGTAAAAGTAATGCACATATCAGTGTTTTAAAAATACATATACATTACATGCCAATATAAGTGGGGAAAAGAAAAGTTGAAGGAATGCTCTTCTCCACATGGCCTTCACTCAGAGGTGACAAAGTCCAGCACACTGGCCCGTGTCTGCCCAGGACGTGGTGAAAGGAACGGAGAGACGTCCTGTTATATTTTGCTTGATTTTTTAAAATATTTATTTATTTGCTTTAGTTGTACACAATGCAATGCATTTATGTTTACGTGCTGCTGAGGATCGAACCCGGGCCGCGCACGTGCCAGGCGAGCGCTCCACCGCTGAGCCACAGCCCCAGCCCGCTTGATTTTTTTATGGTGGTAAAGTCACGTGACACAAACATCCCCTCTCAGCCAGGTCTGGGAGCACATTTGGTGGCACTGGCTATCATTAGTGTTGTGCACACACTGCCCATCTTCAGCGCTTTCTCGTCTTCCCATACAGAGGCCTTGCCCGCTGGACAGACTCCGTTCCCCACCCCGAGACCCTGGAAGGACAGCTGTAGTTTAAGGTAGGGGGTAGGGGAAGGACTCCTCACTGCTTTATTCTTTTTTTTTTTTTTTTTTTTTTTTTTTGTGTGGTACCAGGGATTGAACTCAGGGGCACTCGACCACTGGGTCACGTCCCCAGACCTTTTTTTTTGTATTTTATTAGAGACAGGGTCTCCCTGAGTTGCTAAGTGCCTCGCCATTGCTGAGGCTGGCTTTGAACTCACGATCCTCCTGCCTCAGCCTCCCAAAGTGCTGGGATGACAGGCATGCGCCACCGCGCCCGGCTGTTCACTGCTTTATTCTTGTGAACTAGCTGCAGGCCTAAAAGTAAGCAGAGATCTGATGAAGACACACGAGACCTCTGCACCAGAGCCTACAAAATGTCACTGAAAAAGCTATAAAAGATCCAGCAGGGCTGGGGTTGTGGCTCAGCGGTAGACTGCTCACTAGCACGTGCACAGCCCGGGTTCGATCCTCAGCACCACATGAAAATAAACGCATCGTGTACAACTAAAGCAAATTTAAAAAAAAAGATCCAGCCGAGGGGCATACCATGTGCATGGATGATCCAACACAGGGGCATACCATGTGCATGGATGATCCAACACAGGGGCATACCATGTGCATGGATCAGAGACCTGCACCATGGGATCTATACCGCGCTCTCCTAGTTGATATTTACATGTGATGCAATCCCAACCAAAGTCCCATTAGGTTCCTTTCTCACAGAAATTGACAAGCTGATTCTAAAATGTACACAGAAAGGCCAGAGACCAAGAAGAGGCAAGAGGATCCTGAGGCTGGCATTCCCACACGGCAGATCTCAGACCGGCTGAGAATCCAAGGTCGTTAGGACAATGTGGGGCTGGCACTGGCGCAAGGGAGGACAAGGTCTTCAATAGGACAGGGGAAGTGCCAACCACAGAAGAGGGAGTGAGTGTGGGGGCCATGGAGAGAGCCCTGCTGAGGGGAAGAGCCTCCGAGAGGGAAGGGAACCCAGCAGGGGGCCGCGAGCCATGAGCTCTGGGACCCCGAGTGGGAGCCGACAGCAGAGCAGGGCCGCAGCCCTCCTTCAGCCGCCGCCGATGATCTGCCGAGTAACTGGCAGGACAAGAGGCGAGCTGACCCTGGGTGAAGAGGAAGGCGCGGTGGAGGGGCATGGCCCTGCAGGGCTGCCGAGGCCCCGCGGTCAGCACGCACGGCCTCAGGTTCCTTAGCACGTCCCAGAAGTAGCTCAGTCACACCAAGGTACGGTCTGCTGGTGGTTGACCCCAGCACCCCCTTAACACAGGGCTGGCTGAGGGTGAACCCTGAATAGGACGGCCACCACGACAGTTCCAGAGAGGACAAAGTAGGGCCCTCGCCTGACGCACAGGAGCTGAGCGTCCCACAGGGGAAGGCTGCAGGAGGGACCCCAGTCCTCCCGGAGGGCAGCCACCAGCAGTCAGTGGAGGTGCCCTCTTGGCTCTGCCGTTCCTGCTCTGAGGCGACCCCCTGTCTCCCGACAGCGCTGGTCCCTGAGCCCCCCTTTACTTTCACTTACAATAAAGTTCTCTTGCTGGGCTTTCATGTCTGACTCTTGGTTTTCCTTCATCGGGACAGGAGAACAGAGGCTGGGGCCTCGCTCCCCGCTCTCCGTGGCTCCCGAGGCCTCCTGTGGAGTCCGTCTGTTCCCAGCTACAACCCAGGATCACAAGTTGACGAGGTGCTGCCCGTGGCTCAAAATGCCAAGTGGTAGCCGGGTGCAGTGGTGCACACCTGTCATCCCAGCACTTGGGAGGCTGAGGCAGGAGGATCGCAAGTTCAAAGCCAGCCTCAGCAATGGCGAGGCACTTAGCAACTCAGTGAGACCCTGTCTCTAAATGAAATACAAAAAAGGGCTGTGGATGTGGCCCAGTGGTTGAGTGCCCCTGAGTTCAATCCCCGGTACCAAAAAAAAAAAAAAAAGCCGCCAAGTGGTTTGCTCCATTGTGAGGTCCTGGACACTCAGGAGGTCTGAAACCCGGAGACCCCGGCCTGGCTCAGGGGTGGGAAAGCCCAGGCAGCCCCCACCTCCCTGGGGAGCCCTCCAGCCTCCCTGCTGAGCTGGGGCTGGCAGCGTGGGCTCCCTGAAAGCCAGGGCAGCCCACTCCCACAGAGGGTTAAGGAGGGCATTGGAGGGCAGCTGCACTAATCCCAGCCCTGCCCCTGGCTGGCTGCGTGACCGCAGGCAAGCTGCGCACACTCTCTGCATGTCCCCTCCCTCGTCTGCAGCCCTGGACCAACGGCACCTGCTGTGGCTGCTGCAGACGCTAACAGGAGTCACTGCTCGGCACAGCACCTAGCGCTGAGGCTGGCGCACGTCCTGGTTCCAGTCTCAGTCTTCTGATCCCTTCCACGTCTCAACCTCACCACTCTGGATGAGATCTTCAAGTCCACCTTTCCTTAAACCTGTAATGTAATTGCCAACAAAAGCAGAAACGTAGATGGCACAGACGAACTCTTAAAAAAAAAAAAAGAGCCGCATCATAGCTAGGCATGGTGGTGTACTCCTTTAATCCCAGGAACTTGGGAGGCTGAAGCAGGAGGATCAGAAGTTTGAGGCTAGCCTCAGCAACTTCGCAAGACCTTCAGCAATTTAGTGAGACCTTGTCTCTAAATAATTAAGGACTGGGGATGTAGTTCAGTGGGAGAGCACACCTGAGTTCAATCCCCAGTACCAATAAATAAATAAATGATGACAGCATCGTGAGCACAGGTGACGGGTGGAGTGCAAGGCCCCTGAGGGAAATCAGGTGGGCTCCTCCCTGCCGGACAGGGGAGTCTGGTCAGGTGGGGGCCAGCAGCAGACGCAGGGCCGTGTGTGGGGCAGGCTGCCACCCAGCCCGCGCCCAGGACAGACATCACTAATCCATCCCAGGGCTCCTCCCACTGAGCCCAGCATGGCTTCCAAAGCCTTCCCAGCCCAGTGCTCCAGGCAGTCCGGCCTGGGGACAGGGATGGACAGGGACCCTTTGCCATCTCAGGGGCGGGGGGAACACAGATTTCAGACCGGCAGCTGAGCTGCGCTCAGGTCTGCCCTGAGAACCCCGAGGCCTCCATTTTCTAGTCCATAAAAGGGGGTGGGTGTCGGCCAGGGACTGAGGGGTACAGGGCTCACAGGCCCCCCTCCAGGGCCTCCCATGACACAAAGTGGGGACTGCAACAGGAGGGTCCCCCAGGTGCAGCCAGGACGCAGCGGGCGGAAAGCGGAGCCTTGGGGAAGGGGGGCTGGGGAAGGGGACACAGCCCCCCCCCCCCGCTCCCCAGGGGGTGCTGGCCCTCTCTCCCCTCTGCACAGTCCCAAGTTCTGAATGGGTCCCACTGTGACAGTGACCTGTGAAAGAGCCCTGCCCCAGGCCCCCTCTGGCTCCAGACGCCAGCCTGGAGTGGGGCAGGCCCCAGAGGACCTAAGACGAGCTGGGGGAGCCGGGGGAGGCCTCACCAGGGGCACGTCAGAGAAGTGACAGTGGCCCCTGGGTCACCTCATTACCTCTCCCACCAAAATGGCAGCAGACCCCAGGGGGATCGGCCTGGGGAGGGGAGAGGAACCTGCCTGGTCGTGTGGCATGTGGCGACACCGACGGGACACAGCTGTCCCCTCCCTCTCGGCCGTCCTCCCCTCCCCGCTCTCCCTCGCTCTTCTCCCGCGCTTCCTGTCCAGTTGGGCCTCACGGCCCCTGCTCCAGGCTGAGAGCCGGACTCCCTGCCGCCGGGGCCAGGCCAGCTCTGCCTGCCCTCTGCCCTGTGGGCATCCTCCTGTGGGTACTTCTGGGGTCTCCCCGCTGCCCCCCACAGAAGCTGCAGCCAGGAGGCCTCTGCACAGAGGGCCCTGCAGGCCTCCTCTGCCTCCCGCCGGAGGCCCGGGAGCTGCCGCGGGGTCAGCGCCAGGAGCCCCCAGGAGCGCGGAGCCAGGATGCCGGGCGGCTCCTGCAGGCAGGTCCTGGAAAATTCCAGCCTCCCGCGGCCTCGGTGGCAGGGTGTCCGGAGGACTCCCCGCCCGCTGCTCTCTGCCCTGCCTGGCCCTTTGCCATTGCTTGGGCTCATGTTGTTCTCGCTGGCCAGGCCCTGGGGACGCCCGGGCAGCCCTGGGAGGAGGCTGTGTGGCTTTAGAAGAAATGGAGGTTCTGGGACATGCTGACCTTGATTGAGTCCCCCACCTTGCTGGGCCTCCCTCCCTGCGGAGGCCTGTCCATCTGTGAACATGGTTGTCCAGTGCAAGCACGAGGAATTAGGTGTGCCCTCAAAGAAATCAGGCCGACAGGCATCTGGAAATGTCTGCCCTCTCAGGGGCTCCCCCACCTCCGTCTGGGGCTGATGTATTGTTGAATGCAGGACCAACAAGGGCAGCCATGGCCCCTGAGCTCTCACAGAGCCACAGACACATCCCTGGAAGACAGGAGTTATCGCCCTTCATTATCCACACTTCACAACAGAGAAAGCTCAGAGAGGTCAACAGGCTTGACCAAGGTCACACAGCCAGGCAGTGAAGAAACTAGGATTTAATGCCTCATCTTTTGGGGACAATGGCTCCTCCTGCTTCCCCTCCTCACAACAGCCCATGCTTAGTCCAAAGCCATTTACCCATGAGCAGAGCAGCCCAGCCTCACGATCTCTTGCCACCGAGAGCCAGGCCCCATTTCCCAGTTTCTTCAGCCGGAGGCTGGTCTCCGGTCAGTGCTCCCCCCAAGAAGAACCCGTTTTGTGGGGCTGGGGTTGTGGCTCAGCGGCAGAGCGCTCGCCTTGCACGTGTGCGGCCCGGGTTCGATCCTCAGCACCACGTAAACATGAAAGCATCGTGTACAACTAAGTAAATAAATATTAAAAAAAAAAAAAAAAAAAGAACCCGTTTTGTGCCTTGACTCCCAGTCACAAGGGTGGGGGCCTCTCTGAAGACAAGGGACTGAAAGTGATGGGGACAAGGCGCAGGAGGAGGGACGGGAACAGCGTCCCCAAGGCCCATCTGCACCAGGCATTTCATGGGGAGCGCCTTGTGCGCGTGGCGGGGCGCTGACGTCCAGTTCACAGACAGGAGCCTGCGCCCCCGGCTCAGGTCAGCCGCCCGAGGTCTCGGCAGGCTGACGCAGTCCGTGGAGGGCAGAGGGAGACGTGGGGGCCGCTTCCCGGGAAGTGCCGGGGGCAGGCGTGGGCAGCCAGCCAAGCAGGGTTGGTGTCCTGTGGGGACTTCCGTCCCCTTGCTCTTCCTGAGGCTGTGCTGGCGGGGGACACAGAGTGGCCCACGGGGAGGAAAGACCGCTCCACACGGAGGTCATCGGGCTGGAGTGGAGCCGCTGCCACCAGCCGGGCCTGCAGCCCGTGGCCTGGACGCCTTCCAGGCCCCGCAGGGCCTCGCTGCCCCGCCAGCTCGGGACAGCTGCTGCTTTGACCAGCTCAGGACGCGAGGAAAGCCCTCCTCCTGCCCCCAACCAGGGAGAGGCAGCGTCCAGGCCTGGAGAGACAGCGACGGGCACACTGGCCACTGGTCACCACACAGGGGCCCGCCTGCAGGGTCCAGGTGCCTAGCTGCTTGTCCACCAGCCCACCACTCCACACAGGCCCCTCAGAGAGGAGACGCCACTTCTCAGGGCCCCACTAGGCCAGCCCAGGGCAAAAAGGAAATCCCACTGCAGGCCGCGGCTGGACACACCCTCTGACCACGGGAGTCCCTGTCAGGGACTGGCCGCTCCTGCCATCTGGCAATGGGCTTTCTGTGACGAGGGTCCTGAGCTGCCCAGGCCCATCCCCTCTCCCTCTCCCTCCCGCCCCCCACCCCTTTACTTCCACACTTTTGCATTGGTGCATTATGGTCGCGCATAACGATGGGCGTTGTTGTTACATATTCCCACATGAGCACATGCTAGCTGCACAGTGTGGCCGGCACCCCTCCAGCCCTGCATTCCCCCGCTCCTCCCACCCCGGTCCCTCTCCTCGACTGATCTCCCTTTGATTCTCATGAGATCCCTGCCCCCCTCCTTTTCTTTTCTTTTTCTTTTTTAATATTTTTTTTTTAGTTGTAGATGCACACAATGCCTTTATTTTATTTATTGATTATTATGCGGTGCTGAGGATCGAACCCAGTGCCTCATACGTGCGATGCGAGCACTGTGCCACTGAGCCACAATCCCAGCCCCATTTCCTTTTCCTTTTTCCTCGCTAGTTTCTGCATATGAGAGAAAACATAAGGCCCTTGACCTTCGGAGCTTGGCTTACTTCACTTAACACAATCATCTCAAGTTCCATCCGTTTTCCTGCAAACGACGTGATTTCTTTTATGGCTGAATGAAACTCCATTGTGCACGCACCACATTTTCTTTGTTCATTCTGTTAGGATAGTAAGCCCCGCCCCCAGGCGAGCTAGAATGTTGAGCCCCAAGATGGGCTGTTTGAATTTCGCGGGCGCGGGCTATTTGCTCCAACCAGGACGTAGGTAATCCGAGGCTTCTTTTTGTTCAGGGCGAATTTCGCACGCGCGGGCCATGACGTAGGTCATGCTATATAATCTGAGGCTTTCCTTTGTTCGGGGTCTTGCCCTTCCTGTGTGTCTGCGGGAAAGCTTGACCCCAGCTAGCAGGCTCAATAAATTCCGTTTGTGTATTACATACTGGCCGGCTCTTTGTAGTTCGTGGGGAAAATTAGCGAAACTGGACCCTAACAATTCATCTGTTGACGGACACCTAGGCTGGTTCCTAGTTTGGCTGCTGTGATTGTGTTGCTATAAACACAGGTGTGCACGTGTCACTATAATGTGACTTTGATTCTTTAGGGTAAAAACCAAGGAGTGGCACAGCTGGGTCACACAGTGGTTCCATGCCTGGTCTTTTGGGGAGCCTCCACACTGATTTCCATAGGGGTCGTACTAATTTACAATCCCACCTTACAGGGTTAAATTGTTCCTTTTTCTCCACCTCCTCTCCACGTTTATTATTCTTTTGTATTCTTTTTTTTTTTAGTTTTTTATAGTTGAGGATCGACACAATGCCTTTATTTTATTAGTTTATTTTTATGTGGTGCTGAGGATCGAACCCAGCGCCTCACACATGCTCGGCGAGCGCTCTGCGGCTGAGCCCCGGGCCCAGCCCTGCGGCTTGCGTTCTTGATGACGGCCATTCTGACTCAAGTGAGATGAGGCCTCCCCTCGTGTAGTTTGGGTTTGCATTTCCCTAATTGCTAATGATGTTGAACACTTTTCCATATATTTGTGGGTCACTTCTATTTCTTCTTTTGAGAGCATTTAGTTCATTTGTCCATTTATTAATTGGGTTATTTGGTTTTTTGGTGCTAGTTTTTTGTTTGTTTGTTTGTTTGTTGAGTTCTCTGTATAATCTGGCTATGCAGCCTCCGTCAGAAGAGCAGCCAGCAAAGATTTTCTCCCATCCTGTGGGTCCTCTCTTCGCATTACTATTTCCTTTTCTGTAGAAAAGATTTTTTATTTTTGTTGTTGTTTTCGGGGTACGGGGTTTGAACCCAGGGGCACACGATCACTGAGCCACATCTCCAGCCCTATTTTGTATTTTATTTAGAGACAGGGTTTCAATGATTTGCTAAGTGCCAAGCCATTGCTGAGGCTGACTTTGAACTCTCGGTCCTCCTGCCTCAGCCTCCCGAGCAGCTGGGATTATAGGAGTGCACCAAGGTGCCCGGCTACAGAAAATTTTTAATTTGATGCCATCCCATCTATTAACTCTGGCATTATTTCCTGAGCTTTAGGGGTCCTACTGAGAAAGCCGGTGCCTGTGCTACATGCTGGAGCGTTGACCCTGCGTCTTCTGCTAGGAGTGCACGGTTCCTGGTCTGATTTCAAAGTCTTTGGTCTATTTTGAGTCGATTCTTGCACAGGATGAAGGCGAGGGTCTGGCTTCAGCCTTGCACATGTGGGTGACGGTCTTCCCAGCGCCCTTCGTTGAACAGGCTGTGTTTGGGCACCTTTGTCGGGACACTGTGGAGGTGTGGGCTTGGGCTTGTCTCTGCACCTTCATTCTGTCCCTTTGGTCTCCGTGTCTGGTTCTGTGCCGGGGCCACGCAGTCGTTGTGCCTGGAGCTCTGTGGTGGGATCTGAAGTGAGGCGTCGTGGCGCCTCCAGCGCTGCGTTTTGGGCCTAGGATTGCTTCGGCTATTCTGGGTCTTTCATGCTTCCAGATGAAGTTTGGAACTGTTTTTTCCAGTTCTGTGATGGATGTCATTGGTTTCGATGGGGAGGATCATCCTCTCTTGAAAAGAGTTTTGAGGGAGCCCCAATGAGCCAAGCCTCACGCTGGGTTTGAGATAAAGCAATGACAAAGCCAGGGGACATCCCCCTTCCTGTGGGTCCTACCATCAGGTGGAGCAGAGATTGGAAGGTGTTCTACGCCAGGAGGCATGGCCAGGGAAAGTGGTGAGGTTTGGTGAGAACACAGGACGCAGGGCCCTGGGCAGGCCTGTGGGTCAGGACAGGGTTGACGTGGAACCACATAGACACCCACAGAAGAGGGTGAACAGCTGGGGAAAGGGAAGAGAGCCCTGGGGCAGAAGGAACCATGTGTGCAAAGGCCCTGTGGTGGAGGGTTCAGGGAACCACAAGGTTGGAGTGGCTGGAAGCAGAGGGCGGCATGAGATGGGGCTGGAAAGGGGAGTAGGTGAGAGAACAAGGTGAGGCCGGCTTGATCCTCAAGCTTTGGGGCTTACTGGGCCCCAAATGGGGGTGACACGATGAGCACATTAGCAACTGAATGTTCTGCTGGGGTCCCCCAACTAAATGGCCTCAGCTCATGGCCAACCTCCATCTCCTCTGTAGACAGCTGTTGGCCTGCCACCAGGGGCCACACCAGTGTCTCCTCCACCCATCCCCTGCTTCTCCGTGGGCTGGGCACAGGCGTGGCTTCTCCTGACTGCCCCGTGGTTCCCTGAGCCAAGTGCAGGGGCTCTGGGTCAACTTCCACCCCACCCCCACCCCAGGGTTTTGCTAACCTTTGCTGAAATCTGGCCTCTGGGGTGGGGGGCGCCCTCAGGCCTCCAATCCTGGACCCTCCGCAAGGAGAAGGCAGGATGCAGCCCTGGGGGCCAAACAGAGCCCAGCCGCAAACAGGCAGCCCCCCACCCCACCTCCCCCCCAGCACTGGCTCAGCCTTAGGCGACCCGAGGGCTCTGGCAAGGCCCACTGGCCCGCAGCCGTGAGGACGAGGGATGGAAAACCCGCAGGTGACCAGTTCTGGTGGTGAGCCGCCTACGTGCAGCCTGGCCACTCTGCAGCATGTCCAGCTCCAGGACTGCAGGGCCCCACTCCCCAGGGGCCTCACGCCACAAGGGGCCACGTCCTGAAGCTGAGACCACCAGAGTGCTGAGGAGCCCCACCCGCCCTGGAGCGCCTTGGCGAGACGTCGTCCCTGTAGCTTGCCACGGCCTGACCCTGATGCAGGCTCCCTGCCGAGGACTCGAGAGTCACCCTCTGGGCAGGACCCAGAAGGGCAGCCAAGAGGCCTCTCTGCCACCAAGGCGAATCAACACTCACAAGACTAGGTGTTGAGCTGACTCCCACCAAGCTAGTTTGGGCTTTTTAATTGGCCAGAGGCCTAGAAACCAACTGGCAGGATGGAGCGGACAGATGGGATCCTATATGAGGCTCCTGACTCATTCAGCTTAGAAGGAAAAGAACCGTATTCGTCAATGTTGCAGAGGCTGCGGCCTCACAGGAAGCCCCTTGGCCCGCCAGCTGGGACTGCCTCCCCTCCCCGCCCTGCTGGGCCCGGCTGGACCTCGCTGGGCCAGAGGTTCTGCAGCCTGTGCTCCAAAGCCGGGGCCCAGCCCCGTCCTGCTCCAGGGCCCCAGTTGTCCTGCTTGCCCACCAGCAGTCTGGGCCAGGCCGAGGCTCCCTCCGCCATCCTCGGGGCCCACCCCGGCCTGAGCGTACAGGGGCCTTCTCGGGAAGGCCACAGGTCCCCACCCCTCAGGGACTCGCACTTGTGCACAGGACGTGGACGTCGTCCCAGCCCAGCAGATGCCACTGGCCCCCGTCCACCGTCCACCAGAGATGCTCACCAGACCTCCTCTCCTGGCCAGGGCCTTCCACCAGCCCCAGTGCCACTCCTGACTCCTTTCTGGGCAGGTGGAGGGGTCACCTCCTAAAAGGCAGGGCCAAGGCCACAAGGCTGAGCCGGCACCCGGCACCTGAGGGGCCTGCCCTGGTCCCAGGTCACCCGGAGTCTGAGATGCCTCAACTCGCCCAGCATCCCCCTGCACACCTGCCCCAGCCCGGGCTGCGCAGGCTTCCTTGTCTGCGACGCGGGGTGAGCAGGTGACTCCCGGGCCCCGCGGCCCACAGGATCCCTGCAGGCCCACGAGCACGCCACGCCACGCCTGTCCGCAGAGCGAGAGCGCCAACCTGCAGCCACCTTCTCCTGGGCTTCTGTGCCGAGTGCCCAGCACCTGCCCCCCATAGGTGTCTCATCCAAGCCTTCCCAGCGTCCTCCCAGGACACTGTCACCCCCTTTTAGAGATGAGGGGAATGAGGCTCAGAGGCTGTGAGCTTGCAGAAGGTGAGGCGCTGCTAAGGGGCAGAGCGGGGTTCGAACTTGGTCCTGAAGCTCGGGTCCTAGCTGCAGGGGTGGGGACAGGTCTTCTCCAGACCCAGCTGGCTTATGCCCAGGTGCAGGGTGGCTCCCAGGACAGAGAATGAGCACGCCCAGGGGCTCCCGCCCCAGGGACCTCAGCCTTATCCCAGGAGAAGGTCCCTCTGTACCTAAGGCTCAGGGTGACCCTCTTGTCCTCTGTGAGAGGACACAGCAATTCTGGGTTTTGCTTTATGTGAAAAAATAGCACCTTTTACAGCCACCAAGAAAATAGAACCGAGGCTTCATTTCACAGCATATACAGCTAGTTTTATGTCCTCTCGACAGTTTCAAAATTGTTTTCCTCTAGGGCTAGAGGGCAGACATGCGGCCCCCACGCCCTTCCCTGGTTGGTGCTGGGCCACAGATTGGATGCAGGAGACAGTCCTCCAACAAACCCCCAAGTTCGCTGCTGCTTTTCCCTAAGGGGTCAGAGCATCTTAAAGGGGGCTGGTGGTGGGAGGGCTGGCTGCGGGGACAGAAGGGGTGGGAGCAAGGGCCTTCTTCCTCCCAGGGGGAGAGGTTGCCACAGATCTCTGCAGCTGGAAGAGAGAAAAACTGCAGTCCACGGTGCCCACTGAAGGCCCTGGGGCCCGGTGAGAGGGCTCCGCGGGAGCCCTGGCCCCAGGGCCCCCAGCCCAGCCTGGGAAGCCCTCCTCTCCCCACCAGAGTTCCGGTTCCCAGCGCCTGCTTCCTGAGCAGCAGACCCATTCAGGTCAGCTCAGGCCGCAGGCCAAGCAGAGGGGTCACCGCTAACTACATGCTAATGAGAGCGGGGACAATCAATCTCCCCTTAATCAGGCAATCAATGCACTGCAGGTGAGTCGGATCTGGCCCAACGGCGGGAGGAGAGGAGGGGCGTGCAGGGGGAGGCATGTGGAGCTGAGCGGGAGGGGCAGGGCAGAGGGGGAGGGGAGGCAGCCCCCGTGGCCCCGGGGCACCCCTGCGCCCCTGCGCCCCTGCTCCCGCAGCCCCAGCTGGGAGGGCCAGCTACAAATTGAAATCTCTGCTCCGGGGGAAAAGAGAAGGAAAAAAGACGCATCTTTTTAATCAACGCTCAGAGCTGCAGCCGCTAATGAATTCAAGGGGCCCAGGAAACCCGGGGCGGCTGGGTGGACAGAGGCCAGAAGAGGATCCGCCGGCTCCTGGAGGCGTTGGGAGGGCCCAGGAAGCCCCGGCTGGAGTGGCCTCAGGTACCCACGACCTCTCCCTTCTGTGAGGAGCCACTGGGGGCAGCAGAAGGGTCGCCCAAGGTCAGCCAGGGCCCCTCCACCGGGCTCTTCCCTCCTCTCAGCTTAGGGGGTGCTCTTAAAAGGGGTGCACACGGCCCCTTTTCCTGGGGCCTTCTCTGAAGGCCCTGCTTTACACCAGCTGGAGTGATTTATTTATTGAGCACCTACTGAGTGCCAGGCTTTAGCAGCACCTGGAATTCCTGGGACCAGCCTCTACAACCTAGCTGCTACCATTATCCCCATTTTATAGAGGAGAAAACCCGAGGGTCAGATGGGATCACAGAATCTGCCGACATCTCAGCCAAGCAGCAAATGGGTCACTGTGGGTGCAGGCTCTCAGCCTCCAGACGCCCTTGCCGGGGACCCCACAGTGGCTCTGGCTCCAAGGTCCTGGACGGGGCTCTGAAGTGCTGGCTCCTCTGCCCCTTTAACCTCATATTCTCAGCTCAGATCCCGAGAGGGAGTGCCTTCCTTTTCAAAGCATAAAGGTGCTGGCCGATGGCACTGTGCTCAGTCTGCTGTGTGGCAACAAGCAAGTTGCTGGCTGTCTCTGGGCTCAGCGGTAACATGAGGCCTGGCCCTGCTGATGCCCCTTCAGGGCTTTCCTACACCTCACTTAACCCCTCCACAGATGAGTCAGCAGAGGCCCAGAGAGGTTAACTGACTTGCCCAAGGTCACCCTGCAAATCAGTAAACGCGCTGTGCTCTGCTGCAGTCTGCGGTCTCGCGCCAGCATGCCACACCGTGCCCGAGAGTCTGAGCAGCCCTCCTGCCACCTGCTCTCTCTGCCACCCCTGGAGCTGCCAGATCGGGAGGCAGTGAAAAGCTGGTCGGAGCGGGAGCAGGGCGAGAGTGCTGGCTCAGGAACTCACGGCGGGGACGCGCGACCCAAGAGCTCTGCCGTGGGAGCCGCGCCAACCGAACCGCCGGAACCAGAACCGGGCGAGGCCACGCCCCCAGGCGGAAAACCTGCCCTCGCGTGCTCCCAGCCTCGCCTGCGGGGCGCCCCTGCCGCCTCGCTCTGCAGACCCCGTGCTCGCTCCAGCGCGGGCAAGCGCATGCGCACATCCAGCCTCCACCGTGGCCCTGGGAGCTCCAGGCCCCCCTGGGGCTGGCCAGAACGCCAGGTTTCAGGAGAAGCCCACTCAGGGCAGCGCCGGTCAAAGGAAGTGGACACTGGGAAGGTGAGAGAACACCTGGCCTGAAAAGCAGGAAGACCAGTAGATGCCAAGGTCCTCAAGGGACTGGCAAGGACGCGCTAGACCTCTGTCCAAGGGGACAGCCCGGAGCCACTGTGAGTTAGTTTAAGTCCAACTTAGATTTTTTTTTAAATATTTATTTATTTGCTTTAGTTGTACACAATGCAATGCATTTATGTTTACATGGTGCTGAGGATCGAACCCGGGCCGCGCACGTGCTGGGCGAGCGCTCCACCACTGAGCCACAACCCCAACCCTAAGTCCAACTTAGATTCACTTCCGTTAAGTAAAGCTTGACATTCCGCGGCTCAGTAGCAGCACCACATTCCGGGTACGGAGCACTCGCACCTTGTGCGCTAAGGCTGGGCGTGAAACCTGCGGGGGCCCCCAGCTGCCTGCCCTAGCACAGAACGTGGGGCAGCGCCATCGGAGCACCGGTCTCCTGGAGACCTGGGTTCCCTCTCCAGGGCTCTACTTCACCCTCCTCTCCACCAGAACCTTCTCTGCTCCTCTGGCTGCGGCCCACCGTGACCACCAGCTCCAGCACTGCACTACGCCACTCGGCTCTTCTCGGGCCACACTCTGAAGACTGAAACCAGGGAGCACGGCTCAGTCCCATCTGCAAACTAGCACGGGTCGCTGGAAGAGCAGGCAGGGGTGCCAAGGTGCCAGGGGGTCAGGGCTAGGCCTAGGAGGCTGGGCTGGGGCAGGTGGTTTCCTGGGAAAGGCCCTTGAGGATAAGAGCAGTAAATGGCATTGTGTGTGCGGAGGGCACTGGAGGGTGGGGCAGCTCTCTGCTGAAGGGCTGCTGTCCCCGCAGCTCGGGGACAGAGGCACTCCTAATCACAGTTCACAGGTGGAAACCTGCCGGGGGTGGAAGAGGAGTCACTTTTCCAGACTGCTTGGCCAGTCATCAACGCGCCCTAGAGCTCGAGTTGCCTGGCCTGAGAGCCCGGCGCCTCTTGAGCAGTGGGCTGGCACCACAGGGGCCGCCCAGGGCCTGCCTTTTCCCCCACGCTGGTGTCCTTGATTTACCCTCCTAATAGGAGGGAAAGACCCCACCATTCTGTAAAAGTGACATTGCCCAGATGGCAGTTCAGGGTGACCAGGCCTGAGTGGCTGGGAAGTACCAGAATGGCCCTGGCCTAGAGACCAGTCTGCTCCCTGGGGTTCAGGGCCCAGTGGGGGGGAGTGACTGGCTCGTTCCAGAACCTGAGCTTCAGAGGAGGCTGACAGCTAGAACGAGCAGCCCCAAATCTCGGGAACAGGAGAGGTTTCTTGCTATGTGACAGCAAGTGAACACTATGGGAAAGGGGACCCCAGCTCCATGCCGTCATCAGGGACCCAGATACCTCCCAACAAGGGCTTCCACCATCCCCCAGATCAGGAGCCAGAAGGTGTCTCTGTAACAGCCCGACGGGAAATGCCATAGGCTTTGCCAGCCACGCAGGGCACCCCTGCATTCCTGCCACCGTGGTAGGAGGCAGCTGTGGACAACACAGAGGGTGGGCACAACTGTGTCCCAATAAAGCTTTATCTACAAATGCCAGTGGTGGCTGGGCTTGGCCTGTGGGCCCTCATTTTCTGACCTTTACTCTGGATCCATGGACACCCTCACTGGACCCTCTGCCACTGATGAGGAGACCAGGAAAGAGAGGGCTCCGGGGACTTCCAGGAGGTTTGGGGGGCCGGGGCTGGAAGTGGCACGCATGGCTTCCACCACATCCTGCTGGCCAGAACTCGGTGGCCCGGCCCCACCGCACTGCAAGGGAGGCTGGGAAATGTGGTTCTCCCCGTGTCCAGGAGGACCGGTCTAGAAGACCTCCCCGTGCCTCTGGTCCAGCTGTAATTGACTCCCAGGTCAGAGGCGTCCCGCCCTGTTCTTTGGAAACACAGCAAAAATGCCTCCCCAGCACCCCCGGAGCTACTTCCCCCGTGTGCACAACCCAGAGGGCTGACGGTCCCCGCAGTGGACCAAGAGCGGCTCCACCCAAGGCCCTCCTCGAGGCCCACCACTCGCCTACGACAGGGGATACGAGGATTGCTGGAATCCGCGGTCTGCGCCTGTAGAACAGCTGGCCTCATGGTCAGCCCGTTGGCCCAACAGGTATGTGTTGGGGACATAGCCACAGACCAGACCTACCTGGGCCCCGCCCTCACTCACCCAAGGCCCTGCCCTCACTCACCCAAGGCCCCGCCCTCACCCAAGGCCCCGCCCTCACTCACCCAAGACCTCTGCTCTTCTTCATTTAGCTCCCCTTGCTATGAGCTGAATCTGAGCTGGGGACTTTAGACCCCCTTCACTTCCCAGCAGTCCTGGGAGGTAAGACCATGGCAGATTGAAAACGGGGACTCCTGCTCCCCCTCCCCACGTCCCCCTTGGCCAGGAAACTGTGTGGTCTTTCCACACTCACCCTGGAGTCCTCCAGGAGGCTGCACCCAGAGGGGCAAAGTCATCAGTGGGGTAGGCAGCCCCTCCCCTCCCATCACCATGGCAACACACAGCCTGGGGGGAATGAAAGGTGGGTGGAGCCCGAGTCACACCAGCCAACAGCCAGCTAACCCTGAGACCTGGGAGTGGGGCCAACCAAGCCCTGCAAAGCTGGGGACCCCTGACCCCCCATGACTGCAGATGCATACCCCTGAGGCTTGGGGGCTGTCTGCTGTGCAGCATTATTGCAGCAAAGGTAAATGACACACTCTGGTTCTCTCCATTTTGAAGATGGAAAAACTGAGGCTAGGAGATGGTACGTACTTGGCTCAATGAATGACAGCCAGTGAAATGACAGGGCTTCCACTTGCCACTGGACTGCTCTAGCCATGCTTTTTTAAGCTCCACACTAGCCGGGCTTTTGTTCAAGTGTGACGATCCTACTGCTGCCCGGCACGGAGTAGATGCAATATCTGTGGAGCAGATGAAAGGACCCTGCTTGGAGTGGCAGCAACTAAGAGTCTCCTGTTGCTCTCGGGAGCACATGGGCGTGGGCTTTCTGCAGCAGGGCGGGGCGGAGCCTGCTACACCAGGATCACAGCTCTCCCCAGAGAGACACCAGGGGTCACCCCCAGCAGACCCCGGGAAACCGGCAGAATCAAGGGGAGGAGAGCAGGGGCAGCACCGGGAAGAGATTGCAGGTTGGAGTTAGGGGCAGGTGGGTCTCAGAGCCGGGAGGCTGCTGCTTGGTACAGGCCAGGACAAGACCGGTTTAGACAAAGGTGCTGGCCAGGGGGACACCTCAGGGGAGCGGTGGGGGAGAGAAGCTTCGCCAGGCCCTCCCAGAGGCCTCCTCCCTGCCCATCCCAGCTGGGGCTCCACCTGCTTCCCAGGCGGCCCTGCACTGCCCAGTGGCAGCTGAGAGCTGCTCAGAGGAAGCAACGTGCTCTCCCGGCTGGGGTTTTGCACACGTGCGCGCACACGCACACAAACCCAGCAGAGCACTGCTTTTCACTTGTCCTGTTTCCTGTCCGGCACCCACACGTCAGTGACCTTAGGAGGACATCATGTTCCTATTCCTGTACCTTGTCGGCCCTGACGTGTTTCTGATTGAAAGGAGGGGCAGGAGTGTGCAGACGTGTGTGCACTCATCACGGCACACACACAGGCACACGCATGCTCACATGAGCCCTTCCTAATGGGCCGGCTTGACCCCCAAGGTCTGATGATGGCTGACACCTGATAAAGCAAAGCATCTGCCACAAGCCCAGCCCCTCTTTCTTTCTAAACATTTTTTCCTTTTTGCTTTCTCTCTTTTCCTTCCTTCTACTTTCCTTCATTTCTCCCCCCCACACACACCTTTTTTTTTTATGGAACCCAGGATCTCACGCTCGCTAGGCAAGCCCTCTACCACTGAATGCCACCCCAGCCTCACAGAGTTCTAATCTTCTCTCTGAAAGCACCTGCCCTGTTCTGTGTCAGCTCATGCTGTGCTTGTGGCTTCCTGTTCCTGATCTAGTAGTCGACACGGTGCATGGTATGCTGTGGGTGCTCAATAAGTGCTCGTAGCAATTAACCTGATTTCTATGAGTTGTGCATGTCACTGAAAGCAAGAGGACGGTGCAGCCCTCCCTGCAGTGCCTGGTAGGAGCCCTGCTCTCCCCGGCTTCCCTGCCCTTGCGTCTGGGGATGCAGTCTCCCCATACGTGAACACAAGTGGGTTTCAGTTAGGGTCATCTCCACGGATCAGAGGGACTCCGAGGCCCGGCGCACGTTGCTGGGCCTGGCTCTTGGGCGTGTTCAGCCGTGGGCAGGACCCCCGGCCCCGTTACAGTGGCAACGGCGGGATTGGCTGCGCACACCTGTGAGTCCTTGGGGAGAGGCGAATGGGAGTCCAGCGCCGTGCCTGTGCTGCCGGCGATCCGTGCACAGTGCAACGCTGGCTCTGCTGAGAACCGGTCCCCTGAGAGCTTGCAGCCCGCGGGGAGAGGGAAGGCTCACAGAGAAAGCCTTGCTTGCCAAACTGAGCACCCAAGTCGGTAGGAGGTCAGCGGAGCCGCAGGGCAGAGTGGGCTGGCGTGGCGTGGCAGGGACAGGCTTCCTGGAGAAGGAGACGTGGGGAGGGGACTTGGCAGATGGGCCGGGTGACGTGGGGATGGGGGCGGGGCAGGAGGCCTGGGCTAGAAGGAACAGAGGGTGTGCAGTGGCCTGCAAAGAGCTCCCAGGCAAGAGGACGGAGAGCGGGCACAGGTCCTGGGTGTGGAGACGTGAGATTGATTTGACTTTCGCCATTAGAGTGGCATCCGGTGTGGGGGGGAGAAGAGTGGGGATTTCCACAGGAGAGGGCTATTTCTCGGTGACTGCGGTCACATGAGAACAAAGCCTTTCGTGCCGTAGTCCAGCAGTGGTCATGCCTGACCTTTGTCTAGTGGTCACCTCTGATCTCTGTCCCTACTAGCCTGCTTCTTTCCTCCGTGGTTTCAGGATTCCTAAAAGAAGGTAGACAGACTTCCGCAGCACCCGGGCGCGGCAGGTCCTCCTATGTCCATCGGCCATAGGGTTCAGCACCACGGACAGCGCCCAGGGCTCGAGCTGCCTGACCCCTGCCCAGAGGCTCATGCCATCCTCCTGCTGGGATACTCTCCTGCCTGCCCCCGGCGTTTTCTGGTAGCCCATACTTCTTAAGCCTAATTCTGAGTCTTCCCAGAGGTCTGCTGACGCACCTGCCCCGTTGGTTCAAAGTGTAGGGCTCCTTGTTGGCGTCCAGCTACCATGCACTTCCTTTAGGGTCCCCTGGAGCCCCTCGTGCAAGATAAGCACCTCTGAGGAGAGGCCTGCGGGGATCTGGAGGCCAGCTCGTGGACAGCTGCACCCTTCAGTGCTAAGGCGCTGCTGTCCAGGGTGCCACGGCCCCGGGGACCAGCCCTTGACATACATGATGGCACTGGAGTTGCTTTTCAGCCGCGTTCCCCAGGCCACAGCTGAGAAGTAGTCGAGCAGGACCTCACCTGGTCCCCCTTCCTCTCTGCGGGACCAGCCTTGTGGTCCTATTAGATGCAATTGCCATTTTCATGAGCCGACCAATGGCCACATATCAGAAGTGTCGTGTGGCTCAGCCTAATATTTTCTCCTTTGAGGGCCTCCTCCCTCCTGCCGGTGTCTGTGTCCTCCTGCGGAGTGCAGGCCACTGGGTCTGGCCAGCCGTGACCTGCCCTACCCCAGGCAGGCTGGGAAGAGCTCTCCCTCCCAGGGGGACTGCCAGCTCTGAGGTGGCCCCGCTGAACCAGCCCAGACTGTGTGACCCTTGCCGCCGCTAATGAACACAGGTCACAAGGAGAAAAGAGGCTCTGTGAAGTCATCCTGGGCCCGAGGCTGCCTGGCGCGAGCATGTGGCTTCATCAGAACGCTTATGGAGGGGATTAATCAGGGGACTCCGCAGAGTCGCCGGTGGTGGGGGAGGGAGGCCCCATCTCGGTAACCAATGCCGGGAGAGTCCCATGAATAGCGTGGTCTAAATGCAGCCCTGGAGCTGGAGAAGGACACCAGAGGGTAGCCCCGAGACAAGGACCCGTGAGCCTCTGCAGCTGCAGAAAAGGCCACCGCATCATCTGTCATCACTCACCCACCCGGGCCTTCTCACCCTCCGCCCGACAGCGTTTGCGGAGGTCCTCCTGCATGCCAGGGCGCGTGCCAGGGGCTGGGGCTGCTTCAGTACTCACGGGACAGACATCACCCTGCCTTCGTGGAATGAGCTGCAGAGACATTTAGAATCCAACTCGGGGATCTGAAACTTTTCCACGGGTCCCTGAGCTCCTCCAGGGCCCCTACCTCCCGTGCGTGTGATCATCATCATATACGGAGCCTTTACTGCGCCAGGCGCAGTGCTGCTTCCCAGTAAATCCCAACAACACTGCTGAGAGCCAATGTCATCTTTCTGATGTGGCAGACACTGGTGGTGACCTAGGTCTGAGTCCAGGGCCCACTCTCTGTGCCCCCCCATACTGCTTTTCTAAGGGAACAAGACTTATGCTTTGACAAGGCCCTGGGGTGCCCCCGCCTGTCCCCATCCTTGTCCCTTCTGGTGCCCAGCCCTAACACTGGCTGCTCGCCGCCTTTCCTGAATCCCGTGTGACCCTGCCTGCTCTCGCTTGCTGTTTGGCTGGAGGGTGACCAAGGGTAAGCTGACCTTGGGAGCCTGTAGTTCTTTGAAGACGCGAGAGGAAAGCTCTGATGGCTGAGCAGGCGGGGTGACTCTGGCCAGCGTACCCTGTCCTCAGCCCCGTGCCCTCCCGGGCCTGTCCTGAGAGCTTGCTGGGGGGACGCCATGTGACGGGACAGGAAGAGCACGTGGCCGTGATGCAGACACACCGCGACCTTTAGTAAGGTGTCTGGTCGTTGTGATTCGTCCCCCCACCATAAACCTGTGCAGAGCCAGCTGAGCCGCAGGACCCTCCCAGGGCTGGCTTGTCCTGGGCTGCCCTGCCGCCCGCACTCTGGGACCAGGCATGGGGCACAGCAGGGGTGGCCGGGTTCACCCTCGCCCCTCCTGCCCCCAGGCTCTCCAAGGGCCTGCCAGCCCGGTCGCTCACCCTGCAGACAGTCATGTCGAGTCACCTTGGTGGTGGGTGCCCAGGGACTGACCTGACCGACAGACCCGTGCGTGGATGCCAGACGGTCACACACGAGCAGATTACTAGAAACTGCGATGGCTCCTCTACAAAGAGGCCTGGGTGCCCCGAAGAGCATGTGTGCAGCGAGCAGCTGCGTGTCCCCCTTCAAGACCCAGGCCCACCTGGAACCTCAGGGTGAGACCTTATTTGGAATCAGGGTCTTTGAAGATGTGACTTAGGTCGAGATCTCAAGAGGAGGATGCCTGGATTCGGGTGTTAGCATGGCCCTAGATCTAAAGACGGTGTCCTTTTAAGAGACTGAAAGGGAAAGACAGGTCAACAGAGAAGGCCACGTGAAGACAGAGGCAGAGACCCCAGTGATGCAGAGGCCACCAGGGACACGGGCAGGGGACAGGTTCTCACTGAACCCCCAGAGGGAAGCCACCCTGCCAACACCTTGATTTTGTACTTGTGGCCTTTAGAACCGTGAGAAAATAAGTTCCAGTTGTTGTGAGCCATCTGATTTACACAGCCATTTGCTACAGCAGTCCTAGGAGACAAGACAGCTTCAAAGCTCTGTCATGCTGTAGGGAGTCAAGGAAAGCCCCCTCGAGGAAGTGACATTTGATCAGAGACCTGAAACAGGACAGATGTATAGGAGTCAGCCGCTGAGCCCGTTCTAGGCGGAGGGAATAAGTGCAAAGGCCCTGAGGCAGGAAGGAGGACCTGAGGAAGGGCCCAGAGGGCTGGCACACTGGAAAGGAGGAGGAGAGGCCAGACGGGTCCTGAGAAGTGGGCAGGGGAGGGTTTCCTGCCGAGAGAATAGGATACTGCGCCTGGTCGGGAACACAATAGGCCCCAGCCCTGGGGTCCCCGGTCCTGCTGGTCTCTGTGCCGAGCCCATGTGCGGAGCTGGTTCGGTCCTGTGTGCCTGGGGAGAGCAGCCGGCCCTGAGACACGGGCGCCTTCCAGGACAGAGGTGGCTCACCCCTCCCCATCCCTGCTTCCATCCTGGCCGAGCCCCCCCTCACGCCTGTCCTCAAGCTCATCAAGTTAACAGGTGACTTTCATCCCCCCCCCCGGTCACCTCAGACCGCATTAAAGCCGCACTGCCACAGAGCCTGTCAGATGCGCCCAAGGAATCCCGAGTCTCTGGTGACTTCATTAGCTCCCGCCTTCAGTCACCGAGCCGGTGCTTCTCCTGCCCCTCCCCCGCAGAGGGGCCTCATTAGCTGGGAAAGATGAGCCATTAGCACCTCCGTCATCCCTGCACCTCGCGTCTCATCTGCCTCTCTCCCGCTGCCCCTCCTGTCCCTGCCTCTCCACTCGGTAGCCGCAGGGCTTCTGTGCGTGCCTTCCCCCTCCTGCTCCCTCTCCGCCACTTCCCTTCCTGGCCTCTCCTGGCGGCTCAGATGAGAGGACACGGAGGTCTGCGTCCTTCTCCTTCAGTGAGCGCACAGGCTCATGGGCTCGGGCCTCCCCAGGCGGCATCAGGACCCCAGCCCAGGGCCCCGCTCCAGGGTCCCCACCATCCGGGGGTTCCCAAGAGGGCTCCCGTGCACCTCTGCAGGCCTGTCAGCTGTGGCCACCCCGCGGTAACCGCGCTGCCCCTCTGCTGTCCTCACTCTTGCCACCAACCTGGAGGAGCTGCTGCGTTCCTGCCAACAGGGCCTCAGGCTGCCCGTTCCCACAGACACCACCCAGGCTCAGGCACCCCGCGGCACGGCTGGGGAGCAGCCTGCCCAGAGGCCCCCCGCTGTCTCAGGGCCACTCTGATGCCCTCTGCTCTCCCTTGGGGGTCCAGCCCCCAGCCCAGGGCCACTACCCCCCGCACCCTTGCCCTGTTCCACTCCTAACACAAAAGCCTCCACACCCGTGGACAGGGTGTGGCGGGCACGGGGTGTGGGGAGGGCCAGTCACCTTTGGTCCCTGGGAAGCTCTGCGGGGCTCGTCGGGTCTGAACCCGACTCCGATTAGAGCCACCTGAGCCAACAAGTACTAGGTGCTCCCCGGTGCCAGGCCCCGGCTGTGCTGGGCTGTCTCCGTGAGCTGAACCCGCGAGAGAGGGGCGGGCGGAGCCGGGGCTGCCACTGGCGCTGTCCCCAGGCCTCTGGGTGGGGGTCCCGGGAGCTCTCGGCTCCTCTCCTCCCCTCAGGGAGCCGCAGGGGACATGCACTCCACACAGCCTGTGGCCTCACTTGGAGTCAGCGCCACTGAGGGGTGGGAGGTGGGCCGGTCAGAAAGGCCTGGGCGGCGTGCCTCTACCGCCACAGGCTGTGAGACCTGGAGCACAGCGCTCTGCCTCTCACACCCCTCAGTTTGGTGATCTGTAAAATGGAAGTAACGGCGGCACCCCCACACTTTGTTGTGAGGATGAGCGAGGTGAGTCACCTCGGGCAGTGGCTCGATGCCTGACTCACGGCACGCCCAGAGGCTCCCAGCGACAGTTGCCGGCCCAGGGCCCAGGAGGAGGGGAACTGCTTCCGACCGGAGCTTCGTGAGGGAGCCTGGCTTCCCCCGCACGGCTCTGCAGGACCCAGACACCTCCCACACGTGGCGTGTGTGTCCAGGCTCGTGGTCAGCTGCTGGGGAGGCTGGTGCGGGAGCAGGGCGCGGGCTGAGCACTGCCCCCACTGGGCACATGGATCGGGGTCCTGGGGGGGCCGTGCATCAAGGCTGCCGAGGGCCATGGTGGGGTGAAGAGTGCCCCCGGGGCCATGGGACACAGCAGCCCTGCGTGGGCCTGGGCAAGCTGGCCGTGGGCCACAGTAATGGACAGAGTAGCCACTGGTCTCAGGGAAGGAGGACAGGAGGTCCGTGGCCAGGGAGCCCGACAGCCCCAGCTGGGAACCCCCAGGCCATTGTCCCCCACCTCTCAGCTATTGAGCCAGGGGCCCAGCAGCCCCTCTCCTCTCCCACAGAGAGGGCTGCTATTAGGGTGTGGACGGGATGTGCCCCAGAAGCTCATGGGAGACAATGCAGGAAGGTTCGGAGGAGACATGTTGGGCTGAGTCTTACCCCGTTGGTGAATGAAGCCCCCACAGGGAGTGACTGAGTGGTGCCTGAAGTGCTGGGGTGTGGCTGGAGGGGCTGGGACTGGGCGTGGCTGGAGGGGCTGGGACTGGGCGTGGCCTGGGGGGTGTGTTAGTACCAGGACTGGGCGTGGTTGGAGGGGCTGGGGACTGGGCGTGGCCTGGGGGTGTGTTAGTACCAGGACTGGGCGTGGCTGGAGGGGCTGGGACTGGGCGTGGCCTGGGGGTGTGTTAGTACCAGGACTGGGCGTGGCTGGAGGGGCTGGGACTGGGCGTGGCCTGGGGGTGTGTTAGTACCAGGACTGGGCGTGGCTGGAGGGGCTGGGGACTGGGCGTGGCCTGGGGGAGTGTTAGTACCTGGACTGGGCGTGATTGGAGGGGCTGGGGACTGGGCGTGGCCTGGGGGGATGTTAGTACCTGAACTGGGCGTGCTGGAGGGGCTGGGGACTGGGCGTGGCCTGGGGTGTGTTAGTACCTGGACTGGGCGTGGCCTGTGGGTGTTAGTACCTGGACTGGGCGTGGCCTGGGGTGTGTGTTAGTACCTGGACTGGGCGTGGCCTGGGGGTTGTTAGTATCTGGACTGGGCGTGGCCTGGGGGGGGTGTTAGTACCTGGCCAGCGGATTCCCTCTCTCACCTGGAGCCCTGAGGAGTGGGGCCGGCTGTCTGGGGACGAGACCTCCGAGACCCTGAGCCCTCAGATGAACCCTCCTGCTCGACAGCAGTGCTGGCCGCGTCCTTTAGTCACAGCAGCAGAAAAGCTGACGGAGGCAGCTGCTCCTGGGCGTGCGGGCTGGAACACCACCGTGGAGCAGGGAGAGATGAGCAGCTTGCCTTCGCCGCCCTCTCCGCGGCTCCAAGAGGCCAATTAAGCCCTGCGCTAATCTGCACTAGGGGAGCAGAGCGCGGCTGGGGCGAGCAGTCTCTGGGCTCCAGAGGAGAGGGGAGTTGGCGCCCCACAGCTGCTCGCTCCTGCACTGGTGCCTCCTGGGGCAGGCTCACCTCCCAGATCAGGGGCAGCTGCTGGGGCTGCAGGGGACAAGGTCCAGCCAGCCCCTCCACCAGTACCCAGAGAGCGGTGCCCCTGCCCCAGACACTGGGGCTGCGGCAGAGGCAAGGAGGCCTCAGCCCTGCTGCCCAGGCTCTCTTCCGGGGGGCGGGGAATGGACAGGAGAGAGTGCCAGGGTACCTGTGCCCTGGAGAGGGAGAGAGGGCCGGTGGGTCAGAGGCGCGGGCACTGTGTGTAGGGGCGTGGAGGGGGATGGCCTCTCTGAGAAGGTTCCAGCAAAAACTGGAAGGAGGTGAGGGGGCGAAGGGGGTTCAGAGCAAAGACGTCATGGCGCCAGAGGCCTCCTGGCTCTGTGTATCAGTGTCCTGGGATTGCTGATTGCTGTCACCAATTACATAGACCGTGTGCTTAACACAGCACAAATTTATTCTCCATTTAGGACGCAAAGTTCAAAACCAAGGCATGGGCCTGGCCAGTTCCCCTGAGGCCCCGAGGGACACCTGCTGCGGGCCACTCTCCCGACTCCGGTGGCCGGGGCTGCTCACCTGGCAGGTATGGTGCCGGTCTCTGCCTCTGACTTCACTTGGCCCCTTCCCGTGTGTCTCTGCGCCTCCTGTATTTTTTGTCACAAGGACACTGGTCATTGGATCCAGGGCCCACCCTAGTCCAGCACGTTCGCGGGATCAGGTTAGACCTGAGCAGACTTTGGGGCCGCAGCCCCGCCCGTAGCACTGTGGTCTTCTTGGTGTGGTTTCCATTTGGCCTTGAGCAAGCTGAGCACCCAGGCGTGAGGGGGTGGTGCAGGTGAGGAGGGTCCCCAAACATCCCTTCCTGGGGTCCTCCCTCCTGGCCGGGCCCTGAGCTAAGCCCCCCACTACGTGGACGAGCATTACACAGTCCCGAGAGGCAGAGCATGGACACCCCCTTCCTGCATCTCAGGACTCGGGGACTTACGGGGGACTTGGCTCACCTGAACGTGGAGCCTGAGGAGTCCCATGGCTGTGGGCTGGAGACCCTGGGGTGCCGGTAGGGCGACCTTGTCCAAGTGCAGAGGCCCCGGAACCGGGGCTGGCCCAAGTCCTGAAGCCCCAGGGCTGTGGAGCCGGGAGTCCTGATGTTCAAGGTCTGGTAGGCACCGCAGCCCACGTGCCTATCAGCTCCACACGAGGCCTCCTCCTTCCAGCCCTCCCTCCTGGGCAGCACCCCAGGATGGCGGAAGTCCTGAAGACTGACGGTGCGAATGTTGGTGAGACGGGAGCCGCTGGGACCAGTCGCTCCTGCCGGCACACTCTGGAGAAGGTGGGGGTTCCCACGCCTCGAGGGACCCGCTACCCGATGGCCAGTGACCCCCCTGCTAGGCACCCCTCGGGATGCAAGGACACACATGTCCACAAAAAGACTCGCTTAGAACCTCCCCAGCAGCTGCGTTCAGAACCGCCAGACACTGGCAACCACCCCAGGTGCCCATCAGCAGGGAGGGGCCGTGCCAACGGTGGCCCTTCCTCATCACAGGGTGCCACCCAGCTACAAGAGTCACGACCCACACGGCGTCGGGGCCACCTGTGGGGACGTCCCAGCAAACACGTACGGTTCACCTGAAGGGAACCCCAGAGCAGGTGGGCACGGCCAGTGGTGACAGCACCAGAAAGCCGAGGAGGGTCACGTGACGGGAACGGCAGGCACTGGCCCAGGCCACGGGGCCACGAAACACCTGCTGAAAAGGACACACGGGATCTGGGCATCTGGGGCTGACGCGGGGCTCAGGGGTAGAGCCCTGCCCACATGTGTGAGGCCCTGGGTTCCATCCCCAGGCCCCCAAAAATAGAAATAGGAAAAAGGGGGGAAGAAGAGCTGGGGATTCGCTGCATCCTAGCTGGACCTCAGTTACAAGGGTGTGTGTGTGTGTGTGTGTGTGTGTGTGTGTGCACGCGTGCAAGAACCCCCCTCGGGCCTTTCCCAGGAGTCCTTTCCCAACCCCACCCGCTGGGTCAGGGGCACGGGCATCTGTCCCCCATGAGCCTCTCTCCTCTGCACCTACTGCAGCCACCTGTCCCTGGCTCCCAGGGCGCCCCTTGTGGCCAGAGGTGGTGCTGCGCCATCTTGTGTGCCTGTCCCCAGCCCAGCCTGGCTCCTGGTGGCTCTGGGGCTCAGCAGACGCTGTCAGAGAGACAGATGAGGGAGTAATTGCTAGGTCTTTGTATTTATGGCCGTAGCTACGTGTTCACACCTACAAATTCCGTTTCCACCTCCCGTTTGTGTCCATCTCTGTTAAACACACCCCCAGCTTCTAACTGGCGTGTGTCACCGGCTCGCAGACCTTCCCGAGTTCCGGGAGGTGCTCGTGAAGAAGGGGGCAATGCTCAACTCAGGTCCTCAGGGACCCTGTAGGGTGACAGGCCAGTGGCCCCGCCAGGCCCGCAGCCAGGCCTGCCCACTCTCCTGCTCCCCGTCCTCTGCCCTGCTCTCGAGCATCCACAGGAGCCCAAGGACTCCAGGTTCCGGCGGGAACTGAGACAGAGCTGGGCTCTGGGTGCGAGTCTCCCACCCTCTGCAGGCCTCGGTCTGCTGCTCTGTGAGGCAGGTAATGCTCGTGCCCGCCTCCCTGGGGCAGCGGGGCCCGGGGGAGGTTCTGTGTATGCAGCACCAGGCTTGGGGGACTGGCTGGCCTGGCCGAGGTTCTGAAAGGGGAGCAGGTCTCCCACTAGAAGCAGGCAGCCCTGGTGAGAGGCGCCCGCTGCCCACAGATGGCCACAGTCACTTTCAGGTGGCTCTAGGTTAGAGGGTCCTGTCGAGGTCCAGGCTTAGTCTGCCACCCACAGACTCGCCCACGCTGGTGTCCAGTCTGCGTTTGGGTGACACGCACTGTCAGCTCTCTGGCCCCGAACTCCTCAGCCTGCCTTCAGATCTGACCTGCACACCCACCTTTTTAATTTCTTGGTTCAAGAGATGGGCACCTCTGCCAGGTGCATGGGCAAAGCTCGCAGGCCTGCAGGTGGGTGTGAAACTTACAGGCTTAGAAGTCAAGACCTTTGGCTGTAGAGTCAGTCGGACCCAAGTTCAAATCCTGGCTGCACCATTTCCTGGCTGTGTGGCCTGGAGAAAGTACTCGACCTCTCTGAGCCTCCATGTTCTCATCTATAAAATAGGTCTAATAACAGTACCGATCTCATGGCATTGTCACAGGGGCCTTCCTAGTAAACCATTCAGTCCAGGACCTGCTCCTGGTGAGGACTCAGTAAGTGGTAGATAATAGCACTCCAGATGGCAGGAAGCTGCTCTCCACGAGGGTCCTGGGCACAGGCTCGCCAGGGCTCTGGGGCCCACGGAGCTGTCCCAGCCCTGCCCCACACCAGCTGGCAGAGGCCTATGCAAGCTCACCCTGTGGAGGGAGAACCCCAGGACCCGGCAGAGCGGTTCAGCAGGGAGGGAGGGTGAGAGACTTGGAGAGCGAGCGATACATTATTTAACAGCAGGAATGCAAATGAGGAGAAATTAATGAAGGCGCCCCCCCGCCCCCCATCCCCCACTCCTCCCTGACTTCACCATTGATGACAAATTCTCTAGAAAATATCAAAACAGCCTCCGGCTGGAACCTGCCACACGGATGCACCATTATCTATTATTGATGCAAACCTTGACAAGTTCTTTTTAAGGAAGATGAGCACAAGGAGAGCTGCTAATCTGTGTTTAAAGGGATAGGCGCTCGTTTCCCCCTCCCCAGGGCTGGCGCTCCACGGAGCGCCTGCAGCCACAGAGCCGCTGCCTGCCCATCTGCGCTGGGAGAGGCCCGTACCTGGCCAGAACAGGGGCCCAGGGAGCGGCCAGGGGCAGGGCTCGTGCCTCAGTTTCCCTGTTTGGGCACGTTCCAAGGTCAGTTATTCTGCAGCATGGCCTGGGGACAAGGCAGGCGTCGCAACGTGAAACTGGGAGCTCCGATCCCTGCCTCGTCAGAGGAAGGACTTCTAGAGCAGTGACACGCTCCTGTAGGGCACACGATGGTGGCTCATGTCGTTACACGTTTGTCCAAACCCAGGCAACGTCCCACACCAGGAGGGACCCCCCCACACACTATTTACCCTGGGGGCAGACGACGAGCCATCCAAGGTTCACCATTGTAACAGGTGGCCCCTCTGGGGGGAGTGTTGACAATGGGGGACACTGTGCACCTGTGGGGACAAAGGGCATGTGGGAAACCGCTGCACCTTCCGTTCAACTTTACTGTGAACCTAAAACTGCTCCAAAAATTTGGGCCAGGCACAGTGGCACTCTCCTGTCGTCCTAGCAATGAGGGAGGCTGAGGCAGGAGGATGGCAACCAGCCTCAGCAACTTAGTGAGATTCTGTCTCAAAATAAAGCATTAAAAGGGCTGGGGATGTAGCTCAGTGGTAAAGCACCCGGGTTCAATCTCTAGTACTTAAATAAATAAAGTCTATTTTTTAAAAAATAATTGTTTTATTTTTCTGTGGTGGTGAGGATAGAACCCAGTGCTCATGGGCTGGGGTTGTGGCTCAGTGGTAGAGTGCTCACCTAGCATGCGCTCACCCCAGGTTCGATCCTCAGCACCACATACAAATAAACGCATTGTGTACGACTAAAGCAAATAAATAAAAAAAATATTAAAAAAAAAAACAGTGCTCACACATGCTGGGCAAGCGCTCTGCCACTGAGCCACAACCCCAGCCCCAGTAAAAGCTATTTTTGAAAGTCCTTTTCAAAGTTGCAAAACTCATGTATTACATCTTGTGAGCTGGAGCCTGGGACGTAGCCCCATGGTAGAGCACTTCCCTGGCACACATGAGGCCCCGAGTTTACTCCCCAGCATGGCAAAAAAAGAAAAGAAAAATTTTAAATACATGAAGTCCAGGCACCTGCCCCACCAGAGGGCTCCTCAGGAACCACTGCTCTTCTGTAAGACTCGTTCCTCAGATGCGTGGCTTGGAGATAGGGACATTGGAACAGGCAGAGGGGGACATTTGGAGATGAGACTTTATAAACAGCACAACCTGACAAGAGGCAGCCAGACAGAAAGAGGGTGATGGTGTTTGACCAGAAGAACCAAAGCCGCAGAGCTGCCTGGGGCCGTTCAGGGTGGGGGCTGCGCCCCGAGGGACTTCTGGCTTGGCAGAAGAGTTAGACGGTAAGCAAGTCTAACTCGCTTGAATTTAAAGCAGTCATAAAAAGCTTCAGAGAAATGGCATCCTTGATAAACGAGAGCTCCCAGACTTGCTGCTGTCTTACAGCAGAGGATCACAGTGGGCGACGACTGAGAACTCAGGGGGACACAAACCCAAATGCCTTTATGGAGTCAACCAGGTCACAGAAATGACAGAAGATGGAAGGCATTAGGGAGCAGTGAGGACTGTGGCAAACTAGGGACCACAGGCCCAGGCTAAAAAAGGCTGCCCCCTGAGCCTGAGTCTACCTCAGTGGAAGAATTGGGCCCACTGTGGTCAGATCTTCCCTTAAAAAAAAAAAAAAAAAGTGCAAAATGAATTTGAATACAAGATTTTGCAATATTTGAATGTTGACAAATAAATAATTCTTACTTTGTTTTTTCTTTGTTTTTGGTGCTAGGATTGAACCTAGGGCTGCTTAAACACTGAGCCACATCCCCGCCCTTTTTGTGTTTTTTATTTAGAGACAGGGCCTCACGAAGTTGCTGAGGCTGGCTTTGAGCCCACCATCCTCCTGCCTCATCCCCCGCCCCCCAGCCTCTGGGATCACAGGCGTGCACCACCACGCCCGGCTGTCTAGTTCTGACTTTCTAAAACAGTGTACGGGCCAGACACAGCCTGTCTGCAGACTGAGCCCAGCCTGCGAGCAACAGATGCAGCGTCTCATCGTCACAGAGGGAAGCTGAGTCTGGAGAGGTGTGATGGTGTCCACGGTCAGCTCCTGCCCCTGTGGCTTCGAATCGAGCAAGAGGAGTTTGGGTCTGCAACCCACAATGGGAAGGTCGCCAGGGGTTGGTGCTTGAGTGTCCCAGCTTTCTGCCCGCCCTCTGCACGCTCTGTCTCGGGAAACCTCCACAAGAGCACGGTGGGGTGGGCATCGCTCTTCCCCTTTGGTCAAAAAGGAAATGGAGGCTCAGAGAGATGAAGCATCTTCCCAGGGTCACACAGCTCCAAGAGCCAGACTAGGGCTCTCTCATGACGGCAGGGGTTCCCTACAAGGGTACCACGTGGCCTACTTCACTGTAAGATGGAGACGGGGCAGGGCAAAAGAAGGTGGAATCATCGTTACCGGAGTTTCCCGTTGCTGCTCTCGTTGCCGCAGACTTGGTGGCATAAAGCAGCATACATGCGTTTCAGTTCTGGAGTTGAAATCCAGGTGTCCGTGGGCTACGCTCCTGGTGGTGGCTCAGGGGAGGACCGGCCTTGTCCTCCCAGTGCCTAGAGGCTGCCTGTGGTCCATGGCTCCAGCCCTCCCTCCATCTCCAGAGCCAGCAGGGCCACACCTTCCGATTTCTCTGTCTCTGTTTCCCTTGCCACCTGTCCTTCCCTAAGTGTGACCCTCCCGCCTCCCTCCTGTAGGGACCTCTGAGGTTCCACTGGGTGCACCCTGATCGCACCGTTAATCCCCCAGCTCGACATCGTTAATTTAATCACATCCGCAGAGTCCCTCTCGGCACGTCCGGTCAGTGGTCACAGGCTGGACCTGGACTTGGTGGGGAGCCCTGTTCTGTCCCTGTGACCGTCCTCTCTGCACGTACCACACCCACCACCCCCGCACACAGGCCCGGGGAGGCCGGGCCTCCAGCAAGCGGCGGAGAGAGCACAGGCGCGTCTGGCCACCCCCGAGCAGCTCCGGAGGAGCCGGGGCAAGGTGTGGCCCCCGTCCTGCGAACCCCAGGCCAGTGTCAGGGTGAGCCCTTCATCAGGTTGCGTCCCTCGCCAGCCCCGACGGGACCATCCCTGGGGACGGGGCCTGTCACCTGGAGCCCGGCCTTCCCTGTCCCAGGAGCGCCCTGGGCTGGAGACCCGGGGAGCTGGTGCTCCTCACATCTGGCTTCCTGTTCCTGGAGGGCTCTGGGGACCGCAGGGGCGGGGCCGCACAGCTGTCCTCACGCTGCGAGCCATCAGCGGGGGCCACGCAGGTTCGCCCACCGCGGCTTCTCTCAGGACGCGCTGGTCCGGCCCCTCCTCTGGGTCAGGCCGGCGCCAGGCACGCGATGCAAATGGAGCACAGGCAGACGGGGCCCCCCCCCCCGTCCTTGCAGAGCTGTCCCTTGGCACAAGGGAGAAGCACTGAGCACGCTGGGTCACAGGAATGGAAAGCGCTTCAGGCACGAGGCGACTCGAAAAGTGGGGCTCAGGGTGCATCTCCCGTGGTGCGGGAAGAGGAGGAGGAGGAGGAAGAGGGAATCCTCTGGCCTGCGTGGCCTCAGGTCCGTGGCGTGGTCCTGACCACGGAGCCGCACGGTGCTGGCGCCTTCCCCGGCCCCGACCTCCCCCTCTCCTGCTCTTCCTTCTCTCTCCTCACTGGGGTCCCATCCCCCAGGGTGGGGCCAGCTCTGACGGTGTCACCTCCATTGTTCTGCGGCCCTAGTCCCGACTGGGGCTCAGAGTGCCAGGTGGGGACCCAGAGGCAAGCTTCACCAGGGGACCGCAGCCTGGGAGCTGTCCAGGGTGCTAGGCCACGGTGGCCGGGGTGCGCGTCCCAAGCTTGCGCCATGGTGGACAGTGGGGCAGGGCATGTCCCACCCACCTCTACACCCCAGCCCCCTGTGTGAAGAAAAAGTGGACAGGACAGATCAGATGGCCTCCAGGGCCCGGCCACTCTCTTAGCACCCTTGCATTCTGGAAGGGTCCCGTGCCTCTGCTGAGGCTCCTTCCTGGCCTGGATCACAGGCCCTTCAAGGGCGAGGTCAGCACAACAAGCAGCCCTGGGCACTGAGTGGGTGCCCCACAAGAACTCTGGCACCTGCAGCCTGCGAGCCTGCCGCGGGAGCCAGGGCCTCGCTGACATTCTCAAATGATGCCGCGGCAGTGCTGGCGCCAGCCCAGTGGCTGAGGCCCAAGGCTGCAGGCACCCCACGGGGAAGGGCCATCCTGCGGCTCCATGGGGGACTGCGGGCACTCTGTCCTTGTGCAGGGCAGGGAGGGGCTGGGGCCGGCCTGGAACTCCCAGGGAGGCCACCTTCTCGGATTCCCAAGGGCTCCCGACCTGGCTGCTGTTCTCCCTCAGGACAGGGGACTCAAATTTGGGAATCAAGCAGCCCAGCTTACGCATGCACCGCTCTCGTGTTAAGCAGAGACCCCAGGCAAGCGGCGTGACCTCAGAGAGCCCCCATTTTCTCACTGCACGAGGGGGCATCCACCTCACAGCGTCATGCTACACTGACGAGCTCGGAGGACCTGGCAGAGGGCACAGCCCACAGGCGTGCTCAACCCAAAAGCAGTAGCTATCAAAATTATCAAAATGGTGGGTGAGTCTACGCAGGGCTGCTCCCCATGGCTTTGGGAACGCCTTCCCCCCAGGAACCAGGAGGAGTGGGGGGCTAATGGTCTCTCGGGTTCCACCTGCAGCTTCCACGACCGCAGGAGCCATCACCCTCCTGCCTGGCCTCCTTCGAGCACGAGGCTGTGGCCTTCTGGAGGGCCAGGCCCATTCTGCGCTGCTTGTCCAGCAAACAGGAGGTCCCCTGCCAGGACCGACCAGCAGAAGTGGGCGGAGCTGCTTGGGCAGAGCCACCCACCAGGAGGGAAGAAGCAGCAGGGACGTGGTCCCAGGGCCCGAGTATCAAAGACCATTCTCCCCCCAGGTCAGGGATGGGGCCCAACTTTCAGATGAGCTGGGAGCTCCTGGCTTTAATTAGAGAACCTTGTCACTTCTGAAAAAATTCCTCTCCCTGCACCAACCCTCCTTTGAAGGGTGTTTTCTCCAAAGGAGCATCAGGGGAAGGTTGGGGGGCACGCAGGGGGAGGGGAACAGGCTGGGAGTGGGGGTGAGAGGGAGGTAGGGCAGCCACACACAGGCCACCCCCCATATGATGTGCAGGGACAAGAGGCCTGGCTCCTCGCGCCCGTGGTCCTGGTGACCCGGCCCTCCATTCAGGGTTGGGGAAGGGGTGGTTTTCTAAAAGATGGCCACATCCAACGGGGCTGAGGACCGGCACTGCCTACCCAGAGCCCAGCTGGCCAGCCTGCCTTCCCTGGCTGCCGTGGTCTGTCCTCTCTGCCCAGGAGAAGCGGGGGGGCGGGGGTGCTGCAGTGACACAGCAACACTCTGCGCCCCAGGCGAGGAGCTTGAGAGCAGCCAGCTCTCTCCCCGCCAGGAGTCTCCTGGGACCTCACAAATGGCCCCAGCTTCCTGGGCTCGGCCGGCAGAAGTGCTGCCTCAGCAGGACCGGGCCTGCAGCCCGAGCTGGCTCCCCTGAGTTATTGCAGCCGGGGTGCGGCTCCCAGCCTCTGCGGACTCCTCCTGCAGTGCCCCTTCCCCAGGGCCACCCTAGCTGCCCTAGGACCCCCAACCTGAGGGTGGCCATTAAATTCTGTATCTCAGGAGGAGGATCTGTCTGTACAACAGGGCCTCTTGTGAAGCCCCAGAGAAGGCAGGGATTCAGGGGTCCTGGAGGTGTGGTCAGGGTGGGCATTCCCAGCCGCCCGGTGTCTCCCAGAACCCAGGAGCGGAGAGCCAGCTGAGGGAGCGCTGAGCCTTGGCAGCCCCCACCCCACGCCTTCCTTCACCAAGCCTCTCTTGGAGGGACTGCCCCTCCCCCCATGTTCTTTAAGCCACAGGGAGGGAGATGGCTGCTCACCAAACCCAAGTAGAAAGGCTGGCCACCCCTCCCTGAGCCTGCCCTGCGTGCCAGAGGTGAACCAGAGTGGCTGTCCTCGGTCAGGTCCCCACCGTGTCCAAACTGCTCTCTGCTGGGCCCCAACCATAAGGATGGAGGAGGGGGGTTCCCAAGTGCCCTTATCTGGCAGTGAGTCACTCCCTGGGTGTCCCCAACCAGGGTCCTGTGGCCCTGGAAGAGGTGAGTGGGCCAGGACAGGCATTGCTTTTCAGGACCTTGGACAAGGCACCCCTTCCTGATAGGAGGAAAGGCCACCCCACAGCCCCGCCTTCCTCAGTCAGCTGGGAGGGGTACTGCACAGCCAGAGTGGGACCCCCTGCCCTCGCCCAGAGGCCACCCACTACACCACCCCCCGAGCCGGCCCTTCTCCAGGCTGTGCTCCCCAGGCCGGCGCCTATGCGGGCATCCACCTGCAAAGGTGCTTTCCAATGTCGGTGCTGTTACCATTCAGGCCTGGTGAGGCCAGCGGACCAGGAGATGACCGCCACTCTAGAGTCTGTGGTGCCCACAACCCCAAGAGGCCCGCGGGGAAGCAGCCGCGTGGGTCAGGAGGCAGAGGGAGCGGGGGAAGCTGGCGCGGCCATGTCTGAGGAGCTCCGAGGGGAAAGTGGCCAGAGCCTGTGCCGTGGCTTCCCCGGGAGGACCAGGCGGGCAGCTGGAGGGCTTGGGACTAGCTCACCTGAACAGCGTCAGCTGTCCCTGGTCGTCAGGCACCTGGCTCTGCACTGGTCCAGGCAGGTGGCCCAGAGCATGAGACCAAAAAAGGGGTGACTGGCAGCAGGCTCTGGGGGGTGGTTTGCTGCAAGTCTTTTATTTTCTGTGGTCAGCAAGGCCCCAAGAGGTCAAAGCATCCAAAATACAGAAAATAAAAAGGCATGATTAATATGGACCCCTGGGGCTGGGGTTGTGGCTCAGCGGTAGAGCGCTCGCCTAGCACGTGCGCGCGGCCGGGTTCGATCCTCAGCACCATGTAAAAATAAATAAAAGCATTGTGGACAACTAAAATAAATAAATGTTTAAAAAAAATATATGGACCCCTGAGGCAGGTGACCGGCGGAGACCCAGGCAAACGACCCAATCTCTCCAGACCTCAGAAAGAATAGTGCAGTCAACGTCTTCATTTTTCTCCTCCTTCGAAGCCCAGAGAGGTAGAGGCATGCCCAAGAATGCACAGCTCACCATGCAGAGAGCAGGCTCCTGGTTCCCAGGCTCATGTCAGCTCTGCCAGCCTGCTGGCAGTTTTGCCAGCCAAAAGCTACACGAGCCCCTCCCCACCCCCCTTGGGTGCACTGGGCCCGCAGGGAGCCGGGGGCGGGGGGGGGGGGAGCAGAACCTTTGGAATTCCCTCACCCTGGCTTCCGAGCCGGCTCTGTGCCTGGCTGTGGAGGAGCGGCCCAAGCCTGTCTGGCCTGCTTGTTGGTCAGGCTTTTGTTTAGGCCAGTCCTCCCGGAGGCAGCCTGGGTCACCTTTGCCTCCCATCGGCCCCTCAGAGGGTCTTCCGGCCACAGAGAAAGGCAGGGAAGATAGGCAAGACCCTGGGGAGACCCCAATCGATGGGAGTCTTCCTTCCAGCACGGCAGAGGCCGTCCCTGGGCGGGGGAGGGGCTCTGGCTGCCCTTGTGCAGCTGCAGGCCAGAAGAGAAGAGAGGGAGCCACGAGGGCAGAAGCCACTGCAGAGGGCAGCAGCAGCTCGGGTGGAGCTTGCGGATGCCGCGAAAGCTCTAGAAGGGCCAAGCAGACCCGAGGAACGGCCCCGGGGCCAGGGGCCTGATGGCTGAGCTGGACACCCCTGCCCAGTGCCCAGGGCAGACCAGGCCCTCTTTCCTCCAGCTGCTTGCAGGGTGAGGGCTGTGAGCTCTGGAGTTGGGCAAACCTGGGTTAACCCTTGGGCGCCCTGCGCCACCACTGGGCCTCAGTGACTGCGTCTGTAAAATAGGCTGCAAGAGGGACCGGAAACAAACCTGGGACATCGTAAAGGCCCCGCAGTCGTTCATCACTATCAAAAAAATCACCTTCAGCCCTGTTTCTGCCTCTTCTCACTCCTGCCAGCTACTCTTGGCCATGACCTCTGCCTCGGGAAGCTTCTGGGCTCTCACCCCTCCAGGCTTGTGTGCCTGTGGTGGAATGCCATCCCTACCCCGCTCCTTGCCCAGCTTCCAGGCCTCAGCTCCGTGTCCCCTCCTCCCGGGAGCCCTTGGGGGTAGGCGCTCTCACTGAGGGCCCCGTGACACCCACACTCCGTGCGCCCCGGCCCTCCTGGTGGATTCTAAGTGTCTGTCTCCATCCCTGGAATGTGAGCTCCCTGGGGTGCGGGCCCACCTCGGTCTCAGGGGCCCCAGCGTCTCTGGCTTGCCGTGCCTGAGTAAATGAAGTTGTGCATCACTAGTGAGCAGGCAGGGTGCTCCGCCCAGGTGTCGGGGTGATTGCCAAAGTGAGGAGACGACGAACCTAAATCCTTGCATCTGAGAGAGGGCGGCGGTGGCCGGCTTGCTGGGAGGTTCAGGGCAGGTAAGATAGGTAATCCCTGGGGAACACGATCTTTTAAACCGCAGTTCGAATCCCTCACCCACTTCCTCCTCTAAGCCTGGTGGGCTCCCTTGGACTAAAAAAAAAAAAAAAAAAAAAAAATACTGCAGGTGACTTTCAAAAGAATTAAATTTGATGCTCAGAGTACTTAGCACAGGGTCTAGCACTGAGCAGGTGATAATGTTTCAAAAGCAACAAATGTTAATTTTTAAAAAGATACTATAAGTCAAAAACATGTTCTCTATCTCCTTCCTGGCTTTTTTTAGCCGATTCCCCTGCGCCCAAGTTCATAATTCCTTCCCTGCCACATTATCCTCAAAACAATGTTTTCAATTTATAATTTATTGGATTTTTTTGCTCTGGAGACAGACATCTCCAAGTTTTGATCTAAAGAATACAATCAACAAAATTAATATCTAAATCAAGCAAAACCTAAACTTGCTGACTGATCTCCAGGAATTCAGCTAATAGGAAGATGTTTGGGCCTTCTGGGCTCTGCACAGGGTGTGGCATCTCCTGTCATTCTCCTGGGTGGGGGGACAGGGTGAAGGCCTGGACACCCCTCACCACCATGTGGCCATAGTACAAATCAGGAAAAGGGGAGTTGGCCCCGATCACACTGGGATGGCCGTCGTCAGCCAGGACTGTCCCCACCCCCTTGATGGATGTCATCACTAAGGGTCAGAATTCCTGTCCCCACCAGTCTCCCCCAGCCTGGCTCAACCTGACCCCCCAGCTCGCTAGACATGAAGCCCACACCACCGGCCACTCTGTCCATTTTGTTCACAGCCTGGAACAACGCCTGGCCCCACGCCACGGTAGGTGCTCAACGTGGGCGAATCGGAGCAGGAGAGCAGGTTGACCGTTTGCAGGTCTGCTCAGCCGCTGGTGAGGTGGGCGTTAGAGCCTCCGTCTGCCCCATAGAGGCTGCATTTCTTCCCTTTGGGTGTTCCTGCACCTTCGTGTTTATGAAGATAGGTGTTTGAAAAAATCTTGTTGTTCTTGCAGCCAGACTGAGAGGAACCATGAGGACACCTAGCACTCTCGTAGTATCTGGACTAATTCCCTAACTCCCAGGGCACCTGGGGAGACCCCCCCCTCCCACAGTGGATGCCCCCTTCCTCATAAAGTGCTTCTTGCCACTCAAAATATAAGACAGGGCCAGTGCCACCTTTGTGATCCTAGTGACTCAGGAGGCTGAGGCAGGAGGACCTCCAACATGAGGCCAGCCTGGGCAACTTAGCAAGGCCCTGAGGGTGTGATTCAGTGGTAAAGCACCCGGGCAGGAAATTCCCAGTTTACCGGCCTCTCTGCCCAAGGTTTTCGGGGGAATTTCAATGAAACTCTGGTGGAATGATCCTCCCACCAGTCCCCCATTGCTCCCCCAAATTGGTCGTTCTTCCTTCAAGGGATCGCTGGTAGGAGCCCTTTTTAGGTCTCACCGGGTTAGGCAGGAGCTGCCTGAAACCGCTTGGAAGTGCTAGCTGCTCCCCAGTACTTAAAAAAGGAAAGAAGAAGAAAAGACAAAGAAAGGGGCTGGGTGGATGGCTTAGCGGTGGAGCCCTCGCCTAGCATGTGCCAGGCCTTGGGTCCATCCCCAGCACCTAAAATAATAATCATGAATAAAACGAGCCCGCTAGGGTGGGCCCTAGTTCAGGATGACCGGTGTCCTCGAAGCAGAGGACACCTGGACACGGACACCCAGAATGAAGGCCAGGCCTTGTGGAGGCCAAGGAAGCAGCAGCTACCAGCCACGGGAGCAGTAAGGACGGACCCCATGGCACAGGGAGGAGACCAGCCTGCTGACGTCCGTCTCCGACTCCGGCCTCCGGCGCTGTGAGAGGGCACTGCTCCGCCACCAGCCCGGGAGGGTTCTGGCCGCACGGCCCACCCTTACACTGCCCCTTGCCTCGTGAGTTCTCTCTTGCCTTTGCAGTTCAGCGTGTCCAAGATACCGCAGCGCTGGGCTGGCACTATTTGTCACTAGTTTGCATTTTTAGAATTTCACGTAATAAAATCCTCCCATACGTATTCTTCTTTGGGCTGGAGTCGGTCACCCAGCAGGGCTATTTTGAGTTGCCTCCGTATCCTTGGGTATGTCAGTAGTTCATTCCTTCTTTTTGCCAAGTTCCAGTGAATTGATGAACAACAGGGCCTTTGTTTTTTGGGTTTTTTTTTGGGGGGGTGTTTTGCTAGGCAAGTGCTCTACCACTGAGCTCCAGCCCCCGCCCTTTCTATTTTTATTTCGATACAGGTTCTTGCTAAGTTACCTAGACGGACCTCAAACTCATGATCCTCTGGCCTCAGCCTCCAGAGTCGCTGGGATTGTGGGTGACGCTTGTTTTTTTTTTTTTTTTTTTTTTTAATATTTATTTATTTACTTTAGTTGTACACAATGCAATGCATTTATGTTTACGTGGTGCTGAGGATCGAACCCGGGCCGCGCACGTGCGAGGCGAGCGCTCTGCCGCTGAGCCACAACCCCAGCCCGTGACGCTTGTTTTTAACCCTTCTCCTGCTCCTGGAGTGTGCCCTCTTTGAGATCAGGGACCCGTGCCTGGCAGCCAACACGCAGGAAGACTGACGGGATTGCTCATGGAAGCCCTGCAGGGAGGGGACCCTTCCTACGCCCTGCGGCCAGGGTGACCTCTCTCTCCTCCGACAGCCCTGCTGGAATGCTGGCTCGACGTGTCTTCATGCTGCCCCTGGCTCTGGGTTTCAGCCCTGCGCACCACCATCCCCACTCCCTCTCCTGAGGGCCGATTCCTGTGCTGGACACAGGACTGTCCAGGGACGTTTGCCTCGCAGTTCCTGCCTAGAGGACGCATCCCCTTGGCTCATGCTCTGTCCCCATGGTCCTCTCCTCACTGAGCCTCCTTAGCTAATGTTCTCTGTAGTTGAACATCCGCTGGGCGCCTGTCTCAGGCACCACCCGCATGCTAGGAAGACCATGGTGGAAAGAGGCGTTCACAGTCCACTCAGGGAGGCTGAGGTAGCCCAGCAGTATACAATCACCCATGTGGACCTGCCGCCAGGGGCCAGGAAGGGTGAGGTCCTGGGAGGGATTTAATGGTGGGAGAACCTCGTTTACTTTGGGGGCTCACTGAGGGATCCCTACTGAGGAGCTGAAAGATTGTGGGCTGGGGGACAGGGGTGCACGTGTGCAGAGCCAGAGGGCCAGCAGGAGGCCCAGGGTGGGGACTGAAGGAGGGTTGTGTGGCCAGAGCCAGGTGACCCCCAGGACGGGATCCAGCCTGGCCTTGGGGACCAGAGAAGGAGATGGATTTTATTCCAAGCCCTCTTTCCCCATTGTTCGAGCTAGTTCCACACCACACCCACCCGAGGCCAGGCTGCCACTGCTGTCTGTCCCCGCCCGCTCCGCCCCTCCTTAACACACTGAGGTCTACTTAAGCACAGGACAAACATTCCTGGAATGATTGATTGATCGATTGATTGGCTGATGCTGATTGATTATCTCATTCTTATGCAGAGGAAGGGGAGACTCCCTTGTGAAGGACACAGAGTCCCTGGGAAGATGGGGGACATCTCATCTGAGCAGGTTTCTGCAGAAAGTGCTAAGCTCTCTCTCCTTCAGAGCGGGGGCTGTGGCTCAGGCTGGGGGGAATTTCTTGGCAGGCCGAGTGGCGTATCTTTCCACGTCACTTTATTCCCCGGTGGAATAGGCGCTATTTAATATGCTTTCTGATATGCCAGGGTCGAAATTCACCCTCTTTATCTACGCCTTGAAAAGTGCTCAAAATGTGGAATTAATTAAAGTAAAATGGATTTATCTCTGCATTCGAAAGAAAAGGCTGGAAGCCCAGATAGTAAGAAGGGTGAGAAAGCGTGCGTTGGTCCACGGTGCTTGCTCTTTTCTGCCAGGAGTGCAGTTCTTTTCTCCCTCATTTGCTAATGACAAACCCGCGTCTACCGGGAACCACCACCCATCCCTGGGACACTCACGGTCTTCCAGTTGCTGTTTTCTTTGAGAAATCCCAGAGATCTGATCTAGGTAAGGGCCAGAGAGCCGAAGTTCAAGGGTGGTCGTGCAGAAAACCCCAGAGGGAGAAGTTAAGATGCTGAACAGGCGAGGAGGAGACGGAGAGGGAGAATGGGTGGGGGTCGGAGCCAGAAGCAGAGCAGGGGAGATGTAGGAGGACATGGGGGGCAGGGGGTGCCAAAACTGGACTGGGGGTGGGGAGCGCCGGAGACTACAGAAGATCATTCTAGGATTCACAAAGAAGCCTGTTCTCAGTAGGGAAAAGGTACATTGAGCTTACCATCTACAAATATAAATAGGTTCAAAAAAGGGGTTCATAAAATATTTAGAACTAGGAGGGGCCTTTGGAATTATCTAGTCTGGCAGTTTTAAGCATTTTCTTTGTTAATTTTAGCATCAGAACTCCTTTTGTTGTTGTTGGGCTTTTTTTTTTTTTTTTTTTTTTCCTTTCAAAATACAATTGCAGCTGGGCTTAGTGGTGCACACCTGAGATCTCAGTGACTCAGGAGGCTGAGATGGGAGAGTTCCAAGTTCAAGGTCAGCCTGGGCAACTTGGCCAGACCCTGTCTCAAGATAAAATTAAAAGTTCTGGGGTGGTAGCTCAGGGATAGAGCACTTGCCTAACATGCACAAGGCCCTGGGTTCGATCCCCAGCTCTGCCAAAAAAGAAAAAGAATAAAATTACAAAGCCCGCAAGAGCTACTGTGGCAGGCGTGGGGAGGGGGCTCGACATCAGTGAGCCCCTCAGCCCTGCCAGGGCTCTCCCAAGGCCTCGGGAGCCCTCCAGGGGTGCTGACTGGAAAGCACTGGTTTTCCTCTATCCCCTACACTGCAGAGGAAGCAGCGCAGGTGGAGGAGCCCCCGGCAAAGGAGTGAACCCACCCTGAGCTCACAGCACAGGGTTGGGGACGGCCACAGGCCTCGGGCCTTCCTCTGGAGCCATCGAGTGGGTCCCAGCAGCTCCGCCCGGGGGCTCTGCAGCCAGGCTGCGTGGAGTGCGGAGGGCAACGCCAGCCTGCTCCCTGCACCTTGGACGGGCTTGGCCCTTCGCCCCTTAGTTTGCCCTCTGACCTGAGGGACTAACCGTGGGACCTACCCTGGTGGCTCAGGAAAAAGGCAGGAGCTGTGGGGACCTGCACAGAGGACCTGCCCAGGGGGATGGCATCCTGATGTTAGCCCCCCCACGTCCCCACTGTGGCTTTTCCTGAGCAGTTGGGGGGTTAAGGGCGAGAAGGCTGAAGCCCCAGGGGCCCAGCAGAAGCTGTGGCCACACGGAGGTTGCGCGATTCCCCCAAGTCCCCAGGCTAGTGAGTAACAGAAGCCAAGTGGCCTCTGGAGTCGCTCCTGGGCCCAGCACCCGCCGCGGCATGCGGTGGGGAGAAAGTTGGGCTCCAGACCACCGGCAAGCAGCAGGGTCAGGACACCCTCTGGGCTCCTCTCCTGAGGCTGGGCCAGTGGAGCCGAGGGCCTGTCCCTTCTGCGGGACTCTGCCACCCTCTAGTGGCAGCACCGGCAGGACTCCAGCCGGCAGCCAGGCCCACCTGGAGAGCAGCTCGGCCCCTCCCCTCCTAGAGGTGTACGGACCCCACCTGGCTGCAGGATGTGGTGGGAAGGCCACACGGTGACCCCTGGCCAGAGGACACGGCAGCCCCTGCGGAGCAGCCAAAGGTCCTACGGGCGCTGGGGCCAGCGTACAACTACAAAGGGGGCCTGTGCAGTGGCCAGGCCAGGGCAGCAGAGTCCTGGGCTCCGGTGTGCAGGGGTGTGTGTGCTTCCTCCTGTCAGAGGGAAACAGGAGGCGGGATCCTGCACTCGCTGTGGGCTCCTCGCCGGCTGACCTGAAGCTACACTGAGGTTGGGGGAATACCGGAATTCTTCCCAGGTGTGTTTGCAGCTAGGCATCATCATCGCACATTTTAAAAGCCAAGAGACAGGCGGGAGTGTAAATTGATGTAACTACTCTGGAAAAACGTCCGGCAGTGCCCGCAGCACTGAATTCTGAAGATTTTAGGTTGCTTGGGCATCGGTTTTGAACATGAGTCGGACTTTGTCACACCAGAGCAGGATCAGTCACCCCAGGAGTTTCCTGTGCCCACTTCCTCCTGGCTCCTCGGTGTGGTTACCTGGGACATCTGTTTGAACTGGGTTTCGGACAAGCAGCTATGAGACTCAGGAGGCCATGCTGCGACCGAGAGGCGGTCCCTGTGACAGCTGCCCAGTCTGTGCAGGGCGTGGGGGTCACCGGGGTCCACGAAGCAGGCTGCATCTAAGTGTCCCACAGGGATGTGGCCACTAGAAGGAAGCTGCATAAGGCAGATCCCAGGTCAGCCAAGTTGAGGAGCCAGGAGGAGGTGGAAATCTCAAAACTGTCAGGGTGACTGACCCTGCTTTCCTGTGAAAAAGTCCAACTCCTGTTCACAATGGATGCCCAGGCAACCTAGAATCAAAGGAATCCACCACTCCTGCTGAATCTTACACATACGCCCTCAGAGATGCAGCAATTCCATTCCTGAGTTTGCACCTGGAAATCTGGACACATCCACCCAAAAAAATAGGCGCAAGAATGTGCATGACATCTTCACTAATTAATCCCAGCCCAAATCTGATAGCAGCCCAATGTCCATCAGGAAAAGAAGGGATGAGCTGGGCTCGGTGCATGGCACATCTGCAGTCCTGGATACACAGGAGGCTGAGGCAAGAGGATCACAGGTTTGAGGCCAGCCCCAGAAACTTAGTAAGGACCTATCTAAATAAAATGCAAAGCGCTGGAGATGTAGCTCAGTGGTAAAGTACTCCTGGATTCAGTTCCCAGTAACACACACACACACAAAACCAGAAAGAGAGAAAGAAAATTTTCATCCAGCGGACTATTACACAGCAACATAAATGAGCTACATGCAACAAAAGAAATACATAAGCAAATCCATGGACATAATGTTGAGCAAAAGATGACAGACCCCAACTTTCCATTTACGTGCAGTTTAACACCAGGGAAAATGAATTTATGCATAAAGACCAGAATAGCGGCTGCCTCCAGTGGAGTTGGGGACTCTGACTTTGCGAGGCTTAAGGGAGGAGGGTGGTGGTGGCAGAGCAGAGGATGTCATGGGCTGTGTTCCCAGTGGTGGCTTCAACAAGCCGTCACTTAAAATTCTCCTGCTTTTGTGCATGCATGATAAACCCCAAAAGCAACCTAGAAATACATTGGAAGACAAGAGACGGTGAGAGGAGGGACCATGCCGGGTCTGCTGCTCTCTTGAAATCATGGGGCGGGGGCAGGTGGGGCCTGGAGGAGACCCACTGTGCAGCTCAGCCCTGAGAAGGTCGCAGGCGTGCTGGCTTTCTGCCACTGCTTTTGAACCCCCGGGGGTCCTCCTACACGTCTCCTGTGATGAACTGCGCTGGTCGAGCTCCTGGTTCGAAACTGCAGAGTGAGGTGGTGGCTTTCCCCACTTTTTTTTTGCTTCTCTTTATTTTTACTTTTTTTTTTTAAAGGCAATGAATGTGTTATAGCTTTTGTAATAGGAAGAAAAAGCAACAAAAGCTATTTTAATTAAAGGATAAAAAGCTGTGAGTGCAGATTCTGTTTGGTGGATTTTGCAAAAACAGCAGATTTGGTAGTAAGGCTAGACTCTAAGAGCATTAAGTTTATTTGAGTGGGGGATTTTGAGGCTTTGGGTCAACACTACCTCTGCCTGCCTTGCTTGCCTGGAAGGAGCAGGCTTTTTTTTTTTTTTTTTAATATTTATTTATTTGCTTTAGTTGTACACAATGCAATGCATTTATGTTTACGTGGTGCTGAGGATTGAACCCGGGCCGCGCACATGCGAGGCGAGCGCTCTGCCGCTGAGCCACAGCCCCAGCCCCAGCCCAGGAGCAGGCTTTTCGCCGGTACAAATGGGGAAGCAGCTGGCCCCCGTGCACCAGCTGAGTGCACCCCAACTGCCTCCTCCACCGAGGGCTGTCCAGACCCTCCCTCTCAACTTTCCACCAGCTGAGAAGACAGGCGCTACTATCCACTTCACTTGGAGGATGAGGATGCCGTGAAGCTAGTGCCCGCCTCAGAGTGGCCCTGGTGACAGTGGCTCACATGCACGGTGGGGGTCCTGCCTCTTCTCTTCCTGGATGACACTCTTCTGAGATCCCCCACCCTCTCCCTCCCCTGGGCCATTCTTCCTGTGTGTGAATGGAGCTACAGCAGAAGCGTAGAGTAGCTTGGTCGCGGTTAGGGTTCCCATTTCACATTCAAAGACACAGGTTTAGGGTCACTTAAATAACTTGCCCAAGACCACCGACCCAGAGGTGGCGGTACTGGACCCCTCTGGCCCGGCCCAGTTCTGCCCTGACTTTTCTAGCCCTTTCATTATAAGCTGGGCATGTTACACGAAGGTCAACTTTTCCCTGTCTAGACAGTGAGAGGTTACATTTTATTTTAAAGAGCAGCCAAAGAGAGGTAGAAAGGTTTCACGAAGGCTTCTTTTAGGTGAAGATGAAAGGAAATGTCAGAGCAAAACTAGGGATGGCTGATCATTCTAGAAAGCCTGTCTTCTCATTGTTAAAAACACACAATGTGATGGGTCGACGTGTTTGCCTTTCCGGCTCGGGGTAAGTAAGAGGGCTGGGTGTGCTTCAGGGGTAGAGCGCAGGCCGGGCTTCCTAGGCCCAGAACTGCAAACAAACAAACAAACAAACAAAAAGACTTTGGTAAACTAGCAGGGTACACTTCTGCTTCTCGTTCTGAGACCCTGCTGTAGGTGATGTAGCCTGCCCGTGCCCTTTTTTAAAAATATTTATTTATTTGCTTTAGTTGTACACAGTGGGTTTATTTTATTTTATTTTTTTAATTTTTTATTCTAAGATGTTATAAATGACAGCAGAACGCATTACATTTCATATTACACATATAGAGCACTTTTTTACAAATCTCTGGTTGTATGCAAAATATATTCACACCATTCGCGACTTCATACATGCACTTAGGGTGTATGGAGATTTCTTGGAAAACTGGGAATGGAACCACCCTATGACCCAGCCATCCCACTCCTGGGTCTATTCCCAAAGGACTTAAAAACAGCATATTACAGTGACACAGCTACCTCAATGTTTGTAGCTGCACAATTCACAATAGCTAGGTTGTGGAACCAACCTAGATGTCCCTCAGTAGATGAGTGGATTAAGAAAATGTGGTATATACGCACAATGGAATTTTACTCAGCAATAAAAGAAAATAAAATGATGGGTTTATTTTTATGTGGTGCTGAGGATCGAACCCGGGCCATGCACGTGCTAGGTGAGTGCTCTACCACTGAGCCACAACCCCAGCCCCCCCTCCCCCCGTGCCCTTTCTTTTTTCTTTTTTTTTTTTTTTTTTTTTTGTGGTACTGGGGATTGAACTCAGGGGCACTCGTCCACTGGGCCACGTCCCCAGCCCTTTTTTGTATTTAATTTAGAGACAGGGTCTCACTGAGTTGCTAAGTGCCTCGCCATGGCTGAGGCTGGCTTTGAACTCGCGATCCTCCTGCCTTAGCCTCCCAAAGTGCTGGGATTACAGGCGTGCGCCACCGCGCCCGGCTTCCCGTGCCCTTTCTTAACACAAGGTCTGAGCTGGGGTAGAGAAGTGGCACAGCTGGCAGAGGATAAACCGCTCAGGAAAAGCGTGCACGGAGACAGCCTTCCTGGTGCTCGGTATGTCAGCAGGTTGGCAGGGCGCACCCGTGTATTTCTCTAAAATACAGAAATTTCACTTCTAGCAAAGACATACAAAGACCCTCATAATACTGTGGTTTGTAGGGGACAAAATGAGGAGCAGCCTAAATGTCTAGAGAATCGGTCCAAGAACACCTGGCAGGTCTACCTGGGGAGCACAGCCCAGGTTTTAGAAATAAGGACCCAGAAACCCGTGAAAGGGCGGTGGCTCCCAGGCAGGGTGTGAAATTGACTTTCCATGGTCCACATGATTTGTGATTGAATAGGAGTGTTTCATTCCAAGGCAATTGTGCATTCACACGTTAACCGTAAGAAATAATATGGAGGGCTGGGGCTGGGGCTCAGTGGTGGGGCACTTGCCTAATAGGTCTGAGGCACTGGGTTCGATTCTCAGCACCACATTAAATCAATAAATAAAGTTAAAAAAAAAAAAAAAGAAAGAAAGAAAGAACACAGAGGGATCCCTGGTGCCCTTTACCCAATGGTAACATCTTACAAAACCAGGCCCCGTGGCAGCCAGGATATCAACCTCGGTAGAGACAAGGTGCAAAACGTTCCATCACGGGGCTCTCCTCCCGACTCCCGCTACAGCAGCACAGCTTCCCTTCTACACCCACCACGCTGTTTTCTATCTCCACAATTTTACAATTTCAAGAATTTTATCTGAATGGAACCGTGTGATATGTAACCATAGTTCCCTAGGGATTTAACTGAGTTCCCGTATGTCTCAGTAGCTCCTCCCTTTTTATTGCCGAGTAGTATTCCACAAAGTGGATGTACCACAGCCTGTGTAACCATCCACTTGTGCAAGGACATCCGGGTTGTTTCCACTCTGGGGTTGTTGTGAATGTTTTGATTCATACAGGATGGCCCAGGGACATGCTCAGCAGGCCATTAGACATGGGGCTTAGAATCAAGTCTGAGCCTTGAGGAGGCACACAGAGGTGGCCAGGAATCTTAGCAGCTGTGGCAACTCAATTTTCCAATGATGCTGTCTTAGTCCATTTTGTGTTGCTATAACAAAATATGGAAGGCTGGTACTTTATAATGAAAAGAGGTACATCTGGCTTTATTATGCTATTCCCCAGATGAATAAACTGAGGCTTAGAAGGTCAAGACTTGTCTGAGGTTGCCTAGCTAGAATGAACTTGGCTCTAGTATCTCTCTGAATGCAATTATTCTGGATCCTTCTGCACCACCCAGTCTATTGTGTTTCTTTGTGTCTCCTTATCTAAAACAATAGTACATAAAGACCTGCCCTACAAAAATACTAGCTTCTGCACAGGACGCCCTGATCACTATATACGCCACAGTGCTGTTTATAATGTCAAAACTGGGTGCAATGTAAGTGCCCACCAGAAAGTGGTTAAACACATTTTGACATGCCCATACAAATAGTTGGAAAACTATACAACTATTAAAAATAAACAAAACCTCCATATGTACTGGCATGAAAGATGTTCAATGAAAAATGTGAGTTGTAGACTACATCTCACAGGACAGGTAAACTGCTGTGGCAAATCCAGTAAGGCCTCCTTCCCTGCTTACAGTTCAGTCCTACATAGATTCACGGCAAGAGCTGTGCCTGGCCCCAGGAGGTCACGCAAGGACCCAGACTCCTTCTGTCTTCAACACATCACTGAAGCAGAAAGAGAAGAGAAAGAGCAGGTTAGGAGTGGCGGCGTCTATGGGCTGGGCTTGGAAATGGCAACTCTTACGTCTTCTCTCCTTCTCGTGTCTGGAATCTGAATGAATGCGGGGCCACACCTAACCACAAGGGGAAGTTGGGAGGCATAGTCACGCTGTGTGCCCCAGGAATGGGTTTGGCGGGCATTTAACCAGGCTCTGTCATGCAAGCCGATACGTACCATTCAAACCCAGTCACATCAAATAGCATACGTGTGGGCTGGGGTTGTGGCTCAGCGGTAGAGCGCTCGCCTGGCACATGTGTGGCCCGGGTTCAAGCCTCAGTACCACGTACAAATAAACCCATTGTGTACAGCTAAAGCAAATAAATAAATATTAAAAAAACTAGCATACGTGTGCTCATGGATTTTTGATAGTGAAAGATACATGTTAAACGGTCACTTCTCATGAGTGAAAGCGAGATCTCCACTTTCTATTTTATACATCTGAATGATTTCATTTTTTAAATGATGCAAACATGTCTCCTAGGAGGCTTATGACTTAAAAATTCGCAGCTGGGTGTGGTGGCTTGTCCCTGCAGTCCCAGCTACTCAAGAGACAAAGGCAGGAGGACCACTGGAGTCCAGGAGTTCAATGCCAGCCTGGAAGGGCAGCATCTGCCCCGTGATGGTAGACTTGCGCGGAACGGAGTGCAGCATTCTAAATGCTCACTAGGGGGCAGAAGAGACGCACGTGTGGGTGCTTGCACGAGGGGGTTTGCCAAACCCCATTCACTTCTTACACCATTTCTCCATCACCAGGCCACCTGTGGTGTGGGCTGACTTGTTTGAGGAAACGGTAGCACCCAGGCCTCTCGCTGGCAGCGTCAGCTGTGGGGTGAACAATCTCATTTCCCCTGTTTTTTACCACCTTAGCCATTTTTGAGTGTACGATTCAGTGGCACTGACTACACTCACCATGTGCAGCGGCGACCAGCATCCGTCTGCACAGCCGCAACCCTGAACCCGGACCCCAGCAGACAGTCCCTCCCCCACCCCGGCCCCGCCCCTGCACCCTCCACTCTACTTCCTCACGTAAGTGGAGGTGCCGAGCATTTGTCTTTGTGTGACTGGCTCATTCCACTTAGCATAACTCAGCCTCGCCCATGCGGGCGGGCGCCGGAGTCAGAACTTCCTAAGGCCCAGCAACACCCCATTGCACCTGCAGGCCACGATTTACTCAGGCCTTCACCTGGGTTGCTGCCACGTTCTGGCGCTGCTACAAACGGGGACGCACCAGCAGCCCTCTGGGCGCTGCATGCGATGCTTTTGAAGGGGAGCTGCTGGATCATATGGTGGCTCTATTTTTAATTGTTTTTTTTTTGGAGGAATCGCTATTCTCTTTTCCACAGCGGCTGCTCCGTTTTCCATCCTCACCAACGTTGCAGAGGCTTCCATTTTCTCCACAGTCTTGCCAACCCTGGTCATTTTCTGGGGGGGGGGGGGGTTTTGTTTTGTTTTATTACAGCCCTATTGCTGGGCATGGTGGTGCACACACCTGTAATCCCAGAGGTTCAGGAGGCTGAGACAGGAGGATCACGAGTTCAAAGCCAGCCTCAGCAGCTTAGAGAGACCCTGTCTCAAAATAAAAACTAAAAAGGGTTGGGGATGTGGCTCAGTGGTAAAGCACCCCTGGGTTCAATCCCAGGTACCAAAAATACATATATTTTATTATAGCCATATCCTAATGAGGGGCGTGAGCCATGGCGCTCAACTTGAGTTAACGTTTATCAGTGGTGTTGGGTAGGGGGTCCCCCTCAATCTTTTTTACGTCAACAACCCATTTTCACAGCTCCACTGGTTGAAAAGACTGTCTTTTTTCATTGAATGGTCTTGCATCCTCGTCAAAAATCAATTTAAGTATACATGTAAGGGTTTATTTATGGGATTTCTATCCCTTTCCATTGGTCTACATTTTCTTTCTTTTTTTTTCTTTTCTTTTTTTTTTTTTTTTTTTTTCCAATTCTGAGGCTCAGACCCAGGGCCTCTTGCATGCCAGACAAGTGCTCTACAACTGAGCTACGCCCACAGTCCTGCATTGTTCTGATAATTCTAGCTTTGTAGTGAGTTTTGAAACCAGGAAACTGAAATTCCCCAACTTTTTTGTTTTGTTTCTTCAGATCATTTGGCTTTTGGGGGTCTCCTATGGTTTTCGCCTCAAAGGTTCCTATGCTGGGAGCTTGGTCCTCAACGGCACAGTGTCGAGGAGTGGTGGCGGCAGGGCCACTGGGTTAGGGGCATCACCACAGGAGGGGATTGATGACTGGCAGGAGCGAGAGAGGTCTGAGAGGATCTCGTCAGATAGTGCAAGGGCAGCAATAGGAAAGCAAGGCCACCCCAGCCCGTGGCCTCTGCACGCACTCCTGCCGTGATGCCACCCACCGTGCTATGACAGAAGGAGACCCTCACCAGATGTGGGGCTTTTCAGCTTCCAGAAACATGAGCCAAACACGTGTCTTAGGGTTGCTGGTGCCGATCCACGCTGAGTGCTTGCCTAGCATGCTCAAGGCCCTGGGTTCGAGTCCCAGCACCAAAATAAATCAAGAAAGAGAAATACAGCTCTTTTACTTATAAAGTACCCATTCTTTTTAAGTTACCACAACATGAAGCAGACTAATAACAGCATCCTTTGAGATTCCATGTGGATTTTAGAGTGAGTTTTTCTTTCTCTGAAAAGACATCATTGGATTTTGAAAGAAAGTGCATTAGATATGTAGATCACTTTGACACTGACATCACCTTTACATCTTACCAGAATCAAATCTTCCAAACAATGAGCATCTTCCAAACAATAGACCTTAATTTGTGTCTCCTTTCATTTCCTTCAGAAGTATTTTGCAATTTTCAGTGTACAAGTCACTTACCTCCTTGGTTAATTTTATTCTCTTCAGTACTATTGTAAATATCATTGGTCCCTCAAGTTTCCTTTTTGGACTCCAGAAACCCCATGTAAAACCCGATCTTCAAGGCTGCAGTTACCTGGGCTGGGGTGCAGCTCAGTGTGAGAACACCTGCTTACCATGCACGAGACTCCACCCAGCACACACACACACACACACACACACACACAAAGGCTGTTGTTACCTTATGAGTCATTTTTGAAAATGTCTGTTTCATACTAACTTTTGAAACACCAGAAGAGAGAGCTCTATTAGCGGTATTAACTGGCCCACATCCCCACCCAGAAAAGGCCAAAGTTACCACAGAGCCAATATGCTGCTACTCTGCTAGGACTGGTCTGGAGAGTCCCACATTTAGTTGGTGAAAGGGTGACCCAGACATCTGTCTCGGCCTTTTTGAGGACATCCATGGACATCTTTCCAATTTCCTAAATGCTGACACTAGATCAGGACCAAACTGTTTGGATGCCTGGGGCTTGGAGAGATAGGGGGCTTCTTTCTCTCAGTAATGAATAACAAGCAGAACTCAATGAAGGGCTGGGGCTGGGGCTCAGTGGCAGAGCGCTTGCCTAGCACATGTGAGGCACTGGGTTCGATCCTCAGCACCATATAAAAATAGATAAATAAAATAAAGGTATGCTGTCCATCTAAAACTACAAAAAAATTTTAAAAAACTCAAATGAAAACATGAAATTGTGAGGCCAATTAAAGTCGCTAAAACATCTGTCTTCTCTATTTAGCCTTTCCTGGTGCTCCAAACTGAAATGAATATCCGCACCCTAGAGAGCATAGTAGGTCTCCCCTCCCCAATCCACGTGCCTTGCTGGGACTTGAGATTTCTATTCTCAAGCTTCCTTGAAGCTCCTGGTGACCAGAACCCAGGGCTTGTTCATCTTTGTTTTTTGCATAAGGACATACAATCTATGAAACTGAATTAAACAGAATGCAAGATCAAATATACAGGTAAAACACTGTGGGGTGCATTTAGATTTTAGATCAGAGAATTTGTAGCACCATGGTTAAAACATGAGCTTGGAGCAGGTTCACCTGCATGAGTTCCAGATGTACCACAGACATGTCTTTGTGACCCCACTTGGCCAAGTGGGGCTAATATTAGCTGGCGAGAACAGAGGTACCCGCCTAGCCTATGCCCTCCCCTGCTCAGAACTGTGACCTAGCAGCTGAAAACCCACCCACCTGGCCAGACCCAGTTGGACCAGAGGTCGTCAGGGACAGAAGCTGAGCCAATCAGATCATCTCTCCTGGAAGATAGGCTTGGGATTGAGCATGGTTAGTGGTTCTGGTCTGCTGGCTGAGTGGGGAGAGCAAGAGGGCAGGTTGTGTGGACGAGTGAGCCCCAGCTCCGGTGAAGTTCATGCTTCCTCCACTCCCCGGTCTACCCAAGAGGCACCCCTGTGTTTTTTCAACAAATCCATCTTTTCCAAAACATTATTAAGGTGGTATCTATAGTACTGACCAGAGAGACACTCCTAGATCCGGACCCCACTCTCTGGGTTTATTGTGAGGGTTGAAACAGTGCTTGAGCCCCGTTAAGCCCCAGGCAGCCCTGAGGAAGTATCAACCTTTAGAACTGCTGTTCCTAATGGATCCCACTTTCTCTGTGATCTGCGATGGTGCCCCATACTCTGTCCTGGGGCAACCGGGGACATTATTCTGGGAGCTCAGAGAGGTGCATGCAAAAGGATCCCCAGCAAGTGAAGCTGGGAGGAGCCCCGGGGCCACCAGCCTCACCCTGGTCGTTATCCACCCAAGTCTCATGAATTCTTGTTGTCTGAATAGCTGAGTGTTTGCAAACAGAGAGCAATGGCCCTGCGGTGGTGGCGGTGGCCAGGCCTGAACTTCCCTGGAATGCTGGGAGGCTGGCCAACAGGACCCCTGCGGAGTCAGCGGCCCCTCCTCCCGCCGGGGCTGGCGCTGCCGCACAGAGTCCCTCCCGCACAGCCCCTGGCAGTAATAATATTTTTCATATTTCTGTACCTCAGGATATTTTGACATGTTAACAATCTTGCTGGCCAGGGAGAGACTGTCCCTCCTGGGGCTAGGCGGTTCTTAGCACAGCCAAGGGAGCACGTCTTTCACATAACAACCATCCGGAGTCTACAGCCCCAGGGCTGGGGTGAAGCTCAGTGGGACAGCATTTTTCTGGCATGCGCAAGGCCCTGCCTGGGGTCCATTCCCACCACTACCAAACAACAAGGAAACACAGGGTGCGCATCTCAGGCCCTGCTTACTTGCTATGTATGCAACTCTCACACCAAGTCAGTGTTTTCCTGACCTAAGGCACCTCAGGGCCCGACCCCAGGCAACTAGAGACACCCCCAGAGCCTCGAGCCCACTGGACTGACTCAACCAAGCCGACCCTACACCGCTCACTCTCCGCTGCTGCACCTTTCTCACGGAACCCCAGTGAAGGCCCTGGCCTGGGCTCTCCACCTGGTGTGTCTCCCAGCCAGACCCATTGCTCCTCGTGTGACCCTGTGTGGCGCGGTGTGGTGCTCCCCCTTCTCCCGGAAAACGTAATGAATCTTATTTCAGTGTCACCAACTACCTCCATAAGTTAAAATCGCTTGGGTACAAACAGGCCCTGGGCAGGAGGTGTAGCTCGTGGCAGAGCACAGGCTTGGCATCTGCAAGGCCCCAGGTTCTATCCCCAGCACTGCCAAACAAACCCTCCCAAAAGACCCAGCCTGCAGGGAGCTCACAGTGCCCTGGAGGGACAGACAGTGAACAGACATGACATCAAAGGACTGCATGGAGGCGTACGCTGGGAAGAGCTGGGTACAGCAAGACCCTGAGCCACTGGGTGTGGAGCTGGGCGCCTGCCAGTTTGCCTGGCCAGCATCTCCTGTGCTGGTCTGGCCTGGAGCAAACACCCTCTTCCTCTCCCAGTTGCTGGGTCTTTGGCCTCTGCTGGCACGATTCCTAGGCCTGGTCAGTTTACACTGTCAGTCCTTGCTGGCATGTGACTCAGAGGGGTTAATGAGAGTCCCTCATGAAGCTCTTTTTGGAACCATGGGGAAAGAGACCCTCTTTGTCCTTTGGAATTGAGGGGGGCAGTGACAGGCCTGGGGCTGTGGGTAACCACCTTTGCCCTTGGGGGCCATGTGGAGAGATGGCCACACAGAGCAATAGTTCCATGGCTTCAGACTTCAGTTAGCTGGGTTGGGACTGGAATTTTGGACTTGAAATGCTGACCCTTCTCAGTTCGGAAGCCTACAAGGCTGGCACAGTCTTGGGAGCGTTGGGAGGGTGGGCTTGAATCGCAGACTGATTTTGCTTGGTGATGTGGCTCCCAAGACAGCAGAGCCAGGGTCATCTTGGCTCAGAGTGGCCAACATTGGTTTGAAAAGGGAAGTGAATCTATTACTCTTTGGCTTTGCCTTTGAGTCCTGGAGGGATGGAAGTGTTGAAGGGACCATGCTGGAAATCTGGCTGCCCGTTATGGCCAGCTCTGACACAGAATCTGTGCCCCAGCAGAGTATGTGGGGAGACGGGAACAGGAATCTCTCACCTCAACCACCTTTGCCTTCTCCAGGCCCCTGCCACAAATCCTGTCCCATCACTCTCTTACTTGATTTGTATATTTTGAGGGAAACAGGAGGGAAAACAAGCGAAGCTGGTTCTGTGCTACTTATTTGTCTTCCATCTTAGGCTAAAAACAGTGCTCAAGGAGCAGATCTGACCACATTTGGACATCCCTCATGCTACTAAAATGCAGTGTCATTTAACACGTGCGTGATACAATTTATCTTTGACCCCACAAAAAAGTGTGGACTCTGGCAGGAAGAATCAATTGTGTCCACTCGACCTGACACAGTGCCTCGCCCTGGCAGGTTCTTTAAATGTTAAGTGAATGACTTTCAACCAACCCACAGTCCTAGGTCCCGGAGGAGGGCTGAAAGAGCAGGACAGGCAGGGCTGCTGGGTCCCGCGGGAGGACCATCCCGGCTTGGCACAGAGAGCTTAGAATCCTGGGACGTTCCCTGGCGGGGAGACGGGTCTGGTGGGAGGTGGCCGCCAGGCCTTGCTGTGGAGGCTCCAGTTAGGGAGGGCTGTGTCTCCGGGGGTGGCGGGCTCCCAGATGGCCGAGATTGAGTCCAGGTCAGGGGCAGTTCTAGTGGAGCCTCTGGCCTGCAGAGGATGCTGAGTCTTGGATGATGGGACGGGGCAGCGGAGCCTCAGGTCCTGGGGTGGAGAGGTGGAGGGCAAGCGGGGCTGGGGCTGTGGAAGGCTCTGGGTCCTGCGGCGTGGGTGTGGGCCCCAGGCCCAGTTCTCTGGTTCTGGGGTGGAGCCTGCCCAGCGCGGGGGCGGTGCCAGGCCGAGCGCGGGGACTCCGGGCCGGCAGAGGGCGCTGCGTCCCGGGCGGGAGGCGCGGGCCGGCTCCGGGCCGGCAGGGGGCGCTGCGCGGCGGCGGCGCGCGGGCTTCCGGCAGGTGGCGCCGTGGCCGCGGCCCAGGCCCGGCGGGCGGCGGCGGCGGCGGCGCGGCGCTGCGGCCGGCTCGCGGGCCGGGAGCAGCGGCGGGCGGGCGCGCGGGCTGCGGGCCGGCGGCGGAGCGGCGGAGCGGCGGCCCGGGCGGGCTGCGGCGCGGGCGGCGAGCGGGGGCCGTGGCCGCGCGGAGCCCGCCATGCCGGCGCGGGCCTGAGGCGCGGCGAGCCAGGGCCGAGGCGAGCCAGGGCGCGCCGACCTGTCGCCCCGCGGCGGCCCGGCCCGGGCCCGATGAGCGGCGGCCTCGGCCTCCGGCGCAGCCCGGAAATGTCCGGCAAGCTCGAGAAAGCAGGTGAGGCGGCGGCGCGCCCCGGGCCTCGAGCGCGCGGCGGCGCTCCCGGCGGCGCCCCGCAGGCCGCGCGGCCCCGGGCGGCTGGGCCATCTTGGGCCGGGCGCTGCCCGCGCGTCCGGAGCCGGCGGGCGCGGGGACCCCGCGGCCGGGCCTCGGAGGGCGGCTGGAGCGCGGCGGGCGCGGGCCCGTGGGCTCGTGGCTGGGAGGGGGACGCGGCCGGGCGGCGAAACGTGTCATTGCTGTTGAGCCTCGAGTTTAAATTTAACCGGAGCTGGCCGCTTCGGCGGTTTCAAAGGGCGCAGGCTGGACGTGTTGGGGCGGTTTCCAGGCGCACCCGAGTTGCCCTCCGGTCCCGAGCCCAGCTCGGCGAGCAGGACCTGCGGGCAGGCGGGGGCCTGGGGCGGTGGTGGGTCCTGGTGCAGACCTCCTCTCTTTGTGTGTTCCTGGAGATCTTGGGGAGTTGCCTTCTGATTCGGGAATAGCTCTCCAAACAGTCAATTACTGGTGTGCACATGGGGCCCGGGGCTTAATTAGGCGGCAACACCTTGCAGGGCGCAATCCTCGGGTGCACTGTGCAGTAGGCAGCGGTCCAAGGCTCCTGTGTTGGGATCACATTTGGTTGTCACAACCCAAGTACTTGTCAGCTTGGCAGCTGCTTATGGAAGGCACACTTCAGGCGGCTGAGGAAGGGTCGGTGGTGGCATTCGGTGAGGTTTACCAGGTTGAATCGGGACACTTTTCTGGGATGCATCTCTGCAGCAGACCCAGAAGGCAGTGCAATTTTGCAGCCTGTGGTTTAAGCACAGGAAGGAAATTTTTGTAGCCTTTATTAAATGTTTGCTGTATATCGGCTCTGTGCTTGCCCCTTGAATGTGTGGCTTATTAAGCTTTTGAAGGTTCTCTGTGAAAGAGAATATGGTCCCAGTTTTATGGGCTCAGAGAGGTTCAACTAATTTCTGTAGCGCACCCAGTATGGGAACAGCATGCCTGGCCCTCTGATCAAAACCCCAGGGCACCCTTCTCAGGAGTGGGGCCCTTGGTTTCGGGTGCTGTTTCTGGGTGGGAGGTCTGGGGTTTGTTTCTCACTGTTCTCCAGCCCCAGGGCCTTGCCTGGTGACCATGAGTCGCTTTCCTGCACACGTGCTGGTCCAGAAATAGCTTTGGTTCATCTGTGCAGCATTTCTCAGGAACTCCTAGTGTAGTGTTTAATCTGAATGGCACTGTTGGAAAACTTGTATAGTATATTTAAAAAATAACATTAACTGGATTTTGATTATCAGACTATTATGTTTATTCTTTAAAACTTGGTAGTCATAAAAAAGTAAACAGAAGGAAATAAGAATTACGTGTCACCCCATGGTGTGTTTTCCACAGCTCAGAATGACATGAGCCTTCATGAGCATCTCTTCTACCTGACCATTTTACCACAAGTGTCCTTAGGCCTCCTCTGCCACACCCTCTGCTAGAGGCTGTAGTAGGTGCAAAACCCAGTAAGAGCCTGTCCTGAGAAGCCTGTGTGGGGAGCTGACCTGGTAATACCTGGGCTGCCAGGCTGCATGAAAGGGCAGCTGGGGCCTAGGTGAGGAGCCTTAGTAGCCAAGGAAAGAGAAAAACCTCTGGAAGGGACAGTGGGGACAGCGTGAGACTCCGAAGAGAAGGTTGTGGGATATCTTGGTAGAAATGGAGGAAAGAGGATTGAGTGGAAGGAGCTGGTCAGTGGCGGTGGAAAGGGCAGAAGGAAGATGCATTTGGTGAGAATTAGCCAAATGATAAAGTTCTGAGGCCGACAAGACCAGGGTTGGCACATCATCTGGGTGTTGGGGGCCATAGGTGTGGAGCTGACTGGAGATCCGGCCCTCTCACGGGTCTTTTCCTGTGGTCTGGATAACTGGCTGAGGAAGACTGGGCCACTCCTGGAGTGAGGAGGGTTAGCCTTTCTGGTGATTTTGGCTGGTTGTTACAGGTAAACTTCACTTTTTTTTTTTTGGTGGTACCGGGAATTAAAGCCAAGGGCACTTAACCACTGAGCCACATCCCCAACCATTTTTATTTTTTGTTTTGAGACAGGGTCTCACTAAGTTGCTTAGGGCCTATCTAAATTGCTGAGGCTGAGGCTGGCTTTGAATTTGCAACTTCCTGCCTCAGCTTCCCTAGCCAGTGGATTACAGGTGTGTGCCACTGCAGCCAGCTTGCTTTGCTTTTTTTTTTTTTTTTTTTTTTTTTTTTTTTTTTTTTTTTAATATTTTTTTTTTTAGTTGTAGTTGGACACAACACATTTTTTTTTTTTTTTTTTTTTTTACATGGTGCTGAGGATTGAGTCCAGGGCTGTGCACATGCTAGGCTAGCGCTCTACCACTGAGCCACAATCCCAGCCCTTGCTTTGCATTTTGATAAACTTTCCTGTTAAGACTTCTGTTGGAGTTTTCTTTTTTTTTTTATTATTTTTGTTTTTGAGACAGGGTCTCAGTCTCAGACTCCTACGTCACTGGGATTACAGGCGTGTGCCTCCATGCCTGGTGCCTACTGGCACTTTCTAAGTGGTCCTGCTGTTAAGTTTCAGCAGTGTTTGATTGGAAGGAGAGGTCCTTTGTTGAAGGGACAGGTCTCAGGTCATTGCCCAGCCTGATACCCTGCAAACATGCTGCTGTTTGAGACGTGCCAATTTTGATGCCTGGAAGCAGTAGAAACAGAGAAACGTGCTCACCTCTCTGCCCTCTGCAAATAGTTCCTACTCCTCAGGGTTTAGGGAACCAGGGGTTTTTGAGCAGGCAGGAAGGTTTTTTACACCCCTCACAGCCCCAAGACTAGTGTATTGGGCCTTGTGGCAAGCAGGGCTCTTACCTCCGGGCAGCTCTCCCCAGCTCTGTTGTTGCCCTTCTTCAGTGCTTCACTTACTCATCCAGAGGACATGCCACCTCATCGGGACACAGAAAGCAAGCCTCACCTTTAGCAGTCCCAAGTGCTCATGGGGGATCAAGACAGTCTGGGTTCCAGAGGGCTGCAGCTTGCTGGGTGCAGAGGGGCCTATCATGAGGGGAGGAGGGCTGGTGTGAGCGGGCCAGGTAGGCTGGGAAATCCCCCAGGATGCATGCTTTTAGGAGCTGCGAGGGGCCTGTTCTGCAGGAGTGCTGGGCGATGGTGCACCCCTTCCATGATGGAACGTGTGGGCCCAGAGGCCACCTGGGGGGACATGTGAGCACACTTTTTTCCAGCAAAAACATCTAGTGAAGAGAGTTGATGCCCTAATGTTTCTAAAGCTAAAGAGTGAATTGGCATCTGCGAGTTGGCTTCAGTCTGTTTGCCACAACTGTTCCTGTGGAAGAAAAAAGTCGATGGTCCATACATTAAACTCAAATTTAATTGCTCAAAAATCTCAGGCTTCTGGTTCTCTTGAAAAATGGGGATCTCTAGTGGCCCCGAGCCTTCATTCCTGCCTGTCAGAGAGCCGGGGCAGAGCTAGGCAGTGGCCACCTCCATGGAGTCCCCATAACTCCCCCTGATTGGCCACACTGCTGATTCTCATTGCCTACTTGGACTGCAAATGTTTGTTTGCATCACTGTCCTTGAAGAAATGACTCTTGTTTGCCTCTGTTTGCCCTGTTCCTTTGCTGTTTGATTATTTGATTCTTCATCCAGCACCGATTGAGCCCCTGCACTTCCGATGCTGTCCTCAGCTCTAGAGATCTGGTGGGGAACTGGGCAGACCTCAGGCCACCTGCCTTGATGATGGCATTGGCCTGCACAGAGCGCTGGGGAGGTTATAGGATGGTGGTCCTGAACTACTCCTGCGCCTGGAGGAAGAGGGCACTTGAGTTTCACTGGCTGTACTCACCAGAGCTTCAGCTGCTCCTTCCTCCACTGAGTCCATTCATCAGATTATCAGTTTATGAGCACCTCCTAAGGTCTGGAGTTGTAGTCCTTGGGTTACGGGAAGGGTCCCTGCCTCCTGGGCCTAACCTAGCTGGGGCCCATGATAAAAACAAGACATACTAAGAAAGAAATAAATTACATTGTTGCCCTCCCTCCCTCCTTCCCTTCTTTCCTTCCCTCCCTCCCTTTCCCCTTTTTTTCTTCTTTTCTCCTTTGCTCCCTTTCTGTGCTCCCTGCAAACCATAATCTGCCTATGAGTTTCATCACTTAACCAAACCTTCTGGCCAGCACTAGCTCCTGTGGCCTTGGTGAAGCTCTGTGGGGCTGGCAAACTGGCCTCAATCTTGGTCTCAAGTCCATGTGCTGTATGTTTCAAGTGTTTAAAGATGCTTTTACTGTGAATTGAAAGTAAGTAAGTGTACAGTGACTGATTCACTAGCAGCTTGTTATTTTGTATCTTTCAGAACTGATACTAAAAGTACAAGTACTATCTCAGGTGGGGCTGCACATTTTTTGTGACCTAAGAAAGGGCCTCCTAGATTACCAATCACTGTATTTTGATCAGTTTTAAACGCCTCAGCTTCCAGTTTACCAGTGTAGCCTGTCCATGGCACCTGCTCCTCATTCAGCCTGTGGGCAGCTGGTCTTCTCAAGGTGGCAGTCCAGGGGTAAGACTGTCTGGGACATTTCTGCAATTTCCTATGGGTTTCAAATGCATTTATAGACTACCTCATTTCACTTCATCCTCATGACAGCCCTGAGAGTGAGGGCAGGGAAGAGTATCCTCATTTTGCACCTGCAGGCAGCTGAGGCCTAGGGAAATTCAGTTACTTGCCCAAGATGGCAACTCTAGGGAAGTGAAATGGGGAACTGACCCCCTCTCTGCCTCTGCAGAGTGCTGCTAGAGCTGCTGTGTTGCTGGCTACACAGCAGCTTTCTATCTTCATCCTGGTTTATGCTTCTATATTTACATATATGCATATGTATATACACACATATGTATGTGTATATGTATATACATATATGTATATTTAGTTGTTGATGTGCCTTTATTTTATTTATTTTTATGTGGTGCTGAGAATTAAACCCAGTGCCTCGCAATGTTAGGCAAGCACTCTACCACTGAGCCCCAGCCCCTCTACATTTTTTTTTTTTTTTTTAATTTCAGGAAAAAAACAAAAACAAAACAAAAAACCTTGCCAGTTAAATTAAGGTAGCTCAACCTGCTCTTTAGGCTGCGTATACTATTTATAATACTAGCAGCATCAACAGTGCTATAAAGAGATGAGAAAGAGCACTGACACAGATAAACCTGTTTTAAAAAATCAGCCCCAACAACCCCAAATGTTTCCTGGTCTCCTGAGCAGTTGTCGGCAGAGTGGTTTGAATGGGATTCCTTGTAGCCTGGAGACTGATAGGAGGCCCATAAAGATGAGTCATGTATGAGCGTGCAGAAATCATTTCCCAAGTTAGCTCAGATTGCAAATCTCCTTGGACGCCAGGCTGGGTCTTACCTCAGTCCCCTCAGTGTGTTGCCTGTTGCCATAATAAGATGACACCCTGGAAAGGGGAGAGGACTGGCAACAGAAGCTGGCCCATGGCCTCGGGCTAGCAGATTTGTTCCTGGGACAGGTGTGTCTCTGACTCAGACCACCCTGCCCCAAAGGCTGTTTTATGAGTAAATAAATAAAATCCATGGTTTGAATTATTAAGGGATTTGTCATCTTAGTTTCTAGTCCTTTGTTTTAGACCATCTGAGACCTGGTCTTTGGGTATTTTCCCTTTTGGGGGTCTCATTTTCTCCAGGAAGGGGTGGGCTCTGGATTAGGTTTTTTTCTTTGTTTGTTTATTTGTTTTATTTAAATATTTATTTATTTGCTTTAGTTGTACACAGTGCAATGCATTTATGTTTATGTGGTGCTGAGGATCGAACCTGGGCCGCACACCCGGGCCGCACACGTTCGAGGAGAGTGCTCTGCCGCTGAGCCACAACCCCAGCCCTGTTTATTTGTTTTTTTAAAGCAGCAGATCCCTTTCTTTATAGAAGAAAGCCATTACATAGCAGCTAGTGGGGAGGCCACTGCAGTCCTTGCTCAGCTGTGGGCTCTGAGGCTCCTCCTTGGACCCCCCCCCCCCACCAAACTGTGAAAACCCACTTCCTGGATGCCCCACAGCCTCCTCCACCAAAACCGACTTCCTGCAAGCTCTTGGTGCCTTCTCTTCCTCTAGCAGATAGTAAATTCCATGGAAAGGCCCAAGTAAACACTTGGGTAGAATGATATTGTTTAACTCATTCAGAATTCAAAGCACCAGTTTCCTGTCTGCAAGTTAAAAATCAACAAATAAAGCCTTAAATAGACCATAAGTTTTGTGAGGGAGTATACCTGTCTACCACTGGGGGCCACCACAAGCCTAGCACACACTAGGTGCTCAATACATATTTATTAAAAGAATGAAGCTTAGTTAATTTGGCATAGAATGAATTTAGGGTCCTAATTTGAAGTCTCTGATCATCTTTAATACTTTATTTCTTTGGTGCAGGGGGTCAAACCTAGGGTGTTACACATGCTGGGCAGTTGCTTTACCATTGAATTACACCCAGCCCTGCTGAGCAGTAGCTTCTGTTTAAATTGCCAGTCAGGCTGCATCTTGGTGAGTTAAAAGGATCAGTGCTTTGATAGGGGTGTTCAGAGAGTTGGGATTAGTGTTAACTACTTACATTAACTGGTGTTTTCATGTAGTCCTTGAATATCAACAGTGAGGTTGAGGTCAAATTCCCAAGCTGGTGTGTCAAGATGCACACCTATAGTTCTGGCTAATGGAGGCTGAGGCAGGAGGATGAGTCCAGGAGTTCAAGGCCAGATTGGGCAGCATTAAATTTAAAAAAATTAAAAGAAATTTTAAAAGGCTGGGGTGTAGCTCAGTAGTAAGGCCCAGAACTCTAGGCGTGGGGAGAGATGGAGCCGCAGCCCAGCTCTGACTGGCACATGGCTCCGTTTGTGATGACAGCTTGCATGGGAGCAAAGTACTCTTGGGTAATGTTAGTTCTAGGAGGAGTGGTTATAATTCTGCCAGTACATTCACAAGGTATGTGCCAACTCTGCCCAGCCTGGCACCCATAACTAGCACCAGAACAGGAATCTGTCATTACTTTTTATTTTTTTTTTCAGTTGGTCTTGAAACAGTCTTGAGGACCAGCTCCCTGTTCATCTGTTCATGGGTGACTGGACAATACTGAGTGCAGGGGCCGAGGAGGCCTCTGCTGGCATCCCTCTGGCTCCCCTTTCGTTCTGTCAAGGGACCTGGGCAGCGCTTGCCATGCCCTCCTCTTCTGTGAGCTGAGATGCAGTGCATTTGCTTGAGCGGACTAGAAATCTGGTTACTGAAGGTCACAGTTCCTCTTTGTTGCCCCTTTTTCTTTCAGGCTGTGGTTTGAGAGACAAATAGCGCTCTGAACCAGAGTGCCTCCTGCTGCTCCCTACGGATCGCTCTTTCCTCCCCATGGCACCTAGCCTGCTGCACCTGTTGGCCCCCCAAGGAGGTCTTTCTATTGGTTTTTCCTTGCCTGCCAGAACCACTGTCATTTCATGTCAAATAAAGTTTTGTGATCAGGAAATTCTGCCCTGCCTTTTTTTTTTTTTTTTCGTGGTACCGGGGATTGAACTCAGGGGCACTTGACCACTGGGCCACATCCCCAGCCCCTTTTTTGTGTTTTTTTTTTTTTTTTTTTTTTTTTTTTGTGGTACCAGGGATTGAACTCAGGGGCACTCGTCCTCTGGGTAACATCCCCAGCCCTTTTTTGTATTTTATTTAGAGACAGGGTCTCACTGAGTTGCTAAGTGCCTCGCCATTGCTGAGGCTGGCTTTGAACTCGCGATCCTCCTGCCTCAGCCTCCCAAAGTGCTGGGATTACAGGCGTGCGCCACCGCGCCCGGCTTTTTTTGTGTTTTTATTAGAGACAGGGTCTCACTGAGTTGCTAAGTGCCTCGCCATTGCTGAGGCTGGCTTTGAACTCGCGATCCTCCTGCCTCAGCCTCCCAAAGTGCTGGGATTACAGGCGTGCGCCACCGCGCCCGGCTTTTTTTGTGTTTTTATTAGAGACAGGGTCTCACTGAGTTGCTAAGTGCCTCGCCATTGCTGAGGCTGGCTTTGAACTCGCGATCCTCCTGCCTCAGCCTCCCAAAGTGCTGGGATTACAGGCGTGCGCCACCGCGCCCGGCTTTTTTTGTGTTTTTATTAGAGACAGGGTCTCACTGAGTTGCTAAGTGCCTCGCCATTGCTGAGGCTGGCTTTGAACTCGCGATCCTCCTGCCTCAGCCTCCCAAAGTGCTGGGATTACAGGCGTGTGCCACCGCGCCCGGCCTTTTTTTTTTTTTTTTTTCGTACCAGGGATTGAACTCAGGGGCACTTGACCACTGGGTCACATCCCCAGCCCTTTTTTTGTATTTTATTTAGAGACAGGGTCTCACTAAGTCGCTAAGTGCCTCGCCATTGCTGAGGCTGGCTTTGAACTCACGATCCTCCTGCCTCAGCCTCCCAAAGTGCTGGGATTACAGGCGTGTGCCACTGCACCTGGCCCTGCCCTTTTTTTTTAAAGAGTGCTAGGGATGAAACCGAGGGCCTTGCACATCCTAGGCAAGCCCCCTACCACTGAGCTCCACCCAGCCCAAACTGTCATGCTCTTAAAGCTGAGGAATGAGTTCTGCACGGGATGGTATGTACAGCTTCCCAGGGATGGGGACAAGGCAATTTCAGGCATTTGCTTTGTAGCTTTTAAAAATGTAGGGCATTGGTGTGGGCTTGGCAGATGTGGCTCCCCACCGCACAGTGTTGCGTCAGACAGCTCAAGTGTGATGCTGCAGTGTTAGGGAGAATGCAGGACGTGGGATGGGAAGGGGAAGCTAAGTCCAGTGGACAGCCACTCAGCTCACCCAAAGCGAGCAAGCAACCAAAACCCCTGGCAGGAAACAATCCTTGTATTTATTTGCTGGCTGTGGATAATCGCATGTGCCTTCCCTCCTTCAGAGAGTGGTTGTGAACACATAGATGATGATTGTGCATGGGATGGGTAATGGCTCCTCTCAGCCCCTCCTTTCAATAATAAATAAAAATAGTAGTAGCAGCTCACATTCATCAGGCTCTCATCACGTGCCAGTGCCGGGCTCTGTCCTGTGTCTTACACACGTGGTTTAATCCTTACACTAAAGGAAAGGTCTCACTACTGTTCCCATTCTGTAGAGGAGGGAGCAAAGCCATGGGCTTTTCTTTGAGATCTGGAGTAGTTAAGATTGATGGTCTTGTACTGAGTGGGACAAAGCTGGGATGAAGGCCATGTGAGCATTCATCCTCATCCATGTTTTCACTGTTTTGGGCACCATTCTCCACCAGCAGGGATTCCTCTGCTGTGAGGCCTGGATGGTACAGGGATGCTTGAGGAGACAGCTATCCTCCAATCTGTGCCAGGGGGACTTAGGAAGCCTTGCTTGTTGCTGTGAGAAATAGATTCTGGTAGTCCATTTTCAAAATATAGTATTCAGCCTTAATTGGATCCAATTGTAGCCCTTCCCTTTTGCTTACCCTAATTCTTAAATCAGCCAACCACATAAATTGTACCTGAGTCCTCCAGTCAGGGTGAAGGGCAGAGCTGCCTTCGGTATATAGACAGGGGCACCTGTTAGCCAGGTTCAGTAGCATGCCTTTCTGGCAGAAGCAAAGGTTTGCCTTGCCCACCCGCTTTTTTTTTTTTTTTTTTAAATATTTATTTATTTGCTTTAGTTGTACACAATGCGTTTATTTTTACGTGATGCTGAGGATCGAACCCGGGCTGCACACGTGCTAGGTGAGTGCTCTACTGCTGAGCCACAATCCCAGCCCTGCCCACCCGCTTTTGAGCACATGTTTGATTTAATTTCTTGTGGCATCTTGGTATTTTTAACATTGCTGGGAGTCCTTGGGCAAAATGCCTATCTTCCTTTTTTTTGGGGGGGGGGTGGATACTGGGGTTTGAACTCAGGGCCACTCAATCACTCAGCCACATCCCCAGCCCTACTGTGTATTTTTTTTTAGAGACAGGGTCTCACTGAGTTGCTTAGCGCCTTGCAGTTGCTGAGGTTGGCTTTGAACTGGAGATCTGAGCCGCTGGGATTACAGGCGTGAGCCACCATACCGCGCCTGTTTACCTTTCTGAGCCTCTGGTACCTCTGTCACAACTCAGTGGGGTGGACAGACCCTCCTGAGAGGCTTTCTTTCTTTCTTTCTTTTTTTTTTTTTTTTTTTTTTTTTTGATATTGGGGATTGAAGCCAGGGGTGCTCCACCACTGACATTACCAGCCTTTTTTTTTTTTTTTTTGAGACAGGGTCTGGCTAAGTTGCCTAGCTAGGCCTTGCTAAATTGCTGAAGCTGGCCTGGATCTTGTGATCCTCCTGCCTCAGCCTCTCAAGTAGCTAAGATTATAGGCATGAGCCTGGGCCTGGCTTTGACAATTGAGGAAAGAGAGGTAGTGAAAGGGGAAGTGACTTGCCAAGTTCACAGATTGCCGGGAACTGCCCGCCCCCCCTCCATTGGGCCCCCAGTCTAGCACTGGTCTGCTCCAGAGTCTCAGCGGCTGGCTTGGAGGCACCACCATAGTCATTGTTGGAACCTACTTTGGGACTCCCCTGGGGCTTTCCAGCCTCTCCACAGGATGGCGATGATGGCTGCACTTCTGCCTACAGATTTACAGAGTAACTTCTGGTTTCTTAGTTACAGAAGTGGCTTCAAAGTATGTTGACTGGAAATATCGCATAAGAACTGCTTTGGAGAAACCTTTTGCAGATGGGGCAGCAGTGGGAAGTGGCCCTTGTGAGTCAAAGTAGTTCCCTTTACCCACCCAACCAGCCAGTACTTACGGCTGAGTGTCCTGAGTGCCAAGCAGCCTGTCCAGGCCGTGGGGTAGAGAGGGTGAGAGGTGCCAGTGTCCTGCAGGAGCTGGCGGTCCCGCCAGTGCCTGTGCTGGGGGCAGGAGGCTGGGTCTTGGCTTTCACACAGTCGTCTGTGTTAGAGACAGCATGAGCCCAGGGAAGGGGCAGGAAGGAGAACTTTCTGTGGCCCCAGTCTGCACCGATGCACTGCTTAGTGTCCCTTGCAAGTCCTTAGTCTCCCCGGTACTCCTCGCTCTGCAATACTGCCAGGAGCAGTGCCAGGCAGTGGCTGAGTTCGGGCCTCAGGTCCCTAGCTGGGGCTTTCCAACTCTTATGTGATAGTCCAGGGTATTGTGCAAATCACTTCTCCTCTGAGCCTCACAGCCTTCTCAGTGAAGCTGAGAAGGCGGGACCAACACCTGACTCGTGGTGTTTTTTGTTTTTGTTTTTTTTGGCACTAGGGATTGAACTCAGGGGCACTTGACCACTGGGCCACATCCCCAGCCCTTTTTTGTATTTTATTAGAGACAGGGTCTCACTGAGTTGCTAAGTGCCTCGCCATTGCTGAGGCTGGCTTTGAACTCACGATCCTCCTGCCTCAGCCTCCCAAGTGCTGGGATTACAGGCGTGCGCCACTGCGCCCGGGCTCTGACTTGTGGTTTTTTTTTTTTTTTTTTTTTTTTTTTTTTGTGGTACTGGGGATTGAACTCAGGGGCACTCGACCACTGGGCCACATCCCCAGCCCTTTTTTGTATTTTATTTAGAGACAGGGTCTCACTGAGTTGCTAAGTGCCTCGCCATTGCTGAGACTGGCTTTGAACTCACGATCCTCTTGCCTCAGCCTCCCAAGTGCCGGGATTACAGGCGTGCGCCACCGCGCCCGGCTCTGACTTGTGGTTTTGAGGGAGGAGTGGACAAGAGGATTCTTTGTTCGTAAGTAAGCTCCCTTCTGCTCCAGAATGGCCATTTCTTTTACAATAATAATGTAGTAAATAAAACAGACCTAAGAAAGGACGGTCTCTGGCTGTTGTGTTTTGGAGTCTCTGTGGTGCTGGGGATAGGACCCAGGCCTAGCTGCACCCACCCTCTCTCAACATCTGAGAATACTGAATTCCAAGGAACGGACTTTTACAATCAAGGGGTGAGCCTGTGAGGAGGCAGCTACTGGGAGGAGTAGATGGCACTGAAGTGTCGCCACTTGTGGTCCCGTCTTATCACCTGTCTCTCTGGGGGGGAGCGGGCCTGTGCTTGTGCACTCTGGCTTGTGTGTGGGAGCCACAGCAGTGCTGACCCATCAGCAGATGCACTTTTCTTCTGTCCTCAGAGACACCACTTGAGTGTCTCCTGCCAGGAGTGACTCTTGGGATGATGGAGCCATCTTTTCAGCTCTGGAGGTGAACTGAGCACCTGGCATGCTTTTGTTTTGTGACTGTTAAACTACTACAAGCCATATGACGCTCTCCTGGATGAGGAACTTACAAATTATGTGGAGTGCCACATCAGGGTGATCTTATGCCCTTCATTTTTCTCCCTTGATTAACTTCACAGTTAAGATAAGCTCAGGAATCCTGTTGTTCTGTGTCTTCCCCAACCCACGCTCTCCTGGACTGTCTCGAGAGTGTCTGTGGTCTCTGCAGATTTGTCAGTGCAGCTGGTATGAAGCACAGGGAGTGCTGTTTGCAGATGAACCAAAGCCCAGTCGCCCCTTTCACTTTCTGTAATCACTTGGTCCTGGAGGTACAGAACCTCTCACTTGGCTAGCATAAGCACACTACCTTGGACTTCTGTCCCAGCATGTCCAGAGTGCCTGACGAATATTAATTCTATGAGCTCATCACAAAACCAAAGGCACGAATCAAAGTATGCTTTTCTGCATGATCAGCCCTTGTTACTTTTGCTCACAGGGAGCTATTAATTACCCTAAATATGCAGGATTGTAGAATGAAGTTTTTATATTGTACAAGATAGGAATTTGGCTAGGGACCTGGACTACATACACTTCAGCCCCAGGTTGCAGGGACTATGGCCCCAGCTGGGTAAGACAGCATCTGTCACTGAAGAAATGATGTGGGCTCAAATTTGTCAGGGGAAGTGTAAGTCACTTTCATCAGCAGGGCTTTGAATTGTGGCATCACTGGGTGATGCCGAGAGCATGGACATGGCACTGCCACAGTCACTCTGCACTCTGGGCAAGCCACGGTTCTTCTCTGGGCCTCAACCTCCTCCTTAATAGAGGGCCCTGCACTAGACAGTGGTTCTGAGCTTTTTAAGATCATGGGTCTACTAGTACTGGGGGAGCTCTGTGTACCCTGTCCCCAGGGGGAAAGATATGTAGGCAGGCCTGTTTCCACCAGCTGTAAATTCTTGCTACTGTGTAACATGATAATTTGCAAACACTCTGGGTCTTGGAGAGACTGAGTAGGATCTTGGGTGTTTGGAAACAGTAGGAGTTGGTTTCTTCTAGTTTTAAAAGACAGTCAATAGTTATGCATTTTTGGGATTTCCTAAGGGTCTCAGGAAATAGTGCTTGCAAGCCTCTTGTTTAATGCTTGTTGGATAGAAGGGGGAACTTTCCGTTTCTGGATGAGGATTAAAAAAAAAATTAGCCGGGCGCGGTGGCGCACGCCTGTAATCCTAGCACTTTGGGAGGCTGAGGCAGGAGGATCGCGAGTTCAAAGCCAGCCTCAGCAATGGCGAGGCACTTAGCAACTCAGTGAAACCTGTCTCTAAATAAAAAATACAAAAAAGGGCTGGGATGTGGCCCAGTGGTCGAGTGCCCCTGAGTTCAATCCCCGGTACCACACACAAAAAAAAAAATTTTACATACAGCAAAATTGATTTTGTGGGTGTAGAGTACTGTTGAGTTTGTACACATTTAGACTCATGTAACCCCTAGTCAGGAGGCAGAACAATCTGGCCCCCAGGAACCTCCTTCTACACCTCCACAGTTGAACCCTTCTCTACCCCCTGGGATTGCTGGTCTGCTTCCATTTCACCTGCAGATTCATCCTTTTTAGAGTGCCTTACAAATGTTACCACTTGGGGTGTGTGACTGTGGACAATGGCTTCTTTTGCCCTACACCCGCCTTTGAGATTCACCTCCTCATTGCTTTATCATTAGCCCATTTCTTCTTCTTCATATATATAGTTGTAGATGGACACAATACCTTTATTTTATTTGTTTTTATTTTTATGTGGCGCCAGGTATCGAACCCAGTGCCTCATGCATGCTAGGCAAGCGCTGTACCACTGAGCCCCAGCCCCAGCCTGCCATTCCTTCTTCTTCTTATTTATTTATTTACTTTAGTTGTACACAATGCAATGCATTTATGTTTACGTGGTGCAAGAGGATCGAACCCGGGCCGTGCACGTGTGCGAGGCGAGCGCTCCTGCCGCTGAGCCACAACCCCAGCCCTCTTCTTAATTTTTTTAATATTTATTTTTTAGTTGTAGTTGGACACAATACCTTTATTTTATTTATTTATTTTTACGTGGTGCTGAGAGAATCGAACCCTGGGCCGCACACATGCTAGGCAAGTGTTCTACCACTGAGCCACGACCCCAGCCCTGCCCATTCCTTCTTATTGCTGAGTAGTACCCTATTGTATGGGCATGATGACTGTATCTGCCTGACCTTGGTTTTGACTGTGGTTCACGTCTAACTTTGTTTCCTGGAAATAAAGATGGCATGGGATAATCAACAACAACAAAAACCCCAAGTTTTAGCCGGGCGCGTGGTGGCGCACGCCTGTAATCCCAGCACTTTGGGAGGCTGAGGCAGGAGGATCACGAGTTCGAAGCCAGCCTCAGCAATGGCGAGGCACTTAGCAACTCAGTGAGACCCTGTCTCTAATAAAATACAAAAAAGGGCTGGGATGTGGCCCAGTGGTCGAGTGCCGCCTGAGTTCAATCCCCGGTACCACACACAAAAAAAAAATTTATACATACAGCAAAATTGATTTTGTGGGTGTAGAGTACTGTTGAGTTTGTACACATTTAGACTCATGTAACCCCTAGTCAGGAGGCAGAACAATCTGGCCCCAGGAACCCTCCTTACTACACCTCCACAGTTGAACCCTTCTCTACCCCCTGGGATTGCTGGTCTGCTTTCCATTTCACCTGCAGATTCATCCTTTTTTAGAGTGCCTTACAAATGTTACCACTTGGTGGTGTGATGTGGACAATGGCTTCTTTTGCCCTACACCCGCCCTTTGAGATTCACCCTCCTCATTGCTTTATCATTAGCCCATTTCTTCTTCTTCAATATATAGTTGTAGATGGACACAATACCTTTATATTTATTTGTTTTTATTTTTATGTGGCGCCAGGTATCGAACCCAGTGCCTCATGCATGCTAGGCAAGCGCTGTAACCACTGAGCCCCAGCCCCAGCCTGCCCATTCCTTCTTCTTCTTATTTATTTATTTACTTTAGTTTGTACACAATGCAATGCATTTATGTTTACGTGGTGCTGAGGATCGAACCCGGGCCGTGCACGTGCGAGGCGAGCGCTCTGCCGCTGAGCCACAACCCCAGCCCTCTTCTTAATTTTTTTAATATTTATTTTTTAGTTGTAAGTTGGACACAATAACCTTTATTTTATTTATTTATTTTTTACGTGGTGCTGAGAGAATCGAACCCTGGGACCGCACACATGCTAGGCAAGTGTTCTACCACTGAGCCACGACCCCAGCCCTGCCCATTCCTTCTTATTGCTGAGTAGTACCCTATTGTATGGGCATGATGACTGTATCTGCCTGACCTTGGTTTGACTGTGGTTCACGTCTAACTTTGTTTCCTGAAATAAAGATGGCATGGGATAATCAACAACAACAAAAACCCAAGTTTTATAGCCGGGCGTGGTGGCGCACGCCTGTAATCCCAGCACTTTGGGAGGCTGAGGCAGGAGGATCACGAGTTCGAAGCCAGCCTCAGCAATGGCGAGGCACTTAGCAACTCAGTGAGACCCTGTCTCTAATAAAATACAAAAAAGGGCTGGGGATGTGACCCAGTGGTCGATGCCGCTGAGTTCAATCCCCCAGTACCAAAAAAAAAAAACAACACCAAAAAAACCCAAGTTTTAACAATGGGCAAAGGACTCAAAAGATGCTTTGTAAATGGCCAACATCACTAAGATTAGGGAACTACAAATTGCCTCACACTGGTAAGGATGGCTGCTTTCAAAAACACTGAAAATGAAAGTGTTGACAAGGACTTGGAGAAATTAGAACTCTTCACATTCCCATGGATGGGAATGTAAAATGGAGCAGCCACTGTGGAAAACAGGATAGTGATTCCTCTAAAAATAGAAAATTGAATTATCCTGTGATCCAGCAATTCTGCCTCGGTGTATATACCCACAGGAGTATTGGAAGCAAGGACTTGAAGAGATATGTGTACACCCATCTTTATACCAGCATTATTCACAGGAGCCAGCAGGTGCAAGCAACCTGGGGGGTTTGTTGATGAGTGATTGGATAAGCTGAAGTTGTGTGTGATAGAGTGGAATATTATTCACCTTAGAAAAAAAACGGAAATTCTGACATGCTGCAGCATGGGTGACCCTTGGACATGGACCCTGGTGGACCTGTGTGGTTAGGAGAGGTGTCTGACCGTGTGGGGCAGGAAGCTTCTCAGCTAGGGTGAATCTTGTATAGCTGGATGGGACTCTCCTCACCTTGCACCTGGGCTTTTCAGCTGTGCTTGGCCCCTACAAAGAAACCCACAGAGGGGATCGCCTAGAGTCCTCTGGTCAGCTGCACTCTCCTCGAGTCCATCAGTGCAAGAGGACTCCCTAAATGCCCAGTCAGGCCCCATCCCTAGTGGGTGCTACACAGCCTGGCACGTAGTACTTAAGCAGGCCAGCTATTAAGGAAGACTCGGCTCCCCTGTGGCCAACATCTGAGGCCCCTGCCTGGATCCCTCTTCGGCACTTGCTCTGGTTGATGGCACAGGTGGCATGCATTCCAGCACTGATTTGAACAGGACTCCAGGCTGCTAGCCACATTCCTGAGAAGGCTTGGGGAGGGAAAGAGAGAAGATGAACTGGGCAGATGAAGTCAAGGCCAGTCAGGTCCATTGGATTGAAGGGTTGTCTCTGTGTAGGAGTTGTCACAGGGATTGCCATGATGGCATCTCTGGTCCAATGGTGTCATTACCATGTCTCTGTGGCTCTAGGTAATAACCAGTTGCTGTGTTTTGTTGACAGTGACACACCAACACATGTGAGATGTGCCCATACTGGGGTGTGAACCCAGGGTGCTGTACCACTGAGCTGCATCCCAGTCCTTTTTTACTTTTATATTGAGACAGGATCTTGCTAGGTTGCCTAAGCTGACATGGAATTTGCAGTCCTCCTGCTTTACCCTCCCATGTAGCTGGCTTTACAGGCGTGTACCACCGTAACCTGCATTAAATGTATTATTGATTTAATAACATTTATCAGGAAGCAAAAAAAGAAAATATTAAAATAAAGTGGATTATGAAACATACTTTGAGAAAGTGTGTGTCTTAGAATCAAGGCAGTCCTGCAGGACCCTTCCTTCAGCCTGGTTACCTGAGCTTCTGCTCTGCACCATTCCTGGCAGGAGATGCTTTCTGAGCAGTAAGTCAAGGGCTCCTGCTCTGCTGGAGCTTGCTGTGCCTGGACCCAAACTTTCCCCTCCCAGACTCAGCCTGTGATTGAAGAGGTGGACTCTGATCTTTGCCTATAAATTAACCTCTGTTCTGGCCTCAGCTTGATGTCTGAATGCCAGAAGAAAATCACTTCTAGGGTCCCTGCTCAGTGGGCTGTGACAGGGCAATGATCGCACTCACCTGCTTTTCCAGAACGGTGCTTAAACAGCACCCTCCTTGTTCCCGAACATCCTGGTGTGGATGGGGAAACACCAAGGAAGTGGTCACTTGATGGCTGCGAGCTCTACAGATGTGCGTTGCAGGAGAGGAGTGGTTCAGAAACAGGGTTGGCTACAGGGAGGATTGTGCTTCAGGGGCCACAGGAGGGCCAGTGGAGCCAGGTTTTGGTTCCCTTCTGCCTATGCACATCTGCTACTTTGCACATTCCCCATGCTCAAGCTGTAGATGCATCAAAACCTGGAACAGTTTGGTTGAGAAACAATAACCACATACATAGAACAACCAGAGTGTGTGTTCCTCATGATAAAGGTTTGATCATATCTTCATTCATATTTTTTGGAATGGATGGAAGGGATACTAGTGTTTGTGTCAATTTAAGTCAGAGAAAGTTAGAAATTAATCCTATATGGATATGGATTTTTTAATCCTGTTGTACAGGGACTATCAGGGTAGAATTTTTGTGAGAAGTTTCATTTTTTTGCAAGCAGTATATTTGGGGTTGAAAGAAAACTGCCAAAAAGGAAAGTTTGTGTTAGTGACAGGCTGATGTAATCTGTGTTGATCGGACCATCTGGGCTGGGGTAGTCCTGCTGGGTGCTCACACTACTTCTCAAGCTTAGCACCTGGAAGTTGCTGGGGTTGGTTGAGGGCCTGGCATTTCTAACAGATTCCCTGGTGCTGCTGAGGAGCAGAGGGCACACTTTGGAACCATTGCTCAAAGTATGGAGAGGAATGGGAAGGGTCCTGGGGATCTGAACTAAAACTGAATGTTTCCCTAGAGCAGTAGCAATCATGATGATTATGTGACAACTCGTGTGCATTCACTGCGAGGAGCTGGGCTACGTGCACACAGTCCTCGCGGCAGCAGTGCAAGCAGGTCATATTGGCGTCATTACTCAGATGATAAAACGGAGGCCCCCGAAGGGCTTGTGTGACTCGTATTGCTGGCCAGTGGGAGACCTGGGTTGAAGCCACTGCCCAGAACTGAAACAAACCCTGATAAAATGGAGAGGTAGCTGAAAAATATTCCTGAAAAGACATCACAGGCTGAGGCAGTGAAGTAGTGATTCGGTAGTGATTCTGGTAGTGAAGCCGAGAGAGCAGCTTCTGCTCCCCAGCAGGAGTGTCCTGCAGCAGTATGAGAGGACGACAAACAGTGATCTAATCTGTTCTGACAGGAGGTGGTCGGGAACTTAGCAAGCCATGGAGAAAGCTCTGATGGATCTCATACTTAATGTATATTGTGCCTTGGGATACTAGTAATTAATTAGGATGACATGCTAGTTGTTGTGATAAGCAAGACATTTAAAAATCAAGCATCCAGAACTCAAGACAAACTGTAAAATTTAAATCACATTTAAAGTCAACAAACACGTATACATCAGTGCTTTAAAAGCACAGTGGTGAAACATTTACAAGCTTCTGAGTTCTCTCTTAATGTGCACGTGCTCCATGAAAGGAGGCTTCCTCCCAGGTTTCCTTTTGGGGATCCTCTCTTTCTCTTCTGAACTCATTTGGGAATATCCCAGAGCTGAGACCTCTGACTTTTTCTAGGTAGTCCAGTCCCTCTAAATATAAGCCATTCCCAGATGTGCACTTCCAGCCTGGGTCTCCCCTGAGCTGCCTGCATAGAATCTTTACTTGGATAGTGTCTCAGTCTGTTTCAGGCTCTATGACAAAACACCATTAACTGGGTGGCTTATAAACCACAGACGTCACTTCTCACGGATCTAGAGGCTGGGAGGTTCATGTATCGAAGCCCTTGCAGTTGGGTGCCTAGGGAGGCACTTTTCCTCCGTTTGCAGATGGCATCTTTTTCCTGAATGGTCACTTTATAAGGGCATCAGTCCCCATGAGTGAGGGCTTTGCTCATGACCTGGTGCCTCACCAAAGCCCCACCTCTTCATGCCACTGCCTCAGGGATCATGCTGCAGCATGAATTTTGGATGAATGTAGACATTCAGATTATAGCAGATGCCTTGGAAGCATCCATACTTCATGTGGCCTACCAGAGCCCTCGGCCCTGCACCTCACATTCTGCTGGCTCCCTGGGTTCCCCGCCTTGGTCTTCCACCCAGTAGTTCCTCCTTGACTCCTGTCCCACAGGCCACACCCCCCAATCCCCAGAACATCCTCCTGGTTTACTTCAGTGGATCCTGGCTCTGGCTGCTCCAGCCCCCTCTGCTGAGCCCCGTGGTCCAGGCTGCTCGCTGCTGTCCTGGTTTCCACTCTTGCCTCACAATGCCCATTTGTCTTTCAACACCCAGAGGGTAAATTCGATCAAATTGTCCTTCTCAAAATTGTCCAGTGCTTCCCATCACAGTTTGAATAAAATCCAGAGTACTCTCCAGTCCCTGGGCCCTCCCAGCCACAGGGCTTTTTGTGCCTTCCTTAACTGGCTCTGCCTCTGAGCCTCCACCCTTGCTGTTTCTTCTGCCTGGAATGTCCCCTCCCCCAGGTACTAATGGGACAACTGCTGAGAGGTGTGGTCAAAACCTGGGCTCAGATGCTGGTCACCCTTGGCTATCATGTGACCAGGAAAAGTTTTTCTCACCCTTCCCCACTTTTAAAACTCAGTTTCTTTCTTTCTTTCTTTTTTTTTTTTTTTTGGTATGAGGATTGAACTCAGGGGCCCACCACTGAACCACATCCCTAGCCCTATTTTGTATTTTATTTAGAGGAGGGTCTCACTGAGTTGCTCAGCACCTTGATTTTGGGGAGGCTGGCTTTGAACTCATGATCTTCCTGCCTCAGCCTCTGAGCTGCTGGGATTATAGGCATGTGCCAACTGTGCCCATATAAAACTCAGTTTCTTGTTGATAAAATGGATCCACTGCTGGGGTTGTAAATTCACACACAGAGAAAGTTCTTATATTACAAGTCCTGAGAAAGGTGAACTCTTCTGCGTGCTCCTTTCTCTGAGTCTGCTCCTACCTGTGGGTGTGCAGGACCTCACTCCCTCCTCTCCAGCTAACCAAATGACACCTACGACAGATGTCCAGCACATTCTCAAGGAGCCCTAGGGGTCCCACAGAGCTACCTGTGGGGGCTACCTGTGGTAGCTTCAGAGGTCCTCCCAGGCCCCCAGAGACCTTCCCTGACCCCTGGATCTGCAGCGGCCCTCCAGCAGTTTTCCATCCCCTCAGGCTGCTGTTTTTTTTTGAATGTAGCATTTATCTGCTGCTTTTTTGTGATGCTCTTCCTCATCTTGTGAGGAAGCCCCCCTTGTCAGCGCCTGCTCCTCAGTGCTTCACCTTGCCTCTGAAGTAAGGGCTTGGAGGCTGAGCCTGGAGGGCTGTGGGGGCCTCCCCCACATGAGTATTGCCTCTTCAGATGCTGTCATGGTCCACATGAAGCAGAGACTGTGGGACCCCTAGGGCTTCCGTGTCATTTGGCTATCTGGAGGGGAGGGAGTGAGGTCCTGCACACCCACAGGCAGGAGCAGACTCAGATGGAAAAGCAGAGCTCAAGCAGGAAAGGTAGCTCCAGAAGCCTTGAGCCAGTTGAGGCCTGCGAGCCTCAAGGAAGCATCATGAGTTTAAGGAGTGTTCCTCCACACACGTTTTAGACTTTCCCCCAAGTATTCCTAATGTGAAAAAGTGACAAAGAAACTCACAATTTGGGGCGTACTTTTTAAAAAACACCTTTTATTTATTTATTTATTTATTTATTTATGGTGTTGGGGATTGAACCCATGTCCTTGTGCATGTGAGGCAGGCACTCTACCAAATCCCCAGCTTGGGCTTACTTTTTGAAAATAATGTCTTCCTCTCAATTCCACTTGGAATTGGAGAGTGGGAGGTATGGTCTTTCTGTCTTTCCTTTCTGGGCTAGCCTTAGTTCCTTGCCCAGTGCTTTGCTTAGGAAAGACTCACAGATGATGGAAAATTTTCTGAGCTCTTACCCACAGCTTACAATTCCCACTAGTATGAGCTGATTTGTGTGCATTATGTAAGATCATTATTTTCTTTTGTAGTAGACTATTGCAGCATACCAATTTGAGGACCCATCTTAAATACATTAAACTGCCTTAGGAATAGGTTGATTTTTTATTACCTGTGGAAATATAATAGGATGATTAATACAAAAAAGTAACATTAGGAGACTTAGAAGGAAGGTGATTATCAAAATTTCGAGAGGTAAGAGCAATCTAGCTATAGCCCATAGACTAATAACATGGAAACTTTTTGGAAGTAGCTACAGGATTCCGGAATCCAGGTTGAGTAGGGGGCCCCATGACTTCATGGATTTATTAATTTGTCTAAGATCATGTAAATAATGCGCCATTGTTCCTGATTTTTTCTTGATCACACATATGGGGGAATTCCAGGAGAGGTGGAAGGTTCTATATGTCCTGCTTCTAATTTGTTCCTGAACTAGTAGGTGGGAATGGGCCCGCTTGTAATCTTCTTCTTTAGATAGGGGCCACTGAGGGACCCACACTGACCTTATTCAGAAAAGCCATGGTACATTTTTAAAATTATTTTCCTCAGTGGCCCCAACGAAAATATGTCTTTTCCTATATGATAATGAATTCTTTTAGGGTTTACGCTTGACCCTGTACTTTTTTGATACATGATTTCTTTCAGGGTTAAGACTACCCTGTATTTTGTTCACATTTTAACCCTCTGCAGGATTGGTTGCAAGGTGTACTCCCATTTGTTTGTAAAATATCCTTTCCCCATAATGTAACCTGGTAGGTTAGGTTAATAACATAAGCTGTAAACGTTCATGTCCTAATCATCCTTCCCAATTTTAAAATACGGCACTTTTTTTCTGGGAGGTTAGGGACTGCGAACCAGTGTAACAACAATCTGTATTGTTTGTTCCCTTTTGAGGCATACTCATTTTTAAATGAATTATTAAATTTTGGAAGGAGAACAGGCAGCTTACCAGAAGGCTGGATCTGGGTAGTGGTGAGGGCTGTGTGGAGGGCCTTGGCCACAGGTCCTTAAAGACCCAGGAGCTAGCTGTCTCTTTCAGGGCCTGTTACTCTGACATGAGGGGCCAGTTCTGAGCCTGCGCACTGAGGTCAGCCCAGGACAGCAGCAGTTCACTGCTGTGGACCATCACTCTGGGCCTGCCTGAGTGGGGACAGCAGTCTGTGTGGGGTCTCGTGTCAGAACTCAGTGAGGTTTAGCGTTTGTGGTTGTCGACACATTTCCTGCAGAAGCAAAGTGTGGGCTAGCTGTAGAAACCCCACACTAGGTCGGGGTGATGGGATCTCCAGCTGCCTCAGGGAAGCGGCTTTCCCTGTCTGGGTCTCAGTTTTCCCATTTTGTTATAATGAGTCAGATGAACTCAGTGGCTCTTAAGCTTTTGGAACCCTTCAAGAATTTGGGGAGAGGGCTGGGGTTATGGCTCAGTGGCAGAGCACTCGCCTAGCACGTGTGCGGCCCGGGTTCGATCCTCAGCACCACATAAACATAAATGCATTGTATTGTGTACAACTAAAGCAAATAAATAAATATTTAAAAAAAAAAAAAGAATTTGGGGAGAGCCATGGACCTCTTCCCAGAAAAATGAACACATGTGGTGTGATGTCTTGGGAACCCCCAAGGCCCACGGCATGCAAGGTGTTGGCCATTGATCCACCCACCTCCCTCCTTCATCCGGGGCCTGTGCATGTGCTGCCCCTCCTGCCCTATGTGCTCCTGGCTTCTTGGCTCGCACCACCCTGCCCACCTTCAAGTCTCACCTTTCCCTGACTTCCTGGCTTGGAGGAGGTTACTGTGCTTCCTTGCCCTGTGCTGCTCGGTGCTGATGGCAGTGGTGGTGAGTGGTTCTTGGTTAAGCTGTTGGTTTGAGGCCCCTCCAGCTGTGATTCTCAGGCTGACCCGTGAGTGTCAGAGTCCCTGACTTCCTTTGACACGCAACACCAAGTACCTTTGCTTTCTGTGTCTCCTGGGCCAGGCAGAAAGGTCGCTCCAGAGCAGAGGCTAGAGGACCCAGCACAGTGCTCGAGAACCTGCCCCTTGCGCCCTGTTGGCCTGACCTCCGGCTGTTCCTTCCCTTTGTACGTGCCCTGGACCTAGCGTGGCTCCCACTTACGGTGTTCCCACAGTGCTTGGAGCTTCCTCAAATTGTTGTGTTTTTCTCCAGGAGGGAAATGACCAACATCAGACTTTCCTCCCAGCAGACAGATTCACAAAGCCGAGAGCCTCGCCCTGGGTGGGTGGATGCACCGTTTCAGGGCTCTGTGGCCTGTCCCTGCTGTGCCATGGCTGTCTTCAAAAACACTCGCTCTTAAGAAGTCGGCAGCACTCCGCAGAGCTCTGGCACTGTGTGTCCAGTAGTTTCTGGCATGTAGGGGAAGACGCTCCTGAGAAGGTTCCCCACTTCCCTAGCCACAATGTTACCTCTCTGGTTTATGTCACCTTCCACAATCCTAATGTCATTCCTATGGTGTGTAAATGAGGTTTCATTTGAATTGCACTGAGAACAAGTATCACAGTATTGCAGCAGATCTTACTGTGATGTGGGGGAGAATCTCCGTAGGGGTGAATCCTTTTTCTTCAGTGTATTGTATCTAAGGCTTGGTAGTGTGCAGGTTAAAATGGCAGCAGCTGTTTTTGTGTCCTAAGACAGGGTCTCGCTATGCTGCCCAGGCTGATCTTGAACTCCTGGGCTCTGGTGTTCCTCTCACCTCAGCCTGCTGAGTAGCTGGAACTAAAGGCATGTGCCACCACAGCCTGCACATAATACTGTTCTTTATTGAGCATCTGCTGTGTGACAACATTTTAAAAACATCTTATTTAATTTTTAAACTACTTGATATAGTAGGTGGCATAGTTGTACACATCTTACATATGTGAAATACAAGGTTTAGAGAGGTTAAGTTTCTGTCCCAAGTTGCCCAGCTTGGAAGTACTCACACAAAGATTTCAGGGCAGCTGTGCCCCCAAACCAGTTTATCCCCCTGCCCTCTTTTCCTTCCTCTGTTGTTGAGGAAATAGGCAGCAAAGGTTTTCCTAGCCAAGTATAAAATAAAAACTGGGAGACTTGATCCCATCCTCTCAACAGAATATAGCCTTGATTTCTCCCATTGCCTTCTCTACCCCACCAGCCTCTGGGTCCTGGGGCAGATGCCCCTGTGTTCTGAGCCAGGGATTTGGAGCTTGTGGTAGCACTGTCATTCTTCAAGGAGTGACAGCTGACGTGGGGTCAGTGTGGTGTGACCGAAAGCATCAGGCCCATCCTTGATCCTTGCGAAGTATTTTTGCAGGATTGTCAACACCACCTTGGCTGTGTAGCGAGCCTTCAACTTCTGGCAGCTTTGCACTTTTGATTTGTCCTGTCTTAGTCTCATGTCATCTCCCTAAAGTGTGAACTGGAGATGGTGGCTTGTCCATCTTGGATGATGAGCGTGGCCACCTTTGGGCATGGCTTTAAACCGTACATGGTCTGAGCTGGGAGTTCGGGAATCCATGAGATCAGGTTCTTGTGCTTGTCTCCCCCTTTCCCACCCAGAACAGTTCATATTGGATCATTTTGGGGCTGTGATTACCTGAGAGTCAGTTGAACCCGAGTTCTCATTAAAAGCTGTTCTCAAGGAAATCCCAGTTCATTTGAAAGCGTCCTCGTGACATGAGTTGTTTGGATCTTGGGGTGTATCTGCTTACGCACACACTGTCATGAATGTGGCAGCTAAGGAACAGCAGCCGGACCTGAGCCCAGATCCTAGCTGACATGTGCAGTGTGTGTGGGCCCAGTGAGGGACTGCCACACTGCCAGGCACAGGCACAGGGGAATGGAGGTGTGGTGGAGACTTCAGCACTGGGCAGGGAGGTGCAGCCATACTCCAGCTGCTGCCCTGCACTCTTGCCAGGAAAGGAGGGTTTACTTATGATCAAACCGTTTAACCAAGCAAGGGGGTGGGACGGGCGCATTCAGTTCTTCGCTTCTTCACCTATTCGCCTGTTTGTTCAGCAGTTAAGCTGTGTCGAGTGCCAGGTATCTGCTTACTGAGTGGCATTGTGAGTCGCTGGCCATGTGTTGGCAGGTCAAAGCTTGGCTTGGATGAAGAGAGAGATTAAGATGCAAGTTGTTAATCAGAGCCTTTTTGATCTATTGTGGTTTTGAAGATGATCTGAACGTAATCTGAAAGAAAGGGGGTCAGATATTACATCTGGTGTTGATGTAATAACTTGCCTAAGGAAAATTGGCACGGTGTTCACTGGGAAAAATCAAGGAAGCCCCTTGGCAGCTTCTTGGCAAGGGAGTAGATCAGTGGAGGGGAGTTTGCGGGGTGGGCTGCTGTGCCAGCTGACAGATGCCATGGAACATGGGCATCCAGGACTCCTGCCCTTGGCTCTCCAGCTGGGGCTGCAGTTGGCCTGGGAGGAGCTTAGGATCAGAAAGTGAAGTGGAGCCTTTGCGACTTTGCTCGTGGCTGTTGCATCACTGAAGAAGTGAAACAGACACTGGGATTTGCTTTGCTGAGTTTAGAATCTTAGGATATGACTTTGGAAAATGATTCCCTTATTGGTGATCAAAATATGAAGACTTAAGATCTTGAAAAGGTCTTACAGAGGGGTTGGAGTTGTAGCTCAGTGGTACAGCACTTGCCTATCACATGTGAGGCACTGGATTCCATCCTTAGTACCTCATTAAAATCAATAAATCAATAAATGAAATAAGGTATTATGTTTTTAAAAAGCTTGTAGAGATCTGGTCCAGCTCACTGATTCTCTACAAATGGGCAAGATCATCTCTTCAGATGGGGCTGGGGCTGGTACAGCACCACGGCCAGGGTGTCTGGAGGTTGTCACAGCATCGAGTCTCTGTGGAATTCCATCTCTTTGTTTCTGTGGGTCTTTATTTAAATATTGTTTCCAATCCTATAGTTCTATAATTTGCTCCCATGTAATATTATCAACTCTAAAGAGCAAATTTACTCTCATGACATGACTGAAGCCGAAAACCTCCCCTCTGAGCTAGCATAGCCTCACAGTTTAAGATTCTAAACATTTAACAGTGCCCATGGACTAAAACTTCCTGAGCGCTGGGCTGCGTGCTCAGTCCTGCACAATCACTTTCTTTTATTTGATCCTCATTACAGCTGAGGAGGTCACTGACATGTTGCCCATTTAACAGATAAGGAAACCAAGGCTGCTGTGCTTGTTGGCAAGGCCATAGCAGGGCTGGGATTAGAGCCCAGCTGGGTGGCCCTAGAGCTGACACTCTTACCCTGGATGCTCAAGGGGTTTCTTAAGGGCTTTTTAACCCCAAACTCCAGGATTGAGTTAAATGTCATTGACATTTTCTTCTGTTTTACCAAAGAGTAAATGGCTTTGTGTCCTTGTGTTCTTCTGGCAAACCCATTATTTAGAATGTAGGTGCTACAACACTGTCTCCAGCACAGAAACTGCCATGTGGGGTGCAGGCTTGGAGCTCCAGGTTGCAGACTCCCGGCTGCATTTGTGCCCTGTGGTCATCTCTTGAAAACAGGCCTAGCTTGGGTTTTGGTGTTTGGTTTTCCTCTTGGAAGCACAGTATGAATGACACCAGCCTGTTTCACTGATGGATTGCCAACTGGGGTGTAGGAGCCCTGTTTGGGGATTGACTTGAATTGCAGTTGACTATGAGCCGTGGAGATTTGGCCATTGTCGCCACCCGTAGTCTCACGGATTTGTTGCGGGATCTCGAGTGACTTGGCCGAAATTGCTGATCGGGTCAGCGCCATTTTAGTGGTGTGTTTGGCGTGTGTTAGTTGTTGTTAGAACCAGAGAGAAAAGTTATCAGAATAAAAAGCTGTTTGTCTCCAGTTTGCTTCTGAAGTTCTTCCCGCGGCTCCGTTGCTCCAAGCGCTTCAGGCGGCTACACTGGGGCATGTGGTCTTGGAGTGAGACCCTTCTATAGAAAGTGGGACTTGGGCCTGGGTGAGGTTGCTTCTTGAGGCACACCCCAGAACTGGCCCATTGTGACTTTCAGCTTCACCTTCTCCCACAGGGAAGTTTGGAACGCATTCCATTCTCTGGGGTTTGCTGATGAGTAACCGTCACAGTAGGGCCGGGTGAGAGCTGCTTAATATAGACCATTACAAGGCCCACCGGTAGGGCGCGAACAGGCCCTTTCCTCTGGTTTCCTCCCTGGGACTGAAGAGTTTGAAAGGCAGAGGCCGAGGCCTTTCCGGGTAGAATTCCTCCTTTTCCTCGGGAGGGTGTGCCAGGGCCCTGCTGCGGGTGATGTGGAATATCCCAGAGCTGAATTCCGTTTCAGCCAGTTGACTCCATGGTCTTTATTTGCTGTTCAGCAAAGATGCCTGGGCTTGGAGGGGCCCTGTGATCCCCTTGGCATTAGAATGGGCAATGCTGTTGAAAAACAGAAGCCCCTGAGACGAAGCCATCTGTGCCGCTGGAAGCAAGGTAAGAAAGCCCTGGCCTCGGCTTCCTGAAGAGTCAGGGAGGCAGGCTTCTGTTGGGAGACTGGCTCAAGGCCAGAGCTGAGACCACCTGGAAACCCCTTCCATATCAGAAAGCTCCACAGTCCAGAGCGGCTTAAGGCAAGCAGCAGACACTTCTAAGGAATGAAACGACACATCTCGTTATGATGCTTGGCTGAGAAGTCAGTTCTGCTTGGGATGTTTTCTTCCGTGTAGATGGGTCTGTTTGTTGAAATTATACAGTTTTTAAGACATTTTCCAGAGTTAATACTTAAAAAGTGTTGGTACGCAAGAGTTTGAGTCTTTTGTGATATTTTTTGTTTTAGAGAACGTTATTAATAGCTTTTTAACATATACCGTCTTCCAAGGAATTCAGAGTACCTTCTGTAAAAATTGCAGTGTTCGTCTCTTAGACCTACTCCATCTCTGAGGGCTTCTGCTAGCCTCAGGTCTGAGGCAAAGGAAGCCCAAGCAGGGCTGTGCTCCTGGGCCCTGAGGGCCTTATAACAGTGAAAGTCCCGGGCAGTTCAGTGTCTGACAGCTCTTCCACTGCTGTTAGCACAGTAGACCAGCAGGGCGCAGGCCCGGAGGGCGTGTCAGGGGGGGGGTGGCACTCATGGGACTTCACCAGGTCCTCACTTTGACTTGCCAGAAACAGTCATGATGGCATGTGATCTAAAGTAGGACAGTTCCTGTGCCACTGTGTATGGGTGTCAGTGGAATAAAAAAGTAAACTGGAGTAAAATGCCTAGAAATGCTAACACTGTAGAATTTCTTTTTTCTCTCTTTAAAAGGGAAAAGTAGATGTGATGCTAATTGACTATCAAGCTCCAGTTTTTCAGACTCTCTATGATCATTCTTTTGTCTAACACGTTACTTTTTAAAATCGATGCAATATCACGCACAGCCAGAGGCATGAGAAGTTGTGCTCCATTTGTGTGCAGTGGGTCAAAATGCGTTCTGTTGTCACATATGACTGATTAGAACAACAACAGCAACAGAAGAACCGGGATGGAGAGTGACAGAAGAAATACAGTAAAAATATAAACAAACAAATAAAATTGGTGCATTATAATCATACGTAAGAGTGGGATTCATAGTGACATGTTTGTACATGTAGGTAACATAATTTGGTCAGGTTCATTCCCCAGCATCTCCCTTTCCCTCCCTCCCTTCCCTCTGCTCACCTTCCTCTCCTCTCCTGCTCTCCCTTTTATCTTCATGAGATCTACCCCCCTTTTCTCTGGCTTCCACATGAGAGAAAATAACATACTACTCCTTAGTGGTCCTTGATCAGATCCTGATTTAACAAGGAGCTATCAAGTACATTTGGGGGAATGACTGGGGAGAACTGGACAGAAGATCATGATGGGAAACCATTACCCACCCCTCTTCATGGAGCCTGGAGCCTGCCAAGCTTGCCTCTACCCTACAGCTACACCTCCAGCCCCTGTTTTGTTACTTTCCTTCTGTGCGGCAGCAGTGCTGAGCTGTGTAGGACAGTGGTTTGTTTTTTTGTTTTTTTTTTTTTTTTTTTTTTTTTTTTTTTTTTTTTGTGGCTAGTCAGGCTGAAGTATTAAGGGTGAAGAGTTATGCTGTCTGTCTGTAATTTATCTTAGAATGATTTGGGGGCTGGGGTGTGGCTCAGTGGTGGAGTGCTTAGCCCTGGGTTCCACCTTCAGCACCAAGGCAGAGTGCGTAAGGTTAGCAAAATAATACATACATGAGTAAATGATACCTACATGAACAGAATAGGGTAAGTTCAACAGATATCAGCACCCAGGTCAGGGATGTATGAGGCTAGTTAGATTTTCTTTAATAATATATTTGTACTTATTTTAAAAAACACACAAAAAAACCAGCTGCTGAGTTGGACACTGAGGGACAGTGTCCCTCAGAATGAACTGTAGCGTAGGCCATGTTTACCAAGGCGGGTCAGGACCCTGCACTCTTCTGAACTCAGTGTGGGCTGATGTCTCCAGCTACCCAGAAGAAAATCAGCATTGATCCAGTAACTTAAAGCACCACTTTTATGGTAGGAATTTACATACTTTTGAATTATCTCTGGTTCTTCTTTGAAAAATATTGAGTTAAAACTTCTTATATTTTTCACCAGAAACAGCTGGGTTTACAGATGAATTTCAAGGGAAAACAAAACACCTGCTGTTTTTTTTTTTTTTTTAATATTTATTTATTTACTTTAGTTGTACACAATGTGTTTATTAGTACGTGGTGCTGAGGATCGAACCCGGGCCGCGCGCGTGCTAGGCAAGCACTCTACCGCTGAGCCACAATCCCAGCCCACACCTGCTGTTTTGTTTAGTGTATTTTTTCATCAGACTGAGTGCGGTTCTAGGACCCACAAGACCAGTAGGGTTTTGAGGATCCATGTGGGTGGGGAATGAAGAATAGAACAGCTGGTGGCCCATGATTTCAGTCTTTGCAGATCCCATTGGCCAGGATCCTGTCTTTGCCAGGTGGGTGTGTGTGTGCGCGTGCATGTGCGCATGTGTATGCACATATGCAGGTCAGACCCAGGATGGAGTTTGTCTTCCCAGTAAGAACCCTGAGCTGAGTCCTGAGCTGCCAGGTGCCCTGCAGAGGAGTAGGCCTCACGGCCTGCTGTTTGCTTCTGTCATGAAGCTGTGCATGTTTTGGAAGTGTCACTTGAGTACAGTACTTGGAGCTGGGTTTAATGGATGTCAGGCACCACCTGGCCCTGGCCTGAGTGCCTTTTCCATAGTCCCCCTTGACGAAGTGGAGGAATCTTGGTGGGCGAGCAACAGATGTAGGATCCTGGACAAGGCACACAGTCAGAGTCTGCTTTAGGGCTAGTGAGTGGGAGACCTGGCTCGCCCTCCTTGTTGCTGCTATAGGTGACCGGGACAGCCCCAGCGGTCCCTGACTTCTGCCCAGCCTGCTGCCCTGTGTTGGAAGTCAGACTTCAGTCAGAACGCAGGAGGATGGAAGGGAATTTAAAGGAAATCATTGTCTGCCCTTTAGATCAGTTACGTTTGTTTCTATAGTGCAGTTCTGGAAAGTGGGATGTTGAAGTGGTGGAACTCCTATGTGAGAGGCCCAGCCCCAGCTCTGCCTGTCTGCCGTTGCCTGCAAGGAATCTAATGATTCCTGGCAGCGCAGGACACGCTCCCAGCCAGGGACCAACAGCATGCTCTCTGACTTACTGTTCTTTTTGTTTTTTAAAATATTTTTATGAGCCGGGCGCGGTGGCACACGCCTGTAATCCCAGCACTTTGGGAGGCTGAGGCAGGAGGATCGCGAGTTCAAAGCCAGCCTCAGCAATGGGGAAGCACTTAGCAACTCAGTGAGACCCTGTCTCTAAATAAAATACAAAAAAGGGCTGGGGATGTGACCCCAGTGGTCAAGTGCCCCTGAGTTCAATCCCCGGTACCACAAAAAAAAAAAAAAAAAAAAAAAATATTTTTATGGCCCCAAACAAAAATGCTTTATGTTCTTTTTCTTTTAATATTTTTAGTTGTAGATGGACACAATAACTTTATTTTATTTATCTATTTTTATATGGTGCTGAGGATCGAACCCAGTACCTCACATGTGCTAGGCAAGCACTCTGCCACTGAGCCACAACCCCAGCCCCTGCTTTATGTTCTTCACAGAAATGGATAATTTCTGTGGTTGACAAATTCAGCTCATTGCCATTGTGAGTTTTAGCAGGTCCCCATCAGGTGGGAAGCAGGATAAGACCGCGGTAACAGTGTGGACCTGAGGGCTCCAGCAGTTCTGCCTGTGTTTGCCATCTGACCTTGAACAACTGAATCCCTGCAGCCTCACCTTCAGGGGCCTTCTCTAAGTGACTGCCTCTTACCAAGTTTTTTTTTTATTTCCTTCAAAACCATGGGAATTTTTGTTTTAAAAATCTGTTTACCACCTGATTCTGAACTCTCTGAGGGCTGGGCACATGGCCCTTGTGCCCCTGGAGTGCTGCCTGGTCCATTGTCACTGGGTTGTGAATGAGGGTGGGCACAGCAAGGGCAACGCCCTGTGGGTTGCTGGTGCCCATGGATGTGCCATCTTCCAGTGCTGGCCAGGCTCTGGGGACTTGTATTCTTAGCCTTTCTTTACCCGTGACAGAGATGCTGGAGAATGAAAACAGGCACACGGTCTTCTATCCTGCAATAATTCTGAATTTGCAAAGAGTCATTTTACTGAGGATTGCTCACATTTTGGGAGATCATCTCACAAAAGGCCTTTAAAAAGAATCAACATTTAATTTTTGATTTATTGGCCCAGACATCTAGGGAAACTTTGAAATTGAACTTCTTGAAACAGGCCCATAATCCTGCTCTCTTAGAAGGCAGGCAGGTAGGCTCTCTCTTCCTTTCTCAGGAACAATTTGAAGGGTTGCTTATATATAGTATTCATTTTGGCCCTGAGAAGTATAACATGGGGGCAGAGGTTTGCTTGGGAATTAAAATTGCATCAGTAATTACAAATTGAATTGTTATCTCCTTCAAAGATCCCAGCTGCTCGGGGCCATACCAGCCTAAATGGAAATGTTAGTGGTTTGCATGTTTGCACACAATGTGGGTGTCAGTGAGTGAAGTCAGCACCCATGGAAGGGCTGACTGTAGAATGCTCAGTCCACCACCTGGCTGCATGGGATGTGCTGTGCTGGGCGGGAGACTGGCAAGCAGAGGCTGAGCTGGGTGAGGATTTGTTCTGGCTCCACTGCCCAGGTTCCTGTGCTGTAGGGGCAAATTTAGAGCATTGGATTGCAGCCAACAAAGGTGTTTTGACTTGCCTCTGCACATTAGGTAGTGAAGAGGAATCTGGGCAGCTGGATGCCCATGTGCCAGGTAGTGGTAAAATGTGCAAAATGTCTAGAATGTGCAAAAAGCCCAGTCTGCCCTCTGTCCACTCGTCCAGTGCCTTCCAGCTTAGAGAGGGGACAAATTCTTTACATTCTCAAGCGTGTCCTGATCTCTAAGTGAAATTATAATGATGCACACTTCCAGGGAGCATTGAGAGAGTTAAATGAGATGATTCACGTAAAAGAATTATGGCCTTTAGCGTACAGCAAGCATTTAATAAATGATAGCAATGATTGTTGTCATATTACTTCCCAGTAGGAAGAACCCTGGATTTATCAGGTCCATGGACATGGGTCCTAGGCCTAGCTTTCTCCTGATTCCAACTAGTTGTGTGAGTTTGGATATTTCTCTACGCATTTCCTTCTCTCAGTTAAAGTCCCTTGACGTCTGTGATTCAGTGACCATTGGTATTTTTCTCTGTCATTCATATCTGCAAACTTCTGATATTTCTAGCACTTTGAGAAAGCCTCGGTTTGACTGAACTCTGTGGGCATGGGAATACTTTTTGTGGTGTTAAATGCCTTTGAAATGGTTATTGCAGGACAGACCTAGGTGAGTTACTCTGGCTGACTTGAATATTAACTTCCTAGGACAGCCCACTTTCCAGTACTGTGTTGGGGTTGTTTTATTCATAGATATACAGGGTTATGGGCCTGAACTCTGGAGCCTGGGTGCCAACCCACTTTCCATTGGCTGAACTTGGGTATGCTTTTTAACCTCTGGGTCTCAGTTTTTCCGTCAGCAAATAGTATTTATTTCATAGGGTAGCGGGAGGATCAAGCAGTTTGTGCATGTTTGCTCAGAACAATGCCTTGCACGAAGTAAGTGTATTATTGGTATTATTTTGGGGCTAAGTGCAGAGAAGTTACATTTTATTTTAGTTGAAATGCTGTTACATTTTGTCCCTTGGTGCCAGGGTTGAAACCCAGAAGCTGTGTAAGCCAGGCCAGCACACTTGCTGAGCTACATCCCTAGCCCGGATGTTGCGTTATTAAAGAAAAAAACTGGGGAAATTTAACAAAGTGCAGGCTCAGGCTCTAAAGCTGAAGAACCTGAAGGTAGTGAGAGAACAGGTGTTGGGTGGTGCCATTCTTTCCCCATAGCTGCTGTGCATGTTTTTCACATGTTGTCAGCATGTGCAAATAATTTCTCCCTTTAAGTTATCTTCTGGGTGGTCTTCACAGCTACTGTAATGACTGGCATTCTGTCACGTCAGTGATCCACAATTTATCACCTCACTCACCTGCTGCCGAATGTGGGAAGTACACCCCCTTTCTGCTCTTAAGGTGAGGTGGCAGTGAGTAGCTTCCGTACAAGGGCCTTGTGATTCCATTGGATTCTTTCCTCAGGGCGAGGTCCGGCTTAAAGCTCCTGGCCAGGACCATTGGAGTGGCCTGAAGGATCTTGTCATGTTATTTTCCAAAAGGATGCATCTGTGTGAGCAATGCGTAGGTTCATCAGTTAGCCACAAGCTAACTGCACAGTCAGTACTGATGTTGTCCTTTTAAAATCGTTCTTACAAAACTCTAACTACACTTGCTAATGCCATGCTGATGAGTTATCTGATGGCATGGAGCTCAGGGAAAGGGTATGGGAAGTCCACGAGCCACTGTCAGTGTCAAAGGTCTAATTTTGTTATAAAAATTTGATTTCCCACAGCTCTTCAATTTGGGTTTGACTTGGTCACGTTCCAGTGCCGAGTTTTATCAAGAGAGACCGGAAGCCTTGTTTAAGGAGACCCACTTGCCATCACAGCCTTTTGTCCTCTGTCTCCCAGAGAGCAGTGATTATTAAAGAGTTCCCTCTCAGGAAAGCTGCAGAGTGAGTCTGAAGGGTGCTGGCTTTGTTGGTGGAGTGCTTACTGCCGGGCAGCATGGCAGGGACCCTGCGCGTCCCCTTTGCTGTTTACTGTTGAGGGCTGACTCACTCTCCTTTGCCACCTGCTTACGTACGATGGGGCATCAGCTCCACTGTCATGAATGTAAATAGGCCGTGGTCTGTTAGCAGCTTGTGCCCGCAAGGTGTCAGAGCAGCTGCGATGGGAGAGGGTGCGTCTGAGTCTTATGAGTGTGTTCATCAGTGAGGTTCGAAGCCGTGTTGGGATGTGATCATAAATAGGTCCAGAGTGGGGAGAGAAGGTTTTAAAAGCAAAAGGTTATTCAGCATGCTTTTGGAGTTACTGGTGTCTTGAGCTAGACAGGTAAAAAAAAGTCTTCTAAAATGGTTCCCTAATTTTACCAGTGAAGAAACTGAGGCTTAGAGAGGTGAAGTGACTGGTCTGAAGCCCTGTAGCTAGTGTGTGGTGTGGTCCATCAGGATAGCGATGTAACAACGAATGCATGCAATACCAAAGCCATGCCACACAGCGCAGCCTGTATCCAAGACCACATGTGACACAGTGATGTGTGTAACAGTGGACGGGGTGTGAGGCGATGCTAGTGGCTTCCTGTGTGCAGGCGTGGTGCTAAAGGTCAGTGTGCCCTGCTGGCTCCCATGTGTGCAGTGGGCGTGTGACTTCAATCACCCGCGCATTGTGTTTTATTAAGCAAAAGCTCAGATGTAGGAAATGGAAACCATACATGTGAAAGAGTTTTTTCTCATGAGAAGAGTGGGGTGGTGTTTTGGGCGTGGGTAAGAAAAGGGAAGGAAACGGCTCTGTCATCAGATCTCTCCAAGTTTAGAACAATGTCTGTGCCTCACCATTGGCTTTAGGATGTGCTTTGCCCTGGGAACATGCGTATAGTGCATTTCCGTATTTAGCTCTTTCTTTTCCAGCTGTTTAGAGGGCGGCACCATTATTTAAGATAATGGCAATAGGCAGCAGCCACTTGTATATCTAATTACCTCTCCAGTATGCTGATTTCAGAAGTCACTTAACACTGAAATGCTGGGTGACTCTTACAGGGGCCCTTGTGGACTACAGCTGAGGAGTTTGCTCCAGGATAGTTGATCTGCATTAAGAGTCAGTAAACTCCTTAAAAGGCCAGATAGTGAATATTTTAGAAGAAACAAAATTGAGACTATTATGTAGATGCTCATATAACTATTTTAAGTGAAATTCATTAAAAAATATAAGAACCGTTCTTTGCTTGCAAGTTATAAAAAGAGGGCCTGTGCAAAAGGTGGCTGGTGAGATTTGGGTTATAAGCAGAACTTTGCCAACCCCTGGCCTCCAGTGTCTTTTGGTTTGGGTGTTTTGTGCAGTAATTGTACTCTGTGAATCAGAAACAAATCAGTCTTCCTTTGCAGAAGGTCATAGCATCTTTTGGAGCTAGCTATGGTGGTGCACACCTGTAATCCCAGAGCCTTGGGAGGCTGAGGCAGAAGGATCTCAAGTTTGAGGTTAGCCTGGCAACTTAAAATAAAAATGGCTGGGAATGTGGATTAGAAGTAGAACACTTGCCTAGCGTATGTGAGACTCTAGGCTCAATCCCTAGCACTGCAAAAAGAAAAAGAAAAAAATATCTCCTGGTTTTCAGGTCCTCTTCTAGAGGACTTAGATGTTATCCAGCGACTGCCTTGTCTTTGTGATAAGGTTGCTAGGCTGAGCCTTTTGCTTCTAGTCTGCCACACACAGTGTGAAGTGAGAGGAGATGGGAGACCAGGCACTCTAGCGTCAGGAAGGGGAGGACCAGCAGAGCCTGGGAGGGACCTTCCAGGAAGTCAGGAGGGAAATGTGGTGGCATCCTGGAAGCCAGTGTGGAGTGCTGCTAAGGAGGAGGGAGAGGAGCAGTGGTGGCAAATGATGATGACTTGGGTCAGGTCACATGAAGCTGAGACTTGACCATGAGATTTGGTACCATGGCAGTCACTAGGGCCTTGAGGGTGAAAGAATGAAAGGGAACCACAGAGAGGAGCTGGCCTGAGCAACTTTGCTGCAAGGAACGAAGACAGAGCTGGTAGTTGCAGTGATGGGGTCAAGGGCAAAATAATGAGTGCTCATGGGAATCATCCAGCTGAGAAGGAAAACTCAATGGTAACCCAGAGGTCATAATTGTAACAGCTGCGTTTCATTGTTATTCTAGCAGTCCATCATTGCTAACAAACCACGACAGTGCTTAGCTTAAAAAACTAGGTATATTACACTTTTGCACCTGACAGTTTAGGTTGGACGGCTGGGCTCCTGTCCCTCAAAAACTTGCAGTCAGCTGCAGGGAGGGTCTGCCATACCTCTCTGGGGCTATGAAGTTGTGTTTGATCCACAAGCATTCTTTGTGGCCAAGAGTATTAGCTTAATTTCACAGTTGAGAGTTGCCAAGCTCAAGTTCACAGGCTGGTAAGTGGCAGAGTTGGGACCCACACCTTGGTCTCTTTTTTATGGGGCAGGGGGTACCAAGGATTGAACTCAGGGGCACTCAACCACTGGGCCATATCCCCAGCCCTTTTTTTTGTATTTTATTAGAGACAGGGTCTCACTGAGTTGCTAAGTTCCTCACCATTGCTGAGGCTGGCTTTGAACTTGCGATCCTCCTGCCTCAGCCTCCCAAGTGCTGGGATTACAGGTGTGTGCCACCGTTCCCGGCCCACACCTTGGTCTTCAATGTATAAGCCCTATTCTTCTCTGCTCTGCTTTCCTCATGGTGTCTGTGTACAGGAACTGATGGGAATGCCGCCTCCCATCTTTCCTCTTTGGGCATGGGAGTAATGTTTTGGTAGATGATTATTGTCTCATAATTGGAGTGGACAGAGGGAAGTGATTATCTTGTTGTGGCTTGCCTGTTTACTGCATGGGGATTGGACAACTGTATTTATTATAATCTCATTGAGGTCACAGTGGTGTGTTTAATTAGGGCTTTTATTGAGACAGATTTCTTTGTCTGTTCTCAGCTTGTCCCTTGGTGCCCCTTGACCGTCCTTCCATGTATCCTCCATCAGCTGACTCCTCTGTCCAGATAGCCCCCTTGTGTGCAGGTCTTCTGGTTTCCATTATCCTGCCTTTTTCTTTGCCTTTCTTTTTGTCCTTGGCACAGGGATACCTTGCCACTAGTTCAAAATCAGCCCTTTCTGCTCAGGTCCTTCAGCCTCCAGAACCTGTCATGATCAACCTGTCTCCTCAGCCAACTGGTGTCAAGATTTCCAGAGTGCGATCCAGAGAGTGGGGGAGTTTGCATCAGCATCAGGGGACTTTGGCTCTGTCACTCACTGGAGCAAGTCATTCCCCCCAGGTTTGTGAATCCCAGGAGAGTGGGCCATTGGAGACATGGCAGAGTCAGGGCTGTTCAGGGAGTATGCATTCTGTTTGTGCCCACACTAAAGCCCTCGCCTGGCCATACTATCCTGGGTCCTGACCTCTGTGCATCTGACATGCGTTTAATTTGCTGCAAGAACAGCAGCCCCCAATCCCTGTCAGAACCTTGGTGGGCCTGGGGCCAGAAGAGCTGCCAGCTACTTAGCTCATTAGGAAAGCAGCTGGAGGGATGGGTGGGCAGGGGCTGATTCCAGTCTCAGAAAAGATGGCATTTGGTTGGAGAGCAGAGACCTCAGTGAAAACATGTTTAAAGCTCTCTGTAGGCAGAGGAGTGGTCAGCGAGTCATTAGTCTCCATCAGGCATTTCAGGGCCCTCTACCCTTGCTTGTGTAGGGAGCTCACAAACTTTGCTCTCTCAAAGTCCCTGCTTGGGATCCCTGCCTGCTTAGCTGTGCCTGGGCTGGGGGGCAGGATGCAGAGGTGGTCTTTGTGTTTTTTGTAGTCTGCGGGGGAGTGACTCGTCTCCTATTTATTTACCATGTAACCCTGGGGGAATTACTAGTTTCTGTCTGCCTCAACTTGTGTGTCTGTAAAAGGAAGGCAGACGGTGGCAGCTGCCTCTGCGAGGAGTGCGGGAGAGCCTGCTGCAGCACTCCGCTCAAGGCCCTGGGGTCACTGTTGTCAAGACCCCGTCCACTCGAGTCTTCGTACCTTGATGATTGTGCACACTTTGAAGGTGTGTCCTGCGTTGCTTTTTCACTTAGTCACTTGTGCACCAAGTTGTATCCACCAGCACCTATTGTAGGGCAAGGAGCCACTGCGTATTTCCTTCCTGTCCTCTTTGTGATTACCATCGTGACCTTTGGAATGAGTTTGCTACGTACCTACTTCCCTAAGGTGCTCACTAGGGGTTAGGTTCCAAAACCAGGGTGTAAGGGGAACGCCACGTAGAGCCAGTCACCCCTGAGATACCTCTTCACTCCGGGGATGTACAGTCTATAGCAGGGGCCTCAGGCTTTTTCTGTAGAGCTATGTAGTAAATATTTTATGCTTTTCAGGCTACATAGAATCTCTGATGCACATACTTCTTTATTTTCCTTCTTATAATTCTTTTAAAAAGTAAAAAACACTTGTTAGTCCCAGACACTTTAAAACTGGTCTACATGAGATGACTGTGGCCCAGCATGGCCCAGCAATTTGCCTCATGGCATTGACACCCAAGTATGGTTCCCTCCCACACTAGATCAGGCTTGAGCCCAGTGACCACAGTAGGATCTTACAAGACTCCGTGCTCTGCCTTCCTGTCTCTCCTGGATGCCTGGCTCCAAGGGAGACCAGCTGTCCTGTCATGAGGATCTGAGGCTTCCTGCCCACAGCACCCTGATGAGCCAAGTAAGCAGCTGTCTCTGCCCTGCTGGAGCCTCAGGTGACTTCAGTGTCCTAGGTGCTCTGGAGCCAGAACACTCTTAACAGAAATCCTCCTGCCTCTAAGATAATTTAGAAATCTTTAGCAGTAAAGGGGAAGCAGTGAGGAATTAGAAAGAATGATTGCCTACCTGCAGAATGCAATTGTTTGGTTATTGTGTTTTGTTTTTTGCTAGGAAGTATCTATGCCAGTCATACATGGTAACTAATCTGTTTATGGTCAGGGTGAGATGGGAGGTGGTTAAGTGACCTGAGGGCATGATGTGGCTCTTCTGCACTAAATCCCCTCAGCAGCCCTCTCCAGGTCAAGGCTGGGGCCTACAGGCCTAGAGTGATGGAGCTCTTCCCACTCTTTCTGGGATTTTGCCTACAGTCATCGTGGCCCTTGGCTCCAGTACAGCAGGGCGCTTGCCAGCTGTGGAGAGCTGTTGCTCCCACACCCGGCAGTTCCAGTTTGCTTTGCTCTTCTCCAGTTTTGCCCAGAGGACCTTTGGTAATAAATAGCTCGTCCATGGGCAGCTGGCCTTGACCTATGTAGTGAGGCCTGCTTTGGAAAGATGAGCTGGCTCTGCCAAGAGTTTGGACCAGGACCCAGAGATCTTAGGTGAGCATTTGAGCTGAAGAATCCTGTAGGATGGAGCCAGGCGGCCTGGACATGCGTCCACAGTAGGACAGGGGAGCACCAGAGGACGCACCTATGCATTTCTGTAGTAGTGGTTGAGCAGGTGCTTCCACGTGCCAGGCATGGTCACTTGGGTCCTGGATCTACTGTGAGACTTAGATTTCTAAATGGGAAATGCTCTCCACTGGTGAAGTCTGTGTGAAGCATGGGAGAAGGTGATAAGTGCCGGGGGCAGGGGTGGGGGAGGAGGCTGTAGGGGTCCCAGGCAGGGGGGCTCAGATGGTAATCAGGCCCCATGGGCATGGCTCATTTTGAAGGTGAGGTTTGTGTAAGTCTTGGAGGAGCTGAGGGAGCTGGCCAAGCACACCTAGAGCAGAGGCAGCCTCGGCAGTGGTTCCTGGTAGGTGTTTCAAAGAACAGTGTGGATGCTGGGGTAAGTGGGTGAGACCCAGTGAGCCCCGAGGAGCACTACAAGGGCTTTGGCTCTTATTATGAGAGAAATATGCAGTTATTAAAGAGTTGTGAGCAGAGCAGTAAAATAATCCGAAATTTTATTTTTTGCCATGCTGGGGATAGAACCCAGAGCCTTGTGAATGCTGGGCAAGTGGTCTCCCACTCAGCTGCACCCATCCCTAAACTATTGGAAGAAGTGCTCCCTCCGTTGAGAACACAGCAGAGCCAGGGCAGCAGCCCATGGGAGCTGGTGCCACCGTCCGGGCTGGAACAGAGGAGAGGCTGGGAAGTGGTCAGATCCAAATGTATCTTGGCAATTAGAGCCAACAGGATTTCTTGATGAATGGATGTGATGGTGGGAAAGAGGGATCGAGGATGCCTCTAGGGCTTCTGGCCCTAGCAGCCCCTGTGCAGGTGTGGTTGCTATCAACTCAGATGGGACAGCTGTCAGGAAGCTGGTCATAGAGGAAGACCAGGTCCTGCTCAGTGTGACAGCAGCCCTTTAGATCTCCAAGTGCCAGGCAGAGCGTACAGCTAAATATATGTCCAGGCCAGAGGTGTGAACTAGGGAGTCTCGGCACAGATCATATGTAAAGCCACAGAGTGGATGAGCTCCTGCTGAGACTAAGCCTCTATTATAGGTAGAGTCTGCACAGAGAACCTGGGGCAGAGAGAGCCAGGGAGGGCTGGGTGCTGGCTCTGGGCAGTATCCTTCCCTCTCATCCTCCTGATACCAGATGCATAGCTTTCCTTGGGTCCCAGGAGACTCCTTACATTCCATGTACCTTCCCTCTTCCTTTTTACCTGAACAGGTGTCATGGGACAGCTGAGGCTAGAGTGGTAGTGTCTTCCCCCTTTGCCCCTTTGCAAGTAGGAGACAGGTAGGGGTTAACTGGCTCACCACAGGTTGCATCAGGGTTATGCCAAAGGGCCTAGCCAGGACTGGCTCCGAGGTAGGTGCCTCGCTGGGGTCCCCGTGTCCTTACTGAGCTGCAGCTAGCTGTCATGCCATGCATGGTATCTGAGGTGACTTGTGTGGTTTAGACAGGAAAGGGAGCATTCGGGGCAGGAGTCCTGGGGAGGGGAAGGAGCCGAGGCATGGGGCCAGTGGGTCGTTGATCACTTTCTTGTTTTCATTTTCAGCAGCAAACATTTGATCACCCGCTGTGCATCAGTACCATAGGCACACATCTTTCCAGACCTAGTTCCTCATCTGAACTGTGGTGTGACTGTTTTCTTAGGTCTTCCAGGGACGGTATATAGCTAGCATCATTCTATATGTGTAGAGAGAAGCTACTGTGATTCGTTACTTCAGTGGTTGCTTTAGGGCTCTAGGAAACTCTGGTCAAGAAAGAAACTGAAATAGCTGGGTGGGTACATAATTATAGACTGATAATCATTGGGAAAGATCAGAGCTGAGCTCTGAAGGCTAAGTCAGAGTTAATTAGGTGAAGTGTCAGTGAGCTCTTGGGTAGGGAGGAGCTCATGGGCATAGGCCCTGAGGCAGAGGCACTTGGGGCCTGAGATGTGAACAGTAGCCCTGTCAGAGCCTTGGGTTCAGGGCACCAACAAGCCAGGTAGCCACAAAGTGTTTTAAATGGTATAAGTGCATGTGCATGCACGCGCGTGCTTGCATGTGTGTGTCTATCTGTCTGTCTATCTGTCTGCCTGTCTCTCTAAGAGATTGATGAAGAGGGAGGAGATCAGATTTGTGCTTTGAAAAAATGATGGCTTGGAGGGAGAGAGCCCTGGGGAGGCAGGAGTGCAGCTCTGAGGGTGAGTTAGGTGTCCTGGAGGGTGGTGGCAGTAGCACAGAGTCCCTGTGTACTTGGAAGGTAAGATGTAAGTAGGGCTAGAAGTGGATGAGCTCTGGGTTTTGAAAGAGTGTGGGGGGTCTTGGGGGGGATTCGGGTTTCTGGCTTGTGTTTGTTGAGGGTGCTTGCCATCCACCGAGATGAGCCGCCGACTATGAGAGGAAATCCATGCTGTTTATTTGGTTCATGTATAAACAGTGGATAGTGGCTCTTTTAGGGCCTTGTCAATTGGCATTAGCCATGGAAGTCTAGACTGCTGGCTGTAGATGTTCACAGACTTGAGAAGTTGACTTCAATTCTCCCCAAAGTTCTTCACTTGTGGAATTCGGGGGCTTTTTATAGGAGTGGCTTAAAGGGACAGTGCTCCGTGTCCACTTGGAGAGCTCTCCCTCTTGCCTGGCACCTGTGCTTGGAGAGGGAGCTGCTCAAACAAATGCAGAAGAGGGGTGAGAGACCTGCTGTGCTTGTTTTTTTTCTTTCTCTCCTGTGGGCAGTTGGGCTCCTAATGAAAATGTTTCTCATTAGGGTCCCAGGAAGCCTCCATCCATGAGTGGCTCACGTGATCCTCAGAACTGTTCTGCCAGGTGTCTTCCTGCGGGTAACTAGAGGTTGCTCCAAGGGCTCCAACCCTGTGATAACACAGTGTCAGGAGTGACAAGTTAATTTCCTGTTTATATTAAAATGACCTTTATGAGATGTGAGGTAGAACCTCCTGGGCGTGTGGCTTGTAGGAGAGAGGTGGGAGCTTCTTGCTGGGTTCGGGGTCTACCTGCATCGTGTTCCGAAGGGTCCCGGGAGGCTGGCTGTGCCAGTGACTGACATGCTTCCATGGGTCTCCTTTGCTTCTTCCGGCTAAGAACAAGCTGAGGGGCCTTGCTCTTTTCAGAAAGTGCAGTCTGAAAGAAGTGTGTTCAGCAGAGAGCAGGCTTGTGTGGACGGGTGAGGGCTCCTCGTGGGTGGCTGTGTGGCCGCTCTGTAGTGCTACTGAGGGTTCTTGAGCAAAGCCACCACCCAGGCTTACCTTCCCAAACTTCCCAGCACTGCAGAGAAGCCAGAGCTGGCTTCACATGACATTTCGTTTAACACAATGGATATGACTGGTAATTTTATTATCTTTGTACAGTAGTGTTAAACTTCAGCAGTTGGAATGTTCATCTTATTTATTTATTTATTTATTTATTTATTTATTATTATTATTATTTTTTTTTTTGTGGTACCGGGGATTGAACTCAGGGGCACTCGACCACTGGGCCACATTCCCAGCCCTTTTTTGTATTTTATTTAGAGACAGGGTCTCACTGAGTTGCTAAGTGCCTCGCCGTTGCTGAGGCTGGCTTTGAACTCGCGATCCTCCTGCCTCAGCCTCCCAAAGTGCTGGGATTACAGGCGTGCGCCACCGTGCCCGGCTCTTATTTTTTATTTTCCTTTTTTTGCCAGAGCTCTCTTTATAGTTCAACTAAGTAATAGTAATAAGACTTTGTAATGGTATTTAACTGCTGTAGCTGTAAAGTACCTGGGTTTGAAAAAGCACATCATGGAATCCAGTAATCCAGTCTTCCAATCCTTTTTTCTTTTGGGGGGGGGGATGGGGATTGAACTCAGGGGTACTCAACCACTGAGCCACATCCCCAGCCCTATTTTGTATTTTATTTAGAGACAGGGTCTCACTGAGTTGCTTAGCTCCTTGCCGTTGCTGAGGCTGGCCTTGAACTTGTGATCCTCCTGTCTCAGCCTCACGAGCTGCTGGGATTACAGGCTTGTGCCACTGCGCCTGGCTCTTCCAATCCATTTGACAGATGTCAGTGAGGACTTTCTAAGTCTTTGGCCCTGAGCTGGGCACTGGAGACGGCACTGAGCAAAACAGAGCTGCTTGGGGGAGAAGGGAGGCACGACACTGGCCTGCCACACAGGCACAACTTAGCAGAAAGCTCCGCCCCAGTTACCTAGTCAGGAGGTCAGGGAAGGTCTGCGGAGAAAGGAATGGTTTGAACAGAGGAGCCAAGTGTATCCAGATGATCTGGATGGTGACTTGACGCTGGCTTCAAGGTGGGTTTGGCAGCCCTTCGAGTTGATGTCCAGTTGTATGATGGAGCTGCATTACACACAGGCATTGAGTAAGGTAACATCATGCCCCGTCAGCATCACCTTTGAGAATCTCTGTTGTCTTCTCAGCCTTGGAATGGAATGCTGTTTCTCCCTCTCCCTGACTCTTCCTCTCTCTTCCCCATCCCTTGCAGTACCCCCTTGCAGTACTGGGGATTGAATCACTACTTGAGCTACATATCAGCCCTTTATTTTTTATTTTCAGATAGGGACTCACTGAGTACTGAGGCTGTCCTCCAATTTGCTATCCTCCTGCCTCAGCCTCAAGTAGCTGGGATTACAGGAATGTGCCCCCATGCTGGCCACAATGCTATTTCTTTTCTTTCTTTCTTTCTTTCTTCTTCTTCTTCTTTTTTTTTAACCTTTATTTTATTTGTTTATTTTTATGTGGTGCCTCACGCACGCTAGGCAAGCGCTCTACCACTGAGCCACAGCCCCGGCCTCCACAACGCTATTTCTTTAGAGCAGGAATCATAAACTACTGGCTAGATCAGTCAGCTGCCTGGCTTTGTAGTTGGAATTTCATTAGCACAGAGCCACACCCATTTGTACACTTATCTATGCTTCCTAGTTATTTACATGGCAGCTGAGCTGTTATGGGAGACTGTGGCCCACAGAACAAACAATAGTTAGTATCTTGCCCTTTAAAAGGAAAGTTTGCAGCCCTCTGCTGTAGAGCAAATAAAGGGATTAATTTTATATTTAGGGACCATGGTGTAAAGGAAATTGCTATCTTCCTCCAGAGTCAGAGCAGGGAGTGAGATGCACCGGAGAGGGTGGGTGAGCAGAGCTGAGGAAACCGCTGCTCCTCTCCTGGGGTCAGGTGCTCATAAGTGAAATGAAAGTGGTCTCCCAAAATACTTAACCCACCTCCCACCCCCTGTCTGTCTCTGTTCTGTCTGTGCACAACTGGTCCTGGGGTTCAGGAGACCACACTGTGCTGTGTTCCTTTAGTCCAGGGGGTGAGGGTGGGTCCAGCTTACTGTGCAGGTAGGTGATGTTCCTGGACTGAGAGCCACCGAGGTCCCAGTGATGGCAGTAGGCACACCAGGAAGAGAGCGGGTAGACCCTGTGATGACTGTCCTGAGCTCCCCCAGCATGTCCTGTGGTCACTGACAGTGCAGTCTCAAGGCCATGGCCATGTAGTCCATAAACCAGTTCTGTTCATCTAAATTTTGGGGTGGGATTAGTTTATTTGCATTTAATTATAAGTTTGATTCAATTGGACAGTTGTGAGGGGGCCATGCCCCTGTGGTCTCTGATTCCTGCCTCCTGGTATCCGTACCTCTGTGGGAGTCCCCTCCCTTTGAGCGTGGACAGGACCTGTGACTTAACATGGGGAGGGCAGTGGGATGGCACTGCCAGGGTGAGGTTGCCCAGCCTGTCTTGCCAGCAGACTCACTCTGGAGACATGCTTGAGCTGAGGGCAGCCTCCATCCTTCAGCCAGCTGGGCTGGGACCTTTGATCCTAGCTGTGTGGGGGCAGGAAAACGGCTTCCCTCCACTCTGTAGGTTTCCTCACGGGCTATGAATTAAATTGACATAACACAGATCAGCAAGAGGAAAACCACATTTAGTTAGGCAGGCACAGGCGTCAGGGGCCAGGGCTCCTGCGGGGGTGGAGCCGGGTTAAGGGAGGTGAGGGAGGAATCCTGTGGCAGTCAAAGCTGCTTACTCCACGTGGTCTCTCAGGCCACGCGCGTCTGAGCAGCTTCCTAGCGTACCCCTTTACCAGTGCAGTTTTTCTTATGGGTGCCAGGTTCTTCCACAAGGACAGAGCTTTACTGTGTCTTCTGTGATGCAGAATAAACCTGCCCAAGAAGTCTGCTTCAGGGTGGCACATTCTGGTCTCCTGCAGTCAGTCACTTGTGGACCCTTCCCTGGTGGTAACTACAGGCAAGCGCTGTGCCCATAGCACCTGACTACAACCTCAGGAGACCTGTGCTCTGCTGGGATCCTGACCCCCAGAGCCCGTGAGGCAGGTGGCCATCACCAGCTGCTCAATATGTAGTACTTTGTTATGCACAATAACAAAGCCTTTAAGGAGGTCACTGCCAGGTGTCACAATTTAACATTATAAAAATCCTGGCTGGGGTGGTGGCTCAGCGGTAGAGCACTTGCCTAGCATGTGTGAGGCCCTGGGTTTGATTCTCAGCACTGCATACAAATAAACAAAAATAGAGCCGGGCGCGGTGGCGCACGCCTGTAATCCCAGCACTTTGGGAGGCTGAGTCAGGAGGATCGCGAGTTCAAAGCCAGCCTCAGCAATGGCGAGGCACTTAGCAACTCAGTGAGACCCTGTCTCTAATAAATACAAAAAAGGGCTGGGGATGTGGCCCAGTGGTCGAGTGCCGCTGAGTTCAATCCCTGGTACCAAAAAAAAATAAAAAAATAAAAAATAAAGGTCCATTGACAACTAAAAAGTAAAAAACAAAACAAAACAAAAAAATCCTGGCCAACCCTGAGAATTTGCACTAGGTATTTCCCCCTTGAAACTTGTCCTTGGGGCTGAAGGTGAAGCTCAGTCGTGGAACACTTGCCTGGCATGTCTGAGGTGAGGCCTTGGGTTCCATCCCAGCATTCTCTACCCCCAGCCCCTCAAAAACGTTTCCTTAGATTATTGAGTCACTTAACCATTATGGTGAAATGCACCTGAAGTCCCAGGTCCTTGGGAGACTGGGTGGGAAGATTACTGGCGCCCAGGAGTTCCAGTCTGGACTGGACAATTTAGGCAGATCCTGTCTCAAAAGAAAAAAAAAAAAAAAGAAAAATTATTGTGTTACTTGACTATGGAATATGAAGATGGTAGCTTAGATAAAATTATGGCGTCAATTATTAAATTTAATGAAGTTGATCACTGGAATGATAGGAAAAAATATCCCTATTCTTGGTAAGTATTTGTGAAGTATGTAAGGGAACAGGGCACTTGTGTGGAAAAGCTTAATCTCATTGACTAGGAACCCTGTCACTGCTCTCAGTAGCCCGCCCTTAGTGTATCCTGCCTCCATTTGCTGAGGAGGAGGTGGGATTTGATGTCCATGCTTTCAGAGCTCACAGTGATGAAGCCAGACTTTGCAGCAAGCAGACCCCCTAGCCAGTGACTGCAGAATTTCAACCTGAGGGTGCTCTTCCCTCAGCTGAGCTCCAGGGAAGATTTAACCCAAGCCCTAATGCGACACCCACCTGCACGGGAACATCTGATCTCCGTGTCAGGGAGCTTCTAATCTCTGTTTCTCCTTTTCTTCTCACTGGGCAAAGCCACATGTGGCACCAACACAGTATTTCTGGCAAGCCACTCATAAGGAGATGCCCTGATCACAGTGGAGGAGGGGTCCCTGCACATCACTGCCTCAGTCTGTCACCAAGGGACATGCAGCAGGCAGGCTGGCCCTACTGTTCTCCCAGGAGTCAGCCTCAGCTCCAAGACAGTGGCCACTAGGGACCCTTAGGGCCCGTCCTTCACTGACTGCTCATGTACCACTCTTGCCAGTGAGTCCCTCAGGGCCTGGTTTCGTCACTTGAACTTCAGGGGCCCCTCTTGCAGAGTGTAGGGGCCATGTTCATGATGGCATTTGGTGGAGGGATTCCTGATGTCTTGGGGTGTCCTGTAGCCCATTGGTCTAGTGACCGTCCTAGACCTACCCCATTTCATTCATAAAAAGCAGGGGAAACAGTAACACCAAACCCCAGTGTTCTGGTGGCCCCATGGCTCACCTGGCCTGGGCAGTGGGCTGCTGCGCCCCCATCGCTGCTGCCAGAAATAGGCGGGCGGAGGCATATTTCTGTTATGGCATCAATTTCTTCAGGGGTTATTTCTGTGTTAAGTGGAGTTCCTGAAAACAGCGTTCTGGGGGCTAGGACCATGGCTCCTCAATAAAGCGCTTGTCTCGCATGTTGAGGCCCTGGGTTCGATCCTCAGCACCACATAAATAAAATAAAGTTATTGTGTCCATCTACAACTAAAAATATATGCATATTACAAAAAAAGAAAAAGAAAACAGCACTCTGGGCTATATTAATAGTTTAGCTTCCCTAAGAAATATATGTTGATATGAATTTATTGGACTATTGATTTTTCCTGAGGTACAGATGTTGAAGGTGTTTTGAAGAACATTGTAGATCTTGTAAAATGAAAGTAGAAGACTCAGTTCACAGTTACTTTACATCCCCCTCGGGATTCCTTCTAGAAGCTGTACTGGGAAAAGCTACCTCTTCTCTTGGGTCCATATACTTTTGAGGGGATAAAACTTGCCCCTGGGAAACGTCCTATGCTCTGACCTCGCTGGCTTTGGCTGTCTACTGGTTATATGTTTATCGTCGCTTAGATGAAGACTTGCCATTGGGAGAATTGTTTTGTAACTTTGCACATTACCTTTGTGGTTCGCTTTGACCCCACTTCTGAGCAGAAGCCGCTGTGAGTGTGATACACTGATTATTAGGTGAGTTGCTTTAACTCACGCAGACACACTGCGATGTGCGTAAAAACTCTGGCTTCTGCTTTTGCTCAAGGGCTCAAACCCCGTGTGGTTCTGACCTGGGCCTGACATGGAGTGAGCAAGATGGGTTGGAGCAGACCTAGACTCTTGTTCCCGATGGGCTCTGCAGCAGCTGGACCGCTGTTTGCCTTCTGTGGCCACGCCTCAAGTACCCTCCCCAGCCTGCCTTGGGGGAAGAGAGGAGGGGGACTCTTGGCAGGTGCCTTTTGCAGGCCCCTTCAGTGTAGGGAGGGAACTCATTTTAGTCCTGTTTTTAGCATTATGGTAGTTTGTTTGCGTCTTTCCTCTTAGGGTAGAGCATTTTAGCTTTTGTTTTTGCTTTTGCATTTCCTGTGTGTAACTCCTGAAGCAAAATGGATTGCTAAAAATGTCACTTGATGTTTGTTATTTTGTGCCTAGAATAACATTCAAGACCTTTGAAACTGTGAGCATTAAAATAGTTTTAAGAGAAAGAAATGTCATCTCTGATACTCTTTTCTATATTTTTTCTAGAATGTTTCCAGTTGACTTTCCTGTTTTTATTTAATTGGGCCTATATAGGGCTGGGGGTGTTAACTCAGTGGTAGAGCACTTGCTTCACATGCACAAGGCATGTGGTTCTTGGGTTCCATCCCCAAGACTCCCTACACTCCCACCCCTACCCCCCTACACACACCATTTCTTTCATCAATAGCAATGCAGTGACATTTTATGTGTCAGCATCTTGCATTTCCATTTGTATGCAGAATATTGGGGTTTGAACCTGGAGCCTCACACATGCTTGTCAAGCACTTTAGCACTAAGTCACATCCCCAGCCCCTGAGTACCTTATTTAAAAAAAAAAAAAAAAAAAAAAAAAAAAAAAAAACAGTAAATTTTGGAAGATCATGGCTGAAGAAGAGAGCTGCTGGAAAGTACAGCTGGGCCACTTATGCGGTGATCAACCAGCAAACAAGCCGTGTGTACTTCCTCGTGATTGGAGCTTGCACTACAGGGCAGACTTAGGTTGTTCCCAGGGGTCTCGGGTACCTAGTGCACAGTAGACATAGGCAGGTATTTGCTGGATAATGGAGCAGTGTGGCATGTAGGGAAGGGTGGAAAGGGTCAGTGAGGATAGGCTTCAGACCCAGTGGGCTCCCTGTCTCCTAGAGGACTTGTCCACACCAATTGCTGAGCCCACCTGAGTTTCTGATGGGGTTGGGGGTGGGGGCAGTGACTGCTGCAGGCTCAGGACCACGCTAAGAACCACTGGCGTAGCCTAATGCTCTCATTTTCGAGATGAGAAAGGAGTCTCAGGGAAACAGTGCTTTGCCTACTTGACACCACTGAAAGCCAGGTCTCCTCCCATTTCAGGGAGGAGAACTGTATTGCAGTGTCCCCAGACTGGCACAATGCTGTGGTGGTGACCCCATGCTCACTTCTTTCTTCGGATCCAGTCCTAGGCAACTGGCAACCTTGGAACAGAACAAAAGGACTTGGTTCCAGGTATCAGTTCCGCCTGCCCTGTCTCAGCCACCCTTGTTACCCAGTGACATCTACCACCAGTGGAAGGAAGGGGTTCCACTGGGAGCAGAGTGAAGCCCCATGATTGTTCAGCAGTTACACTCCCAAAGCCCTTTCTCATGTTGGAGATCTCATCATGGTGCCCAGGGAGTCAGCTGCCCTGCGGATTCCTGGCCACTTGGTGGGGGGCACTCTGAAGGCCCTCATTTACTCTCGGCCCTTCTCTTTCCTCTGGGTGAGGCAGGGCTCAGGGCAGAAGGAGGTTCTTCAGCCCTTCCCTGTCCATGGTTTTCTTTTTTTCTTTATTATTATTTTCCTTCCATGGTACTTGTTGGTTCTAGGCAGAAGGCCACACCTCCCAGGCAGAAGGCCACACCTTTCCAGGTGCCTTGTGAAAACTACGGCTCCCGAGATCCTCAGCGTGACCAAAACCTGACCAGCAAGACCCTTGTCCACTACCACTACCTCCCCCCATGACCTCTGCTGGCCTATAGGACAAGGACTCACTCCAAGGGGGTTTTATGACCCCTACTCTATTTAAGCCAGCCCCGGACTGAAATCGCCCCTTTTGTTCCTGCTCTCACCTGGGTCCTGCGGCTCCCTGCTCCTGCTCTCCACTCCCGTTCCCGCGTGCTCCAGCTCCCCTCCGTTCCCCGCGGTTTGTCCTCATCCCCTCCGCGTGTTTCTTTGGTAATTCAATAAACCCCTTTCCTTTTCCTATACGACAGTTCGAGCCTCGGTCCCTACCTGCAATTTCCGCTAACAGTACTGCCATGCCACCTACCCAGCACCTGCCCACCTAAAAGACATGGCCAGTGACTGTGCTTAGGTGCCAGGAGTACTCAGTGAGCTTGTACTCAGCCGAGTAGTGTCTGTGCTCAGGCTTCCCAGTTGTGGTGTAGCTTTGGGTTTGGTCCTTTTCTCTGAGCTTTAGATTCTGAATCTGAAGAATGGCCACTGACACATGGCCAGCCTGGCAGGGCTGGCAGTGGATGCTGCCCACGTTGCCGGCTAGTGCTAGAGCGTGGTGTGGAAGGGATGGCCCTGCTCACCTTCACTCCTCTTCTTCACCCTTCCCCCAGGGGCTCTCCCAGGGCCCCGCTTTGGATTTTGCCTTGTGGCCTTTTACTTTAAGACAAAGTTGGGAGAATCCATTTTTGGCTAGGCATCTCATTACCAGAGCTTGGTTGGAGGGAAGATGGCTGGGTGGAAGGCTCCTACCTTGAAACCATATTTGATCTCTAAATTAGTGCTTCTGGCAGTAGAGAAGGACGCATATCCTGCACCCCAGAACCATGTTTCGGAGCCTCCTCAGAAGGCTGTGAGGCCTCCTGATCCAGCAGGACCCCTGTAGCCCACTGCCCTGCTGGCACTCCTGTGCCCTGGCCTCCCGGGACGGCCTCTGCCAGCTCTCTGGTGCACTTGACTCATGTGCTCTTGCCTCTCCATGCACTCACGCAAGGCTCTCTCAGGTCACACCCCTTGCCCCCCTGCAGCCCGTGGAGAGGCCTGAAGGCATACCTTTTCTTGACTGCCTTGCCTACGTCACTCCCAGGTCCCTGTATCTCCCCAGAAACCATGTCTCCAGAGCCTGCTGAGAAGCCCATCCCAATGTTTTCAAGTGTTAGCTGGGGAGGCCCTGCTTCCCCAGATTTGGCTGGGAGTCTTTGGCCCACATACAGTCATCACCCCTGATGTGTTTCATGCCTGTTCTCCCTGTCCCTCTGCCTGCCTCAGCCACACAGTCCTGCCTCCCCTATCTCCTCCCACTCTTCTCCTCCATGCAGGGATCTTTCTCTGAGAAGAGGGTTGACCATAGCAGGCAGCCAGCTCCATTAGGTTTTCCTTATAGGGAGTTCTCTGCAGCTGGGACCTTGGAGAGCCAGGGCAGGTGGAGCAGTGTCACGGGGCATATGTACCCAGCAGGATGGACCCATACCCACACCTCCCCAGGCTTCTGCTAGGTCCCGGCTGGCAGATTGGGCAACTGTGTATAGACAGGTTGTTTCCTGAACTAAATTCAGAGATCCAGATTCTTTGGTACCTGAGGAAGAGGGACGTTAATGGTGGCCTTTTGCACACTGGGGAGCTGGCCTAGGGCCAGTTTATGACACAGAGATCTGAGCTCATGTTTATGTCAGGCTGACTTCCTTGGGTAAAAGACTGAGATTTTAAAACCTGACAGTGCTCTGTAAGACGGGATAGAAGCAACTGTATATTTTAGCTATTTTGCTATTTATTTATTTATTTATTTATTTATTTATTTATTGTCTAGGGAATCTAGAGGTGCTTTGCCCCTGAGCTACATCCCCAGCCCTTCTTTATTTTTTTTCTAACTTTGAGACAAAGTCTCTGTAAATTGCTGAGGCTGGCCTCAAATTTGTTATCCTTCTGCCTCAGCCTCCCAAGTTGCTGGGATTACGGGTGTGCACAGGCTATACTATTTTAGCATTTTAGAGCTAACCTTTTTTCATGGTTGATTTGGGTTCATTGCTCCCAGAATTTCATGTTGAAGATAAAGTGACAAGCAGCCCTTTGAAGCAGCCCAAACTTTACTTAAGCTTCAGGACACATAGTTCTGTGCTAATAGTTTTGTTTTGATGAAAAATTTAAAAATACTAAGCTCAACCCCTACCACAAAGAATACAAAAATATTATTATAAAGAAAGTAGACATATTTCAATCCCTGCTCTGTGGTAGTGCTTAAATTTGTAAAGAAAAATTGGAACCAACTATGCTTTAAAAGGTAGCCTCAAAAAATGTGCATAACTTCCTGGCTCCATAACATGCCTCTTTGAAGTGCCCAGACCCGTTTGCCCCTGCAGCCACAGCTGTCCTGCCCCGCAGGCGTACTTGCTGGTCCTTTTGAGTTGCATGTCTTTGTAGCCAAGGAGCCCTTAGTTCTGAGGACAGGGTGATTGGAGACTCCAGTCGCAGAATGAAAGCTGTCTTTTAGAAGATGCGCCATGTGGATACACCAAGGGCCAGTCTTCCTGGAAGGAAACAAAGCAGCGTGTCTTCTTCATGGTCTCTTGGAGATTCCCGTTGAACACTGTGGCCTTGCCCTGCCTCCTCCTTCCCTCCCTAAGGAAGGAGCTGTTGTGACCCCACACAGGTGGAGGTCCTCATGGACAGGCGTGTCCTGCTTTCTTCAAACCCAGGGGACCTGTGCTCCTGGCTGCTTGTTTTCCCAGTTGATTGTGTCTTCCTGTTGAGAAAACTCAAGGTTTTCCATCTCAAATGTAAAATGTGGTTATCATCTTAGAATGTGCTGGAGGGACTTTTAAGTTACTTTGTTTTCCACTGAGGATACAGTTAATCCACAGGTCAGGTCAGCCGTGGTATCTGGCTCGGACTGCAAGCTCTGGGCCTGCTCCTGACAGAGCCGGCCCGAGGCCACCCGGCTTGGTTGTGTTACATCTTCCCCTCCCCTTTAGAAATTCTGCGTTAAAAATCACTGTGTGTGCTTTGTGTTTCCCAGAGAAACAAAAAGATTGTGTCCAGATCTGCTTTCTTCTGACTGTGAGGCCCGTGGGGTGTGTGCACACCCTTTCCCGACACCCTGTCTTTCTGACCCACTGCCTCCCCTCTGAGAACACTGTTGCTGAGCAGTTACTCCAGGGCAAAAGGCACATTTTTTCCCAGCCCAGAGTAGGTGCTAAGCAAACACTACAGCTCTGTAAACAAGTAAGTCGTTCAGCAGGAGGAAGAGCAGCCCGACCTCTTGTTCCTCTGCTCTGGATGGAGCATGTGTGTCATCACACAGGCCAGCACACAGCAGGTCTTTGGGAAGCGCTTACCCACTCTGACTGGTGCTCTGAGCCCTGGGTTGGCTGAATTTCCTTGCTAGGGATGATTGGTCACTTGGACTTTGGTGGCTGGGACTGATGGGTCATAGCCTCCCCTGATGTTGATAATGTAGGCCTTCTGGGCACAGATTTGTTCCCCAGCAGGAGAGGCTCATCCTGGGATCGGGTGGATTCCACAGGCATGTCCCTGTCCATGTGCCCTTGCTGTACTGGGCACACCCACCCTCTTCTTCAGCTGATGATCTTGGAGTACTGTAGCAGCTTCCCCTTTCTTCCTCAGACCCTGTCTTCTGAGCCAGCTCACCGCAGTCACCTGCAGGATTGTGAAAATCCAGGTTCAGTAGAGTCAGGAGTCCCCTGTTGGATAGGCTGGAGAGCTGGCAATGGTGACTGTCATCAAAGGCCCAGCCCCTGCCCTGTCAGATGAGAGGATCAAGACACTCGTTTGTCAGAAAATAACCCAATGAAAAAGAATTTAAATCCTCTGTGTACTTGGCCATGGTCTAAACTGTTTGGACATCATGAGAGCTTCCCCTGTAGCTCCTTCTCCCTGAGAAATGGCGCCCCTTTGCCTTCACCTCAGTTCAGGCTCTGGTCAGGAAGCTCAGCCAGCATCATGGTGACTTGGTCAAAGGTTGTGGTCCCCACGACTGGAACCAACCCCTGACCTGCAGCAGCACCTCTGAGTGCAATGAGGGGTTCCCCAGCCCACTGCCCAGGGAAAGGGGAAGCTGTCTCAAGCAGTCACCGCTGAAGTAGGTGTCAAGGTTCAGCTGTACACCTGCGGTGCCTCTGGCGTCTTGTGTTTCACTTCATGTTTTAAGCTGTGGAGTTGATTTGGGGACCTGGCGGTGGGTATGACTGTAGTAGAGGTTAGCAGTGGAGTGCCGGCCCCTTCACCAGGTGGCCATGGCTGCTTCTGACTCTCCCCAACTCAGCATCCTGCTCCCGCCTTTTTTTTTTTTTTTTTTTTTTTGGCACTGGTGATCGAATTCAACCTGTGTGTGCTGAGCAAGCACTGTACCACTGAGCTACATCCTAGCCCCCCCTTTTTTTAATACTTATTTATTTTGATTTAGTTGCACACAATGCATTTGTTTTTACATGGTGCTGAGGATCGAACCCAGGCCACGCACGTGCTAGGCAAGCTCTCTACTGCTGAGCCACAACCCCAGCCCCATCCCAGCCCTTTTTATTTTTTGTTTTGAGACAGAGTCTTGCCAGGTTGTCCAAGTGGACCTCAAATTTGTGATCCTCCTGCCTCAGCCTCCCAAGTGTCTGGGATTATAGGTGTGTGCTCAGCCTCCTCTTCCACAGCCAGATCCACACTGTCTGGTGGACTCGGTTCAGGCCTTCACTCGTGAACTTTTTCTGGATTTTTCAAAAGTGGCCCTTTCGTGTTGTCAGCATTCAGTTCTGTCCATAGTCAGGGCTCTACCTTCCCTTTAGCTTTTGTAGGAAGGGCCTATATCCTGTTCAGCTCCACACCCAGCCCCTCTGCAAATCCCCAGGCCTGGGCTGATTGAAATAGCTCAGCCAAGCTGTATTCAACCCAGGGGGCAGGCCTGAATTTGACTTTTTTAAATGTTTATTTTTTAGTTGTAGGTGGACAATACCTTTGTTTTATTTTTATGTGGTGCTGAGGATTGAACCCAGTGCCTCACACATGCTAGGCAGGCGCTCTCCCTCTGCGCCACAACCCTAGCCCCTGAATTTGATTTTTAACTTTGTTAAATTAAGCAAGTGCATTCTGATGCCAAGTTCCCAGCTTGGAGAAGACAGGTGTCTGCCTTCCTCTGGCCTGTGTGGGCCCTCCGACAAGCAGAGCCTGCCTTCTGTGGGAAGACTGGCTCTCTTAAGTATGAGACGTCAGGGTACGGCGGCTAAGGGAGAACAGTGAAAAACCAGACCCCTTCTCCAGCAGCATGCCAGTTCCTGCCCTGAGGATTCTCAGATAAGCACCTGAGGGATTGTGGAGTGTGTGTTCTTGTTGTTGAGATGAGGTCTCCCCGCATTGCCCAGAACGCTTGGGCCCAAGCGAGCCTCCTGCCTCAACCTGCTGAGTACTGCCCAGGCAAGTTTTTGAAGTCAGGATGCCCCCTGGATTTTCCCTGAAGCACTCTCCTGGATGAGGTAGGTAATTTGGAAGGAGGTGGAGGAGTGTTAGGGCCAGGAGAGAGGATGGCTATCTTGTAAGAACACATTGCTGAGCACCATGGCACATGCCTATAATCTCAACAGCTCAAGAGGCTAAAGCAGGAGGTTTGCAGTTCGAGCTTAGCAACTAGCAAGACTCTGTCTCAAAATAAAAAAAGAAAAAGGGCCTGGTGTGGTGGCACATGCCTATAATCCCAGTGGCTCGGGAGTCTTGAGGCAGGAGGATCACAATTTCAAGGTCAGCCTCAGCAATTTATCAAGGCCCTAATTCAGCAACTCATCAAGACTCTGTTTCTTTCTTTTTTTATTTTTTTTTTCAAGTTGCTGGTTTAATATAAAGTATTTTTACAACAATTGTATCTTCATACATGTATTTAGGGTAATCATGGATAACTCATGTTGCCGCCTGAAGCGATGGCCGCTTGGAGCAACGAAGCCGTGGGAAGAAGTTCAGAGGCGAACTGGAAACAAACAGCTTTTTATTCTGATAATTTTTCTCTCTGGCTCTAACAACGACTAACACACACCACACACCACCAAAAAATGGCGCTGACCCCATCAGCAATCTCGGCTCAAGTCACTCGAGATCCCCGGCCAAGTCCCGTGAGACTATGGAAGGCGACAATGCCCAAATCTCCATGGCCCATAGTCAACCGCAATTTAAGCCATCTCCCCAAACAGGGCTCCTGCAAACTCAGTCTGCCATTATTCCTATCCCCTTGTTTCCTCCCTTCCCTCCCAAGACTCTTGTTTCTAAGTGGAATATATTTTTTAAATGTGGGAGGGTTAGGGATGTGGCTCAGTGGTTAAGTGCCTTTGGGTTCAATCTCCTGTACCCTAAATAAATAAATAGGACTAGGGGTATAATTCAGTGGTAAAGCACCCCTGCGTTCAAATTCTCAATACTCAAGAACAAAACAAAGCAAAAAACACCACATTACTGATGAGCCTTTTATTCAGTATTGTGAAGTCCCTCTGTCACTGATCCCAGATGGCTAAGGTATAAATTCAGTGAGAATGGAGCCTTTCTTGACTCAGGGAAACCCCTGTCCCTGCTTCCTAGCAACCTTCTAACTCCAGGCATCCCTGAAGCACAAGTTCTCCCCCAGCCCATTGTTTAAAAAGAGTAAGGACCCTGCCCCCTAGTTGGGGAGCCATCCTCCTCCTAGGCCTGAGTGATTTAGCAAGTGCCAACCAGCCAGCCCTCTGTGTGCCCATGCTGTGCCCCGCCATCTGGGCCTGCTCTTCCAGTGGGGTGAATCACTTTTACAAGCCACACTGGCCAAAAAGTCTTCCTTTGGTCTTGTGGTGACTTGCTTCCCAGATGATAGAGGCTATGAACACATCTAGCAAACAGCTCTGCTAGGCTTTGGCCTTAAGAGGGCTACGGGAAGCTGGACTACTGGGACATGTGCCATCCAGGTGGGGAGCTCAGTGGGGACAGCTGGCGGTCTTCGAGGCGAGTGCCTGCCCTTGGTAGGTGCCGGCTTGTCAGAGCAGAACACTGACACGGACGTGGCATGAAGCCCTCCTTCCTGAGTTTGTATCCCGCCCAGTTTGGTCTGCCTGGGGTGTTCCCCACTCTGGATTCCCGTCCTCAGCCACAGCTCTCCTGCCTGTGCATTGAGGGCATGGGATGCCCTGAGGAGCAGCAGGGTGCAATGGGCAAGGCCTGCGGGAATGGACGTGTGCTGTCAGGGCGTGGCCCTGGCTGCTGCTGCTTTGTCCTCACTGCTTAGACAGGGGCAGGTGCATGTGTGACAGAGGCTTGACACGGAGTTCAGCACACAGAGGGGACCCATGTGCTTGCCTGGGGAGGAAGTGGGTGGGATTTCAGGCTCCAAGTCCATGACATTCTGGCTTTGCCTGAACCGCCATGGCTTCGTATTTTTGTCCCAAGATTTCTTGGGTCCTCAGAAGCTGCTGATGGGCTACTAGACCACCTGTGGCCAAAACTTGAGAGTGAGAGCGTTGGTGAGGTCACCAGCACTGGGACTTAAATACTGTGTGGAAGTTGCCCCACACCTCGAAGCAGCGACTGTAGAACTCTAGTTGATGCCTTTGAAGATGGAGCTGGCCTGGCCTTGCCTGGGGGCCCCCAGTCCTCAGCTGGTGGCTCCTTCTTGCCCTGCCACCTTGTAAGTGGATGGCATCTCAGTGTGTGTGGAGTGAGTGACTAAGGGTGCCTCGCAGTGCCTGTCCTGCCTTATCTGACGCCACCGGTTGCCCTGAGTGATGGTGAGGAGGGACTTTACAGTGGTCCCTGCCCCTTCACATTCTTTTTCTCCCAGTGACCTCATTGCAGGGTCCCCTGGTGCTGGGACTATGCTCCCAGGTCCTCCTTGCTACTCAGGAAGCAAATAAATGAATCATTTTCTCACTGACAAATGAAAATATAGTTCCTCATGGGGAAACCCAGGGTAGCCTGACAGCACAGTCCTCGGAGTCCCTGGTGAGCCCTGCAGAGGTGGAGGGAGGCGCTGCCTCAGCCTGCGCCTGCCAGCTCTCATGCTGACTGGCCTTCCTGCACCACACGGGGTAGCTTTGCCAGTGGCCGATGCTAAAGGGCAGGCTGTGGTGACCCTAGCAAGGGCTGTTTGTGTACTGAAGTGACCTGCTGCCTCTACCTCTCCTGCCTGGACCCGGCACCAGTCCTAAGGGAGAAGGCTGCTCCAAGGGACAAAGAGCAGGGCGGACTCTGCTTCCTGTGTTATCTGGATCCCAGAGTGCTCTCGCCCTGCCTGTGTGTGCCTGTGGTGGTGGCGTGAGTGTGGCCACTCAGAATAAGCTCTCGTTTTACCATCTCTTCTTTTTTCATTTTGTCTCTGGAAATGAAACTGGAGCAGTGATTTATGCACATCTCCAGAAGCCTGTGGTTTTAGCCTCAAAGTCAGTCCCACCCAGTGATAGGAAAGAAACGCTTCCTTGGAGCAGACTGCCATGGGGACAGCGACTTTGGGAGGCTCAGGCACCTGCTAGTACTGCCATCGTCTTGAGCCTGCTGGTGGGGAGGGAGATTAACCATATGACCTTGGCCAAGGTCCTTGACACCCCATGGCTTGCTTTGTTCATCTGTGGATGGTGTGGAGGGCTCCACCAGTGCCCGCCTCTGGGCCCCATGGCAGCTTGGTCCCATGTCTTCCCTTCTTCCCTCCTAGCTGGCTGCTCCTGTCTGTCAGGTGGTGTTGAGGCTGGGGAAGGGCCTGGCGTAGGTTGGTGTTTTCAGAGGTTATCTGATAGGAAGGGCAGGGGCTCCCCAGGAGGCCATGCATGCTCTGCTCATGCCTAAAGTTAGCGTCTGCTTAAGTCCTGAGATTCCCAAGTCATTAGAATTTCCCTCAGTTTTTAAGCCTCCTTTGTTAAGGAATAGTAGCTGTTCACTCACTGGTGGCATTTATCCTGAAATGGAGTCTTTCTCAGCAATGTTTGGGTGACAGCAGGTGGTGTGTACTAAATGCTTACCGCCATGCTTACCGTGCTGTGACTTCACATGGAGTCCCGGGTCAAGCCTTCTGACAGCCTGGTGAAGTCAGGATAGCTATTGCCATTTTACACTGAGGGGTCTTGGCTCACATCAGAGATGTGGGTAGGTGAGGCGTGGTGTGGGGCTGTCCTGGGCAGGCTTGGAGGGGTCAGCATGGCTCCTTTCTGCTCATATCCCCAGCAGTACCACCTGGTGGGAGAGCTACCATCAGTGTTCTTTGTCCCTGCCTCCAGAGAAAATCAGTTTGCACTGTTGGCAAGCTGGGACTTCGAGGGCTCTGCTGTTGACAACAAAAGGCTGTTTCTGCCCTGCCTCTGCCTAGGCCTTGTGTAGTGTTTCCTCCAGCACAGTCCCCAACCAGGTGCCTTTGGGCTGAGACCTTGCAGGACCGCAGGTGAAATGTGCCGGGGAGGTGTTCTGGCTGGAACTGAGCAGCCTGCGTTCTGCAGCTGCACCCCTCAGTCCACAGCCTGGAAGCAGCTGAATCCAACCCGGCTCCAGGCACTTTCTTTCAAGAAACTGAAGGAGTGGGCAGGGAACTTCCTGGGCATGAAGCCGAGGGCTAGAGCTGCCTGCTCTGGAGCCGACAATGGCCATGTGGGTGAGACACCAGAAGTATAAAATCCACACCAGAGTAGTGTGGAAGAAAAGCAAGGTGCAGTAGCTCATTTCTTTTCTTTGGTTGTTTTTTGTTTGTCTGTTTGTTTTGTTTTTGGTAGTACTGGGGGATTGAACCCAGAGGTGTTCTGTCACTGAACTATATCTTCAGCACTTTTTATTTTATTTTGAGACAGGATCTTGCTGAGTTGCTAGGGCTGGCCTTGAACTTGAACTTGTAATCCTCCTGCCTCAGCCTCCAGGGTCGCTGGGATTATGGACAAGTGCCACCATGCCTGGCTTAACTAAAAGTATTTTTAAATTGCACCTGTGGCTTTTATTGAGCTTCTGTTGTCTAGTACTGGCCTAGAGAGCCTGCTATCCTCTAAAGACCCAGAGGAAGAGGGTGGAAGGGATAGTTCTCATCTGCTCACTGGAAGGGCTTGAACAACAAACATGCTGTTAATTGAATTGATTGGGTGAGTCATCTGCTCCTTATGTGTTGCCAGTACTTGAAGAATTACCTTAAAAATGATGCAAAACGTCTCCCCTCCAACTCTGATCAGGCATCACTTTTTGGTGTGGATGGAGTGTGGTAGTTGCTGGTGTTGCAGAACTCAATTGTCAATTTTGTGTTTCCTGGCAAGCACTTACTATGTCCCCTGTATGCTCATTATTGAGCTAAGTGCCAGAGTACAAAATGAATAAGACTTAACCTCTTTCGGGCTTAAAGGAGACAGTAAATAGAACCCTTTTTCTGTCCCCTAAATTCTGAAAGTTGGAAGACAATGAGATAGATGGTACTTACCTTGCTTTGAAGGGTGTCATTTGCTGGAGAGCCCAGTGAGCTTACTGCTGTTGAGCCCCTGGGGAGATTGATTACTCCTGGTCCAGGCTGCCGCATGCCTATCGAATGGAGATCACTGAACCTGTCAGTGAAACCAGCTTGCAGACCAAGAAGCCCCCAACTGGCTGCTTCCCTGTCTCATGGGCCACACCACCAGCCCTCCTCCAGCATAACCACCATCTCCACCCCAGATGATAAGTTGGTGATGCTTGCTTCTGCATTCATGTAAACAGAATGGGTGTGCACGTACCTTTCTGTGGCTGGCTTCTTGCTCCACTATGAGGTCAGCCAGTCTCACTGCTGCACAGGACTCATGTGTGAAGCTGCCTGAACCCTATCCACCATGTGCAGGCCCTTGGACAGTGCTGCCCAGAATGTTCCAGTACTTGTCTTACAGACTGAGGGTCTGGGGAGTACAGTAGGGGCAGCTGTGGCTGTGAGCAAGCAGCTGCGGGAGGGGCTGCCCCCGCTCTCATCTGCACCGCTGCTCCACATCTCCAGTGTCTTCCGCATTCACTTAGGCAGGAGTTTAGTGGCAGCTATGTGTGTGTGTGTGTGTGTGTGTTGTTGTTGTTTAACATTTTTTTTAGTTGTAGGTGGACACAACTACAACTATTATTCTATTCTATTATTCTATTTATTTTTTATATGGTGCTGAGAATTGAACCCAGTGCCTCACATGTGCTAGGCAAGCACTCTACCACTGAGCCACAACCTCAGCCCTCTGTGTTTTTAATGCCTGGTTTCCTGATGACAAATGCAGTTGAATACCTTGCGTGTGCTTATCAGCCATTTGGGTGTCAGCTATTATGAGATGTCTCCAATTCTGAATGTATTTTTGATCCTTATGTATATACAAGCAAGACTGTTCTGTCAGATTGGAGCCCTAACCCCAGGCGCAGTCTGGCTTCTTCATCAGCAGTAGGGTGCTGTGGGCCCAGTACTCTGTACCGGACTTCTTCTGCAGCTGCCTGGAGCCGCACTGCTGACTGCACCCAGCCCAGCCTGGCACAGGGCAGCTTGCCAGCCTCTCCTTGAACTTTGGGTGCTCATCCTCTTTGACCCAGCAATTCCAGTTCTCAGTCTGTCTTGTTGCACAAGTGCACAGAGGCAGGCGTGTGGGTGTGAATCGGCACAGTGTTGTCTGGAGAGCCGAGGACAGAATCCATTCAGCCAGGAGGCTGACTGCTGGTAGCATGGTCTACCCTCAGCCATTGGCTGTACTCACATGGGGAGTGCTCACAGTGGTCGTTAAGATGAAAAGATAAACAAAGGCTGGGTATAGTGGCCCACACCTGTAATCCCAGCAACTCTGGATGCTGAGGCAAAAGAATTGCAAGTTCAAGACCAGCCTGGGCAAGTTAGGGAGATCCTGTTTCAAGAATAAAAAGGGAGCCGGGTGCGGTGGCGCACGCCTGTAATCCCAGCACTTTGGGAGGCTGAGCAGGAGGATCGTGAGTTCAAAGCCAGCCTCAGCAATGGCGAGGCACTTAGTAACTCAGTGAGACCCTGCTTCTAATAAAATACAAAAAAAAAAAAAGGGCTGGGGTTGTGGCTCAGTGGTAGAGCGCTCGCCTAGCACGTGTGCGGCCCGGGTTCGATCCCCAGCACTACATAAAAATAAACGCATTGTGTACAACTAAAGCACTTGGATTTTTATGAGATTGTTTTACCTTTGTCGTTGAAAAAGAAAAAAAAAGGTACAAGTAGTGTTTTCATCAGCACCATCCATGGTGTCAGAAGACTAGATGAACAGAGGGAGTGCCCTGTCAGAGAGCCTTTGGTGTTGCAGAACTTCAAATACTGTCTTCCCTCTGTTTTAACATGAATAGTTCTATACTAAGTAGCACAGAGGATCTTTTAATGTGGAAATTTTCAAGAAGAAATGAAACACCAGGTTGCTTTTGGCTCTACTTGACTGGACTATTTTTAGCTATTGCCTTATTCAGACTTGGCAGAACCCTGGCACTGTTACCAGATGACAATCATGGCTGCCATCTATGAAAGGCTCGTGGTGTTTCAGGCCCCTTGACTCCCTGCTTTACACAGAGAGTCACGTTTAATCCTCAGCAACCACTCGAGGAGGAAGTCTGCTGCAGTTAAATACCTCTGCTGTAGGTGAGAGAGGCCCAGGGATGTAAAAGTTTGTCCAGGTTAGTGGCCAAGCTCAAGTTAAACTAGACTGCCTGGCTCTGCAGCCATGTGCTACCTGCAGTACTCTTCACCCCCTCCACCGACGACCGCCCACCTTCAGCTTGCATTGCAGTCCATAAGGTATTAGACAAGTGAACATACTTTTAAGGAATCCAGAAGCCGTATATTACAGTTCTTCCCAAACCTCAAGTCACTTCTGTACTACAGTGTCCTGACACATCTGGAGAGTGGGGGGTGAGGATTAAGTGGGCCATCTGTAGACCCCTCCCAGGGCTACAGCTCTGAGCCCAGAGTATGTTAGATAAGCAAATATTATCCACCCCCGAGTTTCTCAGGTTGACTGCAGTCATTTTGGAATTGCCTCAAAGTGTCATCCACCATGACCTTGACTCTGTGGTTCATTGTGTGGGTGATGTGTAGAGACTTGCCCATCCTGTGATTAAATTAAGCCCTGACAGAAAACCCTGCTAAATTGGATCCCAGCTGCTGCTTCAAGTGACATTTGAAAGAGGGCTGGTTGACATGTGCATTTGTCAGCAATAGGCACATGGTGGTTAGGCCTGGCTGAGGAGTGAGGTGAAGAGCTAAGGATGAAGTATTAGCACCTGGCAGACCACTTTGAAAGAAAGTCAGGTCTTCCTATGGTTTTGTCCTGCTGGGGTTTGTTTTTCTTTTAATATTTGTTTTATTTGTAGATGGACACAATATCTTTATTTATTTATTTTTATATGGTGCTAAGGATCGAATCCCGTGCCTTACACATGCAAGGCAAGCGCTCTACTACTGAGCTACAGCCCCAGCCCCCTGCTGGGGTTTTGCTGGGACACAAGTGTGTGAGCAGCCCTCCTCTGGCCCTCCCCTTTTTCTCTAGGTGGAGGATCTGCAGTCCTTGCTGGTTGTCCAAAGACCTGACTATTGCTGGTAGCCTTGGGCATGTATGCAGAAATCATTTATGATGTCGCGTCAGTGAAGAGGTGATGAGCAGATGAGTCCCCTGGAGCCTCTGGCCTTTTCCAAGCAGCAGTGGGGCTTTCACCACTGATATTTCAGGTTGCTGTCACACGTTTGTAGGTCACAGTAAGATACCCCAGTTTGCCAGTTTGAGGCACTTGGCTGTAAAGATGGGCTGGACAGGACACACGTGAAAACCTGTGTGTCTGGTGTTGGTAGAGGTATAAAACAACTGTATCTCTCCCCCCAGCTAGGAGGACTGTGAAGTGGCTCAGCCTCTGTGGGGAACCATTTGACCATGTCTGCAAGGTTAAATATAGCACAGGCCCTACAGCCAGCAGTCCTACCAGCAGAGGACTCCAGCACATGTCCAAGAGACACGTCTGAGACTGTCCATAGCAGCATTGTTTACAAAAGCTAGAATTCTGCAAACAAACCAGTGTCTGTGGCAGGAAAGCAGATAAATAAAAGAGGTATTGTGGAATCTGGAAAGCACAAGCACCAGCATGTCAGTGGAGCTAAAGTCAGGCCTCCTGTTGGGGGACACCGCTAGGGTGTGCGTCCTCACTGTGTGTCGCTGTGTGGGGCTTGCAGACCTGCAGATGAAACGCTGCATGCAACACACACTGTCGCAAGGGTGGTGAAGCACAAATCCTGAGCTAGATGTCAATGCAGCGCCTGCCTCCACCTCAGAACCTGTTTAAACTGTAAGTTGAATACAGGTTCAGTTCCTCAGCCATAGGAACCACCATGGCTTCTGTGTTGCTGAGATACAGACCTTTCCATCCTTGTAGAACCTTCTGGAAAATGCATGGGTTTGAATCATCATCTGTACTTTGTATAGTGTGTATATATGAAATCTTTAGAATTTTTATTTTGAAATGTAGGTTTTATTCAGCCATAAAGAAAAATGAAGGGCTGGGATTGTGGCTCAGCGGTAGAGCACTCGCCTAGCACGTGCGCGGCCCGGGTTCAATCCTCAGCACCATGTACAAATAAACGCATTGTGTACAACTAAAGCAAATAAATAAAATATTAAAAAAAAAAAAAATGAAGGGGGGCTGGGGTTGTGGCTCAGCGGTAAAGCGCTTGCCTAGCAAGAGTGTGGCCTGGGTTTGATCCTCAGCACCATGTAAAAATAAAAAAGGCATTGTGTACAGCTAAATAAATAAATATTTAAAAAAAAAGAAAGAAAGAAAAGAAAAATGAAGGGCTGGGGTTGTGGCTCAGTGGTAAAGGGCTCACCTAGTATGAGAGGCCCTGGGTTCAATCCTCAGCACCACATATAAATAAATAAAATAAAGGTATTGTGTCCACCTACAACTAAAAAAGAAAAAAGAAAAGGGTCGTATGTTCTCTCCCATATGTGGAAACTAGAGAGGAAAAGGGAAAAGAAAGTTGGGGGCTGATCTCATGAAAATCAAAGGGAGATTAGTAGAGGAAAGGGACCAGGGTATGAGAGGAGGAGAGGGGGAGCTGGGCGCAGTGGCGCACGCCTGTAATCCCAGCACTTGGGAGGCTGAGGCAGGACGATCGTGAGTTCAAAGCCAGCCTCAGCAATGGCGAGGTACTTAGCAACTCAGTGAGACCCTGTCTCTAATAAAATACAAAAAAGGGCTGGGGGGCTGGGGTTGTGGCTCAGCGGCAGAGCACTCACCTCGCACGTGCGTGGCCTGGGTTCAATCCTCAGCACCACGTAAACATAAATGCATTGCATTGTGTACAACTAAAGTAAATGAATAAATATTTTAAAAAAAGAAAAAAAAGGGCTGGGGATGTGGCCCAGTGGTTGAGTGCCCCTGAGTTCAATCCCCGGTACCAAAATAAAAAAAGAGGAGGGGAGGGAAGGGGAAGTGTTAGGGACTGATGTTGGCCAAATTGTGCTATTATATTGTGTACAGGTATGAATATGTGACAACAAATCTCATCATTATGTACAACTATAATGCACCAATAAAAAAAGTTGGGGGGGCTGGGACTGGGGCTCAGCGGCAGAGCGCTCGCCTTGCACATGCGCGGCCCGGGTTCGATCCTCAGCACCACGTAAACATAAATGCATTGCATTGTGTACAACTAAAGTAAATAAATAAAATATTAAAAAAAAAAAAAAAAAGTTGGGGGCTGGGGTTGTAGCTCAGTGGCAGAGCACTCACCTAGCATATATGAGGCACTGGGTTCAATCCTCAGCACCACATAAAAATAAAAATAAAATCAAGGCATTCTGGAAAAAAAATTTTTGTTTTGAGTTGGGCACCATAGCACACTCCCATAATTCCAGGTACTCAGCATGCCGAGACAGGAGGATTGTAGTTCAAGGCCAGCCTAGGCAACTTAGCAAGACCCTGTCTCAAAATTAAAAAAAAAAAGGGGGGGGGTCTGGGGATATAGATCAGTGGTAAAGCACCTCTGGGTTCAATTCCCAGTACTTCCAAAAAATAAAGATTAAAAAAATTTTTTTTTTTTTAATTTCATTACTAGAAAATCTTTTAAGAGACACATTTATAAACTGTGTGGTGTGGTTTTGTGAGAAGTCAGGGAGCGATGGGAGAAAGGTGTGGAAATCTGCACAAGATTGCAGCAGCACAGGAGCGCCTCTTTGGCCTCACTCTTTGCCCCAGCGATTGCTGTACAGGGCAGGGGTAGGACAATGTGCACTCCCTGGTGTGTGTCTGCAGCTGCTGGCAGGATCACTCTGACAGCAATGTTCCTGCAAATGTCACCTGCTGCCTGCCCCCTGCCACCTGCTACCGCTGGCCATCACAAAGGTGGTTCTCCAGCACCCAGCCACATAGTTTGAAAGACCTTGAAAATCACCTGACACCCATGTGGGTGACCTGTTGTTTCAAGAAGCTGACAGAGCCTCAAGTCAAAATCTGGCCTAGTTCTGCCACCCTTGATTTCCAGAGTTGAATAGTGGGTTGTCCGTTATGAAGAATCTCTTTTCTCTGCCTGATATTTTGCATCTTGTGCCAGCGCTGGCTTCTTGGTGGCCACTGAATACCCTGAGGAGAGATTTGTTGGTGATGTCATCGCACTGCCTGTGGGTGCCATGGCTTTCCTGCTGTGCCCCAAGACAGATGTGGCTGGCAGGGCAGAAGTGTAGGAGAGCACTCTCACCTCCTTCCTGGGTTCTGTCTGCAGCTCGCATGTGGAGCTACCCTTGCTTGGTCCCTGGGTCACTATCTGGGCCAGCCTGCCCTTGGCATTGTCCCAAGAGGGGGGTTTGGTGACCTGCACGTTTCCTTGCCTGCCTTGGTCATGAAGGCAGGGTTGTGAGTCTGGCCTGCGAGCCTACCTGGCGAGGGATGTGTTTACCTTTTAGGGAACTTGCAAGGCTGGTGTCTGAAGGAGTAGGATGGGGCAGCCGTAAGATGGATACTGAAGTGACATCAGAGAGGGAAGTGGATTAACAGGCAAATGGAAGAGGAGAGTGGGCATTTGTGAGGCTTACTCAGGAGAGTGAGCTCAGTGTTCAGTGCTACAGAACAACCTGATAAAGGTCGGTAAGCGCTGCTGCCTGGTGCTGAGCAGGTGTCCTGTACTCGGCACTTGGCTCACTACAGGTTTCCTTGACTTACCATGAGTTCAATCCCAGCAAACCCATTGCAAGTTACAGCAGAAGTGAAGAATGTAGGCGCGACACTTAACTCAGAGCAGCCGAGCCCCGCCTACCGGGACCATGCCTGTAGCCAGCAGTTAGACTTCATCGTCCAGCACCCGGCTACTGCACAATAGAGTGTTGAGTATCTTGGGCAATTTATTGAATACCCGTATTCACAAAATGCTGTCCATGTGGTTTGCTGTTGAGTGCTGGTCACTTTCCTCATGATGGCGTGGCCAGCTGGGGGCTGTGGCTTGCCACCTTGCCCAGACTGTACCACACGTTGCAGGCCAGGAAAGCATCACAAGTGAAGTAGGTTTCCCTGCATGCGTTTGCCACAAGCAGAAACACGTTTAATCCACATCACCTCAGCCACTTCAAGAAGGACAGTTGTTCCAGCCCCACTTTCAGGACAAAGCAGCTGAAGATTTAGAGGAGAAACTTCTACATATTTCAGCCCAAGCAGTCTGACTGTGCATGCGCCGCGTTAACCATCACATGGTTTTGAGTACAAAGTGGGACTGTCAACTGTAAATGGGGCGCACTCTGCTTAGGTGGGAGGCAGAAGGGGGCGCAGAGGGAGCTGGGCAAACACACAAGGTCCCAGTTCGCCTGCTCCAAGTCCCAGGGGTACAGGCTGGTGCCAAGAGACCCTCCTGACCCGCGAGCCAGTCCAGGCAACCAGCCAGGTACACTGCTTCCTGGGGACCCATGTCCACATCAGAGCCCCAGGAAGAGTTTCCCGCAGCTCTGGCCAGTATCCACTGTCCTGGCTCTGCCCTCTCCTAAGTGCTCTGAGCTGCTGGATAACTTGCACGGGGCAGATAGTTTATCTGATCCTGATTGGCCACCTGAAAGGCCTTTGACAAAAAAGAATTGGACTTTTGGCCTTATTAAGTCACGTGGAACACTAGTGGATACAGTTGCAGCTCCATAGTGCAAAGTGCCCTGTCATGGGGGGTGTATGTGTGTGGTGCATGTTCGAGGGCATGCATGCATGTGTGCACACTAGGTCATTTATTTGGAGGAGGGTCCCCCTCCCACCACCACCACCCCCCCCCGGAAAATTTGATGGAATGCCTTTTACTTTTAAAACTATAGATACTTACTTTTACATTGCATGAGATGGTGTTTTTATTCTATAACTGTCAGGCAATTTTAGATATTTTCTGTGAACCTCTGCTGTTGCCAAAAGAAGCAGTCTCTTTTCTGGGGCATATTCTGCTCGGTTGACTTGCCCATTTGTCATTTAGTGTCTTTCCTGGGGTCAGGAACGATGTCATCACTGGGAAAACAGGCATGTCCTGCTGCCCTCAGGACACTCGCATTCTTGTGAGGAGAAAAGCACATAATTAAGTCAATTAATAAGGTGGTTTCAGACCCTCGAAGGTTGTGGTAAAGGGTGAGAAGGAGGGAGAATGCCCAGCTCTACTGAGATACAGTTCATCTCTCCTGCGATTCACTCATTTTAAATGTACACTTGAACATCCTTTTAATAATTTTACTGGGTTGTGCAACCAGCACCAGGTTCTAATTTTAGGATATGTTTGTCCCACCAGAAGAATCCCCAAACCAATCAGCTGTTATGCTCCCTCCTACCCACCACAGTTTTACACAACCACCAGTTTACTTTCTGTCTATAGACCTACTATCCTGAACGTTGCAGATAAAAGGAATCATACAATATGTGGTCTTTTGTGAGACCACATGGCAACCATTGCTTAGCATGTTTTCAAGATTGATCCATGTTGTGGCATGAGCCAGTGCTTCATTTCCTTTTTATTACTGAATAATATCCCATTATATGAACATAGCATGTTTTATTTGTTCGTTCATGGACATTCGGACATTTGTATTGTTTCCACCTTTTGGCTCTTTTATACAAGTCTTGTGGATATACTTTCTCATTTCTCCTGGGCATATGCTTAGGAGTAGAATTGCTGGGTCATGGGGCTGGGGTTGTAGCTCAGTGGTAGAGTACTTGCCTAACGCATGCACGGCCTGGGTTCGATCCTCAGCACCACATAAAAATAAATGCATTGTGTACAACTAAAGCAAATTAAAAAAAAAATTGCTGGGTCACCATGGGGCTCAGTGGCACATACTTATAATCCCATTGGCTCAGGAGGCTGAAACAGGAGGATCACGAGTTCAAGGCCAGCCTCAGCAACTTAGTGAGGCCCTAAGCAACTCAGTAAGACCCTGTCTCTAAATAAAATATTAAAAAGGGCTGGGGATATGGCTCAGTGGTTGAGCACCCCTGGATTCAATTCCTGGTGCCAAAAAAAGAGAGAGAGAATTGCTGGGTGTTATATGAGGAGTTGCCAGATGCCCCCAAAGCAGCTGTGCCATCTTACGCACCCACCAGCAGTGTCCAAGGCTACCAGTTTCTCCAGTCCTCACCAATGCCTTTTTATTATACCTAGGTGTGAGGTGGTGACTTACTGTGGTTCTACAACTCACATTTCTCTAAGGAGCTGTGATGTTGACCATCTTCCCATGTGCTTATTGCCAAATTGTGCATCTTCTTTGGAGCAATGCCTATCTTAAGCCCTTTGTTCATTTTAAATTGGGTTATCTCTCTATTATTGGGTTGTAAGGATTCTTTCAATTTCTCCCTCCCCCCAACCTCTCACCCCCTTTTGCTTTCTTTTTTCTTTTTTAAAAAATATTTTTAGTTATAGATGGACACAATACCTTTATTTTATTTTATTTATTTATTTATTTATTTATTTATTTATTTTTTTGTGTGTGTGGTAATGGGGATTGAACTCAGGGGCACTCAACCACTGGGTCACATCCCTAGCCCTTTTTTGTATTTTATTTAGAGACAGGGTCCCACTGAGTTGCTAAGTGCCTCGCCATTGCTGAGGCTGGCTTTGAACTCGCGATCCTCCTGCCTCAGCCTCCCAAAGTGCTGGGATTACAGGTGTGTGCGCCACCGCGCCCGGCTTTATTTATTTATTTTTATGCAGTACTGAGAATCAAACCCAGTGCCTCCCACGTGCTAGGCAAGTGCTCTGCCACTAAGCCACAACCCCAGCCCTTGCTCTTTTTTCTCTTTGCTGGGAATCAAATGCAGGGCTTCATGCATGGTAGGCAAATGCTCTACCACTGATCTATATTCCCAGTCCTTCCAATTTCTGTATACAATCCCTTATCAAATGTATGATTTGCAGTTATTTTCATCGTACCACTTTCTTGATGGGACCATTGCAACAAAAAGTTTTTGATTAAGAGTTTTTATGGATCCAGGGCTGGGGTTGTGGCTCAGCGATAGAGAGCTTATCTAGCATGTGCACAGCCCGGGTTCGATCCTCAGCACCATGTAAAAATAAATGCATTGTGGGGCTGGGGTTGTGGCTCAGCGGTAGAGCGCTCGCCTAGCACGTGCGCTGCCCGGGTTCGATCCTCAGCACCACGTAAACATAAATGCATTGCATTGTGTACAACTAAAGCAAATAAATAAATATTTTTTAAAAAATAAATAAATGCATTGTATAAACTAAAGCAAATACATATATATATATATATTTTTTTTTTTTTTTTTTTAAAGAGCTTTACGGTTTCAAGTCTTGGGTTAGGCTTTGCATTCATTCACTTGCTTATTTTTTTTAAAAAAATATTTATTTTTTAGTTATAGCTGGACACAATACCTTTATATTATTTATTTATTTTTAGGTGGTGCTGAGGATTGAACCCAAGGCCGTGCACGTGCTAAGCGAGTGCTTACCACTGAGCCACAACCCCAGGCCCTACTTGCTCATTTTTACAGATGGTGTGATGCAGGGCCCAGATTCATCTTTGGCATGTGACATTCCATCATCCCAGCACCATTTATTGAAGAGACTGTTCTTTCCCCTACTGAGTGGTCTTGGTTTCCTGGTTGAAAATCAGTTAGCTTCATGCAAGTTTCTTTCTGGACCCTCAGTTCTATTCCATTGATCCATATATCTGTCTTCACATCAGTCTCATACTATCTTCATTAGCATGGCTTTCTAACAATTTTAAAATTGAGAAGTGTGAGTCCTCCAGCTTGGTTCTTCTCCAGGACTGCTTTGACTATTCTGGATCATTTATATTTCCATACTGATTTTAGAATGAGTGTCTTAATTCCTACAGAAGAGCCAGCTGGGGTTCTCATAGGGCCCATAAGCTATCATGCAGGGAGTATTAACCACCTGACAACAGTAAGCCTGGATCCAGGGAAGAGGACACCCTTCCATTCACTTAGGTTGTCTTTGATTTCTTACAGCAATATTTTGTAGCTTTCAGTGTATAAGTCTTGCATTCATATGGTTAAATCTGTGCCTGAGTATTTTATTCTTTTTGAAGATATTATAGATGAAATATTGTAAAATGTTATATTATTTATATTTACAAATATATTATTCACAATAATATAAATTATAAGGTAATAAATATATTTATTAATATAAGTATTTATAATATCATCAAGTGATATTTGATGATGACATAAATGCAGGCCTTTAAATTTTCATTTTGGAATGTTCATTGCTCCTATAAATAAATACAGTTTTGGCTTTTGTGTATTGATCTCGTATCCTGTGACTTTACTGGGTTTCTGGGTAGGAATAGTTGTTTTGTTTGTTCGCAGCGATGGCATGGACCCAGGGCCTCAGACGTGCTAGGCAAGTGCTCTACCGCTGTGCTGCCTCTGCAGCTCAGTACAGTTTTCTAGTGGATTGCTTGAGGCCCTCCATACACACAATCATGTTGTCTACAGTTTTGCATGTCCCCTTCCAATCTAGGTGCCTTTTATATTCTTTTCCTGCCTAATTTTCTGCAATACTCTGCAGTGCAAGTGTCAGGGCAGAATGGTGAGAGCGGACATCCTAGTCTCATCTGGATCTTAGTGGCCGATCATCCAGCCTTTCGCCATGGCCCAGAGGGGTTTGAGTACATGTTTCTAGTTTGGTCTCCGCTACCAGACCTGGGGCTTGTGGATAGAGGCAGTTCCCCACACCAAAGGATGAAGAGTTGTCTTGGAAGGCCCTCCTCACTAGCTCTTACATCCTGTACTTGTGTGTTCACCTGTGTTCCTTCTTCATGGCTAGTTCCCTTGGACGTGGGTTTGATCATCAAACAGACTGAAAAGGACAGTTAGACATATTTGCAAGTCCTTTCTCTATACCCATTTTGACTGTTTTTGGTGTCCCCAATTCTGAACAACCTAAGCTAGATGGAAATTGCAAAAGTTGAAACGTGAGTAGAACAGAGATTTTTTTTCTTTTCTGTGGTACTGACAATGGAACCCAGGGCCTTCCTCATGCTAGGCAAGAGCTCTGCCTCTGAACTATACGCAGCCCCAGAGACGTCTCAGTGGGTGCATATTTCCTTCCCTTTGAGTCCTTGGTCAGAGAGAGAGTGCAGTGTGGACACTGCTCTTTCCCCAGCAGCTCAGCAGACACAGACCCTTGGCATCCGCCCTCTAACGGTCAGTCCCTCTGTGTTCTCAGACTCCCAGCGCTCTCACCTCTCCTCCTTCACCATGAAGCTGATGGACAAATTCCACTCACCCAAAATCAAGAGAACACCATCAAAGAAGGGAAAGCCTGCCGAGGTGTCTGTGAAGATTCCGGAGAAGCCTGTGAACAAAGTAAGCTGCCTCTCCAGGTGTCTGTGCTGCCCTCCCCTGCAGCCCGCAGTTGGAGTGGTGCTGTGTGTAGGTGCGCTCCCTGGGCCGCCTTTAGACCGTGCCACATCAGTCAGCTAGTTGGCTAGGACAGTCCTCCCTTTGGAGCTGTGTCTTCCTTTGGGCACTGCTCATACCCCAGGTGCTGCCTCCTGCCCGAGGTCCCCACGTTGCCCCGGGCACACTTACACATGGGAAGTTTGTAATGTCCAGAATGCCCACAATTCGGCTTTAGGGCTCTGAAACATGCAAACCCCTGGGACCCAACCAGAGACATCCTCACGCACTAGTAACCTCAGCAGGGCCAGCCAGCCAGGATGTTGAGCCGCTGTTGCTTCTCACCAGCCCCCTCAGCCTGCCACGGCCATTTCAAGCTCTGTGGGAATCCAGGTTTCCTCTCTTCCAGGAGGCAAGAGACAGATTTCTACCAGAGGGCTACCCTGTCCCCTTGGATCTGGAGCAGCAGGCAGTAGAATTTATGTCCACCAGTGCTGCGGCTTCCAGGTCTCAGAGGCAGAAGGTCAGTGTGACATTAAGAACAATTGGTTTTGCCTTGCCTTCTACTGCAGAATCCTGGCCTGTGGTTTGGGGATAAGAAAACCTCTATTGCAGTATCATTGTTTCTGACTGGGTGGCGACTGGGCTGAAGTGTGCAGAAAAATTCACAGGGCCTTGGATAGAGGGAGTGTTTATCCAGGCTTTCCTGGTCTGTGGAGAGAATTTAATACCCCACAGAAGTGTGGGGTCCTCTCCAGGGTTGGTGTGGGTGTGCTGCTTGGGCCCAGCGGGTTCAGGGGGAGGTGGGTGAGCCTCTCCCCCCGTGAGCAGCTGTTCTTTCCTTCAATTGCTAAGATGAGGTGAGTCATTGAGCAGGGAGGCTTGGAAAGCTCGGGACATGGGGACACTGTCCTAGCCATCTGCAAGGCTGGGGGTGGGGGTGGGGCCCAATGCTCTGGGGCCAGGACTTGATGCCAGTAGTGCTGGGGCCTTTTCCTGGCCCATGCTCACTGCTGGACACACGTTCTCTTTAATCTTCACAATGATCTCTTTTGCTGTAAAGGAAACTGGATCTGTAGAGATATGAAGCATTTAGCCAGTCACCCAACAAGAAAGGTGGTGAAGTTGAGATTTGGGCACAGGCCATCCTCTGTCAGAGCCTGAATTATCTGATGCTACATTTATTTTTTTAAGAAAGGAAGACAGAGTGTTTTTGTTTTTTTTTAAACGTCTCACACACCTAAATACGGATCCTGATGTACTACTGTGCTTAAAAAATAAAATTAACCATGTAAAACAAAAGCAAACTTCATAGACAAATTGATCTTTAATCCTCCAGTGATATCCAAAGGGAACTTATTATGGAACTGTTGTTGTCACAGCCACCAATTAAGCACAATTGGCAAATATTATCCCATTGTTTTAAATGCAAAATTCTAAAATTTTGTGATTCATCTACTTTTGGTTTTCCTGTTGGCCAGCAAAATATCTTAAAAGCCTAGTTAGAAGTAGAGAAAATAAGGTCTTTAAACTCAAAAGTCTGTTGTTGAATAATAGTTTCTTCTGCCCAGCGTGTTAACAAGAGGAGCCCGTGAGCACGAGGGCGGTCTCCCCGTGCCAGAGATCTTCCCCCGTGCCAGGTGGAAGCAGAGTGGAGGGCGCGGCTTGGCCTGTGCTTCAGCTGGGTTTTTGCGGTCTGCGGAGCCACTCTCGGAGACCAGCTTCGTGTTGACCTCCAAGGAGAGTGAGCTACCACCTGACGCTAGACCGGGCAGAGCAGAGCAAAGTGGTTCGTAAACCACTTTGAACTCAGCAAACGTCAGCCTTTCAGGTCTTGAAATTCCCCTCTTTATTCCTTATCCCAGGCGAGATCATGGAGGAAAATGTGATATTGAAGCACCCCTCACTTAGTGTGGCACCTGCAAACCCCAGGGGATGTTTGGCAATATCTGGGGACGTTTCTAGTTGTCAACACAGGAGGGTGAAGCAGGTGCTACTGGGCACCTAGTTGGGGGCGGGTAGGGATGCTGGTAGACCTCCCACAGTACATGGTACAAAGCAGGGAACCACGTTGGTAGTGCCAGACTGCCGGTGTGACCATCCCCGAGGAGGACTATTGGCCTGATCCACCTGCCTGCAACGAATGAGGGCAGGCCTGCTGCTTAGTAGGGCAGTTCTCTGGGCAGAAGTGCAGCTGCAGGGTGTCTGCCACCTACCAGAGACTTCTGCAGGGACTCTCTGCTATCTTGTCTGCCATTCGTTGGTCCCCTTGCCACTTGGAGATTCGCACACCCACTCTCCCCTATCCTGGCTGTGTGGTTGCTCTCCCGGGTAGGTAGTTGTACAGGTTCGGACACCTACTGAGGCTTCCCTTTGCCCCGGCCCTGTCCAGGGTGGCTTGGCACATGCTGATTCATGTTCTCCTCACTGTAATCATGTGGGAAAGCTTTTATTATCTCCAGTGTACAGTGTCAGTGTTGGCCCAGCTTTTCTTAATCAAAGCCTGTTTTCTACTACATTCTGTTGTCTTTCCAGACTCATTTCATTTAGATACATTAATTGTCTCATATCTCTGTTGATGAACTTATAAACTCTTTTTGCAACTTTTTAACAAGTCTACTAGTGAGCTGTGGAGCATTAAAGGTAGAGAAAATTTAGCCAGATACTCAGGGTCCAAAGTTGACTGTCCTCTGTGATCATAATTACCATGATCCAGAAACAACCCAGAAGGGATTAGTTTTCCAACCTGGGGGCCATTTGGACAGTGGCTGGCCCTGGGGCTCTTGAGTAGACTCCTGTAGAGGTTTCCTCTGAGCTGTCACAATCCTGTTAAGAAACCTAAGCAGGGAGATGCCAGTACCCAAGTGCCTGACAGTGGGCACCGCTCTGCCACGCTTGCTATAGCTGGCCCATGAGACCAGGCTGGCCCAGCAAAAAAAAAAAAAAAAAAGCAGCGTTGCGCTGCCTGTGAACAGTCCCACGGTGCTGGTTTTTCATAGCTCTGATCTGAACTTGCTTTCCCCCAGCCCCAGCTTAGCTCAGATTCCTGTAGTTCCTTGTCTTGTAGTGCTGGAAATGAGGATGGTTTCTGGGGAGCAGAGAGCAGGGCTGAGGTGAAATGAGGATGTGGGGGTGCAGTTGGGTGTCAACTGCTGCTCTCTGTGGGGGGAGAACGTGAAGAGCAGGGCCAGTTTTCCTCCTTTCTCACTTCCACAGCTGTCCTGCTTTGCAGCCCACTGCAGCCAAGCACAGCCTCGGGTCCAGTTGACACCACCCTCCACCCGGCAGGAAAGCAATCTTAGTTTCTTTCCGTCTGGGCCTTGTTTTTTCATTTAGGAAATGAGAGCTTTGGAGCAAGGGATTGCTAATGCATTTCTTTACTTATTCCAGGGTACTTAGATCAGTCTTTTTTCTCCTCTCAGCCTCCCCAGGCTCTGGAATCAAACAGGCCAACTTCAAATTCCAGTTGCCACTACTGCTGTCTGGCTGAGGGCATGTTGCTTGACCTCCCCACTGCCCACCAAGCCCTGCTTCCTCACCTGTGGAATAATAGTGTGTGCTCCGTGGGGTGGTGGTAGCCCTTCATGAAATGGTGCACAGGAAATACTGCCCTGCAGATGGCCTGTGGTACCCAGTGAGTGGTGGCTGTGATCCAGGCCCTTTTCTTCCCTTTTAGATTTTTGCATCCTTTGTCCAGCATCTTTGCTTTATTATTGGCAGATATAAAATCTCTGGTGCTGGTGTTGTGTCTGTGAAGTGCTGTGCGTGATCCCCATCCATGGCCTCATTCAGCCCCCACCAGCATTGGTCTCTGCAGTCGCACCGGGCAGATACGTTCTGCCTGCTTTGTAGATAGGGAGCCCAGAATCCACCGCTTTCCAAGGACTGTGGTGGGCCTTGGATCTGGGCCCTCCCAGAACTGATGGCTTCATGGAGGTGCCAGGTTTGTGGGGACCAAGAGCAGCAACTGCTTTCTCGGGGCAGCAGGGATGTGCAGGTGGGTGCATCTGCCACGCCAAGAGTATGAGGCTGGGCAACTTTAGCAGTCTCAGCAAGTGAGTCCCCAGGTCCAGCTAGTGCTGGGTGCAGATGTGTCACTGTACACTCTGCTCCACCACCAAAGGGCTGGGAAGGCACTAGGTTCAGGCCATGGCTTCTGGAACAGCCTTTGCTGGAGGTGACAGAGTGCCTGACAGCACCACTCCCCTTTCCTAGGAGCCCGGCAGCTGGCTCTTATGTGGCTTATAGGACCTCTCTGCAGTGACAGGGAAGTGCTCTTTTCTGCTTTGAAGCACCTGCCAGCGTCTTTCTCCCTTACATGCCCAGCAACACACATTTTCTTAAAATATTTCCTGTTCCTCACCAAGTTCCATCACTGCTGGCTTCCAGCATTTTCTGATGTGCCAAGGTGGCAGTGTTTGTCCTAGTCCTCCTCTTGCGAGGCAAACCATGGCTTTGGTTCATGTTTGCTGTCTGTAAGCCCGACTCCTCAGGCTCCTCCAGGCCGTGGGTGGGTGGTGGCGAAGCTGAGAGTGCTTGCCCAGGAGGCAGAAAGGCCAGTGCCTGGAGAGAGCAGACAGGCCTGCCAGGAGTGAAGGGGGAAAGGAGGTGCCCAGTGATGCACAAAGAAGAGGGCACTCCCTGCTGGAGCTGTCTTCTGGTCTCAGAACACCCTGGGGAGGTGCCCACAGAGGGGAGTCGCTTGGGTCTTGGGAGGAGTCTGACTCTTCAGTTAACTCACTGTTAACTCACTGATCCCATTCATTTATAGATTTTTCTTTGATACTCCTATGAAATAATTCCTCTATTGAACTTTTTTTAATATTTATTTATTTGCTTTAGTTATATACAATGTGGTTTTAGTTTTACATGGTGCTGAGAATTGAACCCGAGCCGAGCACGTGCTAGGCTAGCGCTCTACCGCTGAGCCACAATCCCAGCCCTCTATTGAACTTTTTAAAGTTTAAAGGGACATTCTCTCTCATTTTAGAAGAAAAGAGCTAGGGTTCAAAATCATAATCATTTTTATAATATTCAGTCATGTGCTTGTATATTTATAAATTACTGTTTCAACCAATTTCTTCTAGAAGTTTCTTCTTGCCCTCAGTTGCTTTTTTTTTTTAATTTTTTTTTTGGTTGTAGATGGATACAATCAATACCTTTATTATTTTTATGTGGTGCTGAGGATTGAACCCAGTGCCTCTCGCATGCTAGGCGAGCACTCTACCACTGAGCCCCAGCCCCAGGCCCCTCAGTTGCTTTTATTAGTATTCTCTAGTCCTCATCCACCCGTGGGCCTGCCCCTTGGGTACATTACTCAGTTCCACTCCTGCCAGCTGGAGTCTGGATGGTAGGGCCATTCCAGGAGAAGGTTGAAAGAAAGGAGCGGGAAGGGGTGTGGCCACCTCCAAGGAGAAGGTGGGGTCAGGGGCTTGAGTTCTGGAACAGTGCGCCCTCACAGGGGCTCTCCTCAGGACAGGGCCTGGGTGCTGTCAGCAGTACTGCACAAGTAGCCGCTGAACTGCTGCCATCTCTCCAAAGGTCTCAGCTCTCACACCAGAGTTGCCCACCCTTCCAGCCCTGGGTTGCCAGGTGCTGTAGGGGTAGCACGACATTGTGTTGAGAGGAGTCTGGAGAGTGTGGGAGATGGGGTGTAACCCCGTGGGTCTCTGAAAGACAAACCTGGGGTCTCCAGGTTGGTTTGCAGGACAGGTGTGCCATGGGACTGGGCTATTGCCCCCCATCCAAGATAGCAGCAAGTCAGTCCATGCTGCACTTCCTGAGATTAGAGGTGGCTCTCAGTGTGGCTGCTTAGGACATGGAAGAGAATGGTGTGGGGGCCTCAGGGTGTTGGGGGAGAATTCAGGAATTTCTCAGCAATCTTTCTTAGTCCAAACCCCTTCTTCCTTTAGGTCTGGCCTCTGTCTTCTGATCACAAGCCACAGAAAAATAATCTGACTTGGTTTCTACAGCCAGAACGTTTTCTGTTCACAGCAGTCTCAAGCTGGTTTGCGGGAACTTTTATTCATTTATTTTTCAAACAGCTCCCTTTAAGCTCACTCCTCCCACTTATGCTTCATGCTTCCTTTCAGAACCTGAGCTGGCTGGAGGAGAAGGAGAAGGAAGTCGTCAGTGCTTTGCGCTACTTTAAGACCATTGTGGACAAAATGGCTGTTGACAAGAAGGTGCTGGAGATGCTCCCAGGCTCTGCCAGCAAGGTGCTGGAGGCTGTCTTACCTCTGGTGCAGACTGACCCTCGGATCCAGCACAGGTGAGTTGCGCCCAAGTCCTTGGCTGTGTCACCACAGGGTGCAGAGGCATCTTGGTTTGGGGCACTCAAAACGCAGGTTTCTAGGAACAGGAAAAGGATTCTTCTCCTCCTCTCCCAGCTGTCCTTGGGCTGTTCTGGCAACAAGGTCCTTGCTCCTCCTGGGGCCTTGACACTAAGGCGGATTGCTACCAACCCAGGGGACATACTCTAAGTACCTTCAGTCACCCTACACATGTAACCATCTTTTATTAGGACCTTCAGTCCTGAGAGTAGAGGCTTCAATTGCTTGGATGATCAAGGAAGGAGATAAGAGAAGAGCCAGCCTTAGGGCTAGAGTAGGGGAACCCTTGCCTGGGGCAGGGCAGGCCAGGGCCTACCAAGCAGCCTGGGGACTGGGGGCGTGGGCAGCATTGTTGAGTTCAGGGGCTTGTACTGCTAGAGTGCATTTCTTCTTAAAGGTCAGCAAGCAGTTGGCCCCATATTGATTGCTAAGTATAAAAAAAAGGGCCATATTAAATGTAATCTCAAATGAAAGCCTAGCAGGAGCTTTTCCTTCCAAGGCTGGCCCATTATTTTTCATCCATAGTACCTGTTCAAGGTAAATGCATCCCTGTTTCAGTTCCTCCAATGGCTCAGTTGGTTATTTGGGCCCCATGAGGCTGAGCTGTTATGAATGACTTTCAGAACTTGGCAACAAAATTCAGTTTCCTTCTTGTAGAAGATAAGGCCAGTAGTGTCTTTATTTCTAAGGACCGCTCTGCCCCCGGGCTTCCCAAGGGCATTTCTGCTGATCCCTAGAGATCACAGCCTTTAGGCTAGATGCTCCCTGCTGCTGGTTGGTGTGGCTTAGCTGTCTGCTGTCTCTGCTGTCACTCCTATGGTTACTCCTTGCACAACTGCCAGAGGGCTTGGTCTCTTTGAGAGCTTCTGACCTTAGGCTGTAGTCAGATGCACGATGACTCCCTGTTAAATGCCCTCAAATATCTATTTTCAAGTAATGGTCCCTGCCATCAAAGAGTTAAAATCTAGTTGGAAATCCTCCTCAGATAACAAAGGGGCTGATTTGTGTTATCAAGTTAGAAGCTCTGTTGGGACTTGAAGAAGGGAGGGTGTGGAGAGAGCTGGAGTTAGTCTGACCAGACTTCTCAGAGGAGGGACTGCAGCAGACCCAGGAAGGGCCAGAGTTGACTGTAAGTGAAGAGACTAAGAGTAGCAAAGGACCTGAGGCCAGCAGGCAGGGGAGGGAGTGGTAGCAAAAGAAGATGCAACACCTCTCCTGCCACCTTCCGGTGCTAGTCAGCCTCTGGGAAAGTCCCTGCTAGAGTCGCCTTAGCTAAATCTTGCAGCTAAGTGGTATGGTGTGTTGCCAGCTTTTTCAGTGCCTGCAGGGGACCTTCAGCATCCAATGCTGGTGGAAATTAAGTATTAAATACCAGTGTCCTCATTCCACCTGATCACCCCCAGGAAACTCAGCTGTGCCATGCTGTGGTAGAGCTACAGGGTGGAAGGCAGCAGGCTTTGCTAGAGGTTCCCCCCCCCCCTTTTTTTTAGTTGTAATTGGACACAATACCTTTATTTTATTTATTTTTCTTTTACGTGGTACTGAGGATCGAACGTATGGCCGCGCACATGCTAGGCGAGTGCTCTACTGCTGAGCCACAACGCCAGCCCTAGAGGTCCCCTTTTATATATTCCTCTCCCTTTGTTATAATACATAAAGTTTGAAATGAAAAGATAACCTTTCCAGAATTCCCAGGGAAACTTACTTTGGTTATTTAAAACTCCAGGGAAGACGAGTAACTTACATATCTTGTCTGCTGCTCTATGCTCACTGGGGCTTCTCCCAGCGCCCCCTCACTCCTCTTGCATGCATTGGTGTCAGAGCTGGTTCACCTCTCTCTCTCTCTCTCTCTCTCTCTCTCTCTCTCTCTTCTTTCTCTCTCTCGCACGCGCGCACACCCGCACACACACACACACACACACACACACACACACACGTGTCACCACTGTCACACATCCCCACCACCATCAATCACAGGTCACCTTGCCTGGTTCATCATTTTCTCAGAATAGTTGCTAGTGTGTTCCTCCGACTTCTTGGCCACAGTTATGGTGTAGAGAGGATGGTAAAACTGAGCCAGGGTAGGAGAAATTCTAATAAACTGCAGGTCTTTCTGAGCTCATGACTCTGCCTTTAAAGGGTCCTGCCCAGTAAAATTCCACAGACCTCTTGGCTCGTGTGACTGACTGTCCAGAATGATTTTAGTCTCATTCAAAATAAGAACACAAAGCTTTGGCCTGGTCCAGTGTTGAGCCACTTGATGAAGAGGAAATGGGTGCTATATGAGATGTCATCAGAATTTTGTAGAGGGGTAGAGGGATATGAAGTTTAAAAAAGCTTATTAACTATTTTGGTGGAATTTTCATGTTATAGTTTGGAAATTTAAAAAAAAAAATTTACAACAGATGAGAACATAAGAGCCCCACAAAATCTTGGTTGGCTGTAAGGAGAAAGGCACAGGGCAAATGAGATCTGCTTCTTCACCAGAGGTGTGGATTTTTAAAAAGCAAGACAAGGAACATGCCCTGGGCATTGAGAAATTGGTCCTGCGTCACGTGGACATCTGCAGGCAGTGGTCACACTTGAGATTTGTTTCACATTCTTTTTCAAACCCCTCTCTTCCTCTAGCTCAGCCCTCTCCTCCTGCTACAGCCGAGTGTACCAAAGTCTTGCCAACCTCATCCGTTGGTCTGACCAGGTGATGCTGGAAGGCGTGAACTCAGAAGACAAGGAGATGGTGACAACTGTGAAGGGGGTCATCAAAGCTGTTTTGGACGGAGTGAAGGTACCAGGGTGGGTTCCAGGCTGTCCTGGTTGGGACTTGGAGCAGCCAGTCTGCCTGACGTTAGCAGCTTGTTCACAAACTTAATGCCTAGAAATGAATGTCTTCCGGAGTCTCTGGCGCTCAGTCTGGTGACTGCTTAATTCTCTCAGGACTGGTCCAAGTGGCTCTTCCAAGCCTGTGGGGCTCTTGTCCACACTGTTGGAAGGCTGCCAGAGGCACGCTGTGCTCTTGTCTTCAGAGTCCGGGGCACAGCTCGGGCTGAGCATGCTGCCAGCGAAGCACGGTGCGGTGGAGGCTTCTTCCATGTGTTTTTGTTGGCACATGGTAGTTTTCATAATGGGGGATGTGTTGTTACATATTTGTACACGTGGAGATTATTTTTGCCTTGACTTTTCATAAAACTCCAAGTATATCAGCTGCTCCTTTTCATGTTCTAGGAAATTTAGGGATTCTTGGTAGAAAAGCAAGACTGAGATGAGTAAGAAATGAACCTGTATTTACTTGGTATCTGTGGTGTGGTCTGAGGCTTCACCATCCAGGGAAGTTGGGAGCAGTGTAATGGGAAATTATGACTCCATAGTTAAGGTGGGAAGCAAAGGCCAAAAGAGCCTGCTCGAGGCTCTGGGGCATAAACCCTAATTGAGAGAGTAAATCCTGGTGGATGAAGAGTAAGGGAAACATAGAGCAGGAAACCCATGAGGGCCTTTGGACCAGGGCTGTGGTGGCAAGAGCTGGCCTTGAGACCTGTCTAGCTTTGAATACCAAGGCCACTATTTACTGGCCAGTGCACATGAGTGGTTTCCTTAGCTGCTCTATACCTTGGTTAACTGTTCATAAGTAGGTGTGATGATAGTACCATGTGCCCTATGTGCATACGTGATTACATGACCTGTGTGACTCCACATCATTTCCAACCAGAAAAATGAGAAGTTACACTCCATTAATGTATGATGTGTCAGAATGTATTCTATTGTCATGTATAACTAATTAGAACAAATTTTTTGAAAATTTAAGTATTAATAGCACATATCGTCTGGTTGCAGGTGGGATTGAGTTAGTGTGTGGAGTGCTGTGGACAGTGCCTGGCACATGCTAAGCACCAGGCATTAGCACTGTTGGTCACTAACCGTGTGGTGCTAAATGCATGATCTATGAATGTGGCTTAGAAAAATTGCATCCTCCTCCCTTCTACCCACCAACCCAAAATGATAGCTGAGGTCTTTACATCAAGAAAGATTCCTCCATGCTCACCAGGTCACAGCTTCCTGAGAGTCTCCTGCATGGACCCTAGAGAGCACAGCAAGGATCCCAAGGGTTTGGATGACAGGGATGGCGGAGAAAGCATTGCTGGCGTGGCAGTCTGCGCCCGAGTTGTCGCGGTTGGCTCCCGGTCCAGGGGCTCCCACCTCAAGCACCCAGTAAGGACAGCTGAGTGTCTGCAGGGAAATTTGAGTTCATGTCCAGGGGGTGTGGCTCCTGTCTCCTCCGGCTGCTCCCATGTCCTCAGCACCCCCAGAGTTGTTAAGTCCTGCGTCATCTCTGTTGGCCTGTGAGACTTCAGGGTCGAGCCCAGCGCAGCTGTGGTGAGATCTGCCGCCCTCCAGATTTCATGCTTGTCCCTTAGCTACTCTCGCTGCTTCCTCATGGTAGCTCCCCGCAGGCAGCAGGCAGCAGGAGGCCTGACCTGGGAGGCGCTGGCTCAGCTCTGACTCGCCCAGCTGCTATGCCATCCGAGCCTCTGGAGACGCTGCTTTTTGCTTTCCAGGTGGCACTGTGTGGGTCCCTCCACCACGCTGATGCTGCTGAGAGCAAAGCAAGTTGGCACAGAAGAGGCGGGTTCCTCACTAGCTTCATGGCAGCCCCACTGGAATATGGACAGCGTCACCCTCACTGGAAGGGAGGGAGGGAATTTCTCCAGTCTTTCCATGACCAGGCAGAGAAAGAACCTGTGGGATTGGGACCTGACGATGTCTAAGAACAAGTAACTTCTCCACAGTTGTCTTAAAACTCCTTTCACCAGCACAGATTCTGCAGTGAGGATTTCTGCAGATTCAGTGTTATCACCCTATTTAGGAAGTGTGTAAGGAGCACCTCTGTGGCCAGATGGAGAACACAGTGATGAGCAAAGCGTGCAGGCCTCCACCTGGGGGGCAGAGGGCCCCCTGTGTGCCCAGCCACCTCCACTCCTCCCTCAGGCCGGGGAGCCACACTCGACCCAGAGGGGTTGTCTCTGCTGGAGCCTCCTTCCTGTCCTCCAGGCCTGGGACATCCATACACCCACGTCCCCAGGGCTGGGAGGGACCAGGAGTGTGCAGAAACAAGGCAGTGCCTGGCTGTTGCCATCCCTCTGGGAGGGGAACCTTCCTCCAGACAGACTCCCTGTCTGTCATGTGACTCATTCAGTTGTTAAACAGAATTTTATTTGGGGTAGAAAGATTGAAAAAATGTTTTCAAGCCAGATGACTGTGCTCCTCCCTAAGCAAGTGGTCATTCATCATTTTAGCCCCATGTAAATGCCCCTGGTTGAGGTTTTGAGATTTTTACCCTGAAGGTCTGGGGACAGACGAGGTGAGGTACTGGACATGAAGTCTGAGTGCTAGGTGCCCAGTGGATGTAGCTGAGTACTGCTCCCCACAGAAGTGCTCATTTCCAGAGGAGCTTACCTTTGCCTGTCCCTGACAGTGGCCGTGGCTCTTCTCCAGGCATTCTGACAAATCTCACATCGTCCCAGCTCTGCAGCTGAATTTCAGCTCTTCCTCTTTTCCTCAGCCAGTGACTCCGCACCAACTCCCTGCGCTCAGCTCTGCCCTCCTCTAGGCCTCCAGGTGTGGAGGCTTCCCTGTAGGCCTCGCCTCTTCACCTGAAGTTCCCCAGCCCCCAGCCATACACACACCAAACCAACAAAGGGCTTCTTACCCTGGTGACTATGGGGAGAACTGTGGAAGCCTACAGTTCTGTCATTCAACCGTCACCCTCAAAACCAAGCTTAGGGGCTGGGATTGTGGCTCAGCGGTAGAGCGCTCGCCTAGAACGTGCGCGGCCCGGGTTCGATCCTCAGCACCACGTACAAATAAACAAACTGTGTACAACTAAAGCAAATAAATAAATATTTAAAAAAAAAAAAAAAAACAACAAGCTTTAGGTGCCAGCCTCTGCTTGTATGACAGCAGTATTTTGAAAGGAACGTTTTCTGGCTGTCAATTCAGGTTAAGTCTGACAGCAAGAAACCCCCAAATAATAGTAGCTTTTAAAAAACAGAACTTGTTCAATGTCTCTGTAAGAAGTACAGAGATGGATAGTCAGGGACTGGCAGGACACGGTCACAGCACAGACGGGGGTGTTTCCATCTTGCATTCCTGCTCTATTAGCACACAGATTCTACTTCGTGATTCAGAATAGCTGCTTCATCCCTAGCCATCATGTCTATATTCCAGCCAGCAGTGAAGATGAGAGTAGGAAATTGTGCCTTCTCCCTTTAAGGAGGCTTCTTAGAAAGCCTCACAAAATTTCCACGTACATTGTATTGGCCAGAGCTTGATCATGTGCCCAGCTAAAAATCTATTAGGAAGAACAGGTACTGTGGGGCAACCGGCTGTCTGCCACACTGACATTTCAAATAAGTCATTTCTTTTATCCTTTTCAGACTATGTTTTAAAAAATATTTATTTTAGCTGGGCGCAGTAGCGCACACCTGTAATCCCAGCACTTTGGGAGGCTGAGGCAGGAGGATCGCAAGTTCAAAGCCAGCCTCAGCAATGGCGAGGCACTTAGCAACTCAGTGAGACCCTGTCTCTAAATAAAAAATACAAAAAGGGCTGGGGATGTGGCCCAGTGGTCGAGTGTCCCTGAGTTCAATCCCTGGTAGCACCAAAAAAAAAAAAAAAAAAAATTTATTTATTTGCTTTTAGTTGTACACAATGTGTTTTTACGTGGTGGTGAGGATCGAACCCGGGCCGCACACATGCTAGGCGAGCACTGTACCACTGAGCCACAACCCAGCCCCTCAGACTATTCTTAAATGTTTTATTATGAATAATTTCCAACACTTGCAAAACAGAATAGTGAGTAGAAAGAGAAGAGACTCTAAGGCCCGCCGGGGGTTTCTAGGTTCTTCCCCCCATCATGGCCACTTTTGTTTCTTCTCTTCCTCTGCCTGCTCCCTGGATTGTGTGGGAGCAGGTCCCAGGTGCCACGTCCTGCCATCTGGAACAGGCTTGTTTGAGAGAGGAACACTTAGGGTTCCAGGCCACGAAGAGCCCTTGGTTTTCATTTTTGTTGTTTGAATTGACCTTCAACCTTGAGAGCCTTACAGACACCACCCCTTGGCTGAGTTTGGCCTGCAGGGTGTGGTTTGCTACTTCTGTATGGCTCGTTTTTTTACTTCAAGAACAACTCTGTAGTTCATTGGTTGGTGTCTGACTTTTTTTTTTTTTTTTTTTTTTTTTTTTGCTTTTCTCCTTGCAACTAACTAGTTCTTGTGGAGAGCCGCTGCTCCTGGAGCCCTGCCTCTGAGCCAGGCAGGGTGCCAGGCTGAGCTGCAGAGCGTGCTCCTCCAGCTGCGACTTGCTTCAGCCTGAGGCTGCAGTAGACCCGGGCCTTGTGCTTGGGAGGATGCCGCCCTGCGCCTCTGTCCTCCAGCGGGGCTTTCCCCTGGAGGTGGCAGAGGCCATCAACGGGCATGCCTGTGCTGCTTCCTCAGGGTTACAGAACGGGAATGTGGACATCTGCCATTCCTTTCATCGCTGACTTAGCTGGAGTGTGTCTGAGAGACTTCTCGTCGCCTTCATGCAGAGCTTGGTTCTCTTCTTTTGTATACCAGTTTCCAGAATCATGAGTATTTTCAAGTGCCCTTTAGCATGCCTAATGAATGTTTTTTAGAAACTTATCATTATGAGTGAGTGAATTGAGGCATACTTGACAGGTTTCACCAGTGCAGAGTTACTGTTCGTGGTGTCCGAGTCCAGCCTGTGCCCATGGACAGCTCTTCAGAGAGCCTGCTGCATGCAGTTTGACATCGTGCTAGAGGTCTGCTAGCTCTCACTTCTAGCTATGAGAAGTTGTAGGATCCTCTTGTGCTTCCTGGGTTTTCTTGGTGGGGCATTGGTGACAGTTTTATTGAAATGCAATTTATGCATCTGGAACATGTCATTTGGTAACTTCCCAGGTGTTCCTGTACCCTGTACACTATCGCCACCACAGCCAGCTTTAGAACACAGTGGTCTCAGAATGAATACCACCACTACTATGGTTATTTCAAATCATTGAAAGTTTGTATTACATGAGTAATAACAAGGAGATGCTATTTTGGGGTGTGGGGGAGTACCAGGGTTTGAATTCAGGGGCACTTGACCACTGAGCCACATCCCCAGCCCTATTTTGTATTTTATTTAGAGACAGGGTCTCACTGAGTTACTTAGTGCCTCGCTATTGCTGAGGCTGCCTTTGAACTCGCGATCCTCCTGTCTCAGCCTCCTGAGCCTCTGGGATTATAGGCGTGCACCACCATGCCTGGCAAGGTGCTACTTTTGTCATTTAGGCAATCCTATTAGGAGCATACAGACATTTTCAGACACTTAAAAATCTTTGTATGGGTGTGTGTTTAGGGTCATTGGATTTGCTGCATCTTTGGAGTATTTCTCTACATCAGTGTTTTGAGTTTAGGGGTGTTTTTTTTGTTTGGTTTGTTTTGATTTTGATACTGGGAACAACCCAGGGATACTCTAGCACTAAGCCACATCCCCAGCCCTTCTTATTTTTTATTTAAAGACAGGGTCTTGCTAAGTTGCCCAGGCTGGCCTCTAACTTGTGATCTTCTTCCTCAGCTTCCCGAGTCACTGGGATGACAGGTGTGCCACAGCACCTGTGGCTGTGGTTTTTAAGCATTCTGCTATGTTAGAAAGGAGAGGAGCAAGAAATGAGGAAGAGGAAAGGGAAAAGAAACAGCTTATTATAGGTAGTAGAGATTTCTCCTGTCAGAATTTTTGGGATATACTTCTGTAAGTTTAAAAAAAAATCGTCATGCTTATATTTCAATTTCATACATTCAGATTTGTAGGTCTTTTTGCTTTATTTTGATTTTTAAAATAATGTGGTTTAAGGATAAACCTCTCTTGTTCCTCTGATAGTCCCCTCCCCACCATGTTTTCTGAGTTCAGTAATTATGTTTTCTGGCAAATCTGCTCAGAGGAAGCCTATACCAAACGTGCTCCTTGCAGTGTTGGGCCTGGGGTGTGGAGGTGCGCCCTGCCTATGTGCTAACTCACAAAGGTCCAGAGAATCCACAGTTATCCGGAGCTTCTGGAGGATTTTTTTGGTGATAAGAGGAGGGATACTGGGAATTGAGCCTAGGAACACTTTACTGCTGAGCTGCATCTCCAACCCTTTTCTTGAGACAGGACCTTGCTGAGTTGCTGATGGAGGTCTTGAACTTGCACTCCTCCTGCCTCAGCCTCCTGAGTTGCTGCGATTACAACTGCACCACTGCACCCAGCTCCTGAAGCCTTTTTTACTTGAATCATAGCTTCTTGCCTCAACTACATTTTTAGTTTTCCCCACCTGGCACTCTTCTAGGCCGGACTCACCCTGCAGAGTGGCACTTGAGAGAACCTGTGGCTCCATGTCTTTGGGCTGAATGTGTCTTAGGTGGAGCTGGGCGGGCACACGCAATTTGTGGCTGTGACAACAGGGCCAGGTAATCATGGTTCTCCAAGGGCACTGACTGCGGCCTTGAGCTGTGGTTTTCCTATTGAGCAATTTTGCAAAGCATGCATTATATATTACAGTCCACCGAGTACTCCTGTGCCCTGTGCCTCACCAAAGCTCAAGAGACTAAAGCTGACTACAGCCTCCTCATTTTGTACAGAAGCAAATGCATCTGCAGGGCTAGCAGGTCCTTAGGTCCCTGAGCTATTGGCCCAGGCCTGGGACCCTCTATACATAGCTGCCTTTTCCTTGAAGGCAGATTTGAGGTTCAGGCTATTTCTCTGGGTCTTACTCAGGTGAGGCTCTTCAGCAGAGATCCCTGTGCTTCTCTGCATGTGAGGAACCCGGGCAGCTTTTCCACGCAGCTGTTGAGGCTCCAGGAATACTGGCTTGGTGGAAGTGGCCCTGCTTTTGTCTGTTTTAGGAATGGGCACATGCTCATGCACTCTAGCATTTAGCTCAGCACTGAGCTGCACATGGGTGCTCCTTTGGTCTCTTCTCTGGCGTGTAGAGGCAGTGCCATGGAGTGGGATAGTCATTCTAGCTGCCAGGCAGCCAGAATTTGCAAGCCAGCACACCTGCATACATGATAACCAGGATAGGTTATCATGCTTTACTGTCCTTATCTGTGAAATGGGTGCAATAATCCCCATCACTCATGACTATAATGAAAATGAAAGGAGATGGGATAAATTACAAGGGACCAGTATATAGGGGGATAATTTCCAGTTTGGATGTGGCCAGGGAAGTTCCCTTTTTGCTGAAATAAAAAAGTCACTGGGGGACTGGGGTTGTAGCTCAGTGATAGAGTGCTTCCCTAGCATGTGTGAGGCACGGGGTTGCTATAAATAATATTGTTTAAAAATTTTTTTAAAATATTTATTTATTTACTTTAGTTGTACACAATGCAATGCATTTATGTTTACGTGGTGCTGAGGATCGAACCCGGGCCGCACACGTGCGAAGAGAGCGCTCTGCTGCTGAGCCACAACCCCAGCCCCCTATTGTTTAAAATTTTTTTAAAAAATATTTTTAGTTGTAGACTGACACAATACATTTATGTATGTATGTATGTATGTATGTATGTATGTATATGGTGCTAAGAATAAAACCTAGTGCCTCCCACATGCCAGGCAAGTTCTCTACCACCAAGCCAAAACTGCAGCCCCTTGTTCTAAGATTTTAAATTCAACTGTTATTTATTTCTATCTCAAATGTATGGAAATGTATCTAACTTCTGTATATTGACCTTATATCATGTACCTTGCCAAATTTATCAATTCTAAAGTTTTGTCAATTCTTCAGGATTTTCTATGTACATGATTATATCTATAAATAATGATCATTTTATTTTTTCCTTTAAAAAAATAAATAAAGTGAAGGCCCATCAACAACTTTAAAAAATTTTTTTTAAAGATTATAAAAATAAAAAGTCACTGGGGTGGACACCCCTCTGAACTCATTATGCAGTTTCAGTTACAGGAAATTCCTATACTTGGTGACCAGACCTGATCCAAGGCATGTGAAGAAGTAACTGATAAAGGGTTAGGTCTTGGTCCATGGTCACACATCTCCCTGGGCTCTGGCACCTGTGCCCAGGAGATTCACAGGACCCGAAGGTGATGATGGATGATGAATGTAAGCAGGAGTGGAGCCTTGGGTTGCAGCCTGGTGTGCTTTTCAGTGAAGTGAGGACTCCCCCAGGATGCTCTGTTCTTGGGGGCCTGTGTGGCAGGGCAGCATGGCAGGGCATCTTACAGAGTTGCCGCTGCCCGTGGGCTCCTGTGGGAAGACTTTCCTTGTATGGTATGTCCCCTCTGCCAGACAGGGCTTTGTCTCAGCACCAGGAGGAGGGGGGCAGATGGGCAGGATCATGCTGCTTCCTTGGGCACCAGAGCCTACTATTGTCCTGAAAGTCACTTAAGGCTTCCATCTCTGAAGCCATTTTCAGTATGAAGAAGTGAACATGGAAGTAAAGTATGATGTATTTAGGAAGCTACATTTATTTTTTACCTTTATTTTATTTATTTATTTTTATGTGGTGCTGAGGATCAAACCCAGCACCTTGCACATGCTAGGTGAGCACTCTACCACTGAGCTACATTCCCAGCCCTAGGAAGCTACTTTTCCAAATACCTGTTTAGGTCTTAAAAACTGGTTTTCAGTGAACTAGTGGTAGGTCTCGCTTATAGTCCCCTGCTGTAGACACAGTCTGGAGGGATCTCTGTCTTTCCTAACTTGTGCTTCCAGATGATGAAAGGCCTACCATCACTCAGAAATCCTGCCTCCAGGAGGAGGTCCTGGGCCTGGACAGCCTTCAGTGGGCAGTGAGGTCAGGGTGTTAGAAGCTGCTGGACAGTGTGCATTCTCAGGCTCGCCTCCATGAGACAGATGGTCATGGCAAGCTGAGGCTGGAGCCTTCTGTGTAGATAGGAAGAGCTGCCCACTTCTGCTCCAGCCTCTTTCAAGCCTGGGCAGCAGATTGGCCCTAGGGAATGTCGCTGCAGTCCTGATGTTGCCTTGGAACCTGGGCACGCTTGTACACGTGTGCCTATCATTTCAGGAGGTCACACTGCCTTTCCAGAAAGACAGCAAGCTAATTGTAATTGCTCATGAGTCAGGAAGAATTGGTAGAATGTGTACCTGTGTCAGCCACTGCAAACAAGCAGAACTCCCCTGCTCCTCTTGCCCTATTGTATGTGTGAGTCTAAAAGCGGGGCCTCTGCATGGCTTTGGTCTGGTGCATTGACCCCTGCTGAGGCTGTGGGCTTTCAGGACAGACTGCCACTCCTGCCCTCCTCCAGGCCCTGGGTGCAGGGGCCACCTCCTTCCAGTCACTGTCTGCTCCTGTCCCACCATGGTGTCCTGTCTGTGTCACCAGCTGGCGAGCTGTCCTGGAGTATTAGCTTGTAAATGTGGTCACCAGAGCCGTAGGCTCTCCCTCCTCTGCTGGCATGGCTCTGAAACCTCCCCTCCCGCGCTTCTCCACAAGCAGCGTTGGCTGCTGCAGAGTGCGGGGGCCGGACTCTGGTTCTCTCGTGTGCCTTGTGGGCTGTTGAGGGCATGCATTGTTTAATCATTGTTTCAGGAGCAATGTGTGTCTGTTCAGAAAATCTAGGAAAAGGAGCAAGATACAGGGTGTTCTGCAGTCACACTTGTTTCTGTCTCATATATTCTCAATCTGGTTTCGTTCGCCAAACATGCAGTGTACACCCGCGTGCCACCTGGGCTGCTCTTTCACTCTGCTCTGTATTACAGCTTCTTTCTTTGCTGTGTCAGGTGTTCTTGTGAATTCATTCTTAATGGCCAGATCACCGGTACCTGTTAGCAGAGATGTAATTACAGGATGTCGAATTGGCTGATTTCATCCTTGGTGGGTGAATTGTTGCACACATCCATGGGATTTTCCTTGGGGAGAATTCTTATAATGCAGATATTCAAGTCTCAGCATGCATCCTGGTGGGCACCTTGGGACAGTCATCCGCTGTCCAGAGTGACGCTCCCTGCACCCTGCGTCAGGGGGTTTCTATTTTATTGTGTCATAGCTGGGGCTCTTAAAATCATCACCACGGTTGTTGACATTTGTGAATTTCCCCTTTGCTGCTCCTCCTGGCATCTATCTCCATCTTCTTTTCTGGGGTTTGAGTCTTGGCTCTGGGCAGGACGCTGGCTCTGCCTTCCTCACAGCACCTGCTGCTCTTTCCCTGCAGCGTGGTTTCAGTTTGGAGGCTCTGCAGTCCCTGCCTCAGGGCAGTGTGGCTGTGTTGACCTTTGCATCACCGCCATCCCCTCTAACTTCAGAGGCCGCCCCCGTGCTGAAAGGTCCTGCGCTCATGTCCATCCGCAGAGGACGGATAAAGAAACCGTGTGTTCACACATGGGAGCGCTACTCAGCCCCGCAAAGAAATAGACCACCCAGCCGGGCGCGGTGGCGCACGCCTGTAATCCCAGCACTTTGGGAGGCTGAGGCAGGAGGATCGCGAGTTCAAAGCCAGCCTCAGCAATGGCGAGGCACTTAGTAACTCAGTGAGACCCTGCTTCTAATAAAAATACAAAAAAAGGGCTGGGGATGTGGCCCAGTGGTCGAGTGCCCCTGAGTTCAATCCCCGGTACCAAAAAAAAAAAGAAATAGACCACCCATGCCCCCAGGACCATGGCTGTTCATGCTGAGCAGAGGGGACGGAATGGGCAGATCTGTGGAGACAGGGAAGTAGACTGGTGGTTGCCAGGGTGGCAGGGTGGAGGGGAAACGAGGGCGACTATGGACAGGTACAGAATTTCTTATGTACAGACACCAAACATGGAATTGCATGCTTCAGATGGGTGTTTTGTGGCATGTGAATTGTATGTCCCTAACGCTTTTAAAAGAAGAGGTTGGACACAAAAGTGTGTGCACTGATTCCTCTTATCAGGGTCTGGGATAGGCCAGAGTAATCAAAGACAGTCCAAGTAAAAAGTGGTCTAGGTGGGGCAGCGGGTGCAGGGCTGTGGAAACAGCCTGCGCCCCAAGTGATGTGCAGACAGGAGGAGCAGGGGCAGAGTTCCTCAGCCTGGGCGATGCTTTCCAACTGAGAAAAACAGAGGCCTTAGCCTGTTTTGAAAGTGCTTTTTTTCTTATTTCTTTTTTTCCTTACCTGTTTTAATGATTCTAAGGTCATTTCTGAGTAATGACCTTGACTCCCTATCTCTTGACTAAGACCCCAGTTAGTCCCCTTCCGGCGCCATCTCCCGCCACACTTTTTTTTTTTTTTTTTTTTTTTTTTTTTTTGGTACTGGGGATTGAACTCAGGGGCACTCGACCACTGGATCACATCCTCACCCTTTTTTTTTGTATTTTATTAGAGACAGGGTCTCACTGAACTAAGTGCCATTGCTGAGCTGGCTTTGAACTCGCGATCCTCCTGCCTCAGCCTCCCAAAGTGTGGGATTACAGGCGTGCGCCACCGCGCCCGGCTTCCCGACACAGGCCAGCTGCTTACTTTGGGATGCAGCTGGCCAGGTGGGTTCCCTGAGCACATGATATGATGGCTTTAGAGAATAGAAAGTCGCCGTCCCCACAAACCCACTGGGAATCTCTTCTGCTGGGAATTTACTTTGTGTGCTGAACAGTCATTTCTAGACTGTGGGGTTTGCTATTTCCCCTTCCAAGAGGAAGTGCCTCATGCATTTGAAACCCCTTGACGTGCTATGAAGGTATTTTTGGAGGGCAGGGGCCATTTTGGGAAGCCGTGCATGTCACCTAAAGTGATAATCCAGGCATAGGGGCTGCGAGGGAAGTGTGTGGGTACAAAAGCGGACTCAGCAGTGGAGCTCGGACAGGCCTCCTGCCTGTAGCACAGCTCAGTGTGTCTCTCTTTCCCGTGCTGGCGCAGGAGCTGGTCAGGCTGACCGTCGAGAAGCAGGGGCGGCCATCTCCAACAAGCCCAGTGAAGCCCAGTTCCCCGGCCGGCAAGCCTGACGGGTGAGTGGTGGCCAGACCCTCCTGGCATGGTGGTCACAGTCAGGGCAGTCCTCGCTTGACCCGTGGGGAGCCCGTAGGCAGTGGGGGAGGCTGGGGAACCCAGCTTCCCTTTCAGTGGTAGGTTCTCAGTGAGCACCTGTTACTTTAAGGTTTTGAAGCACGGCCTCGCCCATCTGGGGTTTAATACCCCCGTGATGTCTCTGAGGATGGTGCAAGTGTGTCCAGGGGAGGAAGGTGACTCCCTGTTTCAGCCACCTGAATGCAAGCATTTTCCTGAGCAGCTTCATGTCATACTCAGAAATTCCAACGACATGGATTTCAGGGGTTTGACTTGAGAGTGCTTTGGGGTTTTTAATATTAGCTTTCTCAAGAGAATGAACTGAGGGCGATGTGGACAACTTTAATACCTTGCGTAATTTCTACTGTGAGCCCCTGAGGAAAATTAAGACACTAATCAGAAGCATTTTAATTTTTTTTTTTTTTTTCCAATACTAGGGATTGAACCCTGGGGTACTTTACCACAGCTACATCTCAAGGCTTTTTTATTTTTTATTTTGAGAAAGGGTCTTGCTAAGTTGCTAAGGCTGGCCTCAAACTTGCAATCCTCCTGCCTCAGACTCTTGCACTGCCCAGATTATAGGTCTGTGCCTGCCTAATTTGGAGTATTTTAGAGAACATTTAGATCATCTAATCCAGAGAATCCATTTTCAGATAAGGAGACTGAGGTCAGAATCAGGGGACTTGGCCAAGCCCTGCTAGTTTATCAGTGATCAAAAGTGATTGCAACCCCAGAGCTCCTGCTCCAAGGCCCCCCACTTCCCCACCCTCTCACATCCTCACCCTCTCAGGACCTGAGTATGCCATGCGACCTTCTGTAACCCTGAGTCCTTGTGTCTCTCCAGCCAGCCTGAGCTCCCCCTGACAGACCGAGAGATGGAGATTCTAAACAAGGCGACAGGTGTGTCTCCGTCAACTGAGCTGCTCCCAGACTCCACGGATGAAGAGGTTGCACCCCCCAAGCCTCCTTTACCTGGCATTAGGGTGGTTGATAACAGGTGATCATCTCCCTGTTTTTCTAGCACCTCCATTAATTAGGACACTTGGGGAGTGGGTGGTAGGATGAGAAAACAGGAAAACAGTGCGGTTGGAGCAAGAGCTGGGGCTCAGGCCCCGCTTCTCAGGTGCTCTGGAGGGCCGGCCCTGCTCAGGGGTGTCTCTGGGGGCCTCTGGCCCTGATCGCGGGCCTTTTTCCATGCTCTCAACCCTGCTTACATCTCTGCTTTTGGCCTTAGTCATTGAAACCTGGTGTGGTTTACTATGAAGAGAAAAGGAAGGAGTGTGCTGATTTTCATTCCTTTGTTATTAATAGATTTTTTCTTTTGGCAGGATAGGAGCAGGTGGGAGTTAAATATGGAAATTGGGTGTGGAGAAGCTGTTAATGAAAGAGCCTTACCCACATCCTATATTCTAATATCACTCTTTTTGTCTTTTTTGGTACTGGGAATTGAACCCAGAGGTGCTTAATCACTGAGCCACATCTCCAGCTCTTTTTATATATTTTTTGAGACACAGTCTCAATAAGTATGTAGGGCCTCACTAAGTTGCTGAGGCTGGCCTTGAACTTGTGAACCTCTTGCCTCAGCTTCCCAAATTGCTGGGATTACAGGCGTGCGCTGCTGCACCTGGCTCTAAAGCACTCTTGTTTGTGACGTCTGGTTTGTCTACATGTTTTGGTCTCTTTTCAGTCCACCAGCATTGCCACCCAAGAAAAGACAGTCAGCACCGTCTCCTACCCGTGTGGCTGTGGTGCCCCCATGAGTCGGGCCACCAGCGGCTCCAGTTTGCCTGTTGGAATTAATAGGCAGGTAATGCAGCCCTGCCGCTGTGTGTACAGGTGGGGGGTGTTCGGGTGGGAGTTTGGCTCTGAGGCCCTGCTGTGTCAGGTGGAGAGGCTGTGGGGTGGGTTTCTGTGGTCCTTCTCCCCCAGGGGGCTGGGTAGATAGGCTGGAGCCACAGGGCATCTCCCGAGGACATCCTTGACCACTCCTCCATCATGTCACGACTTCCTTTCTGTCGCTGTACGTCACTGTCTTGCTGACATCAGAGGTGGTTTCTGAACAGGGCTGTTTCCTTCTCTGAGTCAGTGTACCCACTGCCTTGTCCTCAGTCTCTGCCACCATTCTCACAAGGGACCTGACTTGTTGTATTTTTCTTTTTGAGGATTTTGATGTTGACTGTTATGCACAGAGGCGACTGTCAGGGGGCAGCCACTCATACGGCGGAGAGTCTCCCCGCCTCTCCCCCTGCAGCAGCATAGGCAAGCTCAGCAAGTCGGACGAGCAACTGTCCTCTCTGGACAGGGACAGTGGACAGTGCTCCCGGAACACAAGCTGTGAAACACTAGGTGAGCTTCGGGTAACCTCCTGTCTCCCCCTTTCTTGTTGGTTTCTTGGGACCATACCATCCTAGCCTTGAGTCCCAGCTAATGCCAGTCTTGGCTAGGTGACCCTGACCAAGTCATTTAAAATCCAAGCCTCATCTGCAAAACGAGGCTAGTGTCTGGACCTCAAGGACGCCAACACTTGTGTAGTACCAGCACGAAACCTCAGTCGGGTGCTCAGGTGAGCACTGCCTGCAGATGGCCTGTCAGTGTGCGCTGCCCTCTCATGGCTACCTGCACCTGGAGCCCTAAATGAAGCCGTGCACCCCGACCGCGTTGGACAGAGGGCACGGGCTGGTCATGGCTGGTGCTGAATGCGGACCATGTGGGCTGATTGCATTTGGCAATTGCTTGACAGTGCTAGGCTGTCTGTGTCCTGTGCGTGAGGTGTTTTCACTTCCAAGGATGTGTCTGAGAGCATCATCAGAGACCTCTAGCAAGATTTCTCTCAAGGACATCAATCTCCACATTGTTAGGAGTGGTGGTAATCTGGATACACCAGAGAATCATGGGTGGGAATCAGATGAGTTATGGTACCTTTGTTTAGTGGAATCATCCGTAGCTATTAGAAATCACTTATGACATGTTAATAAATGGGAAAACCCAGGAGTGTTTACATAGTATTTTCTCAGTTGGGTTTAAATAAATAAATAAATAAATAAATAAATAAATAAAGGACTCCTAGAAAGAAATAGAGACTTTTAAGAAAATATATCAAATGTAAGCAACAATGATAGATCCTGGGAGTGGGTGATATCTATTTTCATGATGGTTTGCCATGTTTTCTGCAGTGGTTGTGTTTTGTTTTGTTTCTTAAGTAAGAATTAAAAAAAAAAAAAAAAAAAAAAAGGAAAGGACTGGGGATTTAGCTCAATGGCACAAAGTTCTTGCCTAGCATGCACGTGAGGCCCTGGGTTCAACTCCCAGCACCTCCTGAAACAAATAAATATATGGTGGGGGTGGCAAAGCTCAAGGAGTAGTACAGCCACGTCCCCGTCTGTTTGACAGTCAAGGAGCAGAATGAAGAATACCAGACAAAGCAAGAGCTCGCAGAGAGGAGAGCGGAGACACGTTTGTCCTCCTCTGGAAGGCGAAACTGGGCACAGCAGGAAGGGGTTCGTTGTTTAGCCAAGGCCTCGTGGCTGATGGGCATGTTTCCTGTTGGCTGCTTTCAGATCACTATGACCCCGACTATGAATTCCTCCAGCAAGACCTCTCCAATGCAGACCAGATACCTCAGCACGTGGCCTGCAACCTTAGCCCGCTGCCAGAGTCCTTGGGAGAGTCTGGGTCTCCGTTTCCCAGCCATCCTTTCCAGCTGCCTCTTGGAAGCTGTCCCCAGTCCGAGGGACCCTGTACCCTGGGACAGCAGACAGACACACCGCCTGCTCTGCCTGAGAAGAAGCGTCGGAGTGCAGCTTCCCAGGCCTCGGACAGCACTGGCTGCAGGGCGTCCTATGAGCGGCACCCCTCACAGTACGACAACATCCCCGAGGACGACCTGCAGAACCCGGCCCCGGCCCCAGCTGTCCCCTACACGCCCTTTGCTGCTGTTCTCCCCTTTCAGCAAGGAGGCTCCTCAGCCCCCCTCGAGTTTGTGGGTGATTTTACTGCTCCCGAGTCAGCGGGGGACCCAGAGCAGCCGCCTCCTCTACCAGAGAAGAAAAACAAACACAGTAAGCCTCTGTCGAGCTCGTCAGGAAACACAGTCTGTAAGCTAGAGAGGGTAGGTTGTGTGTAGTCAGTTCAGGCGTTAGGCTGAGGTGAAGTCAGGGGCCTGGGTGCTTCATGAAAGGTAGGACCGTGGGTATGTACGTGGATGGCCACCTCAGGGAGCCTGGGGCTGTTGTCACTGACGGTCGTTCTCAAAGCCCCATAAGTTGACCTCTCCTTCACGCTCTCTGTGAAGTCCCCCGCTGGTCCCCTCCCGAGTGCTTGTCCTCTTCAGGTGGAATCGGTTGACCTGAAGATGCGCGTGTCGGGGCATGCAGGACAGGTTGCAGCAACATCTGTGTAAAGTGAGGTGGATGTTTGAGTGTGAACAGAACCTCCCTGGTGCCCACGGGTGGTTTTCTAAGGACCCCTGTTTAGCAAGACACCGGGTACACCCCAGGTACACACAGTCCTGCCTGCAGACGCAGGACCACATGCCCATAGCATGACCGAGCTGCCTGTGGGAGGAGCTGAGGACGTTTGTGGACCAGATGTTTTAATAGATGCTACCAGTGTTCGGGGTGGACCTAAAACATTGAATATTTGTGTTTGGGTATTTTCCAACTGTAGATTTGCCATAGAATTACTAAGCACCGTTCTGGAAGCTCCGTTTCTTCCCATCTCCCTAACTGTTGCACATCGCAGTCACCAGTCCCTCTGCCTCCCAATTCCCTGGCACTGTTCCCTGGTTTTCCCTGGCAGACAAGCTGTCACCATTTGATGCATGTGGCCACATGGGCCCCAGGATTCCCTGGCCTGGGTGGAAGTCTCCCACAGAACACCCACAAACTAGAAATTGGATCTCTCCTCCAGAGTTGCAGACCAGAGCAGCCATCCTCTAAGAAAGGGGGACAGGCTGGGTTAAAGTAGCAGGGCTGCCCTTGGGCCAGCTGGACCCTGAGAGGAGGCAGCCGTGAGGGTGTGGCTTCCCACTCCTCCCAGCTTTTGTAATAGCCTCTGTGGACTGGTCCCCAGCTCGAGGGAGAGCCGCCTCTGTGGGGCTAATGATGTCATTCCCATCTGTCCTGTAAGCCTGCTCATTAGAAACCAGGGTACAGAACAGCTATGCCAGGAATGTCTCCTGGGCACCTCCCTCAGCACAGGGAAGCCTTTAAGGAACCATTGGCCCCTCCTTCCACCCACCCTGCCTGCAGCAGCACGCCATTACTGGCCCACCCCCTTCCTTTCCTAGGAGTCCCTGGGACTCCGAGGTAGGGCAGGACTGCATCCCCGCAAACTCCACCAGACAGACGGTGCTGCCTGGCCAGGAAGCCAGAAGCCTCCCCCTCCCAGCTCTGAGAACAAGTGTGGGTGGCGGTCCTTGGGCAAGATCTGTAGAGAAGGAAGGGGAAGAAGAGTGGCCATGGTTCCCCTCAAGCAGTCTCAAGCAACTGGAAGTGCCTCTCCCTGGGGCAGGGCACTGTCCTGGGTGCTCTCCACCATGACTGGAGCACTTCACCTACAGATCTTCAGGAACCACAGGGCCTGGGTGTGCTGTCCTGAGCTAAGTGTCACAGCTCGCTCTAGTCTGGCACCTGGGGAGGCAGGTATCGTCAGCTTAGTCCTGGAGATGAAGGAGCTGGCACAGGGTGAGGGTGGTGGCTCTGGGATGGGCAGCACACTCCACACCCTCCACACCAAGGAGGGCATTCAGCCCTCCTTCTTCGATGCCCATCCAGTTTTCAGTAGTGACCCTATACAGTCTTCTGTGCTCTCCAAAAGAGTCCCAGACTTGAGGTACCCCAAGGTTCAGTCCTGGTCCAGAATCTGCTCTCTGTGCCCTGAGAGGACCCTTGGAGACTTCCAGCCTGTGACACTGTAAAAAGCATCTCACAAAATTGCTTTGAAAAGGTGGGCATAGTGGCACACCCCTGTAATCCCAGTGGCTCAAGAGGCTAAGGCAGGAGGATCACGAGTTGAAAGCCAGCCTCACCAAAATTGGGGCACTAAGCAACTCAGTGAGACCCTGTCTCTAAATAAAATATAAAATAGGGCTGGGGTGTGGCTCAGTGGGCGAGTGTCCCTGAGTTCAATCTCCAGTACCAAAAAAAAAAAGCTTTGAGGGGAAGAGATCAGCACCGTTCCTCACATTAAACTACTGCCAGACCAAGCTCATACTCAGTCCTGATGTCACAGTGTGTCCTCGTCCTGTGGTGTGCTCTGACATCTTGAAGGATCCTGGCCCCCCTGCCAAGGGCAACTCCTTGGGCCCTGGTGCCAGGGGAGCTTCCTGGTCACTGTCTGACACCTCATGTCCCCATAGCCCCAGTGCCCAGCAAAGCACCAGCCACTGAGCCTTCCCAACCGTGCCAGTGTGACCATCCCCGAAGCAGTTGCTGTTGCTTTGGAAAGGGACTGAGCTCCTTGTTCCAGGGGTCTGGGACACTGCTGCTGTTCCTGGCAGGGACAGGGCAGGTCTCTACCAGGACCACATTGTCAGGAATTCCTACAGACCTGAAGGACCACAGCTTGCTGGAACACCAGGCAGAGGTGGTGGCTGGGTCCTTCCAGAGAGCAGATGGTAGGGTTCAGGTCGCCTTCCCGGGATGGCATCTTCTGTGGAACTTGGTGGCAATGATGCAGCAGCCACACTGTGGCGTGGGGTGCCAGGAGCTACACCCCACACGGCCAAGTCCTGTGGGTGCTGCTGGAGCTAACGAGAAGGGTTTGCTTATTCTTGCAAGTGAGGAAGGACCTCCACCCTTCCTCAGCGGGGGGCTTCAGAGGGAAGGACCAGGACCCCACTGAGCATGCCTCTGCCTCCCTTGATTTCCTGTGACCCTGCTCTGGTTGTTTGGAAACGCAGTGTCCTGTGCCACAGAGCCATCCTAGCCACCTTCCCTTGGCATCTGAATCTCAGCTCTGCCAGGTAGGGGCTGTGGCACTGTGATGTGGTCTGAGGGGAAGACACTGGCTTAAGAGGTAGCTGAGGTCTACCCACACACTGACCTAGGTCCCAGCTTCTCAACCCAGGATCCCTTTTCTTCCCAGCTCTTGTCACCTTATTTCCCTCTGGAAGTAAATTCATTGGTACCTTTCCTAACCAGGTGTCAAGAGGCCAAGGGTTTTTTTCTTCTTAACATGGGAACTATCCTAGACCCCATGAGCCCCCACTGCCTAGAGAAAGGAGGACAGTACAGAATTCCAGGACACAGGTGTTGGGGTGCTGGCCTTGACCTCAGCTCTGCTGTGGATGGTGTCAGGGCAGCATCTCGTCTGCGTCTGATGGAGATTAGAAGCAGGGCTCCTGCTCCATGCAGCCCTCTCTGCTGCGGGAGGTCGCCAGGCCGCCGTGTGCTCCAGTCCATTTGCAGAACCCTCTGGCCCTCTAGGCAGTGGGACAGATCACCGACCCCCAAATCAGGAATGCCGCATACACTGATGCCCCACAGGTGCTGAGGGTGCCGCGCCTGCCTCGTGGAGAGGAGCCTGTGGGGCGAGGACGGGGGCGCTGAGACCTGACAGTCGAGCTCCTTGCTCTCTGGCTCCTCACCTACCCCGCTGGGCGAGGCCCTGCTCTTCTGCGGCCGCCCTGTGGGGGCAAGGGATGCTGGCCGGCCTGGACGGGCCACCAGCACAGCAGGGGCGGGGCTCCTACCAGGCCTCAGCGAAGCCCCTGTATTCACACTTGAGCACTTTCTTTCTCAGTGTCCCCCTTCCCTCTGGGGTGGCTCAGCCTTTCATCTTGAAGGGCAGCACTGAGTTTAGTAGCTGGCATTTCTTGTATGCCCTGTGGGTGCTTTACCAGACACACCCCAGGGCTTGGGGCTCGTCTGACTCAGCAGGTTCCCAGGGACACTTTCTGGGGGCATGTTTTCCATTCCTCATTCTGTGAGTGTCTGTAGGCACACTAGTGACGGCACAAGCCAGACATGGTCCCTGTGTGTGTGTGTGTGTGTAACCCAGGGCCTTGCACATGCTAGGCAGGTGCTTTACCACTGAGCCACATCCCTACCCCTTTGTATTTTTATTTTGAGACAGGGCCTTACTAAGTTTCTGAGGCTGGCCTAGAACTTGTGATCCTCCTGCCTCAGCTCCCCAAGTCACTGGGACTGCAGGTGTGGGCACCACCCCTCTTGCACCACGATCCTTCCCCGGAACAGCTCGTGGTCCAGGGTCATTTTCTCAAGGGATCAGTTGTGCCCACCCCGCCCCCATATGCCCAGAGTGCAACCCTCCCGTAGTTCCCCCTGTGTTCAGAATAAAGTCTGCTGCCCGCTGCCCCATCCTGTTCACAGCCCCGGGTGCCCTCACAACTGGGCCGGGCCCTCTTCACTGTCCCCTGCCTGCTATTCTCTGCCTGCCCACTCTCTTCCCAGCCTGGGAGGTCCTCTGTCTTCACATGGCTCGTCCATGTTCCAGAGGGGCACCTGTGGCCACTGCACTTCACTCTTCTGCACGGGGCCAGTTCCCCTTGGCCACACTGTTGGTCGGCTGCCTGGAGGAGAGTGTGCTCCGCGAGCGGAGGACCCGTTCTCCTGGCCCTGGCACAGCCCTAGTGTGCAGCGTGTCCAGTGGGCACTGAGTAGACACTGGTGAAGGCAGAAAGGCCACAGGCAGCTCGTTGCAAATCGCTAGAAGAGCCAAGGAGAACATGCCCTGGCACAAGGGCACTGGGCAAGGAGAAGGTTGGTGGGGAGGGGGCTGCTTGTAGGAGCCCCCAAGCATTTAGCCATGGCAGAATTTTTGAGCATTTGGAACCATGTGTGCAGACCCCAGGGTGGCAGCTGGAGCCGAGCCCAAGGGCCAGGAGGGTGCAGGCTGGGACCAAGCTCCTGCGAGCTGCCGCTGGAGAGCCCCAGGAGGCGGAGGCCAGAGCCCACAGGGCTTGCTGGAAAGCCCGAGGGAGGGAGCAGCCGCGTGCTCTCCTCTCTTCACCATTTCTAGAGCAGTTCGCAGTAACACTAGTGGAAAGTGAGGGACTTCCCACGGCCCCCCACCCCCACAGCCAGCCCCTCTGGAGCAGGTCCTCTGGTCACGGCGGATGAACCTGCACTGAGGCACCATGGTTACCCAGACCTCAGAGGCGCTTCTCTCCGGTGTCAGACAAGCCGAGTTTGACACCAGTCCTCCCTTGCAGAGTCAGTGGTATCACTGTCCCAAGAGTCCCTGTGCTCTGCCTGTCCTCCCTCCCCGTGTGCTTTCAGTGGTAGGCACATGGCTGCCTGTGGGAAGAGCAGGTGGGCGGGCCCTAGGCAGGCTGGAGAGCGGATGCCAGGGCCTCCCCTGTCCCGCAGTGCTGGCCTACATGCAGCTGCTGGAGGACTACTCGGAGCCGCAGCCCTCCATGTTCTACCAGACGCCGCAGAACGAGCACATCTACCAGCAGAAGAACAAGCTGCTCATGGAGGTGTATGGGTTCAACGACTCCTTCAGTGGCGCGGATTCTCTGCAGGAACTGGCCCCGCCACCCGCCCTGCCCCCCAAACAGCGGCAGCTGGTAAGTGGCCTCTCCCCACCCTGCATCCTTGCACTGCCGTGAGTGGCAGCTTCAGATCCCAGCCTGGGCCCCAGCGCGAGCGCCACCTTCCTGGGGGTGATTCAGCCTCTTTTTGTCCATGGCAGGGCCTGGGTGTTGAAGGTGCCCTGTCCCAGTGGGTACCTTCTCTTCCTTCCAAGATGCTCACTGGTGGCCTGCCTCACGTCCTTCCATCTCCCCACCCTGGGCGTTGTAGGCCTTTCTTTTCCAGAGCAGCCCATGCAGCTGGGATAGGCTTGTGCACATAATGTTTGCTTTCTCTGCTGACGGTCTCTTGTATTTTCTCTTTCTTCTTTGGCTCCAACATAGACCTCCCAGAAAGGAGGGACTCAATTAAAGCACAGGGCATGTCTGTGTACGGCCATCTGTGGACTTTATTTCCATAATGGGCCTAACTGTGGAGTGACTTACATCCCAGCCCTTGGCCAGGGATGTCCCCATGAGAACAAGCTCCATTGAAGCTGGATGGCCTTAGACAGAGCTGCTTTGTGCTGCAGGCACAGCCCCCATCCTCCTAAAACACCTTCGTGTCAGGGATCTCGCAGAGGGAGTGAAGCGTGAGTCAGGCAGATGGCAGAGTGTTCCGCTGGGGGCCACCCCCACAGCCCGAGACCTCGCTCAGCAGAAGCCCAGCAGCCCAGCCCCAGCCGTGTACCCCAGGGCTCCGGCCTTCTCTTTACTACCAGTTGACAAACCTGGTAGGACTTGAGAGTCTGAGACTCAGGTCCAGCCACACTCTGCAAAGGGATGTCCTGACCTTTTCAGACCCTGGCCTTGGTCTGTGCTGTTCTGCTCATATGCTGGCCAGCCATAACCTATCCATGTGAGAGGACACAGGGAGGCAGCTGCCAGCTGGGAACAAACAGCCTTGGTCACTCCTGGTGGCCAGCTGGAGCTTGATCTGGTTCCCAGGGTCCTGAGCCAGCCTACCTATGGTGGGCACTGGCTGGCTGCGCAGGCTGTTTGTCTCATCCCGAAAACCAAGGCCAGCCCAGGCAGAGCGGCCCTGCCTCCTGGAGGAGGGGCTGAGCTTGGACTCTGGAGACCTGGATTCCATTCCTGCCACTGCCAAGCCGTGTGCTGTGCCATGTTCAGGTCTCCATTCTCCCTCTGCCCTGCCCAGACCACACCACTGATGCATAAAAGATGTGTCCCAAGTTCCCTCAACTGCGGTCGGGCATCTTCTCCCTGCCGAGGAGCCCACAGGCAGATCCCTGATGAGCCTTTGAGATCAGGAGCCACTCCAAGGGAGCATCCTGTCTGCTGCACTGGCAGCGTGGGAGCAAGGGTAGCCCCAGGAGAGGCCTTAGGAGAGGTTGAGACACCTTATTGAACAGCTCCCTCTCCAGCCAGGCCCGGGAGCGTGCATGTAGCTCCACATGGTCCTCACCATAGTCCCTGGCATCCTTGTTGTAAGTAAACTGAGGCTGAGGGCTGGAGAGACTTCTCCCAAGGCCACAGCTAGTCAGAGACCAGAGCCCATCTGATGGAAGCCCAGGCTCACCACGTGACAGGCCGTGCTGGCTGCTGGTCATACCCTGTCCCTAATGTACAGGGGGAGGAGTTAGGCACATCGTATAGACAACAATGGCAGCAGTAATCACTTAGGTTTGTTGGCCCCACAGGTAGGTAGACGCAGCTCCATCTCATTGAGTTGTCCCCACAGCGCATGCAGGAAGTGTCAGAGCACGCCCCATTTCACAGTGGGAAACCTAAGGCACTGAGGTCTTTCAGGAATGTTGAAGGTGGTCAGTGGCAGGGTCTAGGTCCAACCCAGGCAGCCTGACCCTGCCTGAGCTGTGCTCCCTAGGAGGGGCTCAGAGCCCCATGTCTGCCACATCTGTGGCTCCAGCTCACCTGTCCCCTGGCTGCAGTCTGCCTAGAGCTCTCCTACATGTCGTGAGGAAGTAAAGAGGTCTCTTCTCCTTCAGTCTTGGCAGAGCTTCTGGTCCCTGAGCTGGGCTGGCAGGATTAGGGAGCAGCCTCCTCAGCCTTTGCCGACGCGTGCTGACCGTTCTCTGCTCTCTCCCTCCTCCCTGCCTTTTCTCGCCCCTCTGCCCAGCAGGCCTCCTATGCTGCTTCTTCCTTCTCCTCTGTCTCCTACTGTGTGCAGCAAACTAAAGTGGCCTTCACCCCCGAGGACGGCAGTGCCACTCAGGGCCTCAGTGTGTCCGTGTCTAACTCCTTTCTCAGCCGGCACGGCAGCTTGCCCGTGCCCTCGGTGAGTCGCTCCCCGCTGCTCTTCACTTGGAAACCGCGCACCTTCCATTCATCTGCAGCCTGCGCCTCACGGACGCGGTGCTACTGCCCACCACTGGCTCTCCTTCTGCAGAGCCCTGCACCTAGGTGGGAAAGGGTACACGCACTGACTCTGGGGCCTCGGATGGATGGCTGCGGGGTGGGCAGGGGTGGGGAATTGCAAGCAGCCCCGTTTGCAGCGTCAGCACTCCAGCAGGAGGGACAGAGTGATTTGGGCCTTTTTCTCTGCTCTCCCACTGGGCCTGGTGTCAGTCCTCCAAGTGTTGAGGAACGTTTAAAAGGGAATGTTCCTCATTCCTCATGTAGGAAGCAAGGCCAAGGAGAGAGCAGCGTCACCAGGTAGGTGAGGGTGAGGTTGAGGCTGTGTTCGGGAGCTTTTGCTTTGTGGCTTAAAGCAAGCCACATTTGTCATTGCATAGGACACAGGCGAGTGGGATGGCTGGGCTGGTCTGGCCTAGGCGTGGCTGATCCTGCGGCACTTACTGACATCTCTGGGACCTTAGCTGGGACAGTTGGCTGGTGTGTCTGTCACCTCTATCGGGCTGGCCTGGGCTTGTTCTCATGGCACCTGGCAGGGTTCCAAGGAAACAGATGGAACTCCACAAGGCACTCCGAGGCCTGGACCCAAAACTGTACAGCATCATTTCAGTAGCAGGTGCTCAGTGAGATCACAAAGCTGCCCAGATCCAGGGAAGAAGGAAGGAGACCCGCCTTCTTGGGGAGGTGCAGGCTCAGGCCCAGGCCAGCACGAGGAAGGTTGCAGTCTTTTCTGTACAGTCCACTACCGACAGTATAGAACGCAGCTTCTCCCAGAGCCTGCCTCTGCCTGAGAACCAAAACAGCTATGCATTCCTGCTGGTCTTGCTTGCCCCAGCCCACCCTCTGAAATGATGAGTTTGGACTAAGTAACTTGAGAGACTTGCCCAAGCCCAGGTCCCTAGTTTGGTTTCCTCTGGTGTCCATCTGTGCCCAGGCCTGCAATCCAGCACCCAAGTCCAGGATAGCACTGCTTGCAGGGAGGACCTTGGAGTGGACATTCTGTGGAGTGCTGGGCACTCTGCAGAGCCCTCAGCAGCCTGGGTGTGCTGGAAGCTAAGCACTGCCCTCCCCATCCCACCCCACCAGCCACTCAGACACCTGGACTCCTCAGAAAGCACCTCCAGCAAGCTGCCGTGACTTTTGCACAAAACTTGGCTGTTAGACAACCCAGCTCTTGACTGTTTCCTTCCCACAATGTTGGCAGAAAGTGTGGGTTATCCTAAGAGATCTTCCAGAGCCCCTCTGAGCAGTTAGTGGCTGGAGGACTGTGGCTGAACTGGAATGTTAACATTCGAGGGCATTCTAGCTAAGCTTGGTTATGCATGCGTCTCGGTTTTCATCGCTGAGACACAGGGCATCGTAAGGCAGCTTGCATCTCTCGTACTGCTTATCGGCACCAGCTCCAGGAGGGAGCCCGAGGGGGCCGAGCTAATTGGGTGTTTCATTTCATTAAAAGGAAAGTCTTTCAAGAGCCATTGGTAGTGGCCTGTTTGGAGCATTTGACATCTAATCTGCTGAACCCCAGAGAAATGATTTCATGTAAGGGCAATTTGTTCATCCGCGTCTCTGATTAAACGTTAACGTGAACCCAGGCATGAGGCTTTGCATCACGATCAGAGCAGCCCCTGGTTCCTGTTCAGTCTGTGTTCCTGGGCCTGCGTCAGTCCAGCATAGACTTCAGAGGGTCACCTGGGAATACAGCAATTGTCCAACCTGGAGGGACCTGTCACGGTTCTTGGTGCAGTGACCTGTTCCTTCTACTAAAACATTCATTCTAACCTTGAAACCCTGTTGCCCAGGAACTTGTAGCACAGTAAGCCTGCATTGGATGATGTGCGCTAAAGTGGGCGCTGGAGGAATGTTCCTGTGCACTCCTCCCAGGACCCTGGGATGGGTTCAGCCAGCATGCCAGAACGTCCCCAAAAGTTGCAAGAGGCATGAAGATAGATGGTCCCATGCCCAAGAGGAGCTTGCAGTCCAGCAGGCTGAGCAGACACACCTGGGCTCAGGCAGAGTGTGAGCTGTGGGGTGGGAGTCACAGAGGAGGGCAGACCAGGGTAACAGCACTTCATGGGGTGGGGCTGGAGCTGTGACTTGAAGGACAATTGGTTTCAGGGAGGTGAAAGGCAGGGAAGCCAGCCAATTGTGTCCCAAGCCAAGGGCCTGCCTCAGGGGTGGAGGGTCATCCCCAGTGCAGGCCCCAGGGATTGAGGTTGCAGGAGAAAGGTCAGAGGGGCCCTGGCAGTACCAGCCTTCCGCCCTCCACTGGGAAGAACCAGTTGCCCACCTCAGGACCACCCACTTACTGAGCTTGCTGCGCGGCCCATGGTCTCAGGCCAGGGTTTCATGTGACCCGCGCCTGCAGGTTAGGCCCCAGTGGGCTGTGGTTCTTGCTCCTGGGCAGCACCCCCGTCCTCCCCTCAGCCCCAGCACCATCCACAGGTGCCCTCAGTGAGTGCAGCATTTAGGTCCTGGCTCACAGATGCCCCTTCTTTCCTGATAGGGACCATAGTCCTTGGAGGCCTGAGCAGCAGCACAGACCACATCCAAGTCCCCTGCATGTCCTCAGGTGCACTAAAACCAGCTGACAGGAGAAGAGCATTGGGGGAGGGTGACAGAGGCAGTCAAGGAAGGTGGAGAGAAGCAGCGAGGCCTCCTGGGGCCAGGGGCTGGAGAAGATGCCATTCTGCCCCTCCCAGAGGCAGCACTGCTATGAGTCTTCTGGCCTGGTGCCAGGTCCCTTTCCCTGTCCCAAACTCTCCCTCCATTGCTTTCTGGGCTCTTTTGCCTCCTGGGCTGTCTGCCATTTCGACCTTGCCCATTCCCTCCACAGCCTGTTTCCCAGCCATCTCCTCTACATGCCCTTTCTCCATTCTGAACTCTGGTTGTTCAAATCTTGGAAGTTTGGGGCTTGGTCCATATTCTTGGCTCCCTTGACCAGGATGTCATTGGGTCTCAGGGGCCGCAGGCTGGCTGGTGCTCTCCAGGCCTTGGAGAATTCCTGCATTTCTCGTGCCCCTCCCTGTGCGAGCAGACAGCGGTGGGTGTTCCCTCCCAGGAGACCTCTGGGATGCCTGCAGTCTTCCAGGTTTCTTTTCCATCCTGACTGCCGGATGGGTCTGCATGAGTAAAACTGCCCCTGTCCCCGTTTCAAGAGGGTATTTGATATCCCACAATAACTGTCATTTGTTTAAAAAAAGTCTTTGGGGTAAGAAAGTCAGGGGTGTGTCATGTGAGGACCTCAGGTGTTTACAGGGCCGGGTAGCAGTTGGTACCTGTCTAGGTGCAGCAGTCACCTTCCTGAGAGGGTGGAGCCAAGTGTGTGTACTGCAGCACACACACTCTCACAAAAGGCTGCGCCTCTGTCCTGGCTGTCCCCTCACCCAAACAGCAAGTGGGAGATGAAGACAGACAGGCGAGAGACTGAGAAGGGACACTGAGGGCCTGTGTTTGTCTATCATGTTCTGACACTTCACCAAGGTTAGCTCAGGCTCTAAACAGACTTCTGTGCATAAGTGAGAGCTCCTGTCACGCTGCTGAACTCCAAAGAGTGTGAAAGTACCCCCATCGGGTGGCTAGGCTACATTTGGATCCTGTTTTAAACTGAACTGAATCTTTCTCTAGAGTTGATGCTCTCAGGTCAGCCCTTGGTGAGCACACAGAGCACCCTCGAGTGTCCTGAGGTTTGCAGGAGGATGACTGTCAGGGACCCTGGGGCAGGATGCAGCTCTCAAGGGAGCTATGTGACATTGCAGGGACATGTCGCTTCTGCATTTGCCATTTTGTTACCCAAAACCCTCCTAAGATGACATTTTTGTTACATCCTAAACCACTGAGGTGTTGGTTCCAGCAGGAAGAGGGTGTCTTTTGGACCCGACGTGCTAATGCCACCTTTCTCAGTAAGGCTAGTGCAGTCATCATTCCCACCAAACAGCTCCCACAAGTGTCCTCCTTGCTGGGTACAAGGCAAGCAGCCTGTGACAGACCTCGGGCCCTGGAGCCGGTGACATCTGCCACACAGCCTGCCATTTGACTTGGAAGCTCATCCTCTGTCATTACATAAAATGTGATCATTTTATGAAGAGGGATGTTGCCTTTGGGCCCAAGGTAGCCCACAGGGTGGCTTTTGTGAACTGCTGGCTGGGACCAGGAATGAGAGAAGAGAATGGCAGAGCTGTTCCCTTCAGGCTGCCACACGGCAGAAGGAGGGTCTCTCCCAGGAATGACCATGTGACATGTTCCATAAGAGCCCACCAGACCCACATCTCCCGGGCAGCTCTGTGGAACACTGTGCCCTGACCGAAGGCCGGACTCTCTTCAAGAGCCAGCCATGCCACTGGAGCCCTGTTGAAGGCGTGTGCTCTGAGCCAGGGCCAGTGCTGAAGGTGGCGCCTGGCGACTCGCTGGGAGAGCCCACAGCACACTGGAAAGTGGCTTCTCCTGGGGGTGTTTTTTCTCACAAGCAAGGGATTAAAATTGTACGCCTGAAAAGCGGCTGTCTAATAGCTCATCCGTTTTGTTGAGCGTCCGAAGGCGTGATGTCCTGAGCCCTGGCGAGTCAGCATGATGAGCAGCGCCCGTCTCCGCTCACCTGCACGGGGAGTCCATTCACTGGCACGGGCGCTTTCCCTGCTGCTGGTAGAGCTGAAGCTCTGCAAGGCCGGGCGCTCAAGTCCCTGCAAAGCAGCACTTGGCTCAAGGTCCCTGGGCCTCTGCTCCAGCCCCACCTCCCAGGCACAGGCTGCCTTCCCTAACACCTTGGCTTCTTGACCATCGGGAATTAAATGGAGTGGCCGTGGCATTGAGAACTCAGGAACTTTCACTTGGAGATAAACTTTCCTGCTTTTTGCCAAGGCAACCACAGCCCATCCCTGTCCTTTTTCATGCCAGGACTAAAGTGGAGAAGAAACTGATGCCTACCAGCTTCAGTGGCTCCGCCTTCACAGATTGCTCACAGTGAGCATCGAGGCTGTCCCTCAGCCTCCGCCTTCTTTTTCACTTAACAACTTAGGAGCTCTCCCAGGTTTGTGTTCTCAAAAAAGCTGGCTGTGCCTCCACCTTTTCTGCCTGCCCTGGAGCACTGGCCCAGACCACGCTGCCTTTTGTGTGCTTGGCAGCACTCAGCTCTCAGGATCCCATCAGTCAGCGAGGGTTGTGTCTCTGTATCCTGCAGAGCTGGGGGTTGAGGCGAGGTCTGGTCGTGTGCCCAGAATGAGCCTCTGAATGTGGTACAGGCCAGCCAGCCCAGAACCACCTCTTGCCAGTTGTGAGTTATTAGGTGTGTGGTCTCAATTTCTTCATTATAAGGATCTCAACAGCAGTTTCTGCATGTTAAATGAGAAGATCCATGTAAAACTCTTGGCATCTCATCTGCCCAGCAGGATGTATTCAGCGAGGGTGACAGTCCTGGTCCTCAGTGGTCCTTGCTAGTTTTGTTTTTTGTTTGTTTGTTTGTTTTGGTGCTGGGGAATGAACCCAGGGGTGCGCTGCCAAAGAGCCACATCCCCAGCCTTTTTTATTTTTTGTTTTGAGATGGCCTTACTAAGTTACTGAGGCTGGCTTTGAACTTGTGATCCTCCTTCCTCTGCCTCCTGATTCACTGTAAATACAGGCCTGTGCCACTGTGCCCAGGCTTACTGGCATCTTGACTGACTGCATCCCTATCCTACCTGTTCACTTACCTTGGCACCCCCAGATCTCCTGCAGAAGTTTGTAGGTGCCAGACAGGAGCCCCTCATGTTCTAGAATCCTCAACCAAACGGTGTCACTCTGGCTATAAATAAAAATTCCTGCAGCACAGAGAGCAGCAGCTCGTCAAAAGTACAACCAGGCACCAGCCAAAAATAGCCTCCAGGCTGGGGCCGGGTGGTGTGGCTGCAGAGTGGCCGTCCCTACCCTCCCTGCCCTGGGAATGAGCATAGTCTCAAAGGGACTGGAAGTGTTTCTCTAGGGAAGTGATAGAAACCAGGACTTGTTGAAAACAGTGTGGCCTGGAGCCCCAGCATGCCTCCCTGCCTCTACAGAGCTGTGACAGAGCCAGAATGCACTTTGTGATGATTTGAGAGCCTTCCCTGGCACCTCCCGCCCTGCCAAGGTTCGGTACCGTTCAGGCCTGGCTTTTGTTCAGCACAACCACATAGCTGGAATACCAAAACTCAAGCTGGGGAGGGCGGGCAGCCAGGCCCCTTCGTCCTCAAGGTGCCAACTCTCCCCTCTTCTCCTTCCTCCCTGGTGGCATCCCTGAGCCCCCTTCTCTCGTTCCTGGTCTCCACTGGGGTCTGGGCCCAGGTGAGTAGCAAAGCTTTTCCCTTACCTTCCGCACTCACGGCTGAGGCATGCTGCAGGCCAGCCCATGGTCTTGGCATGTTAATAACAGAATCAGTTCCTAAGTGTTTGTTCATCCAGCAAATATGTATCAGGCTGCCCTGGAGTGCTCAGCCCTGTGATTTATAGTAGCTCCTATGCTGGTATTTGGAGGACAGGGCAGGAGATTTTTTTTTTAATTGAATGGCCCACAGACTGAAATGCTGTCATTTTCATCCCCATTTTAAAGATGAACTTAAGTCCCTTGCCCAAGGTCACAGGTGGGAAAGTGACAAGGGGTCAAGCCATGTCTAGGTGACTTGAGGATTGGCATCCAGCAGTTCCTTGTACCTCTCCCAGAAGTCCATGTGGAAGTCCACCCTGAACTTGCCACATCAAAGCCTGTTGTACACGCCCCGTAATCCACTCGGAAGCCACTTCCCGAGCATGAGACCTTTGGGGCTGCACGAAAGTCATTTTGTGTCTGCGAGCCAGGGCTGTTTCTACAGGGCACTTCTGGTCTGGGTGCATGGTGTGAGGCCCGAGGACGTGAGGGTAGGGTGTCACTGAGAGCTGTCCTGGACTCCAGGAAGAGTCTGCCTGGAGGTGACTCTTAGACCAGATGGTAGCAAGTTGGTGGATCTGTGGCTGGACAGAGGTCCCTGCTAACTGGAGGCTGCACCAGTCTCTGGAGAGGGAGCCACCAGCAGAACTGAGAACCCAGCCCTACAGGGCACAAAGCCACTGCCTGAGAGTCCTTCAGGGTCCCCCAGAGCAGCCTCCCACACCATACCACCCCAGCCACAGAGAGAAACGCAGGAAAGCCCAGAGGGTCCCCAGGCCTGTGGAGCTGCCCATGAGCTGCTGGAAGGTGCAGGGGAGTGTGGCACTGCCGTGCTCGGGGTGAGAGTCGACCTGGGCGAGAAGCCGGTCCCTGCTCCCCGGTTCTCCAGGTAGATGCATTGGGTGGAGCATCACTGGCTGCAAGAGTCTGGGCATTTGGCATTGGTTGGTCAGAACTTGCGCAGCACTTCCACTGATTTATTTCACCATGGCCAAGGGCTGGCCTTGGGTTGGTGAGTTAGATGGGGGAGTGACGTGTAGGTTCCTAGGGCAGGTGTCCCAGGTCCAGCACAAACCAAGAGCCTGTGGAGCTCACAGGCAAGAGGGCCATGGCCTCACCAAGGACGAGGACAAGGCAGAGCTTTGAGCTCTGATCAGCACAACCAGGTGGGCTGCCACATGGGGCGTGGGGGGACTTGTGCCTAGACTTGCAGCAGCTCTGTCCAGGCTGAAGGGTGACTTTGCCCAGCCATTGAAGGACATAGAGCTTCGACCTCCTGTTAGTCTATACCTTTGTCTCTTCTTCCTTTCCCTTATTTCCATGGTTTGTTTTTGGTTTGGGGGGGGGGGTGTTTTTTTTTTTGTTTGTTTGTTTTTGTACTGGGGGCTGAGCCCAGGGGCACTTTACCCCAGTCCTGTTTATTTGTTTATTTATTTTGGTATTGGGAATTGAACTCAGAGGCACTTTACCACTGAGCTACATCCTCAACCATTTTTATTTGTTTTGACTTTGAGACAGGGTCTCGCTAAGTTGCTGAGGCTGACCTTAAAATTGCGATCCTCCTGCCTTGGATTGCAGGTGTGGCCAGGCGTGCCCAGCACACACAGATTTATTTCCATGGGTTCCGAAAGTCCTGTGCCACAGCAAATGCAGAGGGGCCTTGAGTGGGCAATGTACACCTTTGTGTTGGTGTGTGTGATGGGCACCTGAGCCCAGTAAGAACTTAAGGCACCGTCCCTCCCATCGCTGCTCTCCTAGTCCCCATGGGGTCAGCACGCGTTGGCAGACCTCTGCTGGGCATGTCGACATTGTCAGGTTCTCAGCTTGGTGGCTAGACCCAGCCTTGGGGAGTGCTCATCAGACCTGAAGCTGGGGCACTTGGAGACACTCCCCAGTCTGCTGTCTGGCCCTTCTGTCTGATGAGAGTTGGGGTGGCGTGGGAAGTGCTGTGCGGTTGCTGCATTTGCCTAAAAACAAGGCAGTAGAAGAAAAGGGGAAGAAACGATTGCATGGGAAGGGAAGTGAGCTTACAGACATTTTTAGCCTCTTGGTAGCACACTTGTAGCCACTTGTAAGGCTTACTTACACCCTTCCATTCTAGCAGGGTTTTAGGTGGATTTCAATATTTAAAAGGTTGCAGAATTTGTCTTTTAAGGGGTAAACCACAGGGGTTCATCTGAAAGAGTCACCATGGATAAATACAGTGCAGCGTTGAACCCAGCCTCGCAGTTCCCGGGCGCACAGAGACGCTGGGCTGGTTGCAGAGCTTTCATTGTCTGACGCGGGGGAATGTGTGGCCATCTGCATGCTGAGTGGGGTTTGCTGTCCTTGGGGAAACCGGGAGACCTGGTGCTCAGACAGGGAGGACATGCTGGTCAGTCCTCGGCCCCGAGGGCCCCCTCTGCGGAGCAGCGAGGGGTGTGGGGCCTCCGAGCTGGAGGACGCAGGAGCTGGCCTGGCGCGCCAGCCCTGGTTGGTGGAGTTGGTGAGGATGCCTGCCGCCGCGCAGCCGGCCAATCTAACGACTTCTTCTTTTGTCTGTCTGTTCTCCTTCCCATATTCTCGTTTTTGTGTTTGTTTTCCGCTTTGATTCTGTAGTACAAATCTGTGTTTAGGTCCTACTCGCAGGACTTCGTGCCTCACCACCAGGCTTCCGTCCAACCTTTCCTTCCGCCTACCTCCTCTTCCTCTCCGCATTTCCCACCTGTCCACCCGTCTCAGAGCTCGGACTTGGCGGTGCCTGCCGTAGCCGGTCCGCCCCCCAGCACCATGGCCGGGCCTCTCTCATCCTCTCAGGAGAGCAGCTTTCATGGGAACGCTGTCTGCCTTCCTTCCGAAACCTCTTGCGCTGACTCGGTGAGAACTCAGCACGCACATGGCTGCACGTGGGGCTGCGCGGTGGTAGGAAGTGGTGTCGCTGCTCCTCACCAGCAGTCCAGCCCACTGCCAGGGTGTGCCCAGTGGCACCCAGCTGGATTGACAGCCACAGAGGGCCAGGGGTACACCAGCAGCCCGTCGGCTTCAGAACGGAAATCAAGGCTCTTACACAACATTACCATCCAGCTGGGAACCTGGTTTTCCCCACGTGGACTAGTGACCATTAAAGGCAGTAATGCCTGGCAGGGTGGCGCACACCTGTGATCCCAGTGCTCAGGAGGCTGAGGCAGGAGGATCGGGAGTTCAAAGTCAGCCACAGCAATGGCAAGGCACTAAGAAACTCAGTGAGACCCTGTCTCTAATAAAACACAAAAAAGGGCTGGGGATGTGGTTCAGTGGTCAAGTGTCCCTGAGTTCAATCCCTGGTACCAAAAAATAAAAGGAAGTAAGTTGTGGTAAGGATAAGATAGATAACTGGCATTCTGTTTGAAGAGAAAGGCACAGACCCCTCTGGAAGTAGAAAGTGTCAAGAGATCCAGGAGGTGCCAGGGAGAGGCCTGGTTTCCTGTGGATGGCCCCAGTGCTTCCACTCCAACCCTGGGCAGAGCGTCCTCACTGACTGGAGGGCAGGTAGGAGTGGGCAGGTGGAGAGGCGAGAGGACGTGCTCTCTTCCTCCAGCCTTGAGTTGTTGAGCATGTCGCTTCTTACCTGCCTTTGGAGGCTACCTTTCCAGGGCAGTTCCCAGGGTGGCCCTCAACACCTGTGGGAAAGATCCAGCAGGAAGTAGGGTCCCCACAAGCCCAGAGACGAGAATTGGCAAAAGCAGCTTCATCCTCTGGCCCTGGGGAAGCACTTCCCAGGGAGAGTAGAACACAGCTCTGGGTCTTTTTCTTGTAAAAGGAGCACCCATGTCCAGGCCAGCCCTGCTGGCTGCCCTCTGAGCCAAGGACTGGCTGGAGGGCCTGCCCGATCGTCTCTCCTTTCATCCTGTCTCCCCCAGAGCGAAACCGCCAGTGAGGAAGCTGGTGAGGGTGAATACGTCAATCTGTATTCCTCTGGCCAGAGCAGCGAGGAGCTGGCTCCCTCTCGAGGAGTAAGTAGCCTCGGACGGTGGCCTCGTGCATGTGGCCCAGCCTGGCAGGGCTGGCTCCTGCCCCCAGGCTGCCTTCCTTGCACCTGCTTCTGTTTGGCTGAGCCCTGCAGGCCTGCGGGAGCTGGTTCAGCCAGGGAGAGGGTGCAGCTTCTAGGTGCAGGTCTGCCCTCCACCTGCTGCGGTGGGTGTGGTGCTTTTCAGAGCCTGGCCAGGTGTGTCTTCCAGAAATCTCCAGAAGCAGCCTGGTGTGGGCCCTGGCTGCGAGACGCTTTCTGTGGGATTTCTTTCCAGCCCTCCTTCTAGTGTTGAGCTCCCTCTCTGTCCTGCCCTAGTAGGAGGGCCGCTTCTCCCACTCAGCCTTTCTGTCCCTCCCTCCTGCCTTCCCAGCATGCTCTGCTCCTACCTAGCTGCTCCTGAGGAAGTCTCCCAGGAGTCCTGGTCATCATCACTCTCGTGTTGCTGCCCCAGCTCTTGACAGTCAGGGTACACAGGTTCTGTTGAGTGTCAGTTTTCCAAGTTTGGCTTCATGAAAATGAGGAAGTCCAGAAGCTTCAGAGGCCACTGTCCCCATGAGCCTGAGTGAGGTTCCACCAGAGTCGTGACAGAGACCACTGTGTGGGCAGCCCAGCCCTAGAGAGCACGGCCACTCCCTTGGGGTGGTCTGCTGTGGGACCCTAGGGGTCGAGATGTCCTCAGCAAGTCAAGGAGCATTGAGGGATCTTTACACTCAGGGGCTTTGACCTTGGCTATGGAGTAAGCTTCTGTGCCTTTCCCTCCTGTCCCCTCCGGTGACCTGTGCCACCAGCACCATCCTGGCTTCCCTCACCTTGAAGCACCCTCCTGGTGATGTCGCCTGTATTCACACAGTCCCAATTCTCAGTTGTAGCCTTGGTGGCAGCCAGGGATGTTGTAGAGCCTGGGAACAGTTCACACAGTGTTTGATTGGCTGGACCTTTGAGGAATGTTACTTGTTGAGCATTACTTAAGAGAAGAAGACTCTCTTAAGTAAGAAATCAGTGAAGTTTTCCAGCACAGTGTTGGGGCCCAGTGGCTTAGGGTACAGGCTTTGGAGGTAGACAGCTCTGGGCTTCATCCAAGTTTTGCCATTTGCAATCTTTGTGCAATCAGGCTCTTGACCCCTAGCCTCTGTTTCCACACCTGAGAGAAGAAGGTGGCATTAGGTCATTGATAGGGTAGAAGAAGAGAGTGTGCCAAGCCCTCTACCCAGTGCCCAGTGTGCTCTGAGAGGCAACTGCTGAGAAGATCCTCTCTCTCCAGGGGGACATTAAGGTAGCTTCATCTGCCCAGCAGTTGACATGTTACAAAGCATGCACTCTCCTGAGGCAGGATGCTAGTCTCAAGAGGGCTCTTGTGTCTTGTAATTAACTGCATTCAGCATTAACTTGTTCCCACCTAATGTTGCTCCATAGGAACTTGCACTCCAAAGCCACTTGCAGGCGGGAGTGCTGGGCAGACCAGTTGCCCTGGAGCAGGCCACATTCCACACCCCAACACTCACTTCTCTTTGCAGGAATCACCAGCTGGGAAAGACGGACATCCCAGAGATCTCTCGGCCGTCGGCAGTGCCCCTGGGAAGGACAACAGGGATGGTGGTGAGAGGTAGGAAGTGAGCCGGGTCCCTAGAGCAGAGTGGCCACTTGGTAAAGCCTGCCCGCACTTCCTGCAGCCAGCCCACCAGGCCTGCTTGTGTTTCGTGTTGAAGGTCTTTCTTTGTCTGATTCTCAAAATAATACATGCTCCTGGTAAAACTGCAAGAAAACAGAAAAGCCCCTGATAACCTCAAAGGTGCTACCCTGGAGTCTGCCATTCCTTCCTGGCTGCTCTGTGTACCATCCACCCTCCCAGGTACCCACGACAGTCCTGCCTTTGCCTTTTCTTTTCTAAATCTCAGGCCAACCTTCCCTGGTGTTCTTTTCCAAGTTGAGGTCACTTGGGAGCCTGGAAGGCCTGCACCCCTGCCACCCACAGACTTGTTTTTGTGGACCTTGCTGGACGTGTGTGTGTGTGCTGTGTTGCCCAACCATTCTGAAATTAAGTCACAGACCCTGTGACTCTGGCCTCCAAATACATCAGCGTGCCTCTCCTAAAAAAGTAAAAAATGCTGATTACGATATCATTACCACCCTAAGAAAATTGCCAGTAAGTTCCCTCATGTCATCTGATAGGCAAATCATGTTCCAGTACCTCCTTTCTCCCAGAAATGCCTTATGCATCTTAAATTTTCATAATTAAGGCCAGTCAAGAGTCATACAGTCTATTTAGTTGTTTCTTTCTCTCTCGGAACATTTTCAATGTTAGCGGAAGCCAAACCCAATCAGGCTTAGGGACGTGTAGTAGCTTCTCCAGCACGCACTCTGTGCAGCAGAGGGGCTGCGTCCTGCCTGCAGCGTCATGTTGATGCCGCCTTTGTTGTGAGACATTCCATCTGTTCGAGCTTTTCCTCCCTTTTCCGGCCAAGGACCATGCACCCTGGGGTCCTAGGTGGTCTTAGCAGATTATCTTCCCAGGCTGGCTTCAGCAAGGAAGGTAGCTAGCTTAGCACCTAGCAGCAAAGGTCCATACCTGCCAAGCAAAGCCGCTTGTGGGTTCTCTCACCTGCTTCATTGGACCAGCAGGAGAACACACCGCGTCCGGAAGCAGCCGCTGGGATGGCCCTTCATGAGGCCACCCATAGCCTGGAGCCTGAAGGCGGGCAGTGGAGTGGCTCTTCCCAAGCCCACCTTGCTCTCCCTCCCCGGAGTCACATGTCTCCCGTGTCTGAGCCCTTAGGTGAAAGCTGTGACCTGTGACCATGAGGCCAGCCAGTGACGCCAGGGCCCCATCCTGATAAGGCCCCAGGGCAAAGATGGCTGTCTGCAGACACGCTGTGCTCCCCCACAGCCGCAGTGGCTGCCACCTGCCCTCCTGGTCCCTTGGCACCAGCTCCTATTCAGTGCTTCAGGTTTCAGCCTGTCTGTCCCTCCAGAGGGACTTCCTGACCTTCAGACGGCCCCCCGCTCACTCTCCTTGCACGCTCCTGAGCTTCCTCTCATTGTGCTGCTGTGACTGCCTGTGTCAAAGTGTCTTCTGCTAGACTGGGTACCTGGGGACGAGGGGCCGTATCTGCTTGGGCACAGCTTTTTGTTATTGCTGAACAAAGGGTCCAACAGAGTGAGTCCTCGGGAAGGACTTGGAGGATGGCATGGGGCAATGCCGCCTGCCCTCTGTCCTGCTGGCCCTCTCACTGTTCCTCACGTACTGAATGGGCTACAGTGGCCTTCGCAGAGAAGGGCTGCAACGTCACTCACACAGACAGCTCAGGGGAACCTCTTAATCCCAGCTAAGTCCTTCTGTTTACACACGAGACATCCAGAGGGAACAGGAAAGGTCCTAAGGCCGCACAGCTTTCGGTAGCAGAGCTAGGAATAGTCTGACCCCAATCCCAGTCCAGCTCTGCCTCGGCCTCTGGGTGTCAGGGAGCCCAGGGCCTGGTTTAAGCACCAACCACTTCTCTCCCCAGGGCCCCAAAGTCACCTGACGCTCTGGAGTCGGCTCAGTCGGAGGAGGAAGTAGATGAGCTGTCTCTCATTGACCACAATGAAATTATGGCCAGGCTGACACTCAAGCAAGAGGTAAGGACCTTACAGTCCAGCCCCACAAAGCAGGAGCAACAGGAATTGAGGAAAATGTGACCTTGAAGCATCTCCAACAGAAAGACCTGGGCCAGGCAAGGTGTGGACACTTGGCAAGGGCTGTTGGGTTCCCAGCAGAAGTGGATTCCAGGAGGCAGGGGACTGTCCCCTCTCTTACTGCTTCTAGAAAGTGTCTTAGGCATTACAGAGCCTCAGGAAGCCATGCTGACGGCACTCCTGAGAGTGCTGTGAGAGGAACCCACAGCAGAGCTCCGTGGCCTGCCTGCCGTGCGGGGGCCCACTCCACCTCTGCGCGTCATTGATAAAATAGCCCCAGTGTAGCCGCCGCCCGGGAGACACACGCTGATTAGGAAAACTTAGGGCTGGAGATGTTAAAAAAGAAAGAAAAAGGAGAACCAGGCCTGGTCTCCTGCTTGTTGCCCTGGTCTATAGAGCCTAGGAGTGAAGACAACCCCCAGACCTGTCACTATAGGGAGGAAGCAGAGCCACGTGAACCCCGCCTCTCCCTTCTGCTAGCAGTGCTGCAGACACAGGACTGGCCTCGTAAGAAGCCTTGCCCTGACTAGGCACAGTGGCACAGGCCTGTGGTCCCAGCTACTCGAGAGGCTGAGGCAGGAGGATCATAAGTTCAAAGCCAGCCTCAGCAGCTTAGTGAGACCCTCAGCAACTCAGCAAGACTCTATCTGGGGGGGGGGGGGTGGGGGGGGGGGGGGGGAGGGGGGGGGGGGGGGGTCAAAATAAAAAACAAAAAGGGCTGGAGATGTGGCTCAGTGATAGAGCACCCTTGGATTTGATTCCTAGTACCACAAGTAAATAAATAAATAAGCTCAACCTGCTGAGGAGGTGGCTGTCATCTGGGTGGTGATTTGATGGCAGCCACACACACACAGGTCAAGAAAGCAGATTCCGCCCGTGGCACTATCCTGGGCAGGCTGAGCTGGCTGCACCAAGGCGGGAACAGGAGGTCTGGCGGGGGTACCTGACAACTGGCCCCTCTACAGAGAGAAACACTAGTTTCTTCCAGTGAGTCAGGTCATGGACATGCTACCCCTGGGAAACCCAGAGCACCCTAGGACTCGGGAGTCAGGGTAAAAACGCCAGACTCCTAGAAAAGTAGGGGTGCCTTGGGGTGTGTGGCAGCAGATGTTGCTTCTGTCTCCTGAGCGGCAGAGCTTGGGGCCCTGCTTTGTTCCTGCACCCATTGTTGTTTGGGGTTCTAGGCAGGTGGTTAGAACCTGTGCCCACGTGGAGTTAGGACGGTCCCTCACTGTCAGGCAGGGGTTGGTGAAAGCCATATCAGGTATCATGCAGTGTCTTTGTGACACTTTACACTCCTCTCAAGAAGGGCTTCGCAGAACCTGTGACATGCATCACTACAAGTAATCTCTTCCTGGGGGAGTGAATTTAGACCTAGGGCAGCGTGCTGTAGTTTGGGGACCACGAACACGCTTGGAGATAGTCTTCCTGCCCCCGCAGGCCCCGGCCTGCCTGCCTCTGGTGGGCCCTAGCATGCCACATAAAGATGTCCACCCTACATGTGACCCACGGATCTGTGAGGGGTGGGTGGGGATGTTGAGTGACACCATGTCCCCCTAGCCCTGGCATGTACTCAAGAAGGGGATGTGCTCTGGTGCCCATGGCATCTGGGTGGCTCTGGGGTGTCCAGCGCCCAGGCCAGCCCAGTCCATGCCTGTCTGCTGAGCAAGGAGTGGCGAATGGGTCCGCGGCACACACCACTGCCGGCCGAGGAGAGCAGAGGAGGGACCTGGGGTCCCCACAGCCAGTTTTCGTCCTCTCAGCCGTGCCCCACACCCTCCTTTGCTGTTTCCACTCCAGGGAGACGATGGCCCTGATGTACGTGGAGGGTCTGGAGACATCTTACTGGTCCATGCTACTGAGACGGACAGGAAAGGTATGGCGGCCCCTCGCTGACACAGCAGGCCCTGTCACAGTGGGCGTTGCGGGTCCCCCGTGTAGTCGTCCTGAGTAGATCTGAACAAGGGCTGGCACTGCTGGGGCAGGGGACGGAGCGCCCACAACAGCACTCGGCCAGCCCGCCGTGTGTCCTCCCTCAGGGCAGCATGGTAGTGTCCCAGACCTACAGGGGTGTCACAAGGGCCAGGACAGTTGCCACACCTAGCGTGTGCCCCACAGACCCCAGCTTGGGCAGCAGCGTATGGGACAGTGGCACTAGAGTCAAGGTGGCGCTTGCACAGCTCGCTGTCTTCATGGACGTGAGCCCTTCTAGCCTTCCAGCGGGGCCGTGGCTCACGTGCTCACCAGGACGCTCTGGGAGCAGGCTGCGCACTGCCCCGGAGCCCCGCTCACAGCCGGGCTCCGCCAGCATAAGCCCAGCCCAGCCTCGACACCCTCCCACATTCCACTTGTTTGGGAGGGCTGGAGAAGCAGGCACTGACGCACCATCCCCAGAATGTCCTGCTGCAGAAGGGCTGTCCTTCCAGGACTGCTCTGGAAGGCAGAAAAAGGAGGGCCTGGGAGCTGGGCCTGGGAGTGACCTCCTGCCCACCTCGAGGGCCCAGGGCCCCAGCTGGCCCATGTCTCCTGCACCCATTTTGTTTTGATATTTTTAAAAGTTATTAAAATAACGACGTAACAGCATTAAATTGCAGAGGGAATAAAAACACCCCAGTCTTAACCCTAACCCAACCAACTTTGTTTTTATAAATGGCTCCATCTCTATTTTTTTTAAATATTTATTTATTTGCTTTAGTTGTACACAATGCAATGCATTTATGTTTACATGGTGCTAAGGATCGAACCCGGGCCGCACACGTGCGAGGCGAGTGCTCTGCTGCTGAGCCACAACCCCAGCCCCTCCATCTCTATTTTTATAGCAGATTTCCCCAAGAATTATTCTGGAAATTTCTGAATCATGAAAATAATATCTACAAAAAAATTTTTACCTGGCAGAAATTTTGAGAAACTGGGAAAAAGAAAGAGTGGCTTCCAGCCAGCCCCCCCTCACCACAGCCACCGCTTTGCCCTCCAGCCCTTCTTCTGACCATGGTCCGGGAACTTGGAGACCCAGGCCCATTGTAGGCTAGGTGGCCTCTACTTAGCTGCTGGGCAGTCCTCCCTCTCCGACCTCCGCAGATAGCTCTGTGGGGCAGTGTGCAGCTGAGGCCAGCGCAGGCCTGCTCAGGGCATTCACCACGGTCTCCAGGGACAGCCCTCCATGTGGCTTTGATGCTGTAGACCCTCCTCCATGCCAGACACGTCAGAGTTCTGTCCTCCATCCCACACAAGGGGCAGTTTTCATGTTGTTTGTGTCCAGAGATGAAGGGCTGAAATGGGAGCTGATTCTGGTGCTGTCCCTGGAGGGTGGTCTCCCCCGTCCTGCCAGCTGCAGCCAGCTGGAAGCCCTGCCCGAGGGCACCGTGGGCAGCAGCCCCTCTCAGGCCGTGCCAGCCAGACCTGCTGGGGAGACTTCAGCTGGAGCTTCCACCCACTTGCATTGGGGAGGATTTGGATTTGGGAAAGCCAAGGTTGTTTACGCCTGGGAGTATGACTGGGACAGAGGCCGTGGCCACCCTGGGAAGAGCAGGGCACACAGGACAGGTAATGATGCAGTCGCCTTGGCTAGGAGCCCCCTATACCAGTGGCACTAGTGACTGGCTCAGGGACGGCTGGGCTCCAGCCTGTGCCAAGGAGGACTCAGCCAGGAACAGCTTAGCAGGGAGGCCCTTGTCATCACTGGTCCTTTTCTCAGGAGAGGGCCAGGTCAGTCTTGGTCTCAGTCTCCAGATCCTGTCCGTCCTCAGAGACCATGTGTGCCAGACCAGTTCTCAGCCCCCAGGCTTCCACAGGAGGACACAAGGGACAAAGGGACCCTGGAAAAGCTCTGTGCACACTGGGGAGTGGCAGAGAGCTGCTTGCCCCAGAAGCCAGGTGACACCCCGTTTACCACTGCCCAGGGCCTGCAGGTGGCTAACAGCTCTGGAGCTGGGCACCTGGACACCACACTCTATGTGGCGTCGCCTCAGGCCCATGCCCTTGTCTCCCAAGTGGAGTCATGAGTAGCCCCCTTGTGGGCTGCTCTGGGTGCTGAAGGACTTGTGTACAGAGCGTGGCCCAGTGCTCAGCGCGGGTCCCGGGACACGCCTCACCATGGCCGCCATGGCCGCCGTGGCTCCTGGCAGTGGTCCTCTCCCAGTGCTGTGTGGGCTGGGATCGGTTCTCTCAGAAGCGGGCGTTGGCATGGCTGCCCCTCTGCCCCACGCCCAGCCACTCTGAACACAAAGCCAGATGTGGCGGTGAGCCAGGGAGGAGCACGGTGCCGGGACTGGACGACGGGGCCCTGATGCAGGAGCAGGCAGTTTTCCTCCCTGCTTGGCCTCGGGGTGACGGGGCAAAGCGCCACATGCCTGAGAGAAGTGGAGTGCCTCGAGACCCCTCCCCAGAAAGTGCAGGCGCCCGAGAGGGGGCTCGGGAGCCGGTCCACCCAGAAAGCAGACCTGAAGAGTGCTTGAGGGTCGCGGGCTGGGAACGAGCCAGGCCTCCCTGACAGCTCTGGCTCAGCTCTGCTCCATAGGCCACGGCCCGGCCAGCTCCTTTGTCTCATTTAAGAATCTAAACACTGCCCTCTATTTTCTTTTAATGTCAGAGATAGCATGGTTGGAGGGTGAGTCACACAGCACACAAACGAGACTGTGGGGACTCTGGAGTCTCTGAAGTCCCTGGCTGGGACTGGCACCCACTTAAGGAAGGGCCGTGGGGTGGGCACTGTCTGCCCAGGTCCCCCAGCCACTGGGTCTGTGCTCCTTGTAGCTGACCTTGCCCTGCCCGGGCACCCGAACATGCCCAGGGGTGTATCTCAGCAACCTGCTGAGCCGTGCTCTTGGCTGCCTTTAACACTCCATGTGGGACTTGCCCCAGATTCCTAGTTACTGGACGCCACCATCTCCGCACCGCTGGCTTACCTGTAAGGTCCTGCTCGCAGGTTTGGACTGTCTTCTCCCTGTCGTGGTTGTTGAGCCCTTGAACCTGAGGGCAGACAAGCCGCCAGTGCTGATCCAGGGGCGCGCCCTGGAGCCTCGTGTCCAATCTCTGCCCCTTGCCAGGGAGGGCATCACTGACTGGTTGAAGTCTCTCTCCCACGGGGCCAGACCTGGCCTCAGACCCCCTGCACCGTGGTTGCCCAGGGCCCCCCAGCCTCTCCTGAGAGTTGGACAGAGTGTGGGTGGCCTCCTCTGGGACACAGGCAGACTCGCCTACGGCCCCAGGCCCTCAGCTCCCCCGGCGCCCTGGCTGAGCTGCTCCCTTGCTCCCGGCAGACCTGGTGCTGTACTGCGAAGCCTTCCTGACCACCTACAGGACCTTCATCAGCCCCGAGGAGCTCATCAAGAAGCTGCAGTACCGATATCCTTCCCAGTGCCACCAGGATGGGGACACGGGCTCTCATGCCACGTGGCTGTGCCAGCTTCAGTGGCTTCCCCCTCCCAGTGCTCACCCATAAAGGCCAAGGAAATGACATGGAGTGTGGGGACGTAGTGGGATCACGGGTGCTTCTGAGAAAGAGCACACCTGGGAGGGCAGGGGACGGGGGCAAGAGCATAGCCTGCAGGGCATCAGGCAGGGTGGGCGCCAGCGGGCAGGGCTCAAGAAGTGAGTCTGTGGCTTCAGGGGTGCGCACAGCCCCGTCCACACACAGCTGGCCTCACAGTGGACAGCTCTGCCCCACCCATAGCTGGCATCAGCTCTGTCCCCTCCACCAGATCTGCCTATGGGCTTACCTTGGGGAGTCGTAGTGGCCAAGGAGGACCCCAGGGGCTTAAAGGACCTGCTGTGGTTGCCTGTTGCCGCTTTCTCAAGTGGCCACCTCCCAGCTTTGTAGCCTATGACTGCCATCTGCTGGGCAGCTGCTGTCCCTCTGGGCAAGAAGTCCTGAGCTTCTGTTCCAGTGTCAGAGTCCGTCCAGATCTCCTCTCACCTTGACCCTGCGAACCCCTGGTCCATCGAGACAGATGTGGGCGTTTCCCGTGGAGTCTGGGGTCCTCCTCAGCCTCCTGTTCTGTGCTCTGAGCGCCTGCTGGAGGCCTGGCCGGGGAAGACCGTCACCCACTGGTCAGACACGCGCTAGCCGGGCGCTGCGTTGGCAGCTGTGGTCTCGCCCGGTGGCATGAGCAGTTACCACACCACCTGGTGCTGCTGTGTCATTCCTGTTGTGCACTTGAGAAGCTGAGGCTCGGGGTCAGAGTGACTGTCCAGCGTGGCTGCCCAGCGAGCACACTGCGTCAGGCTGACAGTCCCCCTGAGCGCCAGACACACATCGTGCATCAGGGAGTGGGTGGGGAACACCACAGATAGCAGGAAAGCATGACCTCCAGGGCAGACCCTGGCTTCAGGGACCCATGAGGGAGGAATGGGTGCCCAGAGTGCTGTGGGCCGAGGAGCAGGCAGGGATGTGCTGTCCTGAGGAGCAGGAACTGGCCCAACCTGTCAGAGGTGTCAGCTCCCCAGAGTGTCCACCCAGAGCAGGGAGACCACCCCAGGCTGGCAGCTCATGGAGAGCGGGAGGGCCTGTGCCTGCTCTGGGGCCTGAGGTCTTGCGTGCGCTTGGTGGGGACCAGCCGCCTGGGGCTCAGCACCGCGGCCCTCACATGGGAGTACCCTCCCAGGAGCCTCAGGTTGACAGACAGGCAGGCCTGGGCGGTACAGAGGGGTGGCCCTGCAGATCAGAGAGGACAGCTATTGGGAACACCCTTGGGGTGCAGGCCTGGCCCCACTTTGCAGCACTGCCGTTTTGCATGAGTCTACACCTTTGTTCCTGGTGCTTCGGCTTCAGTCACGAGGCTCCTGGCCCACGCTGAGTGGGAGCCCAGTGTCTGCTTAGCACGTCACCCTGGCCATACGGGCCATTTCCTTAGCTCTCTCCACCTACGAGAAGTTCTCTCCCTTCGCCGACACGTTCAAGAAGCGCGTCAGCAAGAACACGTTCTTCGTGCTGGTGCGGGTGGTGGATGAGCTCTGGTGAGTGCCCAGAGCTCTTGGCCCAGGGGTGGGTGGCGCGGGCTCGCTGCACAGCCACCACGGCCACCTGCAGAGCACTGCCCGCCTGCTCGGGGTCTGGCTCTTGCCTGCTTTATTGTGGCTCTCTGAGAGGAATGACCTCCTTCACGGGACAAAGTGAGGTACTAAGTCCTGCCTTTCCTCATGGGCTTCATCCTGGGCCCTCAGGAGAGACCCTGCCCCGCCTGGCGCCAGCCCTCCCTCCCTCCCTCCCACATCTTAGATCAGCCGATATTGGCCCTACTCGTAGCAGTTGGGGGCTGGGTGGAGGCTGGGGCGGTGGAGGGGGCGGCCTCTCCCACCCACCTCAGCATTTCCACTGGGATCTGGAGTCTGGTGCGCCTGGCCATCTGCATATTCTACAAGCATGCCTGGGGGTTGGAGGAGAACAGGACAGATCCAGGCCCCGGCTGCAGCCTCGACATGCTGCCAGGGAGAGGGCCTTGAGCAGTGGCCACACATCTAGGGAGGGGCCAGGCACAGGAGGTGAGGGGTGTCCTCTGGCGTCTGCTGCGTGGGTGAGACCAGGAGCTCCTGCAGCAGGTTGGTGTGGGGTGGTCTGTAGCACAACCCCCCCAGAGTCCCCACACCGTGCATGGCCAGTGCCCGCGTGTGTTGAGCAACGGGCAGGGAGATGTTGCCCCAGCTCTGTGCTGACGCTCCCGTGCCCTGGGTGTGCTTGGTGGGCTCTTCTGTGCCTGGCCTCCACCCTGTGCCCTTGGCCCTAGCCTGGTGGAACTGACGGAGGAGATTCTGAAGCTGCTGATGGAACTGGTCTTCCGCCTGGTGTGCAACGGGGAGCTCAGCCTGGCCCGCGTGCTCCGGAAGAACATCCTAGATAAGGTGGACCAGAAGAGGCTGCTCAGGTGTGCCAACTCGGACCAGCCCTTGGCGGCCCGGGGTGTTGCGGCCAGGTGAGCAGACAGCCTCTCCGCCCCCGCGGGAAGAGCTGCACCCCTCGGCACCTCTGGCCCACTGTCCTCAGCGTACCCTCCCTCCCCAGCTGCACAGCCTCACATCCTGCCTCTGCCCAGGCCCTGTGACCAGGTCCCTCAGGAACAGCCTTTGGCTCCCTGTGGGGGCCTCCCCTGCAAGGGACATTGGGGTGGTGAGTCCCTGGCAACAAGGAAGTGGGGCCGTGGGCCAGCAGGGCTTAGCAGGACAGGAGGGGAGTGAGTGCACCAGGCTGCTGTCAGCTGGGGCCGTCTCCCAGCACCATCCAGACCCTTCCTGAGACTGGCACAAAGGCCCCGGTCTCCTGCCTACCCTCTGCCCTAGCCCCAGGGTGAGTGTTAGTTCCAGCTATGGGCACTGGCTGGTTGGCCAGCCCCTCCTTCATGAGCATCAGCCCCCCCATTCCCACAGCCACCTCTGATTGCTGGCCACCTAGAAGGAGTGGCCAGTGGTGAGCAAGGCCTTGGGCATCTGAGCTGCCCATGATCCCATGAGGGGAACTCAGTCTCTGGTCCTAGAATCTGTGGGCACCCTGCAGAGATAGGGCAGGCAGGCCTCTTGGGGAGAGCTCGCGGCCCTGAGGCATCCAGGAGCAGCTTGGAGCCCATTGCCACCCTGCTGTCCTGCTGTGGAGTGAGGCCTGGACAGCTGCTCCCTCCCCAGCCCTGGAGCCTGCAGTGCCACCCCTGCCCAGCCTCCATGCCCAACGGTGCTTTTTGCACCTCTGTCTTCCAGGCCAGGGACCTTGCATGACTTCCACAGTCACGAGATAGCCGAGCAGCTGACACTGCTGGATGCCGAGCTCTTCTACAAAATAGAGGTAGGTGTGGGGGAGCTGCTGCTGGTTTGTCCCCGAGTAAGAGACAGCACGGGGCCAGGCACCGTGGCACGCTCCTGTAATCCCAGCGGCTCAGGAGGCTGAGGCAGGAGGATGGCGAGTTCAAAGCCAGCCTCAGCAAAAGCGAGGTACTGAGCAACTCAGTGAGACCCTGTCTCTAAAATACAAAATATATAAAATACAAAATAGGCTGGGGTGTGGCTCAGTGGTCAAGTGCCCCTGAGTTCAATCCCCAGCAACCCCCCAACCAAAAAAAAAAAGAGAGCGAGAGCACACCAGTCACAGGCAAGCCAGAGGGCTCCAGTGCTGTCTGGTCTGTTCCTTTTGTAGATTCCTGAGGTTTTACTTTGGGCAAAAGAACAGAACGAGGAGAAGAGCCCCAACCTGACCCAGTTCACAGAGCACTTCAACAACATGTCCTACTGGTAAGGAAGGCCTCAGCGCCAAGCACCTCAAACTGGCAGCGCCACTGGGCAAGTTCAGTTCCCCTCGAGAGCCGGAAGGGTGAAGAGCTGCTGCTGTCCTTCCTCCCGGCTCCTCTGGAGGCCCCGCGAGCACCAACCTCAAACCATGGGGAGCAGAGAAGGCAAGGACAGGCTGGTCACCTGCCCTCCAGAGGCACGGAGGAGGCACAGAGGCTCTGTGGGAAGAGTGCCAGGGTCTTGAGTAATACCTGCCCTCGGTGGCAGAAGGGGACCGGGCGTCATCTTTGCTGTCCTGCCCTGGTCGTTACCACAGTCCCCCAGGTGTCCCTGGTGCAGGTGCCTCTTTCAGGACAGAGGAGGTGATGCACTGGGAAGCACCTCCTCTGAGTAGCCCTGGAAGCGGGCCCACGTGATCCACAGGGTGTGGAGGCCACCGTAGGCCCCTGGGGCGCAGCCATGACTGCCTTTGGGGTTGGCTTCAGTTCCAGCTTTAGCTTTTGTTGGGGCTGAGATTCTGAGAGGTTCCCTCCCTTGTGGCTAGCAAAAGTCACCTGCTAACTTGGGGTTGGCTGGACTCCCTGGCCAGTCCTGAGGCCCCAAGGGCTCAGGTCAGTGCAAGCCAGGAAATTGCGCTGGTCCCCCAGGTCCAGTGCAGGAGCTGAGTCTGGAGCACCTGGCCCGGCTCCTGGGATGTCTTGAGCTGCTTGAGGCCAGGCTCGTGACCACCGGGGCAGCGTCGCCCTGTCTGACCCCACCTGGCCCACCAGGACCTGCAGGAGCCCCAGCAGCTCAGCTGCTCTGCTCTGTCCTTCCCTCCTACAGGGTCCGGTCCATAATCATGTTACAGGAAAAGGCCCAGGACAGGGAGCGGCTGCTCTTAAAGTTCATCAAGATCATGAAGGTAAGGGTGGCTGAGCCCACAGCCCCCTTCAGGCCTGCTGGCCCTGTGCCTGCCCTCACAAGCCCTCTCTCCACAGCACCTGCGGAAGCTCAACAACTTCAACTCCTACCTGGCCATCCTCTCCGCGCTCGACTCGGCGCCCATCCGCAGGCTGGAGTGGCAGAAGCAGACCTCAGAGGTGGGTGGGCGGCAGCCACCTGTGAGCACAGGTGCTCAGGACTGCAAGCGAGCCCTGTCTCTGGTCTCTGGCCTCTGGTTCCTGGGGCTTCGTGTTTGACACTGGGTGTCACATCCTGCCTGCACCAGGTCCCAGCTTCTGGAAGGGCTGCTGGGTGGGGCGCACCCGCAGGGCAAGCACTAGAGGGAAAGGGCGAGGATGTCACCCACTCACCCCAAGGGGCATTTCCCACAGAATGGCCTTGGGCCTCCCTGCCACCCAGGTTTGGCAGATAGCCAGGTAAAAGGGCTCACATCCCCACAGGGCCCAGATGTGGCTTCTCTTTGTGTCATGGGACCTTGCCTCGGCCCAGCACTCACTGACCCACCTCTCGTCCTGCACAGGGCCTGGCCGAGTACTGCACTCTGATTGACAGCTCGTCCTCCTTCCGTGCCTACCGGGGCCGCCCTCTCGGAGGTGGAGCCCCCCTGCATCCCGTACCTGTGAGTGCTGGCCTCCCCTCCGCTGGTCTGGGCTGCCTCTTCACTCCTCTGTGAAGACATGTTGGGCTCCCTGAGGAGTCGAGGGCCCCGACAGCTTTGCTGTTCCTCTGTTTTACCGTGAAACTATGAAGTGAAGCCTGCCTCGTGAGCCACAGTTGCCACAGAAGGGAGAGAGTCGGGTGACAAGTGTGAGCTCCCACGCCCCATGCGGCCTCCTCCCAGCAGGGGCTTCATGCTCCTTCCAGGGCCTCAAGCATGTTAGGACAGCCCTAGGACCGGTCACCCCAGGAACCTGGGAGCACTTGGTGTCAAGTTCGGAAAGCCACTTCCCAGCCCGGCCACGGGAGCGTAAATCTGAGAGCATGAATAAGAGGGGGAGGTGGCCTCAAAGCCACGCAGACCTCTGTCGCGGGACTCCTCGGGCCTCATGTACTAGGGGATATTAGGAATCCCTGAAAGGGTCAGAGACCCAGCAGTGTCCCAGACTGAGGGTGTGAAGGAGCATCCTGGGAGCTTTGCCCTTAGAGCTTGCGGCCAGAACCTTCTCCTTGCACCTGGCCTCCTGCCCTTACCCAGCACCCACACACGTGCCCACGCGCACACAGGCCTGGGTCCTCTGGCTGAGCTCTCTCTGGACAGAGGAGCTGCCCTCATCTTCCACCTCCTCTTGAGAAGTACTTGTTACACCTGTTAATGAAGGGGTCTCTGTACCCCTTGGTTTTGTTCTGGTTTGGTTGTATTGGCATCGAATGACCTCACGTTGGCAACCCACAGCTGTGCCTGTACCCAGGGGGCTCGCGCCTGTCACTGACAGCGCTCCACAGTCCTGGACAGCACCGTGCTCAGGCTCCTCAGCACCTGAGCCAGCTTCTGAGGGTCCCACAAGTGGTCGTAGGTCCAGAGTTCACAGGGCAGGAGGAAACGAACCCTCTAGACCTGCCCTTTGGTGTGCCCTGGGCTTGGCCGCTGCTGGCACAGCGAGGGCTATTCGTCCCCCACTGGCCCGTCCTGGCGGTGCAGCCTGCTCACAGCCAACCAGCTGCTCTCCAAGCCAGTCTCCAGCACAGTAATGACTTCTCCACGTGTCCCCAGGGGTCTGATCCTGCAGGACCTGACCTTTGTCCACCTGGGGAACCCGGACTACATCGATGGCAAAGTGAACTTTTCCAAACGGTGGCAGCAGTTCAACATCCTGGACAGCATGCGGTGCTTCCAGCAGGCGTGAGTGCCGCGGGGACAGCGGGCCGCCGGGCCTGGGCAGAGGGCCCAGCTCAGGGAAGCAGAGGCCTCCGTCTTTTGCATGGGGATGCCACACCTGCCCTCAGGCCTTGTCAGTCCAGTATGGAGACGTCCTCGTGAAGGGCCCCGCTCCATGGCACGCCCTGGGTCTGGGCGGGAGGCGGTGGACAGCCTGTCTCCCTGGGCCCTGGGGAGTTGGCGCCCACCTTGCTGTGCAGAGGAGGCAGCAAACCCTGGCCAGCCTGACTCCCGGGCAGCGGTTCCTACCTAGGGCGGCCACAGAGGGCACTGTGGCCCGGGGAGCCATTCACCTGGGGTGCCCCATGGGGAACCTGCTGCAGGGCATTGCCTGGGGCCGAGAGCACAGCCTCAGCCCTGGGGGCCTTCGGTGCTGGCGTCCTCTGTCTCATTGGGTGGCAGTAGACCCTGCATTACAGCCTCCGTCAGGGCACTAGGGTGACCAGGGGTTGTGGCCATTGGGCTCTTCAGCCCACCGCTGCTCCTGACAGCCTCCCCCCCCACCAGGCATTACGACATCCGGAGGAATGACGACATTATAAACTTCTTCAATGACTTCAGTGACCACTTGGCCGAGGAGGCCCTGTGGGAACTCTCTTTGAAAATTAAGCCCAGGAACATAACAAGGAGGAAAACGGACCGGGAAGAGAAGACCTAGGAGCCGCGCTGCGGAGGAGAGTGCTCAAGGCCTCGGAGCCCCAGGACCTGGGCCTGTCGTGGGCTGCAGCGTCCCAGCCTCAGCCTGGCTCGCCTTGCCGGGCAGAGCCTGTCAGCAGCCTCCTGCCTCCCTCCCTGCGGCACAGCCCCGGGGTCCAGCAAGCAGGCAGGCGGGTCTCAGTGCTGATTTGTGACGGTGGCCTCCCCTCCCCTACCCCCCGCCCCCGCCCCGCTAGGTTTTGTTTTCCACTTTCACCTCCACCGTCCCCCCTCATCCCCCCCTCCCCCCGCCAGCCTGGGAGCAGCACAGAGACGACGCTGAGCAGACCTCGCCCCCACCAGGGCCAGGACCCTTGACTCTCCTGAAATGGCAGATGGTGGAGGCTGAGGACCCTCTGGGCACACTGCCCTCCAGGACACCTGGAGAGAGGGGAGGTGCGGCAGGGGGACAGAAGGCCAGGGGCAGGTACCTCGATTTTAAATGTGGAGGGTGGAGTGAGCGTGGCTGGCCCAGGAGGTGTGGCAGGCAGCTTCAGCAGCCCTGCTGCTGGCCCCAGGCCTGTCCTGCTGTGCGTGCCCTGCAGGGCTGCCCTGCTGGACCTTGAGCACCCCTTTCCCCTTCAGCTCCCCACTGCAGGCCCCAGGCCCCTGCCCACACCATCCAGGCTCTGGGGAGCGGGGAGGACTTTGCCATCACAGAAGCTGAGCAGGGGGCGGCAGAGCTGAGCCAGTGGGGGTGGGGGAGTTCTGCTGTCCTGGGGAGAGGCGGGCAGCCCCCCGCCGCACTTGCTGTGTGCCTTAAACTCCATCTCCTGTTCCTCCCTCCCCGTAGGCGTCCCTCCTACTCTGTCCCACCCAGTCCCCCCCCAGGCTGCTGCACGGTGCTCCCTGGGGAGAGGCCTGCCGCAGATGTGTCCCCAGCTGCCCAGGAACCAGGCAGGTGCCCGCCCCTTGTTGAGCCGCTGGTCACTGAGGTCGACAATCCAGGGCAAGGCTCTGGGGGCCCAGGAGGCAGGGTGCAGGTGGGAACCCCAGTGCGCCACGTCCGCCCACTCTGCATGATGTGCTCGCTTCTCCCGAGAGGGAGCACCGGACCTGAGCACTCCCAGCCCAGGCTCACCAGAACAACAGGTGGAAAGCAGCGGCTTCAAGTCCTCCGTGGATTTTTAAGCAGCTTTTATCAAGAAGAAAGTCTGGGCTGGGTTTTGTTTTTGTTTTTGTTTTTGTTTTTTTTCACCCTCTTTTGTGTTTTATTTGTCCTGTAAATAGAGGGAGGAAGTCTGTGAGATATCACTGAGGCCCTCTCTGGCAGCAGCCCTGCTGGCGGCTGGAACCTGTCACTTTATTATTTAAGGAGTGTGTGTGTGTGCAGTTGGTTCACTAGCAGTGTTGTGTGGGCTGGGTTGGGTTTGTTCCCCTCGGGTGAGTCCTCGCATTTCAGCCTCTGCCTCTCGCTGCCATCCTCTGCCCAGCCCAAGTGCTGCTGTGTGCGTGGGGGCTGTGCACACAGGGCCCGGGTGTGCCAGCTAGAACTCTCCCTGCATTCTGAGAGCCCCAGGAGTCCCCTCTAGCACTGGCCACTGCCAGTGCTGCTGCAGCCCCAGCCCCAGCCCGCTCTGCCCACAGGACAGATCCGTGTCTGCAGCGGGGCCGTCCACTTGTCCTGGTGAGAGCAGGGGTCTGGGGGAGCCACTTCCTTAATTCAGGACAGACCCGCTGCCTGTCCCAGAGTGCCCAGGCCTCCTCTGCACTTTCCACAGAAGTGCCCAGGCCGTGGACAGGCAGCACAGGGTACAGAGCACCCTGGGGAGGAAGTGAGGTGCGTGTGTTGCCTCATTGGCCACCAGGCTTCCCACCACACCCCAGCACTCAGGGCCTGGGCCTGGCTGCAGGCTCTCTGTTCCTTGGGGGGCCAGGGGAGTTGTGGGGATCCATTTTCACCGAAGGACATGATCAACTTGAATGGTTCGGCTCCCTACAGGCGGGGTGGAGCTGGGAGAGGCAGGCCCATGAGGCTGGCCTGAGCCCCGACTCAGCCTGTCTCTGCCTGGCTGCCCTGCGCCTCCCAGTGTTACATTGTAATATACAGCCCCCACTAGCCCCTGATCGTGGCATCTTCCTGCAGACATTTCAGACCATGTAACTTTTATATGAAAGAAAAATAAACAGGCGAAAGCCATCGATGGCCTCTGCACCAATGCTATGTGTGCACCAGGCGGCCTCGGGCACCCCACTGCCTCTCTCTGTAGCCTTCGATTGCTGGCAGGGTCCTGGGGCGCTGAGGGTTCAAGCTGGAGGTCTCAGTGCCCAGAGCTGCTAAGTGGAATGAATGTCACCAGCACTGGCTCCTTTCCAGAACACTCTCTCCGGGGTCTTTGCCCAAGAACTCTCCCATCCCAGGGTCCTGTGCAAAGGGACTTTTCTGCAGTGGAGTTCAGGGGGCACCAGTGCCCTAAAGCTCTGTCTGGAAGGTGCCTTCTGCAGGCCGCTGTCCGCTGTGCACAAGCTGCCACGTGAGAGAGCACAGCCCGTGCCTCCATGGGGCCAAGCAAGGAGCCCCGGGCTCCCGGCGCCCTCTGCCCTGAGCTGGACTGTGTCTCCCCCACACAGAATGAGGACACCCACCGTCTCCCTTTCTCAGGCTGTGGTGTGGCTCAGTGGTAGAGCTTGCCAGCATGAGGGAGGCCCTGGGTTCCAGCCCCAGCCCCACCAAAGACGAAGGAAACTCATCTCCCTTCTTTACCATGCTCCAGGGCCACACCACATGCCAGTCGCCCCCGCTCGCCCCCAAGTCCCTGCCCCCAGCGCCTTATACACAGACCATGCACCTGAGTGGCAGCATGCAGGGCGGCCAGAGGCTGCGGGAGCCCTCTGGCACTCACCCAGGACCTGTCTCAGCTTTGACCCCGCAGGTGCCCACGGTGGCCTGAAGGCCCAGGGCTCTGCCCCTGTGCAGGGGATGCAGAGGCCCGTGGGAGTCCGACCAGGGGAGAGGAGGGCATCCCCTCCAGAACCACCTCAGGTGACTCCCCAGTTACTCTCAGCACCTCTCAGCCTCGTGACTGGAAGACGGGGACAGGCACAGGAAGGCCGCTGCGGGCCTTCTGGCGTCACTATCACCCAAGTCAGCCATGCCTGACTCTTCCTCCCAAGCCAGGGAGCAGGGCTGACCCCAGCACTCAACAGGGGTCATCCCCACTCAGACCTCACGTGGCGTGTGTCCAGCCCCTTGCCTGGGACCTTGGGCGTGGGCATGGGCCACCCTGGGCTGGGTGCTTAAGGGTCTCTTCCACACGCCCCTGCTCCAGAGCCCAGGTGCAGAGGTGGCAGAGGCCCAAGGGGAGGAGACTAGACGGGGCCAGCCCTGGCTTGGGCCCAGCTGCACTTTACAGGAGGAAGAGCGGACGGGTGCCTCTGAGCCACGGGGCACAGGGCTGATGATTTCAGAGCATGGCGCCCTTTGGCCTGTGCCACAGAATGGACACAGCCGCACTGCTGTGAGCAGCCAGCCAGCCACAGAGCCACTCGGGAGAGAACTGTGCCCTGCGCCGAACATGCACCGGTGTCTTCCCCCAGGTAACACAGCACAGCATTTGCATTTCATTAGGCATTATAGGTCATCTAGAGATGATCTGAAGTCCACAGGAGGGTTGCAAACACTATGCCACCTTATATAAGGGACTTGAGCCACTGAGGCCTGAGTGTCCTCTAGGGTCCTGGACCAGTCCCCCACAGAACAGATGACCTCAGCAGAGGACAGCCTTCACTAAAATGTGACACCCAGGGCTGGGATGGAGCTCAGTGGCAGAGTGCTGGCCTAGCTGCACGACACCTGGGTTTAAAAAAAAAAAAAAATCCAGTCATATTTTAAAATAGAAATTCTTAGCTAACTAGAAATGTAAAAGCTTAAATCTGATAAAGGCTGCCTTCCAGAATCCTTTGCAAGCATTATACTTAATGGTAAAATGTTCAAAGTGTCTCCTTTAAAATCAAACCCCATGGCGCATCCCACTGTCACCCTGGCTGCTGTTGGGCAGGAGATGCTAGCCAACAGAAAGGAAAAGTAACCAAGAGACTAACAAAGTCTTCAAGGTGGCTGGCCGTACTCTCAGACAAAAGCTCAGCACACTCCTGGGTACAACCAACAGAAACGCCATCCCTAAAGGACCTCATTTATGCTAGTGCCACAAGTCTGAAGTTCCTAGGAATTAACCCAGCAAAAGATGTGAGACCTTTATAAGGAAAATAAGGCTTGATGGGCGTGGTGGTGCAGGCCTGTAATCCCAGCCACTCTGGAGACTGAGGCAGGAGGGCTGGGGTTGTGGCTCAGTGGAAAGCACTCACCTAGAATGTGTGAGGCACTGGTTTTGATCCTCAGCACCATGAAGAAAATAAAGACATTGTGTCCATCTACAACTAAAAAAAAAAAAAAAAAAAAAAAAAAAAAAAAAAAAAAATTCTATAAAGATTTTTTAAATTAAAAAAAGAAGTTAGGTAATAAAAAATAATCAAATCAGAAGAAGTTGACTTTAAGGTAAAAAAACATCACTAGAGTTACAAAGGGATACTATGAAATTACCCTCAACAGGATTAACAATGCCTAAATTTTTAGTATTAAGTATGAGGGCTCTCGAATATCCACAGCAAAAACTAACAGATCACAAGGTGCAGTGGATAAATCTGTGAACTAGCAGGTTAATGTTGAAACCCTTCCTTTTGAAACTGGAAGGAAGACAAGGCTGCTCACAGTCAGCACCCCTGGTTATGCATTGTACTGGGAATCCTCGCCGATGCAATAAGGCAAGAAAAATAAACAGAGTGTGCACGAATTGGAAAGGAAGATGGAAAGCTCATTATATATAGTTGATAACATTGTATAAGCAGAAGATGCAAGGGAATTTATAGATAACTTGATCAAATTAAGAAATGAACTTGAAAATGTTTCTGGATACTAAGTCAATAGTCAAAAATCAAATTTATAGGGCTGGGGTTATAGCTCAGTGGTAGGGCATTTGCCTAGCATATGTGATGTATTGGGTTCAATCCTCAGCACCACACAAAAATAAATAATAAAGGCATTGTGCCCATCTACAACTAAAAAAAAAAATTATTTTAAAAAATCAAATTTATTTCTTAGAGTAGCAAGCAACCAAAATAAAAGAAATTGGGGGCTGGGATTGTGGCTCAGCGGTAGAGCGCTCGCCTAGCATGTGCGCGGCCTGGGTTCGATCCTCAGCACCACGTACAAATAAACGTATTGTGTACAGCTAAAGCAAATAAATATTTTAAAAAATAAATAAATAAAAGAAATGAAGTGGGGGTGGAAGGAGAAAAGATTACATTCATAACAGCATCAAAAAGTCAAATACCTGGGGATACTTATAAAACATACTGTGTTTCCACACCAAAAACTAAAAACTATATGGAGAGAAATGCTTGTAAGGACCTAAATAAGAGAACTCAACATTTTTATTGGAAAACAGCATTGTAAAGATGTCAGTTATGGGGCTGGGGTTGTGGCTCAGCAGCAGAGCGCTCACCTCATGCACGGCCCAGGTTCGATCCTCAGCACCACGTAAACATAAATGCATTGCATTGTGTACAACTAAAGTAAATAAATAAATAAATATTTTTTAAAAATATGTCAGTTATCCCCCAATTAATGCATAGATGTAAAGCAATTACAGCTAAAATCCCAACTCTGTGTGTGTGTGTGTGTGTGTGTGTGTGTGTGTGTTGTAGAGAGAGAACTGACAAATCTAAAATGTATTATAGGGGCCTAGGGATATAGCTCAATGGTAGAGCATTTGACTATTATGCATAAGACCCTGGATTAAATCCCCAGCACTATAAAAAAGAGAGAGAAGGAAGGAAGGAAGGATGGATTAGCCTCATTATAAATTCAAATGATTTAAAATAGCCAAGCCAGACGTGGAGGCACATGACTGTAGTCCCAGCTACTGGAAAGGCTGAAGCAGGAGGATACTCTCCTTAGGCCCAGGACCAGGAGAGCGGGCTGGGCAACATAATGAGACTCCATCTCAAATACAGCAACCACCCAAATAAATGCAGTGGCCAAGATAAAAAGACAGAGAAGGAGGACCTGACCTACCCAACATCACGACTTACTATCAAGCCCCATAATGAAGGATAACAATGACTCAAGAAAAGACAGCAGACCCCTGGAATCTATTCCAGAGGAGAGACAGATCTGCATGGGAAAATCAGCCAGTAAAGCTGCTGGATCTAGAAGACCATATAAGACATCTTCATGACCTATGAGTGTGGACGTTTTTGTTAAGCCACATAAAACACTCAGCATGAAGGAAAAGATGGCCTTGACTACATTTAAAACAGAACTTTTGCTGGGCATGATGGTGCACACCTGTAATCCCAGTGGCTCAGGAGGCTAAGGCAGAGGCTTGTAAGTTCAAAGCCAGCCTCAGCAATGGCGAGGCACTTAGCAACTCTGTGAGAACACAGGAGAAGAGGCTCTGCTGATTTAGTCATTAGAGAGAGACAGTAAAACCCAGGACCCTCCAGGAGAGTTAAAGGTAGGCAACAGCCCGATCCCAGGGGGAGGGAAGCCTGGGAGCCACTGGAATGCCCACCCTCTGTTGGGATGCAGAATGACGCGACCACCCTGGAACACAGCTCAGCCGCGGCTAGTGGGTCTGGATGTTAAGATGTTCACAGCCTCAGCATGGAAAAGCCTTTTTTGTTTTTTAACCACTCCAGGCCCAATGCCCTCTGGGTCACATTAGGGGGATTGTAGGACACGCGAGTTTCCATGCCTGGAATCAGTTTTTTCAGAGTTGCCCTCAACCTTTCGGATTTTCCTGAGCTACCTCTCCTCTGTAGCACTTTTGTGTGGTTGATAACTATGCTACTGGTGAAAACGTGTCCCCATAGTGGACCACAGGCTTCAAGTAGACCACTTCTTCACTACTGTGAATCCCAAAACTAACATTTCTGGGTCTAAAAGCCATGCATATTTTTTTTCTGTTATTGTTAAATTACACAATGTGTGAATGAACATCCTATTTTTAAACTCAGCAATATATAGCACAAGGTCTCCCACCCTGGGATGTTCCCTCCACAAAAGCAGCCAGTACCAGCAGTTTTGGAATTACAGCCTTTGGGCCCTATTCTCGCACTTATATGCATATGTGCGTGCATGTGTTACACACACACACAAAAAAAAATTAAATGGAGATAATCAGTTAAAAGCATAAAACTTTTGCTGAAGCAGGAGGACAGCAAGTTTGAGGCCAACCTAGCAACTTCTGGGGACCCTGTCTCAATTTTTAAGAAAGGGCTGGGGATGCAGCTCAGTGGTAGAGCACTTGCCTCCCACCTGCAAGGCCCTGGGTTCTGTCTCCAACAACACACACACACACACAGTGAAAAAATTCAAATTCCACTCACATCCCATGTGTAAATGTATGTTGATACCATGAGTCTATTTTCCATAAAGTTTATGGCAGCACACACCAGCCAGTAATAAAGGTGAGGGTCAGCAGTCCCCTCCAACTCTGGATGTATTGGTCTCTTGTTTGTCCCCAGTCTATTGCACAGAAGTCATCTCTCCCGGGTTACATCTGCACTTCCCGACCCACAGGACTCCAGCCTTCAGTCTTTGCCTCTGTGGTTTTCCAGATCTTAAGAAGTCTTCCCTTTCCACACTGTCCAACACCCTCTAGTTAGACAATATTTTACTAAGCTTGCTCTCTTTTTTTGGGGGGGGAGGGGTGTACCAGGGATTGAACTCAGGGGCACTTGACCACTGAGCCACATCCCCAGCCTATTTTGTATTTTATTTAGAGACAGGCTCTCACTGAATTGCTTAGTGCCTTGCTGTTGCTGAGGCTGACTTTGAACTCACAGTCCTCCTGTCTCAGCCTCCCAAGCCACTGAGATTACAGGCATGTGCCACCATAAGCTCGCTCTTTTGAGACAGGCTCGCCATGTTGCCCAGGCTGCTTGCTCTTGGACCCTGGGCGCAGTGGTCCTCCTATCTGGGCCTGCAGTGTGCCCACCCTCCCCTACTACTCTTGGAGCTTTTTCTATACTCAGCCTTCCACCCATCTTGAATTTACTGCATACAATATGATGAGAGTGACCATGTCTTCCAACCAGACAGCCAACTCTGTGTATTAGAATTAAAATTCCATTTTGATCAGGTATGAACTTCCTGCATCTACTTGGAACGATTTCTAGAGCTTCTATAAATCTCCATGGATCTATCTCTAGCAATGTCCTGCTGTTTGATCATTGTAGCTTTATGGAAGTTTTAATATCTGGTGAAGAAAGTCCTCTCAAACTTTTAAAAAATTACAAGCAAGTTCTGCATGTTTTTCTTCCGTGTTCATTTTTGTCTCTTAGTGCATTTGCTTGGGTTGTTCTGCTTGGTGGTGCTGGGGATCTATCCCAGGGCCTCTGGGCATGTAGTAGCCCTCTCCCACTGAGCCATACTCCCAGCCCAGTCTTCCTCACGATTAAAGAATGGCTTTCTTGCTTTCGGCTTGGAGGAGGTCACGGTACAACTCTCTTCGGCCGTCCCGAATCCGGGTTCATCCGACACCAGCCGCCTCCACCATGCCACCCAAGTTCGACCCCAATGAAATTAAAGTCGTGTACCTGAGGTGCACCGGCGGCGAGGTCAGCGCCACGTCTGCCTGGCCCCCAGGATCGGCCCCCTGGGTCTGTCTCCCAAAAAGGGTGGTGATGACATTGCCAAAGCAACTGGTGATTGGAAGGGTCTGAGGATTACAGTGTAACTGACTATTCAGAACAGACAGGCCCAGACTGAAGTAGTACCTTCTGCCTCTGCCCTGATCATAAAAGCCCTCAAAGAGCCACCAAGAGACAGAAAGAAGCAGAAAAACATTAAGCACAGTGGAAATATCACTTTTGATGAAATTGTCAACATTGCTCGCCAGATGTGCCACCGATCTTTAGCTAGAGAACTTTCTGGAACCATTAAGGAGATTCTGGGGACTGCCCAGTCTGTGGGTTGTAATGTTGATGGCCGCCACCCTCATGACATCATAGATGACATCAATAGTGGTGCAGTGGAGGGGCTGGAGTTGTGGCTCAGCAGTAGAGCACTCACCTAGCACGTGTGCGGCCCGGGTTCAGTTCTCAGCACCACGTAAAAATAAACGCATTGTGTACAACTAAAGCAAATAAATAAATATTAAAAAAAATAGTGGTGCAGTGGAGTGCCCAGCTAGTTAAGAAGTACATGGGAGAATTTCTTTCCCACAGTTAAGAAGTACATGGGAGAATATTTTAATAAAGGATCATTTGACAAAAAAAAAAAAAAAAAAAAGAATGGCTTTCTTGTCAGAATTGCATTAACTATTTAATACACATTTTTATGATATTATATCTTCCTATCCTAGCCTTTTTTTTTTTTTTTTTTTGGTCTTTTGGCAATTTTAATAATCAGATCCCAGATCTTTTTTGTTAAATTTATTCCTAAATTTTGCTGCTTTTATCACTATCACGAGTGGATCTTTATCTTATTTATTTATCGGTACCAGAGATTGAACCCAGGGTGCTCAACCACTGAGCCCTTGCTAAGTTGTTTGGAACCTCGCTAAATTGCTGAGGCTGAACTTGAATTTACAATCCTCCTCCTCAGCCTCTAGAGCCACTGGGATTACAGGCAGCTGCACCAGGCATAACTGGAATTTTAAACGTCCACTTCTAACTGGTTGTTACTATTGACTTTGTTTTTATTTTTCTTTATTTGGGGGCGGGTACTGAGGATTGAACTCAAGGGCACTCGACCACTGAGCCACATCCCCAGCCTTATTTTGTGTTTTTTTTAGAATCAGCGTCTCACTGAGTTGATCAGCACCTCGCTTTTGCTGAGGCTCACTTTGAACTTGTGATCCTCCTGCCTCCGCCTCCCAAATGCTGGGATTACAGGCGTGCGCCATCGCCCCCGGCCACTATTGGCTTTGATAATGTTACTCTGTGTCCAACCACTTCACTGAGCTCCAGTACCAGTTGTGCTTGCGTGGACTCCGGGATGCTCCCGTATGAAGGGAATCTTCAGTTTCCGTGCGTGTTTCACTTTCCCATCAGCTGGAGCGTGGTGCCTCGCAGTGCCGCTAGAGGGCGTCCGCGCCACGCCTTTCAAGCCTGGTGCCAGTTCCCATCTCCCCCTTAAGCTCCCTTCACCCAGCCCAGGAGCGCATCAAAAGGCAGACTCCCTGGGCTGGGGCTGTAGCTCAGTTGGTAGAGTGTTTGCCTCACATGCACAAGGCCCTGGGTCAATTACCAGCACCACACACACACACCAAAAAAAAAAAAAAAAAAAAAAAGGCAGAATTCCTGGCTCTACCTGGGGGGATTCATAAGCACTTTAGACGTCAGGAGGCAGTGCTCTAGAAGATCTCCCCAAACTGGAGAGTTCTGAGGACAGCTGGGGCTGTCGGATTTCATCAAGCATTTTTTCAGCATCCATCTAAAAAAAAAGGTTTCTTCCATTTTTTTTTTTTTTTTTTTAAAGTTGTAGTTGGACACAACACCTTTATTTTCTTTCTTTATTTTTATGTGGTGCTGAGGATCGACCCCAGGGCCGCACACGTGCTAGGCGAGCTCTACTGCTGAACCAAACTCTCAGCCCTCCTCCTTTTTGTAGCTATCATGCATTTCCGGGTTCAACTTCCCACCTCTGCACCAGCCCTGTGTCCCAGGACACGAGGCCACCCCATAATCCCCAAACTGCTCATGTCTCACTTCCTCATTCCTGTCTCTTCAGCGTGGAGCAGGACAGGCGGGAAGGGCCCAGCTCCTGGTGGCAGGGCTGCTCAGAAAGCACCTGATTTAGTCTGAGCTGCCAGTCTCTTAGGGGTCAGCCAGGACACCCCTCCTCCTCTGTCTCCGCAGATGGGTTTTAATCTTGGGGAAAACGAGGGCGTGGGGGGTGTCATTCTCAAGACCACAGCTGACGGGATCCAGGCACCCCACGCAAGAGCACCTGTGCGCGGCTCTATAGGCTGCCCAGTGATGGCCTGGGGAGAAGCATCCCCATCAGGGCCACCCTCCCACGTGGGGACCCAGCCACGCCTCAAACACTGGGCAATAAAGGCAGAGACAGAAGGAGCGAGCAGCAAGCTCAGATGGGTGAGGCGGAAGCTGCAAGGCCCGCGGGGAGCGGGGAGCAGTGACCTAGCTCCCTGGAGCTGCTCAGGCCACTGCTAGAGCTGTGTGCCGACAGCGTCCCAGAGAGGGCAGGCAGGGAGCCCCGAGCCCAGCAGTGGGCAGATGTCATTGCTTGCCCTGGAGAGGTCAGGGCAACGTGAAGCTCTGCACGGGGAGTCATTTTTGTTACTGAAACTAGTAGCTTTAATTTCTAGGCGTGGGCTCAGCATGGCTGACCCTGTCACCTGGCTTGGTGCGGGGATGAGGGCCCAATGAGCCAGGGGGAGGAGGAGGGGCTCCCCAGGGAGTCCACACTGGCAGCTCCATCCCCCAGCTGGAACGGAGGTGGGGGTGGCTGGAGGAGTCAGCGTCCTTCCAGATGGCTCTGAAGACAGTGTTGGTCCCTCTGGAGGTCTCCCAGGGACAGAGGTGAGGCAGGAGGGCCAGCAGGCCCCAGGAGGAGACACCAGGAGACAGGGCTCTGGCAGGTCCTGTCCCAGGTGGGTCTGGGCTCTGAGGCCACCTTAGGTTAGGACACCGCTGGAGCCTCAGTGGGCACTGGTGAGGCCTGAGGCCCAGCCACAGTCTGGAGGGCTGCAGAGCCCACGCTCTTCGCTGCCCCCTGTGGGCGACAGCTGGCCACAGGCAGGGAGCGGTGTCCACAGAAGCAGGGCAGCCAGGCCACTTCTCCTGGGATTCCTGGCATCCCCGCAGGAGCCGTGGCCTCAGGGGAGGTAGAGGGCCACCACGACATAGATGACCCAGCTGGTGGACACGAAGACCCCAAACAGCAGGCTGAAGAGCACGAGCGAGCGGGCCTTCCGCGAGGCTTCCTCGGCGTGGGCCAGGTCGCCCCTGCCCAGGGCTGCGCGGGTCTGCCAGACAGGAGCCAGCGCCGGGTGAGCACAGAGGAGCCCCAGGCCTTCCCCGCACGCCGGCTAGAAACAGCCACCCTAAGGAGGTCAGGGACCCACCAGGCCCACAGCTCGAAGGGGAACAGGGTGGTGGCAGGGAGAGCCATGGTCACCGCCACTCAGACAAGTCCTCAGCCCCATCTCCTGAGGTGGGGGCCTCACGCCACCCCCCTGCAGATGAGGAAAGGCTCTGGGTGGTGAAGTGACCTGCAGGGCCCACACCGCAGGTGTGGCAGGCCAGTGCTCCAGGTCCCCCCCTCCCCGGAGCTGTCCTGACAGCTGCCCTCTCCCTGCAGTCCTGGCTTGCTGGTGACTAGGGGCCAGACAGCAGAACAAGGCCAGGGCTGTGACCAGGTCAGCCTGGAGCCCCTGGCCCCAGGGGCTTGTCTCTATTGGAATGTCACAGTGTTGCTGTCACTGAATCCCCAGGGCCTCTTTGCAGGGCATATGGTCGACAAAGGCAGGAGGAAGGGGTGAAGCCAGTGAGGGAGGGCGGGCGGTGGGAGGAGGGACGGGCTGGTGGGTGCGGGGGTGTGGATGGACTGAGGGAGGGAGGGAGGGTGGCCGGAGGTCAGCGGGACCTGGTGGATGGCTGAAGGGTAGGGGGATAAACTGGGCAGCTAGATGGAAGGCCAGCTGGAGGTGGATGGGCAGAAGAGCGGACACCCTTTAAAACACAAGCCACCACCACTGGGGCAGGCAGCACCTTGGGCCATCAATCATTGGCACCTTCGCTGTGATTTTTATTCTTTGTTTTGAGACAGGGTCTCGCCAAGTTGCTAAAACTGGCCTCAAACTTGTGGCCCTCCTCCCTCAGCCTCTGAAGCTGTCGGGATCACAGGCGTGTGCCACCGTGCCTGGCCTGTGAATTGTTGTAGCAGAACTTTCCAGAGCAGATCTTGAGTGGTGGTGGGCCTGACAGGAGAGGGGAGGAGGTCCCCACACAGCAGACAACAGAGCAGGGACTTCCCAACTGCCACCGGTCCTGAGAGACACACCAGGGGACTGCAGGCTGCATGCAGGGAAGGGCTGTGCCCACCCCACCTACCTCGTGGGAGTACACAATGGCGATCAGCCCCGTGAGAAGGCAGCAGAAGAGGGTCACCAGCACCGACTCCATCATGTAGTCCTTGGGCAGAGGCCGGTGCTCCACGGAGGAGGGGGCTGGCAGGCCAGCCAGAGGGCTGTGGTACTGTGGGGGCAGGCCACGGTGGTGAGGGCGGCCACCAAGCCTCCAGCCATGGTCCCCAGCCTCCCCTCCACGGAGGACAGGCCCCTGAGGGTGCAGTCAGGGACCTGTCTGCCCTCTCCCTCCTGCACCCTGGCCACTGGCCCCAGGGAGCCCTTTCCCTCCCGCCCCCACAAGCCCAGGTCCAGGGTGGGGCCACCACCACACTGCCCACCCCAGCCCGTCTCAGGGCCTCCAGTCTCTCCGCGCTGGCAGCCCAGACCCCTGCCCGGCTCCCCGTGAGCCGGCCCCGCGTCGCCCTTGCTTCTGGAGACTCCTGCCCACCCCTCAGAGCTCCCGGGCGCCGTCCAGCGGGCCGGGTGCCCGGCCGTGGGGCGCGGGGCGCTCACCGCGGGGAAGGGGAAGGCGGCGGCGGGCGGCGGGTAGAGCGCGGCGGGCGCGGGCTGCAGGAGCACGGGCACCGGCGGGAAGGGCGGGTAGGGCGGCGGCGCGGCCTTGGGCTCGGGCGGCGCGTAGGGCGGGGGCTCGGCCTCGAAGCCGATGCGCGCCCCGCCGGCCGCCGCGGGCCCCGGGCCGGCCGGGCGCTCGGGGGGCGCGGGGGCCGCGGGCGCGACCGGGGCGTCCCCGGGGCCCGGCCCGCTCCCCGCCGCCGCGCCCTCGCCGGGCCCGCCGTCCTCGGCCAGCAGCTGCGGGCGGCGCGGGAGCTGCGGGAGCGCCGGGCGCTCGGGGGGCGCGGGGCTCCGGGGCTCCTCCGGGGCTGCGGGCGGCGCGGGACCCCGCGGGTCCTCCGGGGCTGCGGGGCTGTCGCCCCCTTTCGCGTCGGGACCTGGAAAGAAATGAGGCCGTGAGCCCCAAGAGGCCACATGGGACCCCGCCCCTCACGCCCCCAAACGCAGCCCCTCTGGGGACGAAGCTGACCCTGCCCCGCGCGGCCGTGCCACATTCCTGTTCTCTCCGCGGGGTCTTTACTCCAAGGGCAAGGAGCCCCTGAGCCCTGTCCCAGCTGCCAGGGTCGCCGGGGCCTCTGCTCCCAGACACCCACGCCCCGCTGCGCACCGCCTCCGGAATCTGGGCTGGACCACATGGCGTCCCCGGCCTCGGGGACATTGACAGCTTGCCATCGGGCCCTTTAAACCGTGTCTCCAGATGACCAGGGGAGGGATGGGAGGGAGGGCACCTTGGTAGTAGAGCATCCGAGATGACAGGCCACCACACAACAGCCCGAAAGTGCTTAAGGTCCCTCTCTGTGCGTTTGGAAATGGGGCAGGTGGGGCTGGGGTTGTGGCTCAGGTAGAGCGCTGGCCTAGCACGTGCAGGGCATTGTGCACAACTAAAGCAAATAGATAAAATTTAAAAAAAGAAAGAAAGAAATGGGGCAGGTGGTCCTATCTCTGCAGCTGGCTACAACTAAAAGCTCCACACAAAATACAAAACCACCCGCTGTGGTCACGGGAAAGGGAACCCCCACAGGCAGAGCGTGGAGTCCATGCTGAGACGCAGCCTCAGGGAGCCGAGGTTCCCGATTTCTTCCTCTGTCCTTCCAAGCTCTGAGCTCCAGCCCCAACGTCACAGGATGGGACACGTGGCAGAAGGGGTGACTGAAACTTCAACGGATGACCCATCATTCCAGCCAGAGGAGACAGGAAGGGCCCTTGCAGATGCCAAGAGCCAGAAAAGGGCATCTCCTACTCCTGTGTGGAGCTGGGCAGCCAGGCTGTTTGCTCAGGACAGTCTCAGATCTACCTGGGAACGCCTGGTTCTGGGCAAAGTGGGGTGGTCACCCCAGAAGGGATCTCCCCAACCTGGGACTCACCCCTGAGCTGCAGGAGCAGGGGACAAACCCAGATCAACATACCAATGACTTTGAAAAGAGAACCAAGCTGGAAACACAGGGGTGAAGCAGCGCATGGAGTGGAGCCAACCAGGTGCACACACAACCAAGCAAACCAGCATTTCAGAGCATCATAAAAGCACCGAGAACCCGCACAATGTGACATTCACCACATCCAGGGCGGATCCACAAGCACTTCCATACAAAAACAGAACTGGGAAGATACCACAGATCCTCAAGACAAAGACCATCAGCAGATGCCAACTCTGTTGAGATGACCAGAGGTTGGACACCGTGACCTGGTCCATGAGGCAAATATAAATCCATCTGGGATAAGTTCTCAGCAGAGAACTAGGGAGGTTTTATTTTTTGTTGTTGTTGTTTGTTTGTTTTAAAGAACCAAATGGAGCCGGGCATGGTGCAACCCCCCCACACCCCCCCCGCAGCACTTGGGAGTGAGTCTGAGGCAGGAGGATGGCGAGTTCAAAGCCAGCCTCAGCAACAGCAAGGCACTAAGCAACTCAGTGAGACCCTGTCTCTAATAAAATACAAAAAAAGGGCTGGGGATGTGGCTCAGTGGTCGAGTGCCCCTGAGTTCAATCCCTGGTACCAAAAACAACAACAACAACAAAAAACCTTGAAGACAGACCAATCAGAAGAACAGGGGGAAAAAAGAAAAAGAAAAAGAAAAAAAAAAAAAACCCTGGAAAAAGAATTAACAAAGACTCAGGGACCTGTGTGGTAATACCAACCAGGGCTAGTATGCATGGGAAAAAAGTTCCAGAAGACATTTTAGGGAAAATATTCTTGAAGAAATAATGACTGCAAAATCCCCAGATCTGGTGAGGGATAAATATACAGATTCGTGAAACTCTGAAAATCCAAAACAGGGACTCCATGGGGAAATTATGCTTAGCTCCATCATCATTTAACTTCTCAGAATTAAAGATAATAATGAAGCCTTGAAAAAAGGCAGAGAAAGATGCCACATCATAGACAGAGGAAGAAAGAGATAGCCAGGCACACATCTCCAGGAGAGCACGGAGGTCAAAAGACAGTGGATCAACCTGTGCTGAAAGAAAAAAAGCCACCAACGCAGAACCTTATAGCTAAAGAAAAGCCGGGCGCAGTGGCACACCTGTAATCCCAGCAGCTCAGGAGGCTGAGGCAAGAGGATCACGAGTTCAAAGCCAGCCTCAGCAAAAGCACGGTACTAAACAACTCAGCGAGACCCTGTCTCTAAATAAAATACAAAATAAGGGCTGGCGATGTGGCCCAGTGGTGAGTGCCCCTGAGTTCAATCCCTAGTATGAAAAAAAAAAAAAAAAAGAAAGAAAAGAAAGAAAATACCCTTCAGGAAAAGGTATGCTTGAGCTTTCTACTGTACAATAAATCCATCACCACAAAAGTAGTAGTGGACAACACTTAGTAGCCCACAGTTCTGTCATCAGGCCTCCTCAGCTTGGGGTCTCACAAGGCCAAGACCATGACATAAGGTAGACTGGGCTCTTATCAGGAGCTCTAGGGAAGATTCCATTTCCAAGTTCATTTGGATTGTTAGCAAAAATCCAGTTCTGTGTGCTTGAAGCTCCTGCTTCCCTCCTGGCTGTCATCCGGGACTCGCTCTGAGACCAGAGGACACTCACCTTCTTCTCACGCGACTCCTTCCATCTCTTCAGAGCCAAGAAAGGCACATACATCCTCTTCACACTTTGAAATTCTGTCTTCCCCTTCTGCTACCACTTGGAAATAGTTCTCTGCTTTTTTTTTTTTTTTTTTTCCCTCTGTTCTTCTTTGCGTTGTTGGGGATCAAGTGGAGGGCCTGGCGCACACCAGGCAAGTGCCCTACCACTGAGCTGTGTCCCCAGGCCCTCTCTCCACTTCAGTGGGTCAGGACCACCCAGAAAAATCTCTGTATTTTAAGGTTAACTGACTTGAGCCTCCCATAACATCTGTAAAATCCCTTTGTAGAAGTACCTAGATTAGTGTTTGATTAAATAACCAGAGCGGGGCGCGGTGGCGCACGCCTGTGATCCTAGCACTTGGGAGGCTGAGTCAGGAGGATCGCGAGTTCAAAGCCAGCCTCAGCGATGGTGAGGCACTTAGCAACTCAGTGAGACCCTGTCTCTAATAAAATACAAAAAAAGGGCTGGGGATGTGGCCCAGTGGTCGAGTGCTTCTGAGTTCAATCCCTGGTGCCAATAAATAAATAAATAAATAACCAGGAGGTGGGAATCTTGGGGATCATCTTTGGAATTCTGCTTACTGCAAGCAAAGACAATTCTCAGATGAAAGAAAACTAAGAGACTTGCCATAAAAGAACTGCTGAAAGAGCCAGGTGTGGTGGTGCATGCCTGTAACCCCAGCTGCTAGGGAGCCTGAGGTGGGAGGATTGCAAGTTCAAGGCCAGGCTGGGCAACTTTGTAACTGGGCAACTTTGTAAGTAAGACCCTGCCTCAAAAGTAAAAAGGGGGGCTGGAGTTGTGGCTCAGCGGCAGAGCGCTCGCCTCCCACGTGCGCGGCCCAGGTTCGATCCTCAGCACCATGTAAACATAAATGCATTGCATTGTGTACAACTAAAGTAAATAAATAAATATTTTTTAAAAAGTAAAAAGGAGCCGGGTGCGGTGGCGCACGCCTGTAATCCCAGCACTTTGGGAGGCTGAGTCAGGAGGATCACGAGTTCAAAGCCAGCCTCAGCAATGGCGAGGCACTTAGCAACTCAGTGAGACCCTGTCTCTAATAAAATACAAAAAAAGGGCTGGGGATGTGGCCCAGTGGTCGAGTGCCGCTGAGTTCAATCCCCAGTACCAAAAAAAAAAAAAAAAAAAAAAAAGTAAAAAGGGCTTGAGGTGTAGCTTAGTAGCAGAGCACTTGCCCAGCATGCATGAGGCCCTGGGTTCTATCCCTGGTACCATAAAACAAACAAACACACAATAATACAAACCAATATCCTTCATGAATAAAAAAAAAATCCTTAATCAAATAGTTGCAAGTCAAATTTAATAATATGTTAAAAGGAATACAAGGACTGAGGATGTGGCTCAGTAGTAAGGTGTTTGACTGGCATGGGTGAGGCCCTGGGTGTGATCCCCACCACCAACCCCCCCAAAAATCACAATCAAACAGGATTGTGCAAAATAGGTTTAAGATTTAAAAATCAGGGGCTGGGGTTGTGGCTCAGTGGTAGAGCGCTTGCCTTGCACATGCGCAGCCCGGGTTCGATCCTCTGCACCATGTAAAAATAAAGGCATTGTGTACAACTAAAACAAATAAATAAAATATTTTTTAAAAAAGATTTAAAAATCAGTCAATATAATCAACCACATTAGAAGAATAAACAGAAAAAAAAAAGCCATAGAATCATTGTGTGTGTGTGTGTGTGTGTGTGTGTGTGTGTGTGGTACCGGGGATTGAACTCAGGGGCACTCGACCACTGGGCCACATATCCAGCCCTTTTTTTGTATTTTATTAGAGACAGGGTCTCACTGAGTTGCTAAGTGCCTCGCCATTGCTGAGGCTGGCTTTGAACTCATGATCCTCCTGTCTCAGCCTCCCAAAGTGCTGGGATTACAGGCATGCACCACTGCACCTGGCTATATAGAATCATTTTGATGGATGAGAAATCATTTGACAAAATCCAATGCCCATTAGTAGTAAACAGACACACATGAATTTTAAGCAACAAGAATAGTAAGAACATCCTCAAATGGATAAGGGGCATCCATGGAAAAACCTTTAAAGGTAAAAGACTGAATTCTTCCATCCTCCCCAAGATCAGAAACAAGGATAGCCATTTTCTCACTTCTATTCAACTTGTCCTGGCATCTTGACCATAGCGATAAGGTAAGAAAAATAAATAAAAACCAATAATAATGTACAAAGAAGTCTTACCACTCAGTAAGTCAAAAATCTCAATAAGAAAGTGGGTGAGGGCTGGGGTTGTGGCTCAGTGGTAGAGCGCTCACCTAGCATGTGCGCGGCCTGGGTTCGATCCTCAGCACCACGTAAAAATAAAGAGATTGTATACAACTAAAACAAATAAATAAATATTTAAAAAAGAAAGTGAGTGAAATACATGTAAACCCTTCACCAAAGAAGATATTTGAATGGCCAATATTCATATAAAAAATGGTAAGTGCCTTAAGTCATTAGGGAAACACTACAAGGAGAGATCACTCCATGCCCATCCATTTGAATAGAGACATTATATGCGTTCTATGTTGCCCTGGCTGGCTTTGAACTCCTGGGATCAACAGATCCTCCTGTCTTAGCCTCCAAAGTATCTGGAAATATAGGCTTGAACTCCCTTGCCTAATCCCAGTTAAATTTTTAAAACAACAAAACTGACCTTAGCAGGTGTTGGCAAGGGTGTAAGGTAACTGGAGCTCCCACACAACTGTTGGTAGGTAAGTGAAATAGTATGATCACTTTGGAAAACAACTTGACACTTCCTTTAAAAGTTAAACATGCATCTACCATATGATCCAGCTATTCCACTCATGATATTTATCCAAGAAAAACATATGGCCACACAAAGATTTGTTCATGAACGTTTATATCACCTCTCTCGGTAGTGTCCCCAGACTGGAAACAACACACACATACATAAAAACGAATGGATAAGTCAAGCGTGCTATCTCCATACAGCAGAAATGGGCCCCAGTGAGTCCTGCTTCATGGAACAGGTACTCTTGGGGAAGCCTTCCCTAGAATGGGGATGCATGACTTGCTCAGGAAGAGAACAAAGCTGAAGACACAGGATATCCCAGCTAAGAGTAGGTTCTTGTTTATTTTTGTTTTGGTAGTGGGGATTCAACTCAGGGGCACTCGACCACTGAGCCACATCCCCAGCCCTGCCCTGCTTTACATTTTATTTAGAGACAGGGTCTCACTGAGTTGCTTAGCACCGTGCTTTTGCTGAGGCTGGCTTTGAACTCGGCATCTTCCTGCCTCAGACTCCCGAGCCGCTGAGATTACAGGCCTGCGCCACTGCGCCCACCTCGGAGTCGGTGTTTAAAAGCCTGTGGCTTCTCCTCACTTGCTCTCTGCTCTGGCTTGGTGCTCCCTGTCTTTCTGCTTCTAATAACTCCAAGAGGAAGCAAGGCTCCGTGCTATGAAAAGCCCCAGTGGAGAGGCCCATTTGGCAAGGGGTGGTGCTGAGGCCCTCACTCCAACAGCTCAGGAGGATCCAAAACCTGCCAACACTCAGGTGAATGCGTTAGGAAGCAGAGCTTTCAGCTCCTGCTGAGTCTGGAGATGCACACCAGAGGCTGGTGAGGAACTCAGAGCCCAGGTAGCTAGCTCAGCTGTAGCCGGATCCTCACCTGCAGAAACTCTCCAGTAAACACTGCTTGTTGTTTTAAGCTTCGAATTTGGGGGTAACTTGTTATGCCCCAATAGCTAAGTGATACAACTGATTAGCAATCCAATGGAATGAACACACAACATGGGTGTTATCTCCAAATCGTTATGTCAAGTAGTGAAACCAGTCAAGACCAGCCAGGGGCACGAACCTGCAAGCCTGTAGTGCCAGCAGAAGTAGACAAATTAGAGGCCAGCCTTAGCAATTTAGTGAAACCCTGTCTCAAAATAAAAAAATAAACAGGGCTGGGAGAGGCTGGGGTTGTGGCTCAGTGGTAGAGCACCTGCCTGGCATGTGTGACACCCTGGGTTTGATCCTCGACACTGAATACAAATAAATAAATAAATAAATGTCCATTGACAACTAAACAAATATTTTAAAGAAAAAAAAAGGGGGGGGGGCTGGGGATGTGGCTCAATATTAGGGCACTTGCCTGTGTGCATGAAACCCTGGATTTCATCCTCAGAACCACAAAAGACAAAAACAAAATGCCTGCACATTGGGGCTTGCCTTCTTGTGTTGCTGGGAATTGGCACCAGAGCCAACCTGCGAGGTGGGCCAGGGAGGATTAGGTACCCCAGAGGATCACCTGAAGGATGAGACACCTCAGAGGATCCCCTGGCGATCCCAGACCACCCGCCCAGGTGAGCTAACCCTGACAAGCAGGTGTGGGCACAGGACTGAAACGGTCTGTGCCCTCGTGTCCCCATCTGTAAAGCAGTGGTGACATTAATAGTGATTTTAAATACTAACAGTGGGGCCCGGCTGGGGCTCCGTGGTAGCCTGTCTGCCTGGCGTGTGGGAGGCCCTGGGCTCCATCCCCAGCACCAAGACAACCAAAATAACAGCGAGCACAGATCAGCCTGCTTCTGAGGGCTCCTCCTCACCTGTGAATGCTTTTGTTTGTATGATGCCCATTTTACAGTGGGGAGCTCAGGCTCCTCCGGGGTGTGGTCACAGGAATGCCCAGACCCTGCCCCAGTTATCATAACAGAAACCACAGTTTCCTTGGATCCCGCCAGGGCAAATGCCTGGCCCGATGGCACCGAGATAGGGCCGCAAAGTAAATAAACCCGCTGGCCTGGCGGCTGGGCTGTGGTCTGGGGCTCTCGGGTTTTCGACACCTGAGCCTGGGACATTCCAGCCAGGAGGGGGCCTGGGCTACACCTGGTCTGGGCTGCAGAGCGGGGGTGAAAAGTCGGGGTCTTGGAGTGACCCCGAGGTGGGATCTGGGAACAGCCAGCCTTCGCTGCCAGCCTCCCCGCAGGGTCCCCTGGCTCGGGTTGAGGACGGGATCTGGGTGCGCCCGCCCCAGCTCTCCAGGTCGGCGGGGCCGGAGGCGGCGGTGGAAGCCATCAGGGCTCCGCTCGGTCCCGCCGCCACTCGAGGGCAGGGCGGGGGCTTGTTTCCGGCTCTGCCTCTTCAGTGCTGGCCGAGCGGGGCCCTCGGAGTGCCCCGAGAAGCCCCCGCGGGTGCCACCTTCCTCTGCCCATCTTCCCCTGGGCCGCCATCCCCGCCTCCCGCCTCTCTCGGTCTCTGTCCCCAACTCGGCCCGTCTCCGATTCAGTCCGCGGGCGCTTCGCACCCCCATCTTCCCCGCCGCCCTCTCTGTCCCCTTGCCGGGGTCCCCTTCCCCCTGCTCCAGGGACTTCAGCCTGGCCAGAGGGGTGACCAAGGCCCCCGGTGCAGGACGCCGCCGGGGACGCGGGGGCGGGTGGGACCGCGCGGGGACTTGCGGGGCGCCCGCAGGGCGGCGGGCGGCGCAGGCCCGAGTCCCCCCCGCGGAGCCTCCCGGCGCCCCCCGCCCGGCCCTGGGCGGGACCCCGGGCCGGGTCGCCCCTCCTGCGCCCTCGCGCACCCACCGCGCCGCGCCCGGGCCCGGGACCCGCGTCTCACCTGCGTCCATGGCGCGCGGCGGCCGGGGCGCGGGAGGCGCTGTCCCCGCCCGGCGCCTCCGTCGGGCCGGCTCGGCTTGCGGCGCGGCTCGGGTTTCCTGGGCCGCCGCGCGGCCGGTTAATAATTGACCGCGTGTTTGCCCACGGCTGTGCCAACAGTCGGCGCCGCGGGCGCCGCGCGGACCCCAGCACGGGCCGTCCGGGGGTGCCGGAGCGAGCGCGCGCGGCGGGCTGGGGGCGGCGGCCCAGGCGACTGCCCCACGAGGACCCGGGGGACCAGGGCGAGCTGGAGAGCACACCTGGGTGCACCAGACCCCGGAGAGGGACGGAGGGGCAGCTCTCCTGGCCCACCCACCACCAAGGGGAGTCGGAAAGGTGGGTTTTCACGTGGAATCCGAGATCTAGAGCATCGTGCCGGAGACGTTCCCCGGATGCCCCAGACTGGAGCTCCTGAAGCAGATGCCAGTCCGATCACCTGGAACCGCAAATAAACATCACTAGCGCCAAGTCTTGCCCGCATCGCTGGACTTCTAGGCAGCCAGGAAAATCCCCAGGAGCCAAGAATGCAGAGGCAGCAACTGATGGGCCCAGAAGCCTTTGCCAGCATCAGCGGCCTCAGGGGTGTGGCCAGGAGATGAAGCCCTGGGTCTGTGAGGCAGAGCCACAGGACCACGAGACGTGACGTGAGCAGGGAACAAACCTGCCCGTGGCCTGAAGAGGTGACAGGGAAGCTGGGCTCTGGATGAAGACATAAAGTGCCCCAGGAAACACTTGCACCCGTGCTCTGGGTATGGCTTTCACACCAGCCTACCCACACCTCTACGCCAGCCTAGCTGATATCTAGATGAAAAACTGATGTTAAAAATAAAAAGCAGGAGCAGGGCGCGGTGGCGCACGCCTGTAATTCTAGCACTTGGGAGGCTGAGGCAGGAGGACCGCGAGTTCAAAGCCAGCCTCAGCCATGGTGAAGCACTTAGTAACTCAGTGAGACCCTGCCTCTAAATAAAAAATACAAAAAAAGGGCTGGAGATGTGGCTCAGCGGTAGAGCGCTTGCCTAGCAAGTGCGCGGCCCGGGTTCGATCCTCAGCACCACGTAAAAATAAATAAAGGCATTGCGTACAACTTAAATAAATAAATATTTGAAAATAAATAAAAATAAAAAGCTAGCCGGGCGGCGCAAGCCTGTAGTCTCAGCACTTGGGAGGCTGAGGCAGGAGGATCACGAGTTCAAAGCCAGGCTCAGCAATGGTGAGACACTTAGCAACTCAGTCAGACTCTGTCTCTAATAAAATACAAAAAAGGGGGGGGGGGCTGGGGATGTGGCCCGGTGGTTGAGTGCCCCTGAGTTCAATCCTCAGTACCAAAAAATAAATAAATTAATAAATAGCAAGCAGGGGCTGAGGTTGTGGCTCAGCAGTAGAGCGCTTGCCTTGCGTGTGTGAGGCACTGGGTTCGATCCTCACACCACACAAAAATAAATAAACAAAATAAAGGTATTATGTTAATCTACAACTAAAAAAAAATTTTTTTTTTTTTTTTTTTTTTTTTTTTTTTGGTACCAGGGATCAAACTCAGGGGCACTCGACCACTGGGCCACATCCCCAGCCCTTTTTTTGTATTTTATTAGAGACAGGGTCTCACTGAGTTGCTAAGTGCCTCGCCATTGCTGAGGCTGGCTTTGAACTCGTGATCCTCCTGCCTCAGCCTCCCAAGAGCTGGGATTACAGGCATGCGCCACCGCGCCCAGCTAAAACATTTTTACATAAATAAATAAAAAGCAGGCCCAGGGGTGTAGCTCAGAGTAGAGCCCTTGCTCAGCACATGCAAGGCCCAGAGTTCTATCACCAGCATCACAAAATAAAAGAAAGGCCCAGAGGTGGGAGTCCAGGAAAAAGCTGTGGGACTTACTCAAGGCAAGTGTAAAAACTACTCAGGCAGGACACAACCCCCGTTGAAGCTGAGGAGATTCCCCATGGGAAAAGCACTCAGAGATGAGTTCACAATCCCCAACAGCAAAGCCCACAGGGGAACAGCCCACCATGAGCGAGAGACCACAGACCCAGCGCTGAGGACTCAACGTTGGGTGAGTCAGGGTCCAAGTAGGAAAAACAGAACCCACATGGAGTGTTCAACACACAGATGTTCACTGCAGGGAGCTGATTTCAAGACAACAGAAGAGGCAGAAGCCAATCAGAGGAGAGTTCAGCATGAAGAGGAAGTTGATGTGACAGAGCAAGACACCAAAGGGCACAAAGGTGGGTGCAGTCCCCCCTAGGGTCTGCCAACAAGTGGGCAACCTTGGAAAAGAATTTAAAGACAAGAGTAGGTGACTAAAAGTTCCTCTGGCCTTAACTGTGTGACAAGAATTATAAACAATGCCAGTGGCAACATTCTCCTCCCTGAAAAGAGTCTTCTGATGGTCTAAGTTCTGAATAATCGCCGAGGTTACTACAGCTCACAGCAGTCCTGTGGAAGAGCCCTCTCCCAGGAATATCCCCCAAGAGAAAGAGCAGGATGTAAAAAATATCAGTGTTTCCTCAGTGAAAATCCCCAGCCAAATAAACCTCACACCTGCTCTCAGAAGCCCCATTATCTTTCTAGTCCCTCACTCAAATATCAGTGATCACTTACCATAGATCTGAAGAAAGCAGCTCACCTGGGGGAGACACAAACAAACAAATGAGGGCAAGAGTAGCTTGGAGGGAATAAAGAATAAAGAAGAGTCAAGGAAAAGAATTATTTTTTTAAAAAAAGCACTCTTTAATATCCCAAGAAAAAGCCAAGTGGAGTGGCACATGGTGTGGCTACTTGGGAGGCTGGGGTAAGAAGATCATAAGTTTAGGCTAACCTAGACAACTAAGCAATATGTAGGGGGAATGGAATGTAACTCAGTGGTAAAGCACTCCTGGTTCAGTCCCTAGTACTGCAAAGAAAAAAAGATCCAGAGAGATTACAGAAGGCACTCATGAGACAAGAATAGGATGCTGTAAAAAAGGAACATTCGTAAAACAAAAAGTTCTTGAGAATTAAAAATTTCACAGCAGAAATGAAACAAAACTCAATGGAAAGTTGGGAGGTTGAGGTAGAGGAAGTCTGCCAGAGGAGCCTGGAGCAGGAGGATCACAAGTTCAAAGCCAGCCTCAGCAATGGCGAGGCACTTAGCAACTCAGTGAGACCCTGTCTCTAATAAAATACAAAAAAGGGCTGGGGATGTGGCCCAGTGGTCTAGTGCCGCTGAGTTCAATCCCCGGTACCCAAAAAAAAAAAAAAAAAAAAGAATCAGAATGACACCGGGTTTCTCAATAGGAACTTTGAAGACAAAAGAACAACAGATGTGTGCCTTCAAAATTCTGAGGGGAATGAATTTCCAATTGCAGGGGCCAGTTCCTTTTGAATATGGCAGAAATGACACCAGATGACTTCTGTGGTGCAGTCATAAGAAGCCATGGACTCGGGCTGGGGTTATGGCTCAGTGGTAGATCACTTGCCTGGCATGTGTGAGGCCCTGGGTTCGATCCTCAGCACCAGATAAAAATAAATAAATGATAGCCGGGCGCGGTGGCGCACGCCTGTAATCCTAGCACTTGGGAGGCTGAGGCAGGAGGATCGCGAGTTCAAAGCCAGCCTCAGCAATGGCGAGGCACTTAGCAACTCAGTGAGACCCTGTCTCTAATAAAATACAAAAAAAGGACTGGGGATGTGGCCCAGTGGTCGAGTGCCCCTGAGTTCAATCCCTGGTACCAAAATAAATAAATAAATAAATAAATAAATAAATGAAATAAAGGTATTGTGTCCATCTACAACTAAAACAAACAAACTAAAAAGCCATGAACTCTCACTCTGGGGAGTCCCCTCTTTCATTAACTTTATTCTAATTAATTCATAACAATGCTACAGCAGTTGGTTTAAGGAGGGCTACAAAACACCTGCCCAATCCCAAACCCCACACCATCGCGACGAGCTTCTAGACAGAGGTGTAACTGGTGGTTTTACATTTACACTTTCACTGTTGGTTAAATGTGAATGTGGAATGGACTTGACCTTGACGGCTCATTTTCCATTTGCTCCATTTTAACTCCCTGGTTGGTCAGATCCATGTGCAAATCTGCAATTTTTTCAGATTTTGCTGGTCACCCTGGCTCTGGGCAGCAAAGGACACACAGCCTCTGGGGCAGGCACATGGGCTAGGTTCCCTGAGGCTCCTGGTAGTGACGCCAGACCTTGAGGGCTCAGCATGACTTCCTCCACCGAAGCCCCCAGGAAGGGCTTGCCTGGCATCTGCCAGTGGGGTCCACAGCAGGCGCGGGGGGGTGGACAGGTGGCAGCTGTGACTGGGCCTCCATGTAGCGCCACCGCTGGGTGGGGGCTCAGCATCTAGAGGTGCAGACTGTTAGAGAGCCCGAGGGCCTCTGGGGGCGGGCGGTGGAAGACCCCACGTGCTCTCTTGGGCCTGAGCTGCCAGGCTGTGAGGAGCCCAAGTCCTAGGAGAGGCCAGGTGAGTTTCTGGGGCGATGGCCACTGTGGGTGGCCTGGTGGTGGGCCCAGCTGGATTCCCAGTCATCAGAGAGCGTCACAAGAAGCCGTGTGAATGAGCCAGAGCGGGCGCGCAGCCCAGCGGAGCCACAGTCACCCCAGGCCCAGCCGCCCCCCGGAGAGCCGCAGCCGCGCCAGTCAATGCCAGAATCGCGCGAGAGAACAAGGGACATTCTAAGCCACTAAGCATTGGAGTGCTTTGTTTTGTAACAACAGATCATCAGAAAACCCACCTGGAATTCCATAGCCAAGCAAAAGATCAGCAGAGCTTAAAGTAAAGATGGGCTCAAGATCAGGAATACTGCCCAGAGACAGTGGCCACAGGGTGGGCCCAGAGGGGCAGCCCCGAGAACCCACCTGGATTAACGGCAGCCTCCGAGTTGCACAGCCCCTGGGAGGCCCACGGCCAGGTGACCTGCCCCGTGCCGTGCGCCTCTTGTCCACGCCGCGAGTATGCGGAGACACCTCGCCCGAGGCCGGCCACAGAACAGTGACGAGAAAGGACACCAAGGAACCACTGTCAGCCCAGAATGCCACGTCCAGCCTGTCTTTCTTAAAAACAAGGCTTTTGCTTGGGTAGTGGCCACCACCTGTGATCTCAGCTGCTAAGAAACTGAGCAGGGAGTGTGGGTTCGTGGCCTGCGTGAGCAGCCGGAAAGACCCTGTCTCGAAAATAAATAAATGGAGAAGCGTTTTAAAAGATTTTTAAAAGAACCCTAAAAAATGAAAGAAAATCCTTTTTATTTCAGCAAGTCAAACCATGAAGACACCCAAGAACCTTGAATGCATATTACCAAGTGCAGGAGGTCATTCTGAAAAGGTTGAATGCCTCGTTGACACTGACTATGGGGGAGACTGCGGAGACGGTAAGATCAGTGGCTGGCAGCGGGTCAGGGAGGGGCGGGAGGGAGGGAGGAAGACTTGGAGCACAGAGAAGTGACAGTCATGATCTGAGCAAGAATGTGCCGAGGAGCCGGGCACAGTGGCGCACGCCTGTAATCCCAGCACTTGGGAGGCTGAGGCAGGAGGATCGCAAGTTCAAAGCCAGCCTCAGCAGTGGCGAAGCACTTGGCAATTCAGTGAGACCCTGTCTCTAATAAAATACAAAAAAGGGCTGGGGATGTGGCCCAGTGGTCGAGTGCCCCTGAGTTCAATCCCCAGTACCAAAAAAAAAAAAAAAAAAAAAAAAGAATGTGCCGAGGTAGGCGCATGGATTGTAACAAGTGGGCCCCTCAGGTGGGGGTGCTGACAGAGGGGAGGCTGTGCATGATGGGGCCGGTAGGGGGCAGTATATTGGGCATTAACTTGAGGGTCATGCCACCACTGAGCCACGCTGCCAGCCCTTTTTATTTTGAAACAGAGTCTCAGTAAGTTGCTGAGGCTGTCCTTGAAATTGCCATCCTCCCACCTCAGCCTCCAAGTAGCTGGGGTTTAGGCCACCCGCCCAGCATTCAGTTGTTTTTTAAAAAACCCTTTCAAACGGTGACATCGCTTCTCTCAGGTGTGGTCCAGCCCCCTTGCTGCACCTGCTGACTCTTCCACAAGAGGGGAGACTTCCCCATCTTTGCCTTTTTAATTTTTGAGGTTCAGTTCATCAGGAGCTGTCTTTCTTTCTTTTTAAATATTTGTTTTAGTTGTAGGTGGGCACAGTATCTTTATTTATTTATTTATTTATTGAAGGAGCCCCAATTAGGGAGATGGCTATTGCGGTCAGCTGGAAGCCATAAGTTCCACCTGATAATAAGTATGTATGTGACGTACCTGTAAGTGCACGTGAGGCACCCGCAAAGCTAAAGGTATATAACCGGGTGAAAGCGGTCGGAGTCAGGAGAAGAATGAATTCATTCAGTCGTCGTGCAGTCGCTCGGTCGGAAGAAGAGTTCGGGTCGGAGAAGAAGAAAAGAATCAGAGCGGCCAGAACGTAGGCAGAGCGGTTACAGAAGAGAAACCAGATAGAAGAAGTAATTGCTGGTCAGAGTCAGGCCGAGGCTCCCGAGGAAGAAAGAAGAAAGAAGCTCTAAAGGCTAAGCTCTCTCTCTCTCTCTAAAGAAGAAATATCTCTCTTTCAAGCTCTCTCTCTTTCTCTCTAAGCTCTAAGAAGATGAAGAAGAAAAAGCTATCTCTAATCTTTCTCTCTAAGCTCTTTCTAAGAAGAAGAAAAATCTTTCTTTCTCTCTCTAAGCTCTCTCTAAGAAAGTAGAAGTAAAAGTAGTAGTATCTTTACTCTGCCTCCGAGAGTTTTCCTCCCGCGGCGTTGTGGCTGGCCATGACAGGCAGCTTACAATTTATTTATTATTTATTTATTTATTTTTGGTACCGGGGATTGAACTCAGCGGCACTCGACCACTGGGCCACATCCCCAGCCCTTTTTTGTATTTATTAGAGACAGGGTCTCACTGAGTTGCTAAGTGCCTCGCCATTGCTGAGGCTGGCTTTGAACTCGCGATCCTCCTGCCTCAGCCTCCCAAAGTGCTGGGATTACAGGCGTGCGCCACCGCGCCCGGCTTATTTATTTATTTTCATATGGTGCTGAGGATCGAACCCAGTGCCTCACATGTGTGAGGCAGGCGCTCTATCTCTGAGCTACATCTACAACCCTCTTTATTTTTCTTTTTGAATTTTAAAACTTAGAAAGTGTTTATTTCTAGCCGGGCACAGTGGCGCACGCCTGTAATCCCAGCACTTTGGGAGGCTGAAGCAGGAGGATCGCAAGTTCAAAGCCAGCCTCAGCAATGGTGAGGCACTTAGCAACTCAGTGAGACCCTGTCTCTAATAAAATACAAAAAAAAAAAAAAAAAAGGGCTGGGGATGTGGCCCAGTGGTCAAGTACCCCTGAGTTCAATCCCCGGTACCACACACACACACACACACAAAAAAAAAAAAAAAAAAAAAAAAAAAAAAAAAGAAAGAAAGAAATTGTTTATTTGTAGCTGGGCGTGGTGGCCCACGCCTGTAATCCCAGCTCCTGGGAGGCTGAGGCAGGAGGATCACGAGTTCAAAGCCAGCCTCAGCAATAGCGAAGCGCTTAGCAACTCAGTGAGACCCTGTCTCTAAAATAAAAATACAAAAAAGGGCTGGGGATGTGGACCAGTGGTTGCGTGCCCCTGGTACCAAAAAAAGAAAAAAAATTGTTTATTTCTGAAACTTGACATTTAATATTTTTGGACTACAGTTGACCACTGCAGGTAACTGGAGAGGGGAGCGTCTCTCCTCTGATTGCCTTCTGCCTCTTCTGTTGTCTTGAAAGCCAGCTCCCCACAGTGAACATCTGTGTGTTGAACACTCCACGTGGCTGTCTTTCCTGGCTGGGCCCTGACTCACCCAGTGTTGGGTCCTGCAGTGCTGCGTCCATGGTCTCTAGAAGTCCATCAAGACGGTGTGAGGTTTGGGATTGGGCAGGCGTTTGTGTAGCTGCCTTAAACCAACTGCTGTGGTGTTGTTATGAATTAATTAGAATATGGTTGGAGAAAGAGAGGACTCCCTAGAGTGAGAGTCTATATACATGCATATATGTAATATATAAAATATTGTGCTTGTTCCTTAATTTATAAAGCATACTCATTCACACATTGACTGACTTAAATATATATAAATTTTCTTTTGTGACAGACCAGAATATCTACATTATCTCAACTATACAAAAAATAAACAGGCCCAAAATACTGTTAAGCAACTTTTTAAATTAAAACTACAAAACTAAGTGTGTGAGTGTGTGTGTGTGTGTGTGTGTGTGTGTGTGTGTATTTAAATCTTTCTTCCCATTCCATTCTTTTGGCTTAATTTTTTTTTTTTTTTTTTTTTTTTGTACTGGGGTTGAACTCAGCACTCGACCCCTGGGTCACATCCCCAGCCCTTCTTTGTATTTTATTAGAGACAGGGACTCACTGAGTTGCTAAGTGCCTTGCCATTTCTGAGGCTGGCTTTGAATTCGCGATCCTCCTGCCTCAGCCTCCCAAGTGCTGGGATTACAGGCGTGCGCCACTGCGCCCGGCATTGGCTTAATTTTATACAGTTAACATCTGCTGTCACATAAAGGCACCCCACCCTGTCACTGGAGCCCGAGCTCCTCCCTGGCCAGTCCCTCACCTCTCATCACCCAGGGTTGAGACAGCCTCCTGAATTTCTCTGGAACTGAGGCCCTCATGAGTTTTCTCTTGCGAGTCCCTTTCTTGTGAGCCTGGCATGTGAGCTTTATCAAGTTCAGCTTCCCTTTTCTCTTCTTGGGCCGGTGGTGACAGCTGCAGACCTGTTTGCTTTTGTAGTTCTCAAGTCGTGGCCATAGTCTTATTCGACGTGGCACAAGTGTGGCTCCCAGTCCCTGTTTGGCAGCAGCTGGTCTACAGCGTGTGTGTAAAGGTTGACAGAGAGATGTCAGTGCTGACCATCCCTCTGAGGCCGCAGTGGATTTTTCTGGCCTGCTGTATCAGGATGACGAGTTTTGGTTTCGTATTCCAGCCCGGCCTGCCTGTCTTCCGGACCAGAGCTAGCTTTCTGGAACGTGGGTTGGAGCTTTCGACCTCCGCCTCCCCATTGAATCAGGAGCTGTCTCCTAATGTGCCTGCAAGTGTGACCCAAGAATCGGAGGCAGCTTTGCCTTTGTCTCTGGACCCCTGTGCACTCGCTGGTCATGGCCATCTTTTCTGTCGTTTCTCCGCCTGAGGTTCTGCGCCCTGGTGGCGCCTGAGCACTGCAGGCCAGCGGCTCCTCACCCGTGGTGAGGACTCCCTTCCACCCAGAGCTTGATGGGCGGGATGGTTTGCTCCAGTGTCTCAGAAAAGCGGGTTCCCACCAGGCTCCAGCTGCATGCAGAGGGCCAGTTCCAGAGCCCTGCTGCTGCGTGGGGTTGGGGTTTGACTCCAGCCCTAAGGAGACTGGCATGCGGGTGAATGGGTAGGGCCTGGAGGCAGGGGCAGGCACCAGGGGACTTCTTGTTCCCACTGTCTCCCTGGGTGCCTGATGTAGGCCCCGACCACGGGACAGCTCGTAAATGTGGAGCAAACCAGGAGCGCCCCGGCCCTGGTGCTCCAACAGCCACTCTTCTTCACAAGATGGAGTGGGGGGGACGGGCTGGAGAGCCGGGCTGGGTATCTGCCTGGTGGTGGTTGAGAGGGTCCCTTGGTGTGGCCACTGCAGTCCAGAGGCCTGAGCAGGTGGCTGCAGGGCCCCAGGGTTCCCTGGATGATGGGCTTCTTGGCACTGGGCTGCCCCGGGGCTCAGGGCACCGAGTCTCTTCACCTGGGAGCACAAGCAGTCAGCAGCCCGCTGGCCCTTACGGGGGTGCCAGTCCCCTGGGAGGCTCAAGCAGGCACATGGGACAGACGCCAGCGTGTCACTGTTACCCAAAACAGAGAAAAACATGAAAAAATCGTGGCAAAGGAAAGAGACCAGTGGCACTAGGAGGTGCAGGGGGGCAGGGTCCACTCTGCAGCCCCGGCCTCCTCAAGGGCACCGACTCCCCGGCTTCAGACTTTCTCAAGCAAGTGGCCTTGACCCTTCCCCTCTTCGCAGGCAGCTCCGGTTCCTGCCACAGCTGCTGAGCAGGCGACCACAGAAGCAGAGACTCCCGGCTCGCAGCTACCATCAAGGTAAAACGGAAAAGAGACGTCTCAGAGGAGCTGCGGCCCTTCGCCAGCCGGCCCTGGTCACGCCCGCCTGTCTGCTTCCTGCCCTCCTCTTCGTGGTTGGACCGGGAACAACCGGCAGGGAGCCATGGTCCTCCACGCCTCACTGGCTGATTTGGGCGCCTCTGCCTGGCCTCACGTGCGGAGGTGTGGCCCAGCAGCCCTGGGGGAGGACCAAGCTCGGAGAGGCCCGGCGCCATGCGGGGCCACCCGAGGAGCCCAGGCTTGGTCAGAAGACAGGGCAGCAGGGTGGGGAGAGGCTGGGCCAGAGCCTTCGTTGAGGCTTCGGGGGAAGGCTGGCAGGCGGGGGCAGCAGGCTAGGATTGCCCACTTTGAGTGGTTCCAGAAGGCTCTGGGCTGTGGGTGTCTCTAGCTGGCTGTCACCTGAGCCTCCGTGACTTAGGGCAGGAGAAATCCTGACTGGTGGGGGAGGGGGGGTGAAAGCCTTTGAAGGAGGCTTGGGTTGGCTGGTTTGTGCATGAAGAGCGCCCCCCCCCCACCCCAGGGCCCTGCTGTCTCTAGGGACCTGCCAGACCTGGGAGGGAGTTCTCCTTGGGGTCTAGGGCCCCAAATGCCAGACCTCGAGGCCTGACCTCTTCCCTTGACTGTGCCCTGAGAGGGCCTCGTTTGCCACTAACTTTGCTGCTGCAGTTATTCATAGGTAGAAGACTAAAGCCAAAAGCTAAGCCAAACAAGAAGACACCCCAGGAATCCTTATGGGAGGTGAGCTGAGGAAAAGCAGGCCCGCGCCCTGAAGCAGAAGTGCATCCTCTTCCAGAAAGGTTGGACTACACAGAGTGATGCCATCTTCTCATTGGCTGGAAGGTGAGGAAAGTGAGGCTCAGAGAGATTAAGTAACTTGCCCAAAGTAATACAGCCAATATGTAACTGAGCGGGGATTGGAAACCAAGTCTCACACCCCGAGGCCCGTGTTCTCTCCAGTACTTCACACTGCAGCAGTTGTTCCTTGTAAGCACAGCTTAGAGCCTTCTGGATGGTTCTAGCTGACCTTGGAAGAGCATCAGCAGGGTGTTCACTGAGCAGCGCCACCCCCATCAACGGGAAGTATTAAATGCTGAGCCAGAAGAGCACGGGCAGCAGTCCTGGAAGAGGATGATAACGTCACACTGCAGGAGAACTAGAGAACATGCCACACCTGCTTTTGCTCTTGAAGAGAGGGCAGCTGGTCTTAGGGGAAGGCAGGTCGGCATGCTGGCTTTCAAGACGCTGGGAGCCTGCAGGCCCTGGAGTCCAAGCAGGACACCCACCAAAGGAAACCGGGGCGTGGCCAAGCATGCTGGATTGCCAGGGAGGGCTGGAACAATCAGGCGTTCCAAGGGGCTTCTGCCCAAGCAAATCCTGACACCACCGGGGGAAGAGTTCCATCTGTGAAGCTACACAGCACCAGCTTCTGGAGTGGAGAAATCAAAACATGAAAAATTTGACATTATTATTGTTAAAGCAAGCGGCCACCACAAGCAAGAGGACTCTCTGAAGACAGGCTTCAAGCTGCTAATGCTGTACAACCTGATGGCACTGTTTAGGTGATAGATACCTCCACTGGGCAGGCGCCTGAAGCCCAGGCCAAGGCTTTTAAAGATAAAGTGGCCTCAGTAACAGTGACAAAACTTGATGGTCATGTAAAAGGAGGTGGGGCACTCAGGGCAGGTGCAGCCACAGAAAGTCCAGTGGTTTTCATCAATACAGGGAACATGAAGATGGATTGGAACCTTCCAAAACAGCCTTTCATCTGCAAACTTCTGGGTGTGGGTGACAGTGATGTCAACAAGCTGAAGCTGGATGACTCTGAAGCACTTCTAAAGAAGCTGAAATAAGCCAGGCGCGGTGGCGCACGCCTGTAATCCCAGCACTTTGGGAGGCTGAGGCAGGAGGATCACGAGTTCAAAGCCAGCCTCAGCAATGGCGAGGCACTTAGCAACTCAGTGAGACCCTGTCTCTAATAAAAACAAAAAAGGGCTGGGGATGTGACCCAGTGGTTGAGTGCCGCTGAGTTCAATCCCCGGTACCAAAAAAAAAAAAAAAAAGAAGAAGCTGAAATATAATCAGTTTACACTGTGAGACATGTGTCATGAAAATGGGCCCATTCGGTCAGATCTTGGGAATGATCCTAGTTTTGGAACAGATTTTATGAGCAAAGGAAATGAACAGGAGTCAAAGGCAAGGCTGAAGCAATTACTGACAGTAAGGGACAGTATGCTGGACCGAGAACCAGCTGATGCAGATGGCGCCAAGGTTTCCAGTGAGCAACCAGGAGGAGTCAGAGGAGCAGTAGGAGGAGAGAGACCATCAAGGATCTTTGAGCAGATATATCAAGATTGCACTGGGGGTAATAGATGGGAAGTGTCAAAGGACATCTCAGAGGTGGTGACAAGTCTAAGAACGTGAGCCCATCACAGACAGCAAAAATCGAACCAGCAAGGGCTCAAATGATGGATCAAAGAGTTCTTCGTCAGGTGGGTGGTAGGACTTCCAGCAACTGTGAGGCCTATGCACTGCGTGCTGCTGGCAACGGGCCAGCCATGATGGGATTCAAACGCTTGCAAAGAAGATGCTGAACCCTTAACTGGCTCGGCTGGTTCTATATTTGCTGAGACCCGGAGCTTCCCCCCTTTATGCAAACAAGGAAAAAAAGACTTTTTCTTGCCCTCTGTCGTTTTCTCCTCTTTTTCCTTTTCCTTTCTTTCTTCTTCTCTCCCCTTTTATTTAAAAATATTTTTCGTTGTAGATGGACACAATATCTTTGTTTTATTTATTTTTATGTGGTGCTGAGGATCAAACCCAGTGCTTCACATGCGCTAGGTAAGCACTCTACCACTAAGTCACAACCCCAGTCCCCTTACCTCCCTTTTTATGATGTAAGGGAGGAATATGAGTCTTTCTCTGTGTGTGTGTGTGTGTGTGTGTGTGTGTGTGTGAAAATCATTATATTTCTGCTTTAAAATTTCTTCTCTTAGTCTTCACTATCGTCACAAGTCAAACAAATCACGATGTAAAATTCTAGTTTTTAAAAGGTCTTTTTAATTGCCTCAAAGGCCTAGCATCACATTTGTAAACCGTCGGGTAAGCTACACGGTGTTGCGATAAAAGTGTGTGAAGAAAGGGATCAACCACGGGAGATGATCCGCGGTCAGCCGTCCGGGCTCGCGGGGCAGGAGGTGCTGGGCGGCGTCCGCCGGTCCCGCGTGGGCGTCGCGGGAAACCTCCCCGGGCCACCTCCCGGCCGTGGGAGTGCGGCGACGGGGCGCGCAGGGGAAGACTGAACCCTCCGTCGCGGGGCCTGGCCCCGGGCCCCGTGGCGGGCGACGGCCACCCTCTCAGGGCGTGCCCCGCGCTGTCACCCGCAGGCTGGCGGAGGTCGCAGTTCCCTCGCACTGACCATCGGGAGGGGCCGTAACTCTCCCGAGACGGCGCGTCATCTCCGCGGTGACACAGCGGTGACCTGGGCATCCGCGTGTTTCCCGGCCCCGCGGCGTCCCGCCCGGGCGTCCGCGGCCCGCACGTGCGGCGGGAGGCGCGGCCCCGCGGAGCGCCCAGGCTCCGCCCCGCGCGGCGCGCCCCTGCGCACATGCGCGCGGGCCCCGGAAGCGGCGGGCGCGGCGGGCGCGGCGGCGCAGGGGCCGACATGGCTTCGGCGGGAGGCGGCGACGGCGAGGCCGCCGCGCCCGAGGCCGAGCGCCCGCAGCCGCGGCCCTTCCTGATCGGCGTGAGCGGCGGCACGGCGAGCGGGAAGGTGAGCGGGCGGGCGGCGGGCGGGCGGCGGGCGGGCCGGGCGGGCGGCGACCCCGGCCCCGCCGCCCGCGGTCCCTGCGCCGCGCCCCGCGCCACCTGTTGCCGGCGGGCGGAAGCCCCCGCGGGCCGAGCCGCCCGCCGTGCCAGCGCGGGTGCCGTTTTTGTGTCCCCAGTCCACCGTGTGTGAGAAGATCATGGAGCTGCTGGGACAGAACGAAGTGGACCACCGGCAGCGCAAGCTGGTCATCCTAAGCCAGGACCGGTTCTATAAGGTCCTGACCGCAGAGCAGAAGGCCAAGGCCTTGAAGGGACAGTACAATTTCGACCACCCAGGTACATCCAGAGAGCTTGCCGGGAGGCCGCCGGGGCCTGGGTAGTGCAGGGGTGCAGAGGCCCTGAGTGGGGTCAGGAAGTTACCCCTGTGGCCTGCAGAGGGTCTGCAGGTCCAGTCAGAGGATTGGACCAGCTCACTGGGCCTGGGCTCCCTGCAGGAGTTTGGTTGGAGCCAGTCAGGAAGCCTGCTGTAGGAGGGGCCTTGGGGACCACTGCTCCGTCCAGCGAATCCCCTTGCCTTCCCTTCCCCACCTTGCTTCTGGTGAGGCCTTTTGCACACCCCTTTGTCTAGAGTGGCCTTTTCCTTCCCACCTGCCCAGGGGCAAAGTCCTCAGGGAGGCCAGATGTGGGAAGCAGTGCAGTGACCTAGGGCCCAGGGCCCTGCAGCCCTTCCTTGATCTGGAAGGTGCTTGTGTCTCTGGGAGAGTCTAGGAGAGTGCCCAGCGATAGCTGGGAAGAAGGCCTGCGATGCAGCATTCCCACTGATTATTCCCAGCAAGAGAGAGGAGGGAGCCTGACCTCCTGGCTTCCCAGTGCTGGCCAGTGTGCTGCAGCTTCCTGGTGGGACAGCTTGGGCAGTGCCCTGCCTGAGGGCAGCCTGGGCAGCTTCGTCCTGTGTAGTCTGTAGGACTGCAGAGGACCCTGTCACTACCAAGTAGAAAATGGTAGGGGCAGCTCCTAGTCTGAGTGTCCCGTAGAGCCCTCAGTATCCTGGTGCCCTCCTGTCTGTGGCGCAAGGGCAGCTGGGTTGTCTTGCCCTTTGTTTCATCTCTGTAGATGCTTTTGATAATGATTTGATGCACAGGACTCTGAAAAACATCGTGGAGGGCAAAACTGTTGAGGTCCCAACCTACGATTTTGTGACCCACTCAAGGTAAGCAGGTGGTTTCCAGGAGGTACAAGGAGAGGGCTGGTTAGGTGTCCCCTCTGGGTTCCTACACAGACTGCCCCAGTTTCTGTGGACCACCTCCTACATCTATCCTCTCCCCAGAGTCATTCTCCCAGGGGTTACTGTGGACTGTCCAGCGGGGCCCATAGCTTCCTCTCCGCCTGGTAGGTTGCCAGAGACCACTGTGGTCTATCCTGCGGACGTGGTTCTGTTCGAGGGCATCTTGGTGTTCTATAGCCAGGAGATCCGGGACATGTTCCACCTGCGCCTCTTCGTGGACACAGACTCTGACGTCAGGACTCTCTCGGAGAGGTAGTGCGTCTTGGGATTGTGTGCCCTGGCTGGGGCTGGCTGTGAGTCCTGAGGGAGGGCTGACCACGGTGCCTTGTTCCTGTCACTGCAGTTCTCCGGGACGTGCACCGCGGGAGGGACCTGGAGCAGATTCTGACCCAGTACACCACCTTCGTCAAGCCCGCCTTCGAGGAGTTCTGCCTGCCGGTACCGTCTTTCATCATTTGAAAACCTGTTTCTCTCACACTTGTGTCCCTGTTCCCCATCTGTGATAACGCCAGCATCTAGGGGCACCCCAGACCTTGGTTCCCTGCTCTCAAACAGTCCTGTGGGGTTGAAATCTTATGAGAACTGCTTTGTGTCTTGCAGACAAAGAAGTATGCTGACGTCATCATCCCTCGAGGGGTTGACAATATGGGTAAGAGACTGCCCACCCCTTCTCCCCCTCCCAGAGCCACCAGACAGGGACTGCTGCCTCCTGCCTCAGCCTGCTGAGGACTCCCAAGTTCACGAGGCCCTCCAGTGCTTATCTGAGGCACAGGCTCAGCACGGACAGGGCAGGGCTTTACCCAGGCTCCCAGCGGCCCGGGCTCCCCGCAGCAAACTGAGCTGCTGCATTTTACTGTCTCACATCCTGTCTTGCCGTTTCTGACTAAGATGTGTGGCTGCTTGTGAGGACCTGGCCAGTGGCCTTCCCTCCAGGCTGAGTGTGGCCGCTGGGGAGGGGGAGGCCCGTGCCAGCAGCAGCCCTGTGCAGGCTGTGGCACAACAGGGAGGACAGCTGAGCACCCACTGTCTCTCGCTGCAGTTGCCATCAACCTGATTGTGCAGCACATACAGGACATCTTGAATGGCGACCTCTGTAAGCGGCACCGAGGGGGCGCCAACGGGCGGAGCTACAAGAGGACCTTCCCCGAGCCAGGAGACCACCCCAGGGTGCTGGCCTCTGGCAGACGGTCACACCTGGAGTCCAGCAGCAGACCCCACTGAGGGCCATCACATGCTGTCCCCCAGCCTGCCAGCAGGGCTCCCACAGACCCGAGTTCGGGGACGGGCACGGGGCACCTCCTGCCTCTAAAGGCAGCAGTGCTTCTCCCTGGCTTGTCCCAAGGTGGTGTCGGGCCAAGGCTCCTGTGCTCTCGAGGGTGAGCTCACTGTGGCAGGCAGCGGCAGGGCATTCCCGGTCTCACCGCTGCTTCTCGTTTAGGGAGGTTTCCGCCTCTCTGTGTGTCACAGCAGTGCCCGGCTGCGTGGTTAGCCTGCGTGCTTGCCCCAGAAGGAGTGCCAGTCTGTGTGGGGAAACCTGAGAAAGCAGCCTGGGCACCGTGGCCTGGTACGTCTGACCAGTAAGAATTTCCCAGTAGGGCCGGGTTCACTCGCGCATCACTGAAACAGGCTTTAAGACGCGTTATTCACCCGATGTTCTCTCTCATCCTGTTCCATAACACGAGGCTGGTGGTGCCCTAGAAACCTCCTTTCCTGACCCGCCACTGGGCTGTGGTCCAGTGTGGTGAGTGCTGGTCTAAGGAGCCTCCGAGGCGTCTCCCTCCCCATTGCCTGTGCCTCAGTGACAGAGACGAGGCAGGAACCCTGGCACCAGCCAGCATCTATCTCAAACCAGCATCACAGAAGGCAGGGGGTCCAGACCCCAGGTGCCTGCGCAGCCCCGGCATGCCGGGGCAGCAGGCTGTTGGGTCTGCTCTGGCTGGAACAGAGTCTGCACATAGTCCCACAGGGCCAGGCACCTCTGCCTTACCAGGGCTCCCTGAGCCTAAGGTGATGTCTGGACGGGCTGACCCTGGTGTCGCTCAGCTGCTTCCAGGGCAGTGGCCTCCAGCCGCGGCATGTGCTGGCCTGCAGATGTTCAGGTGGTTCCCTCACAAAGGGTCCTGTCTGTCGTCCAAGTTTGTCTTCCCTCCCATGTGACCACCCTTTCTGGAAAAAAGTGTCCTTTGCCATTGCCACAAGCTGGGCACAGGTTCTTCCCCTTTCTTCCTGTTGAGCACAACTCGTAGTTACCAGCTGTGACATTCCTGAGCTGCGTGCAGCGTGCAGCACCGGGCTCACTTCTGTTGAGTCTTAACAGTTGTGTTAAGCTTGTGTCCCTTTGGAGGGAGACTCAATAAATAACACCAAATACAAACGCCAGTTCGTCTTTTTTTTTTTTTTTTTTTTTTTTTTTTTTTTAATTTCCATTAGAAAAGAAGGCAAGTTAAAAAAAAAAAAAAAGAAAGAAAATGCGGCAAGTGGAGGGCAGGGAAATGTTCAGAGGGCCCAACCTCAACTGTGGTCTCAGTGAAATTTCACAGAAGGGGTTTTTTAAAAAGCAACCTGAGGAGTCACAGTCTTTAAACAGCATTTGCTGTAGGCCTCAAAAGGCCGTCCACACCCAACAGACGGCTGTCCAGGGCAGCCTGCAGGGCCCTGCTGAGGACAGGGCCGGCCTGCTCGACTGAACGAGCCCATCAGATCAAACGCCAAGCCCACACCATGAGCGTCTCTTGGGCAGGTCCTGGCTTGCATGTCACTGGCCTTCCTTCACATGTGGCTCCTGTGCTGGCCACTGAAACATGTCTGAGCTTAGGGGGCCTCATGGGTGGGAAGGCTTGGAGGGGGCATGTTCTTCACTGTTCAGAAAAATAAAACCGCTCCAAATAATGTGCTCTTCAGAGGATTGCTTCAAGAATGAAACCACAATTAAGTTCCAGGGTATCCTTGTGGGCCCGCCAGGCTGCAGGCCGGAGTCCTCTGCTTGTGAACGATACACCTGTTTGTAAGAGACCCTGTCCTACCCCAGCCCAGAGGATTCTTGCTGTGCTTGTTCTGCTAGTCTTTTGGGATTGGGATGTCCCAGCTATCTTTCCAGCGAAGAGCCTGGAGTTCACGGGGTGAGAGTGACCTGTCCCCGTAGGTCAGCGGGCGCAGCATGTTTGACACGTGGCATGCAGTGGAATACCAGGCTACGACCAGGGCGCTGAAGAGGCTTCTCTGCAGCTGGGACCTGTGGGCAGCAGTGCAAAGCACAATGAAGACCCCTGGTTGCCGCTCCCACAGTGAGCCTGCTGGGCCATTCTCTTGGAATCCATAGTCCACATGGTCACCTGCCAAGGCCTGTGGACTTTATTTCCCCTGGTCCTGGGGATTGAACCCGGGGGCCCTCTACCACTGAGCTACATCCCAGCCCTTTTACTTTTTGAGACAGGGCCCAGGACTTGCCATCCTCCCGCCTCCCCCTCCTCAGTAGCTATGCCTACAGACATGGCCACTGAACCCGCTGGCTGTGCCTCGCCCAGCCCATGTTGCACTGAAAGCAGTCTGCGTGACCCCCAGCCCTGCTGCCACGTGCAGAGCCCCCACACCTGCACAGGTGATCACTGACGTGCTGCAGGACAACTGGGAGCAGAAGGATCTGGAAGGTGAGTGCAGGCAGGTAGTGGTAGAGGAAGAGTGTCTTCTCTCCATCAGGAAGAAGGGCAGGTAGTTCAGTGCCCAGCCGCCAACACACAGGGCCCCAGCCAAGGCCCACTGCCGCCAGGCATCTGCAGGAGGGCACATGTCAGAGCAGCACTGCCACAGGGGTATTGTCCATGGGCTCACCCTTAAAGCCCAGGCTCACCAACTCAGTGCCTGGCCTCTCTCCCCCCAACTTTCCCACTCTCAGGAGGAAGAACGGACTGGGTCATGAGAACCTGTAGCTTCTTGCCTGGACCTCACCACTCACCACCCCTGTCCTGGAATGCCCCAGCCCGTGGGAGGCCAGGCCCTGCTGTGTGTTAATCACTGGACCCCTGCCAACCTGGGCTGGCCGTACAGGGCAGATCTGGTCCAGTTGGGCCAGCCTGCTCTCATCTGGGTGTTTCTTCTGGGATTTATGGAGGTGGGGCTGCACTTGTCCACCAGCCCAGAGTCATATGGAAAGTCAGCAGAGAGAAGGGCCAGGCACCCAAAGATGGACAGAGGCAGAGCAGGGCAAGGGTGCTATGGAGCTCCCAGCAGTCTCTGGGACTGGGGCCAGGCACTGGGGACACCCACCCCACACTGGTGGTTTGTCCCCTTCTGTTTCAAGATGATCAAGTGCATCTCTGTTGGCTACAGACAGCCATCACCCTGGATGCGCCTGTCGCTGCTCTTTTCCCAACCCCTTTTGGTCCGTGCAGCCAACCTGTACGAAGGCCAGAGAGCACTGCTGGCCACGACCTCCTGGCTGGAGAAGCCAGAAACAGTTAGGGAACCTAACGGCCACCAGCTGGGGAGTCAGAAATAAGGTATTTCTCTCCCTGAGGAAACGGGCCTTAGGACACAGGTTCCCAGTTGAGCTGTCACTTAAGTGAGCGAACTCTCGTCACAGCGAAAAGGAAGAGGCAGGAAAAACGAGCTGGGGAGCTGCACTAACCCTCGGGGAGGTCACAGATATTCCTTCGCCGTCTGAGCAGGTACCAGAAGAAGAGCAGGGTGTAGGCCGCTGTGGCGAGGCTGGCTGAGGCCCAGATCACGATGTTTCCAAGCAGGTGGATCTGAGCCTGAAAGCACATGGGAGTCACTCTCCACCACCTGCCCTCCGTGCAGAGGGTAACAGCCATGTTAAAGAAAATCACACGCCCACTCTACACTACAGTGAAGAGTGAAAAAGCAGAGGCAGGCCAGGTGCAGGGCACACATCTAAAGTCCTAGCTAATTGGGAGGCTGAAGTTGGAGGGTTGCAAGTTCAAGGCCAGCATCAGCAAGTTCCGGAGACCACCCACCCCCCATCTCAAAATAAAATAAAGGGATGGGGATGTGGCTTAGTGGTAGAAAGTTTGCCTAACATGTTTGAGGCCCTGGGTTCAACCCACAGTACCACAAAAAAAAACAAACAAAAACCACACAGGTACATTCTGGTATCCTCCAGCCTCACCACTAACCTGGACATACCTGTTCTCAATGAGAACACTTCTAGGAAAATGCTGGGGTTCTTGATTTTGTAAACTAAAACTGAGAACTAGGAGTAAATAAGTTTTTTTTTTTTTTTTTGGTACCGGGGTTGGACTCAGGGGCACTCGACCACTGGGCCACATCCCCAGCCCTTTTTTGTATTTTATTTAGAGACAGGGTCTCACTGAGTTGGTAAGTGCCTCGCCATTGCTGAGGCTGGCTTTGAACTCGCAATCCTCCTGCCTCAGCCTCCCAAAGTGCTGGGATTACAGGCGTGTGCCACCGCGCCCAGCGTAAATAAGTTTTTTTTTTTTCTCTTTTTGGGCAGGAGACACTGGGGAGTGAACGCAGAGCCTTGTGTATGCCAAGCATGTCACTGAGATTCACACTTATCCCTGAAGGTTTTTTTTTCTCTTTTTGAGACAGGGTATCAATAAGGTCCTGAGCCTGGCCACAAACTAGTGACCCTGCTGCCTCAGCCTCCCAAATCACTGGGACTGCAGGTGTGTACCATGGTGTCCCCCGGGACCTGCTCCTGGTACTTTCTTTCCACAGGGCTGCTCTCCTCCCCACTGAGTGAGGAGAAGGAAGCGTTTTACCACCTGCCCATTCAGCAAGTATTCCCTGAGCACCGACTGCAGCTGACGCTGACTCCATTCTGCGATGTGAAGCCAAGACGCACATAAACAGAGCCCTGGTGAGCTCGGCTGCCAGGCGCTGTGTAGAAGACATCTTACAAACCACTTCCGTCGGGAAAAGGGCTACAGCGCTCTCCCACGACAGCAACAAAGCTGGGGCTTTCTTTGATAGGCAGGGATGAGGACTTATTCTCCGTCTGATAAGAGTACTGGCCCACGCTGCCCGGAGTCCCAAGAAAACCAAGTCCTGGACTGCTGCTAGAACAGGCTTGGCAGAAGCCCAGGACATGCTGGCTGCTCTTGGTGCCACAGGGAATTCCCACAGGATGGGACAAAGCCCTCGCCAGCCGTCACATGCGCTCCTTACGCTGGTCTTGGGGTGCAGCCAATAGGCGATGCTGGTGTCCAGGGCGACCCACTGCAGCGGCGTGGAGCTGTACCGGTGCTCGGCATCTTCGCTGCGTAGCGTCAGCATCCTCCACTGCAACAGAGCAGAGGCCTGAGCTGCCAGGATGGCAGGCGCTCCAGGTCACACAGGTTAGCCAAAGGAGCCAGCCAACTGGGCCCTTGCCTGTGAGCTGTCCAATCTCAAGTTCATTTGGACTGTGCAACAGAAGCAGCAGGGCAGGTAGAATGAGTGCTCCTGGTCAGGGGCCCTGAACTCTAACCCAGCGTGTCCTCTGTGACTAGGAGCCTGGACTCAGTGCCCACTGGGCTCACGTTCAGATCCAGGTCCTCTGAGTTCTTGACTTACTCCTGTAGGCCTCTTAGAGTTGACAGTGGCCCCTTTAGACCTGATGGGTGACCTTAGGATGCTGTAATGTCACCCTTGGGCTGGACCTCCTTGTTTCTGACTACAATGGCCTGGGGCACAGGGCCTGGGGCCACAGTGTTCCACACATCACTCAGGCTGGAGAGAGGGGAGACACGCCTTCTGAGCCTGAGGTTCCAGGTCCAAGAGGAACGCTGGGAACTGCAGAGCTCAGCATACACAGCAGAAGCCAGCTCCCTCCCGCCACCTGTCACCTGCAGTTCTGAGAATCTGGCCATGAAGCTGAGGTTCCTGCTGATGTCCACCTGAGTAGGGGAGTGCAGTTCCAGCTCCCTCTCCCTTTGCTCCTGGCCTGACAGAACACAAAAGAGAACACCAGAGATAGGAGCAGAGCAGAGCCAGGGAGCTGAAGCACAGGCACCAGCTGGGGAAAAGCTCACCTCCCTGCACTGCCAAAGCCCACACGCTTCATCACGCTGCGCCACCCCCAGCTCCCCCGTGCACTAGGGCCTTCCTGCAGGGGTGCACTAGCTCCTCCCTGTGGCCCCCTGGAAATGCCCTATGTTGTGCTCAGGGCGGGACAAAGGCTGGGACTGGCAATTGAGGTGGGGAGTGCTCAGTTCCTGCCAAAACCCACATCCCGGTCAGTGTCCTCCTCAGGTGCCAGGTGCTGGAGACGGTGGGAGGAAGCGGGAGGACTCACTCCTGCCGTAGCGGTGCTCCTCCACATTCCACACCATGCTCCCGTGGTGACCCCGCGACAGCTTCTCCCCTACAACCTCCAGCTGCCCGAACCCCCAGTCGGGGAGGAGTGCCCCGCTCAGCTGGCAAAACCAAACAAGATAAAGGGGCGTGCCTGAAGGCCAGTCCCTGGCAGCCCACCTGGCCACTCCACTGCAGGCGTCCCCCTAGCGTCTCCACGTTAGGCTTCTTCCCTGAGTAGTTAGGGAAACCTCCCCTCCTCGGTGTAAAATACATACACAAATAGGGCAGTGACTTAAGTTACTGCAGGAGTGGCTCTGGGCTGGAGTTCAGGGAACAGACTGGGAGAGTCAAGGCCTCCACAGCCCAGCCAGGCAGTGGCACGCCGTACCTTCAACACAGCGGACGTGTTCACGTGCACAAAGCGCACTTCCGACAAGATGGCCTTCCAGACGTCTCTGTCCGACTCTCTGTTCACAATGTCCTGCAAACACAGACTCTGTCAGGCTGGGGGGCGTGGCTCAGAGGTAGAGTACTGCTGCGTGTGCACAGGGCCTGGGTTCGATCCCCAGCACTGCAAAAACCCAACACCAGGGCTGGGGTTATAGCTCAGTGGCAGAGCACTTGCCTAGCACATGTGAGGCACTGGGTTTGATCCTCAGCACAACATAAAAATAAAGAAAATAAAGGTATTGTGTCCATCTACAACTAAAAAGAAAAATTAAAAAAAAAAAAAAACCCAACACCAAAAATGGATCTTGTCAATTGTTCCATTCTTTTCAAATTTCCTTAAATGCAAAAATGAAGACCAGTCACCAAGCAATGACATTAACGTGGCTCTGAGCAAAGGGGAGAGCCCGCAAGCAAGAGGCTGCAAGGGGCTTATCCTGGATGGTGGGACACTCTTGTGATCCCAGGACGCAGCACTGATCTACGTGGTCCCCTGCCAAAGGCTGCACAGGACGGGATCCCCAGAGGCTGTCCACACTGCATGGTCAGCTGGGGATGGAGCGCGGTGGCCAGAGGCAGGCACTCCTCAGTCCCTGTCTGGTGACTATGAAGTTGGTTCACATGAAGCTTAGACAGTCCCCAGGGAGGGAGCTCTCACTCTGGGTCATGAAGAGCACTTTGCCCTGTCACAGCCTGACGCAGCGGGTCCTCCTGAGGACCCTGTTTTATTGACAAGAACCAGGGAACCCAAGAGGCTGACCAGGAGCAAATGTCCTGGATGTCTGGCTGGGCGCTCTGGGCCCAGGCGGCTGCTCCTGAGGCACACCCTCCTTCCGCATGCCGTCACTCCAGCCTACATGTGGGCCTGTGGTGCTGAACGTGCCACCAGAAGGGAGGAGGAGGAGGAGGGGGATCAGCAATGGAGCCCCTAGCAACAAGATGGCAGAGAGGGAGGCACAGAGCCAAGGAACAGGTAACCCCGGGTGGGACTTCCGCAGGGAGAGCTCCCGTCACGGCGGGCCCACCCAGAGGAGGTGGAGGCGAAGGGTACAAGTATGTGCAGCAGGGAAGGCAGGGGGCAGAGGCGCAGGCGAGGTACACAGCCAGCCTCCGCAGTCCCCTGGTGTTGCTGAGGGACCCCCAGGGCAGCGTCAAGGCTGATGTGTGGTCACCCTACTGAGAACCAAAGGGGGCCATGAGCACCAAGGGGGGCTGGAGAGCAAGCTCGACTCTCACGGTGGGATGCCCGGCCTCAGCCATGCTGAGCATTTGGCTCCCTGGACGCAGAGGGCACGAGGCCAGTGACCAGCACGCCGCCTTTCCTGGGAGAGCAGTACTGCAGGCTGCTGCTCTATGGGAGCATGAGAAGCAGGACCTGTCAGACTAGAGGCACCTCCCCTGGGTCACAGGGTGGCCGGAGCTCAGGTCCCAAGTGAGGACCAGGCGTGATGGTGAACAGTGGCAGGTCGGGGAGATTTACAGGCGGGCAGCCCCGCCCGGGCAGACCCACAGCACCCAGCCCCTTCCAGGAAACTCCCTCCTCTGGGCTCGAGGGCACTCCACGGAGGAGCAGGTAGCTACCCCCGTGAAAACTTCATGACTTTCTTCGTGAACAAAACCACAGACCCCACTTGCAACTGCATCAGAACGACCGGAAACGGCAGCGGGCATTCTGCGGTGGAAAGTGCGCCACGTTCGCCCGGGCTCGTGGCTGTCCAGTGCCCAACACAGCGTCCACGTGGACTCACCAGCCTCCAGAGGTTCTGGGCAGGCATGGAGATGTTGTAGTCAATGTAGCAGGAGACCTCCTGCGCGTGGGGGCTCAGTGGGGCCGCGACGTCATGCCTGGAAAGCCAAGCAGACAGAGAAGCTGTAGAATACGCCTCAAAGCTACTCTTCTTTAAGGGAAAACGGCAGCTGGCTTAAAGGACAACCTGGGTCCCTGCTGGTGGCCACTGCCTGAGGACACACCCCTGAGGCTGGCAGCGAGATGATGGCCCCTCAGGGGGCCACACAGATGGACTTCCCAGAGTAGCTGTGACATAACTGGGTGGTATCTCAATCACACTTTTTGGACCAGGGAACCACGACTCAGAGGAAGGCAATGCCATCACAGGGCTGGGGTTCTGAGAGCCCGAGCCACCAGCACTGCTATGTGGAGCTTGGCCAGCTAACCGGGGCCAAGTGGGGGGCAGCCTGCGCAAGATGAGCCGCACTGGCCAGGAGCACCAGGTCCTCCTGACTCGCCCGTGACCCCTCTGTCACCCCTGTGCCAGCCCTGCTAGACACTGCAGACCCAGTGGCAGCCGAAGACCTCATGGCCTCCAGAAGACAGCTCACCCCGCTGTGGACGGGGAGTGCAGGTGAGCACCGAGAGAGGGAACGAGAGGCCTTCCCGTGAGGTGACCTGCCAGCAGGGCCTGGACTAAGGCCTGGGTGGGACCTGGGGACTGAGTCCAAGCACACTGCAGCAGAGGGGGGTACCGTGAAAGCCCCAAATGTGGTGCTTGGTCACTTGGGACTAGGAGGCAGGTCAGGCCATGGAGTGACGCATGTCAGGACACGAAGGGCCTCAACCGGGGCAGAGTGCAGGTGACGGGCAGTTGCCAGAGGGCTGCGGGCAGAGGAGCGCTGCCAGCGCACTGCACCTGCTCAAGGGGGCAGGCTGGGCCTTGCGGGGCCAGGTGAGGCAGGAGGTCAGGAGGTCTGGGCTGGGGCGTGGGGTTCAGAGAAGCACACGACCCTTTGTAGGCGAGGAAGAGAGGACAGAGAAGAATCAGGGTCCAGGCTCTGCAGGAGCAGCCAAGCCAGAGCCGGGTACTGCGCGCCCCTGTGCAGCCTAGCAGGGGGTGGGCGCTCCTGGAGAGGCTGGAGGCGGGGCATGGACCGGGGGTCTGTGCCGCTGGACGAGGAGCGGCAACCTAAGAACCTGGGTCCCGGCACGTGAAGGCGCGGAGGGTGCGAGGGTGAGGACCAGCCAGGCGGCAGCACGACCAGAGGTGGGAGGGAGAAGCCAGAGAGGGGCTCCCAAGCAGGAGGAGCAGCGGCCACTGTCGAGAAGGGAGGTCAGCAAGGGGACTGGGTCCTGGCTGGGCTGGCGACCACGGGAGGGCTGCTGGAACTCATTTTGAACGTGCACTGCTCTGCAGAGGAGCACCCACCTCTGTCCTGTGTGGAGAGCCCCTGAGCACCCCCTTGGGTGGCTCCGGCTGCGCCCACGTTCTGGACTGCACGGGGCCTGCCACCTCCTGCACCGGGGGTCCCTCAGCTGTGTCCCCAGGCCCCCTGCTAACCTCTATGGCACATGCAAGTGGCGGGCAGCAGTTGTGTCCTGCTGTACAGAGGCGGCAGAGGGCACCCAAAAGCAGCAAGAGAGACCGGGGCGCGGGTGGCACTCACGTGTTGAGGAGGCGGGAGGTCATGCCATGCACCAGCTGCACCACGTCCCCGTGCCGCACAGGCCTCAGAGGGCTGTTCACCACCAGCTGGTGCCTGGGGAAGATGCGGCGCTGTCGGGCTCGGTGCCCCCAAACCCACAGCTCCCTGGGAGGTACCAGAGCTCCAGACTGCCAGCAGAGACCGTGGGACCCACGGCTACCACCCACGCACACCTCCGAGAGCCAATCTGGTGTGGAACCAAGGCACAGCTTCACTTAACCTCTTTCTAAAGCTTAAGGTCGCTTTCCAAACGGCCACATGTGATTGTCTGCCACTGTCACGCTTGTCTGCAAATGATACAATAACAAATGCATTGTGGCTGCCAACACCCCCTTCTAACAGCGAGGATCTTCTATTTTTTTTTTTTTTTAGATATTTATTTATTTACTTTAGTTGTACACAATGCAATGCATCTATATTTACGTGGTGCTGAGGATCGAACCCGGGCCGCGCAAGTGCGAGGCGAGCGCTCCGCTGCTGAGCCACAACCCCGGCCCCAAGGATCTTCTATTTATAACCATCAAAGTAAGAGCTGGCTAAGTCCCAGACACTGGGCCACATGCTGACATGTGGCTGGACAAGCCAGATGGTGGCCAGCTGCCCTCACGTCACTGCAGTGAGCAAAACTGATAAGGAGCAAATGAACAGGCAGATCAAATCAGCAGCTGCAAGCAATGGACACAGAAGGCAGCGGTGACGGAGACAGGAGGAGGGTGCAGAGGCTGGAAAGAGTGACCAGGAAGCCTCCCAAGGACCCAGCCTTCACATTCCTAATAAGAAGGACCAGCCAGCCAGAGGCCTTTGCCCTGCTCTGGACACAAAGGTGGCTGAGAGCTGAGCATGCAGGTGAGGCTGGAGGCTGGGGCAGGAGCACCTCATGCAGGGGCTAAATTCTAGGGGCATCAGACGCTCAGGGGGGTTTTGAAAGAAGGAGAGTGCCCTGATAATGAGGACCCCTCAGTGGCAGCTGATGCTGGAGTGGGTGTTATGGTTGGATGTGAGGTGTCCCCTCACATTGGGTTGAGAGCCTTAACCCAATCAGTGAATTAATTACCTGATGGGATTAATTGAGTGGTAGCTAAAGGCAGGTGGGGTGTGGCTGGAGGAGGTGGGCATTGGGGGTGTGGTTTTGGGGTATATATTTGAATCTGGCAAGTGGAATCTCTCTCTCTGCTTCTTGATCATCACGTGAGCTGCTTCCTTCTGCCACACTCTCCCACCATGATGCCCGGCCTCACCTCAAGTCCTAAGGAATGGAGCCTGCTATCTATGGACTAAGACCTTTGACACATGAGCCCCTAAGTAAACTTTTCCTCCCCTACAATTATTCTGGTGGGTCTTTTAGTCACAGCAGGGAGAAAGCTGACAGAACACTGGCGTACGCAGGAATGAGAATCATCAGCCACCAGAGGATGGGGCAGGCAGTGGAGACAGGCAGGTGGTGGAAACAGGACCTGGAAGGTTTGAGATCTAATTTGCAAGCAGAGGCCAGAGCCTGGGCGTAGGAGTGAGCAGAGGGAGGCCTAGGTTAAAGGCCTAAGCAAGGTGATGCTGCTTTCAGGAGAGGAAAGTTCTATTTCTTTTTTTGGTACTGAGGAATGAACCCAGCAGCATTTAACCACTGAACCATATCCCCAGCAATTTTTATTTTTTTTGAGACAGGGTCTCACTAAGTGGCTTAGGGCCTCACTAAGTTGCTAAAGCTGGCCTTGAACTTACAATCCTCCTGCTTCAGCCTCCTGAGTCCTGGGATTATAGGCATGTGCAACCATACCCAACAAGATTCTATGTTTCTGAGGGGAGTGGTAGTGGTGGTGGAGGGCGCTGGAAGGGGGAGTTTGGGGCATGCTGTGACACTCCTAAGAGGAGGCCATGAATGGGCATTCCAGGCTTCCAGGCTGAACAAAAGGTGCTGGGTGGGAGGACCTGGCTGGGGTGGGGGGGCGGTGGGCCTAGGACAGAGCCCAAGGACCTGGTGCAGCCAGGCCTGCTGAGTTCTGCTGTGCAGTGCTGGGATTGTACTCACCTCCCAGGATCCTTCACGATCCACCAGTTGTTGACATCATTAAAGGGATAACAGGTCACCTGCTGCTGGTGGGAGCTGCCCCGGCCATTCTCATATCTGCGTGAGAAAGTCAACAGAGTGGTCAGCCAAAGACCCATGGCCGTTCTCCCACGGGTTCCACCAAGGGAAGCAGACTTCAGCAAATACCACCTAGTGAGGTATGTGGGACAATGAGGCTGAGGACACGGAGAGAGCAGCACTAGTGTCAGACAGCTGCGTGGAGGGCACATGAGGAGGCCACGGGCCGTACCAAGCCCCCAGCTCTACTTTCACACACACACCACAGCACTGGGGAGCGGCTCCAGAGCACGGTGCCGCTGTTCCCAGAAAGTGCAAGCTGCCCACGCAGGCAGAGCTGTGAGAAGACAGAACAGTCCATGATCTTCACTTTCCTTACATCATGGGGTAGGTGTTCTGGTGAGAATGGAGCCAGCAGGGCAGGGGTTTGCCAAAGACGCTCCTCAGAGTGACCTGGGAACCGAAGGCCACCTCCAGCGGCTGGCCTTGGGTGATGCGGGCCAGCCCTCCCTAGACAAATGGAAACAGAAGAAGGTAAGCGTGGGAGCGAGATCCTAAACCAGCCTCCCTGGCGGGGGTGGTGGGAACTGCCGTTATCTAATCACAATTAGAGCTCCCGGAGAGTGCTGCCCCTGGGCCAGGCGTTTGGCTGAGTTTCCCACTTGTACCCACATTTAGTTCCCATCCCATAAGATTCCTGTGAGACGTGATCAATCATGTCAGCTTATGAGGAGGCCCTGGGCTGCAGTGGGCCTCAGCGACATCATTAAAGGGATAACAGGTCACCTGCTGCTGGTGGGAGCTGCTGAGCATGCCTGAGGTCCTGCCTTCATTCCTCAGAACCACCCAAAGAGAGAGATGAGGAAGCCCAGAGTGGGTCCCAGAGATGGCCCAGCGGGCTCAGAGACTGCAATCCTACCCATGTCACTTGGTCCGTCCCATAGGCTGAGAGCAACTCTTATGCAAAATGGTTGGAACACAGTGTTTCAGACTTTGGAGTTCTTTTGCATGTTGGAATATCTGTATAGACCTTAAAAGCTGATCATCCCTAATCCAAAAATCTGAAATTGGAAATGCTCCAAAATCTGAAATTGTTTAAGCATTCATGTTGACACTTGAAAAGTTAGGGATTTTGGAGCATTTTGGATTTCAAGATTTTTGGAGTAGAGACGCTCAACTTATATTGTATTTGCAGTTAATATAAATGAACGTCATACCTGAGTCTATCCTGTAAGGCATTTCAAAACGCCCAGAGTCTTTGGGACTTTAAGATGTTTTCAAGCCAGTCATACAGAGAATTAAAGGGAGTCAGCCTCTTCATTTACTTCCACAGCATTACTGTATTCGGGATTCCTTTACTGATGTGGCTGCCACATTCCTGACTGATTGTCCTAAAATGCTCGCTTGGCGAGGTTAAGCCATCCCCCTTACCTCCAAGCTGGCTTGGAAGGCACTAGACATGATCTGGTCATGGGGCCCAGAGCGGTAGAGCAGCATCAGGTGGACATAGAAGAAGAGTAAGTACAGGATGACAGGGATGCCCAGTAAAGCCACCGCTCTGGCAAGCAAGTGAAAAAACACACAGACCTGCCGGAGGAAAAAAGCAAAGGTCAGTCCCTGCTCCAGAGCAAGGTGTGTAGACACCGGGTTTAGAAAAAGTTAGCCGCAGAAACTCCACCCTCCCACACACAGGTGCCCTCGCAGCTGAGAGGCCAGACTGCTGGGCCTGTCTGCACATGAAGCTTTGAGCCTTCAGGTCTCTGCACTCAACACTCCCTCAGACAGCCCTGTCAGCCCCACAGGCCAGCCTAATGCTGCGCTGACATCAGCACTTACATTTGACAAAGTCTGGTCTCCAATCAGGTGCCAGGCATGGACGGCGGCGACACCAAGCACAAGCAAGTACGTGAAAACACCCATGTATTTGATGCTGAAAAGACAAACATCATGAATAAGGTCATGATGGGACATGGCCACACAGGAGGGGAGAACCCTGCCCAAGATAGGTGGCGCTAACTCACCCAACTGCGCAGGAACAAGCAACCCCAGTCAGCACTAGCCAAAACCACCAGTGCAGAGAGAAAGGGCTGGATAAAGAAATAGAAGGACAGGGACAGGTCACACACCACAGGACAGAGGCCAGAGAAGGCACGCATTTCTCGGAGAAGCCTCTGGGTTGGCTGGTTCTATCAGACACCATGAAACAAATCCCCATCTCCCAGAGCTACAGTCCCAACAGAATGCTTTTTATGTCAAGAAAAATTTTCCAGCAAGTTAAAGAAAAATAAGGATGTATTTATGAAGTCATGAGCCAACGGCCAACCCCCCAAAATATTAGATGACTGAAAGGTATTCAAAATTAAAGGTCTTAGAGACCATCCAGAATCTTTTCCTGATAAATTAGGAAAGACTGGCCTCACTTTCCATACCTGTGTTTTTGGGAGTTGAAGAACTTCAGGTAGGCCAACACAGCCAATAGATTAAAAAATATTAACAACGACTCCAACAGCATGAGCCTGGACTGAGTGATCAGGGCATTCTCTGTTGCAGACATGAAATTATGTGAGTCTTAAGGTGGCACATGCAAATGCAAAGACAAGCACATTCACGCTGGAGACAGAAAGCACACTCTGGGCCCCATGGGGAACTGGCTCTAGGACTACCCCCAGGTATCCTTGTGTACAGATGCTCATGTACCTTACACAGAAAGGCATAGTACTTGCACATAACCTACACATCCTCCTGTCTCCTGGAAATCGTCTCTAGATTATTTATGACACCTGACACAATGTAAATAACATGTAAATAGTTGTTCTACTGTCTTGTTTAGAAAAAATATATACATTTTTTGGTACAGTTATAAAAATCATTATTTTTTTTATTAATTTTTGATCCATAGTTGGTTGAGTCTGTGGATGCAGAACACTAAGATAATACAGATGCTGGCTGTACTTCCCTAAGACAAATACAACCTGCCACAGTGTCACAAAATTTGAAGGTGGGAAGTTCACAAGTGGGGTGGCTAGCAGGGGACATATCCACTAAGAGTCTGAATCACATCGATTGACACCTTGTGAGTAGGCAAGTCACTTAACTTCTCTGAGCCTTTTTCTTATTTGCAGAATACCAGCTTTGTAGAGCTGCTATGAACATAAAAACATTATGTAGGCACAGGACATCAGAGAGAGTTGTCGCCCGTGCTGAGTGTCTCTTTTGTTTTGTAATCTGACTTTCCTAACTAAATCAGTCTGATTTAATTTGATCTGTTCATAAATGGAGTTGAAAGAGGATAGACTAGCTCCTGAGTCCATTTTAACTGGCCAAAGCCTGGGAGGTGGTAGAGGGGGATTATCAGTTAGTGCCAACCAGGTGAAGACACAGGTGCCGTGGAGCATTGTCGGGCAGGCCTCCCTTTACTCAGTCACACCTCCACTACTGACAAGGGCCAATCACACAGTCGAGCACTCCCACGGCTCAGGGACAGCCTGGGGCCGGGTGTTTTAGTCAAGACTGATGAGCTGGATGTGCTCCTGGCGTGGTGTTCTCAGGGAGCCCGTGAGCCCCTCGCCGCCTGCTGGAATGTTAGCATCGCCAGCACTTGGTTCCTCCCTTCGTGGCACCAAGAGCAGGCAGGGGCCCGGGGCTTACCCATGAGCATCAATAGGGCAGCTCCCATGGCAGCAGAGTGAGAAAAGTGGAGCTCGGACACAATCTGGTAGGCCATGGGGATGGAAAGCGCCCCAGCAAGTGCCGGCAACAGGCGCAAGGACCACACGGGCACATTGGGGGTGTATTCTGGAAAGGGAGCAACACAGAGGAGCTGAGAACCGTAGGCAGGCCATCTGCACATACTGCAGGTCAGACTCTAAGATGCAAGTTCATAAAACGGAGATGACATTAGCAACTGAGTGTGCAGACTGTGGGTAAAGATTTTGAAACTAGCTTTGCATTTTTGTTTTGTTGTTTAGAGACAGGGTTTTGCTATGTTACCCAGGCTGGCCTTGGCTTCTTGGCCTCAATTAATCCTCCAGCCTTAGCATCCCAAATAGCTGGGTATACAGGTGTCACCACTGGGCTCAACTGCTCTGAAATGAGCTTTATGCAGTCTAGGAAGCAGTTCTCAGTAAGCACAGAATGAAAGCTAAAGATTCTGAAGTTAATGTTCATTTATATGTACCCCATCTAGTTCCAAAAATATTGTGGCAGGCAGCCTACAAAATGCACATGTATGTGGGCTGGGGTTGTGGCTCAGCGGTAGAGCGCTCACCTAGCACGTGAGCGGCCCGGGTTTGATCCTCAGCACCATGTAAATAAACGTATTGTGTACAACTAAACCAAATAAATAATTATTTTTTAAAAAAGTACATGTATGAAAGATAATTGCAATCAAATGCCACAGGATACATGTACTGAAAACTAGGGATAAAATAATTACTGTAACTAAACACTAAACTTTTTTCAGACTTTTCAAAAGTTTTTCACATATATGCAAATAATTAATACCCTGAACTCAGATGAATAAATGGCAATTATTAATCCCTACAAAAACCATTATCTCCCCTTTCTATTATGTGCACATTAAGAAGCAAAATCAAAGCTTTTTTTTTTTACCTGCTCCAATTCTGTTCCACAAAAAGTTACCATCAAATCCTCCTAAGTAACCTAAAATAGAAAATTAATTTCCTGGAGTACTGTGGCAGGCAATAAGGAAACAAGATAAGTAAACAAAAGATAGTTTCTGCCCTCAAGAAATTTCACTGATAAGTTTCACTGAGGGCCCAAAAGGCAATGGCTACTAATGAATCCTACCTCCCAGGGCCAGCAGCATGTGGCCAAATGGTGGTCCACTGTCATCCAAAAAGAAGATCCGTTTCATGTAAAAAGAGATGTACTGCCCATAATATACTTCATCAAAACTGAAAACAAACAAAACATTGCATTCAACTAGAAATCTGAACTGTAACCAAGAGGAGGGTGGATGGATGCCTGCGTGCCTCCAAATGACTTTAGGTAAGTCATCAGCAACGTCAGTCAGATCTACTGCTCCAGCTATACCCCGTCCCCAAATACTAAGACATACACAGCATCATCCACCCACAGGGAAGAGGGAGGAAAAGTTCACTAACATCAGATGGCACTCAGGCTGCTGGCCACACACAGATCCTAGCTCCTCTGTTTCTGACACAGGTGTGTACTGCTGGCCAACCTTCTGAAAGACCTCATAGGCACATGGGGAATCATATTCCAGCTCTCCCTGGCCACCAGCACCTGCTATGGCTATGACTTGGAATCAGACCTGATGGCTCAACAAAACAGCAGCAGGAGTGAAAGGAAGACGTGTGGAAACTAACTGCAATAAAATATTGTCATACAGTTGGGAGAAAAACGGATGATACCAAGGAAATGCTATCAATTTCCTATGTGTAATAATGATCATAGGATCGTTACATAGGATTTTTAAAGAATCCTCATCTTCCATCCCTCCCCCCAAAACAATCTTCATTTTTTAAAGATATATACTGAATTACTTATGAAACACATCTAAGGTTTGATTCAAACTAATCCACTGCAGGGAGGGGGCTGGCTATGAGTTGATGATAGCTGAAGCTGGGTAACGAACATATTGGTGGAGGCTATCAAACTGTTCTCTCTACTTTTGTATATACTTGATGTTTTCCATAATAATCAGTTAAAAAAGAACGTGTGTTAAGAAGGAGCCCTTCAATGACAAAAGCAACCACTTCCCATTATGATCAACACCAGGCTCCAAGAGCCCTAAATAAGGAAGACTCACTTCCAAATTCATCAATCCTCTACCCTCCAATTTAAAACGGAAAATCTGTGGCTGGTAGCCATATTTCTCTCTGCTGCAACCATTTAACGGGGCCTGGGGGTGTAGCTAAGTGGCAGATCTTCCCTAGCATGTATAAGTGACAATTCTTCCTGGACACCCCCTCCCATGGAGTTGTCTGGCTTACACCACGGCGCGCGGGTAGGAGAGCTGCCACAGTCGGCTCAGAAGTCCCACTCCTGTCAGAGCCACAACATTCAGGTTGACGTCAGCAGTCACCACTATAGGGCGCTTCAAAACTCCCAACATGGTGTAGGAAAGCAAGGTTGGGGGACACCTGGGAAAGAAGGGACGAGCTGCCATCAACACAGGGGAGGCCACGCCGAAGGGCTGGAGACTGGCTACAAGACCCAGCCCGGCTGCCAGAGGCACCACGGAGGAACCAGCGTGGTGGGGTGAGAAGGGCACAGGGGCTCGGGGTGGGGGATCCCCTTGGCGCAGAAGGGCAGCACACCTGGCGGGCGCTCAGGAATTTCACGTCAACCACCCACTTCACAGACGCCTGCCGGGAGCGGGGCCACGGAGGACGCGGCCTCGAGTGGCCCTCAGGCCCTCCCTGAGGGGCAGCTCCGGGGCCAGCTGCGTGCACCAGCGGCTGCCTTCCCTGCCCCGAGAGCCTCCTTTCTGCCCAGGCCGCCCGGGGGCACCAAGGCCCGGCAGCCGCCTCCTCCCAGCCCCGCTGCCCCGCGCTCCTGTCCCGAGAGGCTGCGCGGCCCTGCGCCGCCAGCTCCGCGACACCCCTGCCCGGCGTGTCCTGAACTGACGGACTCCGAGTTCCGGCTGGGCTCGCGTACCCAAATGTGCTCGGGTTTCTCGGAGCCCGGCAGAGCGCTCCCGGCGCCGGGTCACGCCTCGGAACTTCCTAGGAGGCGGACCGTTGGGGACCAAGCTGCTCGGGACTCCGCGCGATCCACCGCTCGGCGCTCGACTCGCCGAGCCTGCGGGGGTGTTGAGCAGAGGCGCGCGTGCGCACTGGGCAGGGCAGCGGCGCGCGTGCGCAGTCGGCGAGGGCGCGAGCCGGGGTCCCACAGGCGTGCACGCCGGGAGCTGAGAGGACCCTCCTCCTGCCCGATGTGTTGCTCCCGGCTCGGGCGCTCCAGGACCCCTCTGTAGTGTCTGTGCTCGCGTCCCTTTTTTTTTTCCTCCTTGGCGCCAGGCACTGCACCTGTTGCCGAGGCTGGCTTGGAACTCGACGTCCTCTTGCCTCAGCCTCCCCAGCCGCCGGGATTTCAGGCGGGCCGCCGCGGGCGGAGGCAGGGTCAGTGCTCCGGACCCGCCCCGCCGCGGCTGCAGGCCTGCGTGCCCGAGCCCCCTGCCCGCGCTCGCCAGGTGCTGCTGGCTTCCTCCCCCAGGGTGCCCACGAGGGCCGGCCGCCCAGGGCCCTGCGCGGGGAGCAGCCGGGCGCCGGAGGGAGCTCCCGGCCGCGGGCGGTGCCGTCCGGCCCTCGCGGATTTCGGGGAGCCACCTGCATCGCCCCGGGCGTGGCTCCTGGGAAAGCGGTTTCTCTTGCTGGAAGGCAGAGTTTGCTCACCTGGCTGTGGGCACTGTGCCGATGGCGCCAGCGGCTTCTTTGAACCTACACTGCCCTCTGAGGTAGGTACCGTTACAGTCCGTTTAAAAATATACTTACTTGTTCCTCGTACTGGGGATTGAACCCAGAGGCTCTGTACCACTGAACTACATCCCCAGGCCTCTAAAAAATCCCGTTCTTTTTTTTTTTTTTTTTTTTTTTTGAGTCTGGGTCTAAGTTGTCCAGACTGGCCTTTAGCATTTTTTTTTTTTTTTAGTTGTAGATGGACATGATACCTTTATTTATTTAGTTCGTTAGTTTCTTAGGTGTACACAATATCTTCATTTTATTTTTATGTGGTGCTGAGGATCGAACCCAGTACCTCATGCGTGCTAGGCGAGCGCTCTACCACTGAGCCACAGCCCTAACCCCTATTTATTTATTTATTTATTTATTTAACGTGGTGCTGAGGATTGAACCAAGTGCCTCACTCATGCGAGGTGAGCACTCTCACCACTGAGCTACAACCCAGTCCTGGCCTGTAGCTTTTTTTTCTTTCTTTCTTTTTTTTTTTTTTTTTTTTTTGTACCAGCTATTGAACTCAGGGGCACTCGACCACTGGGCCACATCCTAGCCCCTTTTTGTATTTTATTAGAGACAGGGTCTCGCTGAGTTGCTAAGTGCCTCACCATTGCTGAGGCTGGCTTTGAACTCCCAATCCTCCTGTCTCAGCCTTCCAAGTGCTAGGATTACAGGAGTGCGCCACTGTGCCCAGCTTGGCCTTTAGCTTTTAATCCCCCTGCCTTAGCCTCTCAGAGTGGCTGGGAATACAGGCGTGCACCACCACCTCACCCAGCAAAACCCACATTTCAGGGTAAAGAAAGTGATGCTGAGGTGTCTTTCCCAAGGTCACAAAGCCAGGTGACGGCAGAATTGAGCACCATTGCCTGAACCCCAGTCTGCTTTTGACTCTTTGTTGCCCTGGACCAGGCTTGCTTTTTTTCCACCCCAAAATGCAAGCATAGTCCTTCAGGACTTTTCTGCAAAAGGTCTGCTGGAGTGGCAGCACACTTGCTGCCTCTCATCAAGCCAGTTGGGGGAGGTGGGCAGAGGTGTGCACAGGTGGTGTGCCCTCCATGGGGAAGTGGTGGGGACTGCTAGACGCTGCCCCATTTTGAAGGTGCACCTGAACAGCAGTTTTTATCTCTCCTGGTGGTGCTCTCAGCTCAGGCATTTCAGTCAAGCCATGCCCCTGGTGTCTGGGTCAGCTGTGAAACAAGAACCTTCCATCTGTAGGGGTCTCCAGTCAAATGTGAAGAACAAGGGACACAGCCTGAGAAAGCATGTTCAGCTTTATTTTTTTCCTTTTTTTTTTTTTAAATAAGGAGAGTTCTTTCATATGGAAAGAGCTAGTACAATCACATATTTGAAAGGAGAAACAACAGGTACTGAACTGGAGGGGAGGGAGGGTAAGCGTCCAGCACGGCCGGGTGAGTCCATGATGCCATTTCCCATCCGAGGTACAAGTTTCCCCACATCACGTATAAACAAGCTGCACAGACACCGTTAGCCATCGTCTGCCCTTTCAAATATCTGGTCTACATGAAAAGACGAGAGGAAAGGCCAAAATAAAAGCAAAAGGAAACAAAACCAAAACATAACCCTCTCAAAAACAAAAGAGAAAACCCCCAAATCCTTTTTACTACACAAGGCATGAGGTCGAAAGTTTAGAGTACAGAATCCCCTTTAAACAGTGGGAGAAAGCCACCTGCAAGAGCTTTTAGCAGGAGCTTCTGCTCCCAGACTTCCTGACATGCTGAAGACAGGGCCCCTAGGAACGCTGCTACCATCTTAGAGGCTACCAGATGGGTGGAGAAATGGTGAATGGCAGGTCTCATGCCCTAGGTCACTTGCCAGATGTGCTGGTGGCTGGGTGGAGAGCATGGCTGTGTAACAGTGTCTGTCTCCAGCACTGAGCCACTCCTGCCCAGATGGCCTGCTTGTTCAGGTCTGTCCCACATTCAGAAGGCTGGCTTTCTGGAAGTCTACATTTCCCATTCATCACAGAACACGGCAAGGCAGACACACAAACTAGTATCCTTGGTCATTTCCAAAAGACCCTCTAACCCAGGTTTGCCCTGCAAGAAGTGAGAAGGGACAAAAAAGATTTGAGGCAAAGGCAGCCACCTGGCAGAAAGGTCAGCCCAGCAGTCCTCAGGGGTGGGCCTTTGCTGGAGCTGCTGGGCACCTCAGTAGACCAGCAGACACCGGTCTCCCAATCTCTTGAGTGTCAGTCAGGCTTCCTCCCTGACCGTGTGGAAGGCAGATCCAGAAGACAGGAAGGAACGTCAGTATTTAACAAGTCGCCCCAACATCCCTAGAAGCAGCTGGAATGCCCAGAGCTTTGGACTCAACCTTTTTTGAATATACAATAAAGTCATCCTTTGTTTCCCCCTTAAGAAAACTAGAGCCAGAGTGTTCTGTGAACTCCAGGTTTGAAAATGGTAATGTGAAAGATACATGGAAAGCCAGCAGTTAAGAAACCAGTCCCCAATGGGTGGACACTGCATTTCAGACACCCTACCCTTGAATTCCACTCCACTGAGTGGTCAGCACAGGACCAACATTTCTACAAAGTTCCTGGTTGTCAAGCAACAGGCTGCATCATCAGTGGTCCAGGCAAAGCTGCCAGCATCAGGGGGTGACTGACAGCTGAGAGGATCTTACACTGCCCCTCACCCACCTCAATAGTAGCAAAGTAGGTGCTGGCCTTCCCCTGTTCCCACCGAAGGCCATGATGTCCTGGCAGAAGCTGCTGCATTTATCTGATATGAGAATGGGGGTTTGAAACCAAAATAAGACTCCAAGTCCTATTACCTTGAGATTGGCCCTAAAACCACATGAAAGGAAGAAAGATATTGCACCTTAAAAAGCTGCACTAAAAATTGTGTTTAATCAGACCACAGAGGGGTTGGGATTTTGGGAGGCCCATGCCTGCCCTCTGCCCGAGTCTAATTTAAGATCTGCACTTGGGGGAAGAGCCCACAGCTGAGGTCACAGAGGTGGCGAACGCACCAAACTTCACATGCAATTTCCTGGCCTTTCCTGCACAGAGTAATTCAGACATTATATATAAATAGAGCAGTGGAACATTTTACTTCTTTTCACCTAGACCTACAACATCAATACATATAAATAAATTCTAGTGTTTCTTGTCTTTATTGAGGGTGGGAGGCAGGGGAAGGAGGGAGCCGGGGTGAGAAAGGGCCGAGAATGGGTGACCTACTTTTCCTCAAACAGGAGGTTCTGTCATTCTGTGGCAGGTTCACCTGAAGGGACAGCTTGCATTTTTAACAGCATCCAGGACTATTCTGTTGAATTTTGAAATGAGAATTTTTTTGTTCCTTTTGACACATAATGCACATTGGCATTAGGTGAGTGGGTCTGGCGTTTGTAAGGTGGACAGGCAGAGGTGGCTGCGTGTGCTCTGGCTGGCCCAGACTCATCAAGGGGTGGCTTGGCAATGGAGGCAGTGGGCAGGGCAGAGGACTCATCATAGGAACAGTGACCAGAGACTTGTGGGGCACTGGGAGCAGATGGAGGACAGGGTAGGCCAGTGCTGCAGACTCCAAGCAGGCAGCTGTTTGAGAAGGGACGAAGAGTAAAGGTGAAGACAGGAGCCAAGCCAATAAGGTCTGGGGTGGAGAGGACGTGCCAAGGGCTCAAGATGGAGCAGTGAAGGTCCTTCGGTGACTCCTCTCCCCTGATGCCACCAGGGATGATGTGCAGCACTGCCTGGCAGGGGCAGGCTGAACCCCACTTACAACAGCAGAGGCCACAATTAACCACTTAGTTCCTAAACGTGCCTCCCCCAGGCTCTGCTGGAGACAGTGCAGTGCCCGGAGCTCCCGCAGCTGTCAAGGCCCACAGGGACACTAAGGGCCAGCTGCACAGGCACTGGCAGCCCTTCCCGTGTGGCACACTCTGGGACAGGCAGTGGCTCCTGTAGGTGGGTGGCTGGTTAGGGACCCTGCATAGCATCTGAGAAACTGAAACTATCCCCTTCGCCTGCCTAGGAATGACGGGAGTCTGGGATGGTTGGAAAGCAGGCAGCCCGGCACACAGTGACCCACATCTTTGGTGAGGGGCAGCTCTCCAGATAGAAGATGCTGTCCTTTTGGGCAGGCTGCCCGGGCTGCTTCAGAACCCCAGCCAGCCCCATAGCCCACCTTCACCCTGACCCTGGCCTGGCTGGCTGGCTGTAAATGAGTGACACACCTGCTGCTTAGCTCGGGCTCCTGCATGCCAACAACATGGGTCTGCTGCAGGAACTGAAGCACAGGACAAGAAAAACTTCCTATAGCCTCCTTTAGGAAACACACACCTTCACAGACCCCAGGGGGCAGGTGTCTGTGCTCCTGTCCCTGTGGCTGCGTGAGGGTGGAGGGACTGGGATCCAGAGAGCACAGCCAGCTCTGGAAGGAGGAGGAAAGGGAGGTGACAGCTTGTAAAAGGCTGGGGGTGGGGAGTGGAAGCAGAACCCAGGGCAGTGTGGACCTGGAGAGCGCAGTTGGGACCCGGCGAGCGATGCTCCCGCCATTGCCATCCCAGCAGATCTGGACGACAGCGACACCAAGGTTCACCTCTGGTGCCCAGCAGTCATTGTGTCCACTGGCTTCATAAGAGCCCAGGACAGAAATGCCATGTAATTCTTAAGCTAGAACGTCATCAACTCCCGGCCTGGGGCTGGAACCCAACGGAGATGCCAACCTACCAGCTGCCCCACTCACCTCACCGCCAAGGCGGGAGCTGACGCTGGAGCACTCAGCAATGGCATCCTCAGTGACCCCAAAGGCTGACCCACGGGGGCACATTCTTAAGAGGCATCTCTTAAGGTATCTCAGCGACGCATCAAACAGGACAGAGGTAAGAGGAGACCACTGGGGACAGCAGAGGGGCAGAGAGGACAGTGAGGACCGTATAAAAGTTCAGCTGTACAGCCATAGCTGGCTGTTTTGTTTTCCTTTCCCCTTTGTAAAAACCTTAGCTGCTTTTTAAAACAAAAAGCCTCTGGCTAGAATGACCCAGCTGCCAACCACTGCCTGGGGACGGGGCGGGTCTGCACTGCACAGAGGTGACTCACTCCACAGTCACATGGGGAGGAGGGACGGGAGGGAGGGAGCCATTGCTCTTTTGTGTCAAAGCAAGCAGGTCGGCGCCACGTCCACGGTGCGAGCTGGCTGCACGAGCTTCCAGGAGTGGGAGGAGGGGAGGAGTGGGCAGGGGCAGAGCTCTCAGTCCGGGCCAGGTGCTCGGACAGTGCGTCCGGTGAGGTTCCGAGTGGTGGTGGCCCAGGCTGGACGGTGGCACTGTCCCTGTCAGGGTGAGGCGAGGCTGCGGCCAGGCACCTTCAGGCTTTGCTCTCCTCCACTTTGACTGCCCGAGGCTTGATTGCTCCAGTTCTCTTCATCTGGGGGGCGGCTGAGGGGGCCTCCTGCAGCTTCACGGCTCCCAAGCTGGGCTTCTCATCCACTCGTTTTGCCTTTGGACACATGAATGGGAAAAAGAAAGTGACCCCACTGCAGACGCATCTAGATAGCTACCACTCTTCCTGCTCTTGAGACACAAAGAAAAGCCCCCTGAGTTGTCCATCCCTTGCTAAAGGGCCAGACCTAGAAGTCACTCTCCTAGGAAGGATCCCGGCACATGACTGCCTTCCTCCCACCCCATGGGCACAGGGTACAGTGAGGGTGAGAGGCAGAAGACACGGGGTCCTCCACAAAGAACTCGTTGGGGGTGCATCTCAGGGTGGCGCATTCTGGTCCAAGTCTGACCGAGAGAACCTTTTCAAAGAGTGCACCCCGTGCGCCACAGGCCTGGGGGCCCCTGGCAGTCCTCAGGGCTGACTTGGTTCTCCCAGATCTTTGTGATTCAGTCAAACCTTCCCCCAGGACCCCAGCTGGACCCCAAGATTCCCATTCAGGCTCCACTAGTCTGCAGCTGCACACAGTAGAAAGTGTCCCGCAGCAACCGCCCAGCGGTCTGAACTGGGAGAAAGCTTTAGAAGCTCCTTCCACAGGATTCAAGCAGTGACCCCCAGGGGAGCCTGATGGAGGTGGAAAATGACAGCCTTGTCCTCCGGCTCCCACCTACCAGAGATGCTGACTTACTAAAACCCAGGACTGAGGTCCCAAGCTCTGGAGCCCTGCCAACACTTCAAAGGAGGGAAAAGAATAGGGCCTGCAGGAAGACGCTGAGAAAGCCTCATTATAGCACAGGAGAGCTGACCTGTCTGTGAGCCCACCCAGCCAAGACACACGAGACACGCCGCTGACTAGAGCTAGCACGTGCACATCCGGCTTTTAGCACTAGCCCGCAGACCTAGCCGGCTCTCCCCAGTGCCGTCACAGCCCCAAGTGCTGGGGCAGTCCACCATCAGGTGTCACCTCCTCTGAGGAACCAGGAATCCTCCCTTCTCTGCAGGACAAGGAAGGACCCAGATGCCCTCAGGAGGAGAAACGCCGTCGCCAGCAGGGACCTGGGCTGCCCAGCTCTAACCATGAGGGCATGCTCTCCTTATAAAAGGAGCACTCAGGGGTTGAACAGTCCCTTCTCCAGCGCTGGGAGACGGGCCTAAGTACCCAGCTGCAGGGTCTGGAAAGCCATCTTCTACCTGTTGAACGTAGTGTCCCTGCACAGAGCCCATGTTAACTGCTGATCCAGAGGGCTTCCCACTGGGGCTAGCAGAGCTAGGCCTGAAAAAACCAAAGGCAGGGGTGAGAATACACACGTGTCACCACAGAAACGGTCAAAGCCTAGCACATGGAGCAGGCGTGAGCGAGGAAGGGCCCTCTGGCCAGAGGCACTCACTCGGGCAGCTGGAGACCTCTCAGATGGAAAACCAGACTGGAGACAGCCAAGAATGCAGAAAGGGGGGGTGGTTGTCACTGTCCACCCTGGCACGTCAGGAGATGTACCCACGAGAGGAGAGTGGGGCTCAAGCTGCTGCTATAGACAGATGGACAATGACCATCTTGCAGAGTTTGGAGGGTCTGGGCCGACATGATGCAGCATCCCAGACAAAAGGTCTATAAACCTAGTCCAACCAGAATTGTGCTGAGTTTTTACTAGTCCTCATTTGGTTGGGGATGAGAGGCACAGAAATGTACAGTGTTCCACTGACCACCAGCTCCAGGGATGATAATGAGGTTCTGTGGTCAAAGAGCTTAACAGGTGCACAGCAGAGGTCAACAGGATGAAGTGGGGCTGCTGAGGCTCCATGCCCTGGACACTGCCACACCCCAGAACACCACCTCTGGTCCAGACAGCCAGATATCTGACCACAGTCCCCTTTCTGCAGGGCATGTCTCAGCAGCACCATTTCCAGAAGACTTTGGAGAACATGGCTCTATAAAATTATAGTAACTCCCCGACCCTCAGTGACCCTGCAGATACCAAAACTCAGATGGGCAAGTCCCTCACATGCAGCAGTGTGGTGTTTACATATAACACATGCACATCTGCCCACAGACTTCTTTTGGTGCTGGTGATTGAACCCAGGGCGTCATACACTGAGCCACACCTCCAGCCCCCTCCTGTATACTTTGTCACCTCTAGATTACTTAAAAGTGCTCCGACCACTGCCCTGGCTGTGGACACAGGGTCCACTGCACTCTCGCAGTGCGAGATGCTGCCCTTCCTGCCACTGTGCGCACAGACTCCTGTCACTCCATCTTCCACCCTGCTCTGTGCTCCCTGGGGACTGCTCGCAGCCAGATGCTGCTTGTGAGCCTGTGGCAGTGGGGGGCCTATACCTGTGCGCCCACTTGAGGCTTCCTTCCTCCCCTCCAGGTCATACTTGCTGTCTGTGCTACAGTCCCTGTAGTTCTGCTGTCTTGGCCTACGTGACAAGTGATGGTAGGAAAACAAGACATACTGACACAAAAACACGAAGCCAAGACAGCGGGAAGAACAGCAACGAAGATGAATGAAGAAAAAATTCATGAAATCTCTTTGGAAGTGAGGTAGGAAGTGTGGGATGATGAGATGGAGGAAGCCCAGCCTGGCACGCCAGGAGCAATGGCCAGAATGACCACAAGAGCAGGTCCAGGCGGAGGGACTTGCCCTACCCAGCACATGTTGGTGGGGTGACCTCCTGGTGCTAGAGCAGGGTGCTGCAGGTCATGTGTGTCTGTCTCACTCTGAACACCAGGGAGCTCCAGGGACCCCTTAGGGAACAAGAGTTGGCCATACACATCAGTGTGGCCCAAGGCCAGAGCCACCTTCTCAACCCGACATGGGCCAGAGGTCCAACAGAGCAGCCTCCAAATTGAGGAGACTGGGACAGTCAGTGGAGGCAGAGACGGTGGCGAGGAGGCAAAAAGCAGGCACCAGCTTGTAGAGGGAGGGGAGGGGAGGGCTGCATGACCCCACAATCAAGTGTCTTGTGGTGGGGGGAGAGGGCAAGTGCAGCTGGGAGAGGCCCTGGGAAGGGCTGTCCCTTTCCTAGCCTTCTAGAAAACTCTCCCAATCCACAGCCTCATTCTGATGACTAAAATTCAGTCTCTCCATTCCCCATGGTTAACAAGTATGTCCCAGGACTTGGGAGGACCAGGCCTCAGTGCCCTTGCACTGCTCTCCCTGGGCTCATAGCTTCTTCTGAGCCACAGGGTCATGTCTACAGCAGCCTCAGCTACTCAGGCCCCAGCCCCCAGGGCATGCCTTTACCTGTAGGCCTGTGGTGATGGTACGGAGCCTCCTGTGGGAACATTCTGTTTACTGTCGGCAAAGTGGAAGCCTTTCAGCTCCATCTGAGAAGACTAAAGAGATGAAGAAGCAACAAGCTATCATTTGATGGCCACAGAGACAGCCTGGCCCTTGGTGAATCCCCTGGGCGGAGCTAGTGAGGGTCATGAGATTTCCATCAGTGCCTTCTAGAAAATTTGCAGCCCCTCCCTTCTCACCCAGGCCTAAAGAGGGCTTCTTAGGAGCAGGAACATTACAATGTTTTTCTAAAAGAGGGGCAGGAGAGCTAATTCCCGAGGGGACCAGCCATCCATACTAGGAGGATTACTCAGAGAGCCACTTGGGACCTGGCGAGGAACAGACTCCTAACCCTTGGCCCTGGTCACACTTGGAATCTCTAGGACTTGTATCTGTCATGGCTCCAAGTGAGGTTCTTCAGGCATTCAACTGGGGCAGTCATTGGTCGCGTGAACGCTCCTTCCTGCCTTGCCAGTCTCACACGTGCCCAAGCTTCTTTTTGTTAGTGGCTTACACATAAACCAAGGAGTTCTTGATGTTTAGAATTCAAAGACTTCATGGCACAGGAAAACTGGTCTAGGGAGGCTCAGAGCCTGCACCTCAACCCCCTGACATTTCCCACCCCAGTGCTCCTCAGCTAGCTAGGAAGGGCTAACCAAATCCCTTCCCCAGGATCACAGGTGGCTGGGGTATACCTTTACCTCTCTGCTGGTGTTCAAGACTGGTGGCTGGGACCCAGGTGGAGGAATCCTTCTGGGGGCCCCGACAGAGAGGCTCTGCCCTGGTGGCAGCTGGATGGACTGTGGCAGGATCAGTGGCTGCTGCCCAGAGCCATACCGAGGCAGTGGCATGGTCAACTGTTGGGAAATAGGACAGTCACGAAAAGGAACAGACAGGGGGCAACCACATGTGCAGACTGTACTTATCACTGACGCTCACGTGTCTCCTCTGCTCCTGAGCAAAGGCTAGGTGTACTTCAGTCCTCACTCAACACAAGGTGGTGGGGGAGCCACAGGGCACCGTCAGACATGGCAGGGGCAGGACAGGGCAGTATAGAGGTACACTGGACATGGCTGCCAGCAGCTGAGCATGCAGCAGGTGGCAGCAGGACCTATGTGCATGTGCCAGCAGTGTGTGCACATGTGCCAGGGAGAGGTGGGAGAGATGACTGGGGACAATAGGAAGGCTGCTTAGGAAGCAAGGGCCAAGCAGGCCCCTGAAGGTGATGCTGCACAGGAAGCACAGCTGTCTCTCTGTGTGGCACCTGTCTTGCGTCAAAGCTGGTAGAAAACAAGACCTAGAGGGGTGGCCTGGAAACTCCCAGGGGAGGAGGACAGGGGTGGCCCACATTTTGTCTCTCAGTCACTGTCCTCTTCATCTCCCTGCTATTGAGTCCACAGTGGAGGGTCAGAAGGATCTATTGGAATTACATCACTGAGACTTGTGGCACCACAGCCTCGAAGCGCCAAGCTCCTGCTTGGAGCACAGGAGGCAAGGACAACTGCACTGCCCTAGGACCCTGCCTTGGTGAGGTGAGATCTGACTGTGTACTTGAAGGACTGTCCTGCTGCTGCAGGGAACACCTAGCCAGAAGGCCTCCAGGGCAGAAGCCGCTGTGCAAGAGAAGCTCCCGCAGGCCGTGGAGCACGGGGGGGGGGGTGGGTGAGCAGGCGGGAGCTCCTTCCTAAAGGCAGAGCCATCAGGACCTGCTGGATCACAGGGGTCGGGAGGGGTGGCAGGAACAAGTGTGGTGAGGACTGGACCAGCGGCAGGACCGGAGCAAGTCTCCGTCTGGCCACGGTGAGTGGGACGTGCCTGAGACATGGAAGCAGAGGTGCTGGCCAGGCCACTGCATGTGACAGTCCAGTCCGTGGGTGGCTCTGGGGCAAATAAATGAATGACAGAGTGACCAGCACATGGACTTAGAGTCATGGGACCAGAAAATGGTCAGAGACAGGGCCCATGGGCATGCCCAGTGTTACAGACTTGGGCAGTGTGGGCAAAGGGGAGGCAAGAAGAGGGTGTGAGGAGGCAGAAGGAGAACCAGGAGTAGCATCCTGAGGCCTGAGTGCAGAACGTGATTTAAGGGACAGTGTGACCACTGGGTCAAACACGGTGATGGGGTGACCAGAGGCTAAACTCGGAGGAGCCAGGGACTGGGGATGGAGCTCAGCGGCAGAGCTCCAGCATGCACAAGGCACAGGGGACTTGTGGGAGTGGCCCTGAGTGGTAGAGTGGGGCCCCTCTCAGAGACAGGACTTTGTAGTCCAGTGGCATGTAGGCAGGGAGATGTGGCCATGGGCTGTCACTGTCCTGCTTCCTTGGTGACACAGAAAGTAAGGCCACAGTGGGGTAGGAGGCAACAAGGAAAAAGCAGTGAGTCTGTGGTGGCTGCTAAAAGTGTAGTGGCCCCTGAAGATAGCTCGAGGCAGAGGGCAGAGGGACTCCGAGGCCCTCGAAGGGCCTGCCAGTGGGCAGAGGAAGTGAAGAGGAGGAAGGGAGACGAGGGGCTTGGAGCTGGACCACTGGAGGGAAGGAGGCAGAGAAGTCGGCTGTGACGGCTGCATGGGACCCTTGCACTTGAGGTCATGGAAGACACATGGCTACAGTAATGACCACATCTGGGTGTGAGTGTGGAGGAGCCGGTGCTGCAGTGGACAGGAGAGACCGCAAGCCAGGGCCGCAGGGAGGGAGCGACCCTCCCAGGTGTCGGGCAGGGGAGAAGACCTCAGCTCCCTCGTGGGATCTGGTGATGGGACGCTCGCACTTGGAGACTGAGCCGGGCACATTCTAGGGTGAGGCTTCAAGGAGAAGAAGGGGCAAAAAGGCTACCACCCCCACATCCAGGGCATGGGGATGGGGAGAGGAAGCAGAGCTCTCAGGATAGCTGGGTCTCAGAACAAAATGGCAATGGGACTGCTCAGAAGAGGCCACGTTCTAGCAGCTGAGGACTGTCACAAGTCAGTGCACACAGAGGCAGTTCGGAGGGCAGGGGAAGGTCATGAAGGAAGGGGGCCTAGTGCCTGGAGGGGGAGCAAGTGAACTGACCTGTGGCAGCTGGGAGTCCAACATCTGGGAGGCACCCAGCCCAGCAGCCTGGCCGAGCTGGCCCTCGTAGACCAGGGCCTGGTTTCCATTCAGGGGCTGGTAGGGTGAGCCGGACTGGGGCTTCACCATTTCTAAGGGCTGCATGCCTGGGAATGCTGAGTACGGAGCCTTCAAGGCCGTGCCCCCAGAGAGGATCATGGTGCTGGGCGGTGACAGGCTAGGGTGCATATACACCTGAGACCTGCAAAAGCCAGAAGATGCCAGGATCAGGTGGATGAGCACACCAGCAGGTCTCCGACGTAGGCAAGCCTCAGCATCCCCAGCACCCACTGAAGCACAGATCCTGTTCCTCCAGTGATTCAGGTCCAGGTGGGCCTGAGGCTAATGGTCTAGGGGCCACTGTGAGCATCACTGGGTTGAACAAACAGACTGTGCCAGGCCAGAAAGACCTAACAACACCCAAAGCACAGGGTATCAGGCTTGGTGAGGGAGCAGGAGGCAGGATGAAAGGAAAGGGAACACGAGGCCCACAGCCCCCTAGAGCACAGCACTAGCCTGCAAAGGGACCAAGAGCATCCCCTCTGCCTCCCAGGCCCAAAGAGAGGACACATGCAGCTACAGAGCAAAGGAATGGGACAGTCTGAAGCCCTGGCAAGGAGCAGTCTGCACGTGAGCTCACCTGAAGGGCTGCAGAGAGCTGAAGATCTCCTGAGACTGGGAGACGGGAAGCCCGCCGCGCAGTCCAAGCTGAGCCTGAGCCTGCAGAGACGTGTGAAGAGAGATCGGGATTTGCTGGGCAGCGGCAGCCTGTGAACGGAAGCCAGGTGGTGACCATGACACCCTCCAAGGTGGCGCCCCATCTCACACCCTGGCCCCTCCGTCCTGCCCTAAACGCCCTGCCCAGCCTCCCCTGCTCCTGGAGTAAAGCTAACAGCAAAAAGCTGGTAGTGAAGGCAAGCTATGGTCTACCCCTGCACTGGCATTTTGTGACAGCAGCAGAAAGGAACCCTAGCCACATGTACTCATGGAGGACAGCTGCAGAAACAAGGCTGGGTGAGAGACGGACGCCTGCAGCGTGACCCAGTTATTAAAAAACAAAACCTCCCTTCACTAGAGAGCTAGGAATATGTTTCAAGGAAGAGTTGTGGACAAGCCACATCCTCTTTCCTGACCCTGAATCTGCACTGGGAACATCCCCAGCCATTCGGAAGGGGGCTGGGGCTGGGGCTGTTCGGAAGGCCCAACACAAGCTTTCAGAGGGAGACTCCAAAATCACTCCCTTGCAGCACAGACGATGTGTCAATCCTGCACAAAACCAAACACCTGCCTGTTCTAAAACTACCTCCTCCAATACCCCCATGGCTGGGGACCTAGGCTGCTCTTAGCTAATCCCCAGCTAGGACTCAGGACGCAGGACTGCGGGAAGGAACATCAAGCCAAGGCTGGAGCAGTCACTTGGGTCCTCCTCGTCCAACAAACAGTCTCTAGGTGCCATGATGTGACAGGTGCCAGGCATCACACAGGGGACAAAGGAAATGGGACAGTGAGGAAATGAACGCAGCAGTGACTGTGCCTGCCGTCCTCACCTGCTGGTAACTCTGCTGCTGAGGTATGGTTTGAGGAACCAGCCGGGGCTGACTTGCAAACACGTGACCGTCCAAGTACAGAGGCGGGAGGTGGTTGCCTGGAAGGAGAATCGGAGGAGGGAGAATGATGGAGTCTCGCTGTTGCCCAGAGTCTACTTTATGAAGACACTGCACACATCAAGCTTCCCAGAAGACTCTGGCAGCGAGGGAGTGAGCAGGTGGAGGCTGCTCCCTTCTGTGCTGCTGGACACACCGGAGGGCTCAGCATCAGGCACCCCGAGCAGGGCAGTGGGCTGTGGCCCACCTTTTATAACCACCACCCACCAACTGCCACAGACCCTTGGGAGGGCTGCTGACTACAGCCGAGGGCTGCCCTGGTCTCTCAGTCACTGTCCTCTTCATCTCCCTGCTATTGAGTCCACAGTGGAGGGTCAGAAGGATCTATTGGAATCACATCACTGAGACTTCGGCAGCTGGGTCCTCCAATTCTCCATCGTTCTCCCTTGGGGCCACAACACAGCGACAAGGACAGTGATAGCAAAGATAAAAACAGCTACCACCGCTGGAGGGCTCAGCTGGTACCAAGCACCTTCCACAGATGTCCTTGCGTCATTCGAGCGAGGCTACTCTCTGGAGCATCATCACCAACCCATTCTACAGAGGAGCAAGCTGTAGCCCAGGGAGGTATGCTGCTCCCTGGCAGAGGTGGCACAGCTGGCATTGGCAGGGATGTGCTCAGGGCTATTCATCCAGCACTTTGCTGGATCATGAACGGAGAAGGCTCCTAATCCTGGCTCAGGGGACATAATACCTGGCATCGAAGCAGAAGGGGCTACAGAGGCCACAGGCATGGGTGGCATGGATACTCCACCAAAGGAGCTGTAGTTGACCCCGCTGGAGGCGCCCACCGAGGACGGAGGCTGGATGCCCGAGCTAGCACCCCCTGGCGAGCTCTGCTCTGGCAAACTGGGGGAGTTTTCCCAAGCCTTCCGTGCAGACTCCATCTTTGAAAGCAAGGGGAGGGAAGGGGCGCAAATTAATACCAGGGACACCAGGGGACGAGGGCAATCTAGGCCACAGGGTGCAGGGGTCTCCTCCCTCCTCCCAGCTCAGGGATGCTGTTACCTTCAGTGTGAGATCAGCAGTGGGGAAGGACATTGGGGAGAGGCCAATGGCCCTCTGGATATGATGATCCCGCCGGAGGATGGGAATACTCTGTGTCAACCCTGCCTGGAGATGGGAGGAAAGGAAGCCATGGAACACAGGAGCTGAGGAAGCGAGGTGGCTGGTCAACACGTCTTCGGGTTCGGCCACATGTACCCGAAACCATGGCCTATCTCCCCGAGAGGTCATTTCCTCAAAAGTAATCTGTGGAGAGCCCCCTCCACACCCATGTTCCACGGAGCCCCTGACGTAGGACAGCTGTATCCCAGCAACACAAAAAATGGCCTCGCTAGCAGCAGGCGAGCAGCTGGTCCAGCAGGCACCTGCCACCTGGGCTGGAGATGCCTAAGTCAGGACAGGCTGTGCCTGTCACAGAGCCCCTCAGGAAATGGAGAAACATGTCCCTGTTGTAAATACAAGCTAGACCCAGAGCCCCATGTCCCATGTCATAGCAATTCTGAGAATCTCAAAGTATGAAAATCTGGTGAGCTCAGCAGTTCCAAACCCATGTAACTACAGAACTCTTTCTTGCTCGATGCCTGTCAACATTCTGCAGCACTCATCTCCCGGAAACCTGGGGATGTCCTGCTCCAGTGCCCCATAAAACACAGTCCTTCAGCAGATGTCCGAGCACTTTCCCCACCCAGCAGGGAGGGCCAAGTGGACAGAGATGTCTGCACACAGCCAATGCGGAGCGGCTACAGAGCCACACCTCCCCGCTCCCGAGGGCCGGCTGGAGAGGCAGAGGTCTACGGCATCGAACACCCAGACTCAGGGACCCTCAGGCGGCGAGGACATGCCTCCAGGAGGACGCTCCTGCTCTACCTCCGTTCCCCCACTGGCCACTAAAAGACAGTCTGCACCAGTCCTGGACACATCTGGCACACAGGAAGATGGGATCTAAAAAAAGCCAGATAACCGGGAACTTAGGAAGGACATTGCTCCTACTGAAAAGTCACAATGCAGAGGCATGGTAAAGAGAGTCGACTCCAGCCCAAATGAGGACGTGCCTAGGGCCTGCACAGCGGCTCAACACTGGGGCTGGAAGAGAAGCAGAGACTCACGTTGCTAGCCAAGGCATCCTGAAGTTTGACCACTGCATTCCCGGCAGGACTAGAGGCAGAACCAGGTGGCAAGCTGAAATCAGAGTCCTGGAAAAAAATGGCACATGGCTACTGAACTCCTGCTGGCTGGCCCTGCTCCGGAGGCACACGTAGTGCAATCCAGTTTTGGTGACTCAAAACACCCACCAAGCAGCATTCAGCAGAGCCATATGTGAACAAGATGATCACACCCGAGAAAGGAAGCCACCCTGACTCCTCTCCCTGCCCACTGGCTGACCTAGGGGCCTGGCTAGTATCAGTAAAGCCATCTATATGGCAAGTCAAGAGCCCCTGCCTCCTCCCCGACTCCATACCAACACTCTTCCCAGCACAGTGCTGTTCAGCTCCTGTCTTCCTGCTTTCTAGGGAATAGCCCTGAGCCCCCACTTTCCAAGTACCAAGAAAAAAAGTCAAATCAAGCCTCACTTTTGGATTGACTCCGAATTCAATGGGTGGCACAGGCAGCACGGAGTCCACGTGAATCTCTACCCCGTTAACAGGCGGGACCACAGTCCCTTGCAGGCGCTCGGTCCCCTCTGAGCCCTTTCTGTTTTTCAGAGAACGCTCATTGCCAATGGGTCCCGGTCTGTGCTCCTTGCTCTGTCCTGAGCCTTGTTCTGAGTCCTTGATGGAGAGCAGAGAGGTGGAGACACAGCCTTCAGCTTCCCACGCCCGGTGTTGGGGAAGACATGACAACGGCCCCTTTCATCCAGGACCTGGCCACCAGGAAGGGGACTCCCAGGTTACCTTCTGCTCCGATTGCTTCTGCGCCTGCTCCTTGTGGCCATCAGCCTTGGTTTCCGCCAGGCCAGGCCCACTCACGTCATCTGGCTTCAGAGTGCCATACGGGGAGCTGCGCTGCGAGGAGGTCGCGGACGACTCCCGCGACTCCGCACTCAAGTCGACACCACTGTCTCCCTGGCTGCTCTTAAAGCCCTGCTGTGCACAGCACAAAGTGTTAGGCCCTGTCCCCAAACTCCAAAAGTGTCCAGAAGGGAGACTGCATGTGGCACTGACACACCTCCCCAGCCACCTGACCTCTCAAGTCCAGTCCTGATCTCGGCCCTGACCTGCTCCAGGGCCCCATAAAACACATGCAGCCACAGGAAGGCACCAGCCCTGCCAAGCGCGTGACCACCACATGATGCGTGGCCCTCCGGGAGACTGCCAAGGTCATTTCAGTCCAACCAGACTGGTGACCACCAAGACCAGCTCAGAGGAGGCCCTTGCTCTGGCTCCCTACCCGGAGGGCGTGGGCTGGTTATCCCTTCTCCTTCTCTGCTCATGCAGGCACCACACACAGCCCAGAGACCAAGGCTGAGAGGGTGACAAGCAGAGACTCCGCCCAGCTCGCGGGCAGGACGGAGCTCAGACCGGGGCATGGGCACACGCACCTCGGTGGAGCTGGGCTCAGTGCTGCCAAAGGCAGAGACAGCTTTCCTCCAGGAGTCGCTGGCTGCGGCCTGCACAGGGAGGGCTGCCACAAAGAGGGGGACACAAAGTCAGGGCATCAGAGAAGGACAGACAGTCTGGAAGACAAGGGTATGGCTCTGAAATCAATTCTCAGAAACTCAGTTCCCAGAACTGCCTCTGGCACCCAGCCCACTCCAGTGCCCAGAGTGACATACCCACCCCACCCCAGTGCCCAGTGACACACCCACCCCACCCCAGCACCTAGTCTGACACACAGCCTCCTGGCACGGTCTGAAACCAACAAATGTGCTTCTTGGGGTTTCACTGACTGCGTGCTTTTTCAAAAGCACACCCATTTTGCTTCTCCATCACTACTTCTACATTGGTATGTTTCTAAAGTTGGTAGCGTCTATAGAATCTTTAGAAGGTCCAAACAGATGTTATTCAGATTGTATTGGCTCACAGGCCCTTCCGAGGATCCGACAAATGCCATGGACACTGATACACAAAAAACATCACAATCTTTCTAAGGTCCAGGGTCCGCTGAACCGTCCATGCACCCCTGGTCCAACCAACTGATGAGATGTGCTGGAATCCTGGAGGAAAAGACCTCACGGAAGCGGCAGCTCTTTGGCCTAGGGAAGGCTGCCCAGGCAATCTGGCTGGACATGGATGGTGTGACAACTGTCATTCATTCCCGTTACTAAGCTTGGCGCTATCAATGCTTTCAATCAGACCTGAACATCAACTAACAGTTATTCTTCAATGCGTTGGCACCAAAATTTTACCTGGAACTTAAGGACAGATTGTGTGCTGACAGTGAGACACTCAAAGCCCAGAACCTAGTGTCCTGGGTGTCTGTCAGGGGGCTGTGGTCCAGTTGCTTCTCTCTGCAAGCCTTTGCATGAAAATAAGCTGGATGCCTGCAATGCCAGTGCCCAGCGAGGCTGAGGCAGGAGCATCACAGCTTAGCAAGAGCCTGTCTCAAAATAAAAAATAACAAGGGCTGGGAGTGTAGCTCAGTGATACAGCACCCCTGGGTGCAATTCCATGTACAAAAAAAAAAAAAAAGTGAAAAGTTACTGGAATACAGACATTTTAGGGAGACACATTCTGTGGTCTCAAGTCTGCCTTTCCATGAGAGTGCTGGGAGGTGCTCTCAGGGTTTTCGTTCTGTTGGGGAGGACACACTAGCTCCTCTCCATGGGGAAGAAGAAAGGATGATTCGACGTGACGAAGAAGCCAACCCCACACTCCCTGAGAGTCAGCTCGGCTGCTGGGATGGGGAACACTCTGCTCTTCCCTACACAGCAGGCAAGGGAAATTTCACCCAGCTGGGGGCTGCAGCAGCAAGCAGCGCTAGGCTGGTCATGGACATGGCCCAGCAGAGGAGCCCAGGAGAGAGCCCAGCATGGGTGAGGCCCCACCTACGCTCACAGCTCGAAAGCAAGGCACAAGCTCCCCGCGCTCACCTTGGCTGCTGCTCTCCCAGATCTCAGTGCCCAGGCTGCTGCCAGGCACGGCCACATCACCCTGCTCCAGGCACAAGTTGTTCTGCTTTTTAGCAAATCGAGGGGGAATACGGGAGGAAAGGCCTCGGCCTTTGACGGGCACCTAAGGAGAAAAGTGGGTGATGCAGACTAGCCTAAAAAGACCTAAGAATGACAAGCTCTCCCTGGAAAAGGATCCCAGGGCCAACCAAACCACTGAAGTTGCTCAAGACGCCCGAGATGCCAACCCTGAGCGCACTGGCAGGCAAGCCAAACCCCGGGAGCCGAGCGCCGGCCCATGAGCCTCCCGTGTTGCAGCATAGGGCTCCAGGCCTCGTGACCTGAGGGGAGAGGACTCACCCACCCAGGCGGGGACCCTGTGGAGGGAGGGATCCTGGGGGATGACAGGCGTGACCCCAGCCCAGCCACATAAGCTGTGAGCCTTGCCGAGTCGGCCTCTTTGTGACCCAGACTCCCCCTCTGTACAATGGTGATACCTTTGCCTGCTCCCGCAGGGCTGCACGGCAGGCCTAGAGATAATCCCCCCTTCTTCCCTGAGCTTCCCCAGCCCCACGCCCGGCTGCACCCGCTCACCTGCGCAGCCTGCTCCTTCTTCCTCCTCTCCTCCTCCAGGAGCCGGCGCTGCTTCTTGGTCAGCACTTCGATGAAGCCTTCACCCACTATGGAGCCCACCTCACTCTCCTCCCCAGGGCCGGACGCACAGCTATCAATGATGGCACCTGAACCAAGAGAAGGTGCAGTTTCCATGAACCGCCCAACTCAAAGGGCACCTGCTACCTGAGGACAGGCCTGGCTTGGAAAGTTGGGCAGCACCTGGCTGGACACTGCCAAGGAGCTCCAACACCCACAAGAGGTATGGAGGCCTGGGCGTGGCCACCAGCTCCCACCCGACCCAAGGCATAGTCTCCCCCCAGGGCAGCTTGAGCAGCAGTGCAGCCAGGGACAGTCTCTGGGGCTGCGGCTCTTACACTAGCCGTGCTCCTGCCAGCTGGCAGCCTCGGGCCCTCCCTGAACCACTGGGCATCGGGCTCCCCAGAGAGGCAGTGTGCACTGCGGGTGGAGGCAGCTGTTCTGCTCACCACCACAGCCAAGAACTCAGTCTACTGCCTGTTCAGGGCAGTTCTCAGGAGCTGATGGTCACTAGAAGGGCACGCGTGCCCACCCAAAGACTACTGAGGCCCTGGTCCACTTGGGCTCTTCTGGAAGGATGGGAGATACCCAGACTCACTTCCGTAGCTCAGGTCAAACTGCTTCCGGGCCTCCTCCTGCTCACCGGCCCTCTGAACGGCCAGCATGGCCTCCTTCTCTGCCTTCTTACTGGTGGCTTCTGGACCGTCAGCGCTGGCGAGTGTGGCCCGCTCCAGGGCGTAAGGTGAGTGGCCATTCCCACTGCTGCAGCCAAGGCCTCCAGGCAGGGCCTCATCTGGGGACCTATAAAGCAAAAAAGGTCAGTGAACTCAGACGCCCAAAGGCTAGGACAAAAGAAAGAAAAACCCACAAGTGCACACAGGCTGCACGCACACAGCAGCCTGCACAGGTCGGCTCCTTCTTCCAGGCCGCGTGAACAGCAGCCTCAAAGACCACACCAGGAGGCCGCCCTGGCCCACACAGCTTGGGCAGAGCCCTGGGCAGGGGAGAGCTGCCCTCACCACCCCTCCTCCATGCTTCTGTTCTCTCCCACAGCCTGCTGCGTTCAGCACTCACAGAGGGAGAGAAGGAAGGTGGTGTGCGCATCAGACAGGGCTGCTGGCCTTTCTGTTCTGAGCCAGCAGCCAGCAGCCCTGGCCTCACCCTGCTGTGAGACTCAGGGCAGAGCCAAGTTGGGACTTCTGGGCCCCAGAGAACAAGGGCAGACTAAGGCCTGAAAGAACTGGCACTCTCCGGAGGCTCCTTCTTTGGGGGTAAAACACCCCGGGTTTCTGTGCCCTGAGCTTCTAGGAAGGACGGGCAGCGTCAGTGTGCTGAGGTGCCTTAGCACCCTGCACACCCCCTGAGGCATGGAGTAGGAGAGTCAGCAAAGCCACCCTTTCCCCACACAGGAGCCTGTGGGCCACGAGTGACACCAAGCACAGGCTGTCCACCTAAGAAACCTCCAGTTCCAAAGGAGAGATGTTCCTCGGCGCAGGCAGCAGAGGCTAGTGAGCCTTCCAGGACGCTGCCCAGCATCTCAGGAACAGAGGGACCAGGTGGACCAGCCAGTGCTCCCCGGGCCACACACAGGCAATGCCCTTGCTGCAGGGCTCCAAGGACCATTCAGAGGCTGAACCCTGGACAGGGGCCAGGCCACAGCCACAAGGCCACTGGAAGTGGGGGCAGGGCACACTTCAGGTTCGGACTGTCAAGCCACAACAACGACACACCATGAGAAGCAGACAAGCGATGCAGGAGCAAGTGATGGAGACGCTCACACACAGCGGCCGGCGGCAGCGCCTGGCCCCGCAGGCATGCATGCATGGACTCGGTGCTGCTGCGTGGGAGGACAACAACAGGGGCCTGGGGTGGTGCTCTTGGTTACCTTTTGGCTTTCAAGGGCGTCCCGCTCTGCTGGCTGTCATAGCGGGGGGACGTCTCACCACCACCTGGCCTAACGGGCTTCTCCCCAAACCCTCCCGGCTCCAGCTTGCGGCTCTGTCTGTCAGCCAGGGGCCTCTGGCTGGAGAAGCTCCTCTTGGCCAGCTCCTTCTTCTCACCCAGACCGGCCCCAGACAGGCCGCCGTCCCCGGGCGGGTCGGGCTCCCCGGGGCCCCCATGCCTGTCCCTGCGCTCGCTGAAGTCGCTGCTCTCAGAGGCCGTCTCCCACTCCTCGTTGGCGTGGTCGGAGGAGTTGTGGCAGGATGGCTCTGGGGACCTGCGGGCCCCTGCGGCACCCTTATCCCCAGGGCAGAGCTTCGGCCGGCCCGGCCACTGGCCCGCCAGCAGGGGGGCCTCCTCCTCTGGTCCCCAGAGGACCAAGGACTCCCGCTCCTGCCGCAGCCGCCGGAAGCGCGGGGGCTTGTCTTGGCGTGGGGGGCGCCTCCTACGGAAAGGCCGGTTCTCTGCGTTCTCAGAATCTGTCACGTGGTCATCTTGGAAGAAGGACCTCTTGTCCTCCAAGCGGCTGTCCTCAAAGGCCCTGCCGCCAAACGAGTCTGCGTGTCGGTAGGCGTCAGGGACATAGTCTCTGTCTGCGGCACGCCGGGTCCCACTCATGTCGGCAGTGCCATACTCCTGCCAGGAGCCGCCCGGGCTCCTGCTCTGCCAGGGGGCCGGCTCCTTGGGGGCGAAGGCCCTGCGCCCGTAGCCGCAGTTGCTCAGCCTGGGCGGGAGCGCACGCCCACAGGCCCGAGGGCCCCGGCTCTTGGCCTCCAGGCCACTCTGGTCCTCGGGGTACACCTTGCTGGAGCGCCAGGAGTCCATCTTCAGGGCGCCCTCCTCCCGTTCCAGGAGCGAGCCCTCCACCCCGCTCTCCGAGCCCCTCTGCCGGCGCCGCTTGGGCAGCTCCTCATACTCGGAGCCCTCGCTGTGGGTCTCGCTGGCGATGCGCCGCCGGGGCTTGGCTCTGGGGCCGTCCTCTGGCTGGGGGAACTCCCGCAGGCCCCGGCCGCGGCCACTCCGCTGGCTGCTGCTGTAGATGCCGCGGGCCCCCAGGACGCTCCCGCCACACAGGCCACTCCCGTTTCCGCCAGCTGGCCGACCTCGGAAAGTGAACTCTCGGAAACCTCGGCCCCGGCTGCGGGCCTGCCCCCGACCCCCAAAGGCCTGTTCCTCGTCGATGAAGATCCAGTTGTTCCTCTTGGTGGGGGGAATGTCGCTGTTCTCTCGGGACGGTCTGGTCTCCCAGGCCTTGTCGGGCTTCTCCTCCTCATCCGCATCCCATTTGCTGGCCTCATGGCCGGACCCAGCCCGGGTGGAGGCCTTGTCCTCCAGAGCGGAAGGGGCGGCGTTGGCCAGGGCAGGGTCGTTCTCCTCGTCCTCGTCCTGCTCGGGCTTCTCGGTGGCCAGCCGTGCACTCTCCTCCCCGAGCCCCCGCTTAACCTTCTCCAGCTCCTTCTCCTTCTCCTCCACCTTCAGGGCTTTGAGGACCGGTTTTTTGATGGGCCCCGACCTCCGGGTCCTGCCCGGCTGCTCGTGGTGCTGGCTGCTGGAACTCCGGGGCTCGGGTGTCCACTCGGGCTCTGGGTCTGGCTGTTTGTCAGGGCTCCCTTCCTTCTCCCAGGAGGCGGCATGGAAGGACGGCTCCTCCCGGGGCGCCTCCTGCTCAACACCCTTGGCTGTGTCGGGAGCCTTTGGCTGGTGGCCAATGTCCCAGCTGCAATACTCTGGCTTTTTCTCGACTGGGACAAAGTCAGGCTCCAGCGGGGGACGCCTGAGGTTTTGGGCATGGCCCCCAGGAGTGCCCGCCTCCTGAACATTTTCTTGGGGTGGAAATAAAAGCTCCTGGCCTATTCTTTGAGAAGAGATACAGCTGTCAAAGTCTGCTTGGGCCTTCTTGTCAAAAGCACTCAAGTACTCCTCCCCTCTCTCCTCAAAGAGATGGCGCTGGGCACTTACGCCCCCTGACCTTCCGGGGGAGGCAGAGTAAGAGCTTTCATTCCTGAAAAGGAACCAGAGAAATCAGTCAATGTGATTGGAGCTGGGTTCCTGGCTTCCATGCTGAACACAGAGCTCAGTTTCAGAAAGAAAAAATTAAAAAGCCTTAAAAAAGAAAGAAAACCACAGCGAACATTTGCTCTATCTTTAAACGTGTCTCAGAGCAGCTGGGCCCTGGGCCTCTATGGCGCCTGAAGTCCGGGAGCGCAGAGAAGGCAGCGGCCACCGGGCAGGCTCAGCTTGCCACCTGGAGACAGAGAGAAGCTGGTGGTCCCCTGGAGCAAGCTGGAGCTGGGAGTCAGCTGGAGTCTGGGCACGGGGCAGTGGGGCTAGCCCTGCTCACTCACGAAGGGGCAAGTCCAGGCCCCTGCTGTCGACCGCCTGCCTTGAGGCCCACCCTCACTCCACATCCAAGACTGGCCGCCAGGGGCTCCTGCTGAGCCTTGAGCCCCATCAGTAAGAGCCATCCACACAGTGTCCAAGCACAACTCATGCCCCTTCCCGCCTCCCAAGGCAACGTCTCCTGGGACGGGGCCTTTCCCTCAGGACCAGAAAGCTGTCCTGTAGCGGCCAGGCAGCAGGAGCAAGTGTCATCTCACCTGACATGCACATCCATAGCCAAAGTGTCGCCTGACTTCGGGTGGGGGGAGTGAGTAACCCTTGCTCTGCAGCGCCAGGTAGCCCTCTGGGCTCCAGACGGGGGCTGGGTCGATGGCGGTCACTTTTCTTTCTTGGAGTGGGGGCACACAGCTTTGATCTTCAGAACGACATCCAGTTCCACTGAGGGACTCTTGGGGCATCATGGGCTTCATTAGTCCTGACAAAGACAAAGGACTGATCTGTACCATGTCGTTTAGAAAGCCATGGCAATCAGCCAGCCACAGGGGGCAGTCAGTCACTCAGCCTGGCCCTGGACACAGCACCCCAACCCAGGACAGTGGGGCCTTCACTCTTTTCTGACCAGGGACCCTGAGCGTACACAGGCATGCCACCTGACCCGTTCAAAGACCTGCAGAGGCGAGGTGAGTTCCCAGAACAAGACCTGTATCAAAGGGCAATAAAACTGGTACATGCAAACTGGAAATGGCAAGCAGAGTCCCTCAGTGCTGGCCAGAGGCCACAGGGTCAGCAGGCTGAGGAGTGCTGTGTGGCAGAGATGCCCAGAAGCTCTCCATGTCAGACCTAGGGAGACGAGCCACATCCAGGAGAGCAGGTGGGAATGGCAGCAGCACTGGCTGTTTCTGAATCCTTGCAGGAAGATTTAGGTTGAGTTTATTTCCTTTCATCCCTAACTCCAAGAAGGAGGGCAACACTACACATGGTGTACGGGAAGATTCTGGGAATGTGGTGAGGGAGGAGAATGGCAGCTGAAATTAATGAAAAACTGCTAACTCAGGCTGGGATTGTAGCTCAGTTGATAAAGCACTTGCCTTGCATGCGTGAAGAACTGGGTTCAATCCTCAGCACCACATAAAAATAAAAATAAAGGTATTGTGTTCCTCTATTATTAAAAAAAAAAACACCCTGCTACCTCACCAGATTGGACCAGCATATAGATAACACACTGGTCCTACCAGCTGTAACTGGCTTGGCATCAGGACAAATCGTGCCTCTCCCAACCTCTGTCCACACCTGTCAGGTGAGGCAATGGGGCTGGCACAGGTGCTGTCCAGTTCTGGGCCTACGTCTACAGGGAAACAGATCTGACTCTGAAATACTCAAAGCCCTACGACACCGTCGCGCCCGTCTCCTGACTGCAGCTCATCTGTTGAGAAGGTGGTCCTGCACAGGCCAGCAGTCGCAAGCTTCACACTAGCTGTGGGACACTGCTCAAGTGCTGCTGACAGGGGGCTCCAGCAAAGTTGGTCCAATTTAAGGTGGGCAGGATCCCCTGGAAACCCACAGCTTTGTGCCTTTCATCACACATTCCTCATGAGGCACACGTCACCCTGTCTGTGGCTGTGTGAAGTCATTAAGACCCAAAAAAAATCCCTACTGTCACAAAAGGGCTGGGCAGAACAGATCAAATGTTTTGCTCGCAGAGCTGTGTTCACAAGAAAATAGGAACTTCCAGGAGCTGGAGCATCCTGCAGGGCAGAAAGCAAGGGCAGCTCAGCCTGGAGACCCACAGGCTTGGTCTTCAGCACCCTCACGGGATGAGGGTGCAAATGGGGCCTGCTCAAAACAAAGATGCTCCAAAGGGTTCCACCCTGGAAAGGTGCACTGGAGAATGCATGCTCCTCAGCACGGGCCAAGTGCCTGGAGCTGGGCAGGGAAAAACACCCGCCTGGAAATCAGAAACCACATGCCTGCTTCCATGGGGATCTTGGGTAGAGGGGGTTCCAATTTCTAACTCCCAGAATAGTCCAGAAACCTGCCATTGAAGGTGGTTCCAGCTAAAGAGACTCTGGAGGGACATGCCCTCAACCTGATCCACACTACATCTTGAAACCACACTAGATCCAAAACCACCAGAACATGGGTGCCCAGGAGTTCACCATGAGCTCACAGCGAGTCCCTAAGACTTCAGACAGCATAACCAGCTGTCTAGGAAATCACATTTGAAATAATTAAGAGCATAAAAGAAAAATTTTGAAAATCTTAAAAACAAAAATACAAGACTTGTGAAACACATTCTAATCATAAAAATATACAGTCACTGAAATTTAAAAACTCACTGGACAGGGCTGGGGTTGTGGCTCAGTGGTAGAGCGCTAGCTTAGCATGTGTGAGGACTGGGTTCAATTCTCAACGCCACATATAAATAAAATAAAGTTACATTGACAACTAAAAAATAACCTCACTGTACAGTAATAAAAGTTGAGCAGACTCAGCTGGAGAGACAAGTGTGCTGGGGACAGGCCCGGGGGCTCCTGGAAGGCAACACAGGGGCAACACCTGCTCACTCTCACTCTTATTTAAGATACTTGGAAGACAGAATGGAAGGCACACAATAAACCTGGAGCAGGACCAAGGAAGAGAAGATAAAAGGAACGAGGAGGGTCTGGATGTCGCCCAGCGGTAAAGCCCTGGCCTATCACAGGCAAGGTCAGGACCTAAGTGCCACCCCAGCACCAGAAAGTAAAGACCGAAATATAAGAACAAAAAGGAACAGGAGAGTCAATGACTTGAAGCAATTATCAGAAGAGAGTTTTCCAGAAGTGGAGAAAGAGGTACACCTCAGATTCAAGCACAAGGAATCCTAAGCAGAGTAATCTGAGGTCTACCTGAACACATCACATGGTGACAGAAACAAGGACACCCAAGACAAGAAAAGACCTCGAAAACAGCCAGAGACAATACAGCACCGAAGACCCAAGAATGGATCGAGTTTTCAGCAGCAAGAGGAGCCAAAAGAAAACAGGAGGACCTGCACAGCTCCGAGGAAGAGCTCCCGCCTGCAGCACTCCATCCAGCGCCAGCCCTCAAACCACAGAAGACCATCCGAGATGACCTGCAGCAGAGCACTCTCCTGGAGAACCGGAGGGCGCACCACGCCACCCCAGGTGAAGGAGAGGCTCGAGACACAGGGCACACGCAGGCCGAGCTCAATAGCACAGGCAGAGAAGACGACAAAACAGCAACTGCCTATGTGGTGGGCATAAGAATGAAGACAGAGGAGGCGAGAGAGTCCAGACAAAGGTGGAGACACCGAGCAGTCTTCTGTAAGTCAAGGGGGCAGGACAGGATTTTTTCCCCACCACCCAGTGCTGGGGCTATAACCTAGTGGCTCATACATGCTAGGCAATCACTGTACCACCAGGCATACCCAGTCCTCATGTTAGGATTTTAATGCCACTGTCATAAGAAACAGAACACAGACGGGAAACACACACACACACACACACACACACACACACACACACACACGGAATGTGTAAGACAGAATAGTAGGAGAATCTAAACATAAAATTTGAATAAATGTAAAGGGAGCAACTTTGGTAGTTAAAAGCCATAGAATTTTCAGAGTAAGACGATATAGGTCTTGTATACAAAAAGTTCTGCACTCCCTAGAAATAAGGACTCAGAGAAAGGGCAGCAAACAACTGAACAAAGACTCTAAGTTCTAATCAAAAGGAAACTGGCGCCATCGTGCTACTATTGGACCAAGCAGACAGTAAAGGCATGAAGCACACCTGAGCAGGTGCTAGGTGACAGCAGGAGCAGATGTCATGCCACACTTCTGTGCCTCCAGAGATGGGCACTGCTGGAGGGTCTCACAAGTTCACAGTCATACCGGGAGCTTTGCTGCTATTGTCTTCCCTTTTCTCTTTTTGTGTGCTAGTGATTGGGCCCAGGGCCTGATACACACTAGTAGGCATGGGCTCTACCAATGTACTAGCCCCCAGCCCCTGGTGCAGGGTGATTTTACACACCTTTCAGTAACTAATCAAGGGGATAAAAAATTGTAATGCAATAGACACAGTACAACACGATTGGCAGGCTCAGCTGAGCAGATACCTCCAACAGAACACAGGTTCTTTTTAGGCAAACAGAATAAAGAAAACAAACAGGGAAAAAAAAAAAAAAAAAAAACTGACCTTGTAACAGCCTACAAAGAAAACCTCAACAAACGTCAGCTAGTCTAGACCCGCAGTGGGCAATGAGGAAAAGCCTCTTGAACACAATCTGGCTTGTTACCTGTTTATATGAAGTTTTACTGGAAAATGATCAAATGCACTCATTCAGGATTTGCCTATGGCTGCTTTTGTCCTAAACAGCAGAACTGAGGAGCTGACCAAAGCCCACCACATGCAACACCTGGCCACAGGTGAGACATCTGCTGGCCCCTGGCCCACATAGACCATAATACCTGGCCACAGCGCAGCAACACTGGAATCTGGCCCCATGAAGATCAGAAATTATTGAACCAAGCATCCAACACAATCATTTACAAATAAAACAGAATAATTTCAAGAGAAATAAGGGGGTAGAAAGCAGAAAATGATTAACTAAAACCAAATAAGATAAAGGAAAAATAAGAAACCCCAACTCTGATTTTCAAAAAGGCCTTAGACAAATCCTAGGAAAAACCAATCAAGGAAGAAAAAGAGAAAATACACAAAGAAATCAAGAATGGAAAGAGACTGCACGAGGTAGCAGAGACCTGGAAATCACTTTGAACCATTTAAAACGCAGGGTCCTCACTTTCTTCAGTTAACTGTTCAGGTCAGAAATGCAATCTCACCTGCACTCTGCAAGACGCAGACCAGTCTTGGAGGCCAGAAGGGGTGCCAGGGGCCTCGCTATTGAGATGTCACCCTTACCACCCACTGCCCAGCCAGGTGCTCACCTGAAGGGTGCAGGGCCGAGGGGTAGAAGTCCACAGGGGTCCGGGCAGGTGTGATCCGAGGGTCCAGGTAGGAAGGCATCATCACCCACCTGGGGTCCAAGCCCAGCACCTGGGGGTGGTGCGGGTAGAAAGTTCGCTGTGGGTGGGAAGGCGGGGGGTACACCGGCTGCCAATGTTGCATCTTGTACAGCTGCTCCTGACCCGGGAGAGAGACCTGATCAGACAGGGGCGGGCAGGCAGGGACACTGCCCACAGGCTCGTTCCAGCATGTGGCACAGAAAGCCCTCCAGGAGAGAGGAGGGAGGAGACAGGCGGCTGCCTGAGGGGAGTCCCAGCACAGCACAACCGTCCGGCTGGGGTCTTTCCCAGGGCGGGGTGGGCAGTCGTGCCTACCACAACAGGGCCAGGGGCACTGGGGCTGCCCAAGACAGACAAGGCTTCCGTGTAGACCAAATGGCCCCTGCAACTAACCGGCAGACCAGCACACCTCCCAGAACCCTGGGCTGCTGGCCACGCCTCCTGGCCCACAGCCACCACCCAAGGAAGGCCATCGTCCCCTCCCCTTCCATCCTCTTCACCCACCCCCACTCAGCAGGGTTACCTTCCACACGCAGCTGTTGGCTCTGGGATTCGAAAGAGCCCTCAGCAGTCCTCCCCGCCCCTCCAGCCACTGACCTCCCAGGACACAGGCGACCAGCGGTGTCGTTTGGGACCTTGCTTGACCTGCCTCCCTGGCTTCAACATGGCTGGCCCCAGATCTGCCCAAACAGCTCTGCCTGAACATGCCAGGCCATGGAACATTCTAGGCCTGCATGTCCCTAACCCTGGGTCTCCTCGCCTGTTCTCTGGTCACACAGAACTGTACTTCCTGCAGTGCTTGGGGTCTGCAGGTGTGTTGCTGGGCTCCCTAAATCACGAGCCAGCAGGCCTGGCTGGCCACGGGAACATGCTGCTGGGATGAACAGGAAGCATCAGGGACAGGGGATGCTTCCCAAGTGACCCCGAGTCTGCGTCCCAGCAGGACTCATGGTCGACTCCAAGGATGGCTGCCCAACAGGCTTCCAGCCACCCTGTGACCACAAGGCCACCTGTCCAGCTGGCTGTCCACGGCTCATCCTGGGCTGGATTCCCTGGTGGCTCCTCTGGCACTTACAGCACCTCTGAGGAGCACTCAGTAAGCAGGGCTCCGCAGTCAGGAGACCGGAGCTCCGACTCCAGCCCAAGGGCTACTGGCCTGGACCGCACGGCTCCTCCTCTGTCCCACACAGGTCCCCAGGGGACCCAACCAGCCAGGCTGCCCTGGTGCTTGCAGGTGTCCTTCTACTCTCAGGAAGGGTTTCCCCACCACTGTCCTCCCCACTCTCCATGAAGAGCTGCCTGCGGCCGCTGTGACAACAGTGTTTTGGCACAAGTAACTCCAGGGTCCTCCCCAAAGGGTGACCCTACTCCAAGCCCATGAGCTGCTCACAGGGCAGCGGAGCCCAGACACACTTCCTGGGTGCCTGCAGCAGAGAAGCTGGGCTGAAGGTTTTATAAGGAATAAAGGGGATACTGGGAAAAGGCTCAGGCCGCGGTCTGTTTTGCCAGAACACACACATTGGGGAGCATCTTTGGTTGATATTAATAATGACGCACCACACACCAAGTGCTGGGCTCCCACCAAGTGACTCCTGCGTCAGCTCAGTTTCCACCCAAGGCACAGCTCCCGGGGGGCTGCTCTGCTGCCTCCCTCAACAGCACGCCAAGCAGAGGGCCCCAGCTGGCCGGAGCACCTGGACGGAACTGGCCAGGTGAGTTCTCTAGGGCCCAAAGCAGGTCCCTTCTAAGGTTTACAAAAGGCTGACTGCGGTGGTGCTGGTTTCTCAGTTCGCAGGCGTCACTGTCACACCATACAAGGTTCCTGTTGCCACACTGGAGCAGCGCTTGCCCTTCCTGAATCACACGTGGAGAAGCAGGGGGCTGGACAAGCCAGCCAACCAGGACACAACGAGGCACAGCTACAGTGACCAGTCAGGAAGCACCACTGGCACGGGAACCCGAGATACCCACAAACCCCGTCCTTCACCCAAGTGGCTCCTGGTACGGCTCACAGCATCTGTCCTGGAGGAGCCCACGGGTCCCCAGTGTGTCAGAGGTTGCTGTTCTTCGACCTAAACCAGTGGAGCTCAATGTGGACCCACTATCTCTTTCCCTAGAAAACCACAAGGGTTTTATTTATTCAGAGGGCCCCTACCACTGGGAAAAATAATGGTGGGATCATCTACAGAGTCACAAGTTTGGAATGTGACCCCCCCAGCACGCCTGTGTGGTAACAGGAGGTGCGAGGGCACCAGCACGGCAGGGCACAGGAGGGGTCGTCTGCCCGGTGCTCACCTGCTGCTGCTGCTGCTGGCGCTGGAACCGTGGAGGAAGGGACTTCTGATACTTGCTGAATTCCTGTATAGGGGACCCGGCCTCCCTGGCCTCCTCCTCACTGCTGCTGCTCTGACCCACAGCCGGGGAAGCTGTGCGTGCCTCCTCTGAGAACGTGGAGGGGGCTTCCTGGGCAGGGAATTCTGGGGAGCCTAGAGAATGAGCAAGCACAGAAAAGCCAGTGAGCTCGCTGCACTCGGGTGACAGTGGCTGAACAGCAAGTGCTTCTCCCATGGCAAGGACATTCCATGCAGGACCCAGTGCTGGGCCCTGCCCACACTACATACTCCTCGGGCACCAGCTCCTGGGTTCCCCACAGGACACTGTGAGCAGGCTGCACCCACAACCACGGTAGAGATGGGGACAAGAACCAAGAGGTCAGGGGAAGTGCACGTAGTCAGAGTCAGCAGTGAGCTGAGGTCTGACAGCGGACTCTGGTAGCCCAAGAGTGGCCATTCCCCAAACAGGACGAATCCCCCGTGTCCACAGGTGGGGTGACCTGGGCACAGGTTTAGTTTCTCCTTTCATGTTCCCTCCTTTGTAAGGAAGGACAGCAGTCGTGCCCACTCCACAGGGCTCACATGAGGACTGAATGGGACCGTCCACGTCAGGCACTGTGAACAGCGCCTGACCAGGAGAAATGCTCGCCGCAACCTCTCCAGCACTGTGAGACTGTGAGACTGTGAAAGGAGAGCAAAAGCTGGGAGTGGTGGCACACACCTGTAATCCCAGTGACTCAGGAGGCTGAAGCAGGAGGATTGAAAGTTCAAAGCCAGCCTCAGCACCTTAGCAAGGCCCTAAGCAACTTAGGGAAACCCTATCTCAAAAAAAATTTTAAAAAGGGCTGGGGATGTGGCTCAGTGGTAAGGTGCCCCCTGGGTTCAATCCCTAGTACCAAAAAAAAAAAAAAAAGAAGAAGAAGAAGAAGGCAGAAGAAAACTGGAATTCCCTGGGCTTCTTGTCCAGGGCACATGGCTACCAGATCACCAAGCATCCCAGTCCTGTAGCTTTCAGGGAGACTAACACAGGCCTGTGTCTTCTAACAAGAGGTGGCATGAGGGCTGGGATTGTGGCTCAGCGGTAGAGCGCTCGCCTAGCACGTGTGCGGCCCCGGGTTCAATCCTCAGCACCACGTACAAGTAAACACATTGTGTACAACTAAAGCAAATAAATAAATATTAAAAAAAAAAAAAAAAAAGAGGTGGCATGAGGTGACTGAAGGAGATGACAGAGGACACAGCTGGCTTTCCTGGAGAGCGCCCCCTGCTGCTGCATCCCTCATGTAGCCCTGTGCAAGCTCGGGCGCACGCCTGCAAGGAGGATGCATTCCAACAAGAGGCGGGCTCCTCCCCTCTGCATAAAAGGATCCTGTGCTTTATGAATGTCCTTTGTCATCTGTGCCTCGTGTGAGGGAGGCCATCAGCAAGCCTCCTCAGGCCTTCCAGATGCTCCCCGCCCAGCACCCCACCCATGCAGCATTCACATGCCCCTCAGAGTGCCAGCAGGTGCCATGCTTTAGAGACGAAAAAACAGCCTCCAGAAAGGCGAGGCGTCTCCCAGCTAGACCAAGAGCCCGCAACAGGACAGACCCGGCACGTGGCCCAGCCTCACTCTGGTGCTCCCAGGGTCATCTAGCTTTAGCTGCAGGCTTGCTAAGAAGTAGGGAATGTGAAGAGCAGACCACCGCCCACCGCCCACCGCCCACGGTCCCAGCTAGCCAGAGGACCTTCCTCTTACCTTTGCGGACAGCAGGGCCATTTTCTTGTGGGGGGGCCTTCTCGGTGCCTGGGGACCGAGGGACCTCCTTCTCCACCTGCTTCTGGGCCTCGCTGGCCTTCTGGGCCTGCTTGCACTTCTGGTCCAGCTGCTTGAGCTTGGCAGCGCAGGCTGCCAACCTCTCTTCCCGGGCTCGGCGCTCCTCCTCTTCCCTGCGCTTTCGTGCCCGTTCCACGGCCTCGGACATCTCCGACTGGATGAACTTCTGCCGCGGGGGCGGCTTGTCCTCCTTGTCCTCGAGGGACTGCTGTCGGAACACGCTGCCCACCGAGGACTTCTGCCAAGAGAACGGAGCTCTGACGAGTTGGTGGGTCACAACCCCCACAGGCAGAGGCCACCGCCTTTGTGGGATCACCTCTCCTTCCAGAGACCCTCCACCACCTTTGAGAAGCAGCACGGTGACACCACAGGCAGACCTGGGTTTTATTTACTTATGTTTTAAACTTCTGGGGATGGAAGCCAAAGTCTTCTATGTGCAAGGCAAGCATGCTATCACGTGGACCTGGGTTTTAGTCCTGCTCTGTCTCTGGCTGTGTCGGAATGTCATTTAGTTAAGTGTCAACCTTCCACTGATCATTAGTTTGTAAAATGGGGCCAATAAAGGAAGCCTGAGGGTCATGCAGGTGAAACGGTGCTGACAAGCACTCAGCCCTGTGCTGGACACGGGGTGCTCTCACACTGCCAACAGGCACACAAGACTAGGGTCTCCACAGGCGCAGGAACCAGCACACATCACTCCTTACTCATAAAACCGATCGTCTCCTGCCCCGTGAAAATACACGAGTCCCTAAGTACATAGAGCCATGAGAAAAAGAAATTCACCGTGAGACATACGGCTTCAAGGTGGTCTTTACACAGAAATGAGAAAGCACATCTCAAAGTGTCCCTCTGGGCTGCGTCTCCCTTCCTGAGCCTCTGCTGGTTGCCAGCCACAGGGCAAGCATGGTGCTACAGGCGCAGCACGAATACCCTCAGCACCAGGAGGGCATCTCCCTGGCCTACAGGGTGCAGCCGCACCCCTGAGCGGCACCAAGGTGGGTGCGGGGGGAGGCGTGTGCAGCCGCCTTCCCCTCAAAGAAAAAGAAAGACGCCCGCCCTGTTCTGAATGGTGCTTATAAAGGTGTCAAGGCCACTGAACAGAAATAAGCAAGAGCTCTGTCTTCTTACATGGGTTAACTAAACCTCGATAGGAAGAATAAGCCACATGTGCTGTATTTGATACATTTTCTCTAAAACCAACTTCTCACAATCCAGAGATAATTACTATAATCATAAGATTAAAATTCCAATTGAAAAGCAGGAAGGTACTTTTTTACATAATATACTCTGGACCAAACTGTGCACTTTCCATTCACTCTGCCCCTGAACGTGAACCACTGCTGTGCCAGGGGCAGGGCTGCTCGCTGATCTCTGCAGGGCTTATGCCATTAACCACCTGCTCGCTGGTGCTCAGCCACCCTCCAGGTGCACCTCAACGCAGCCATACACTTGGGTTATCCCACTTAGACAAGTTCCTAGAAACGGGACTGCAAGGACTCGAAGGATCTGTGTCCACTGTCGAGACCTCTGGGGCGCCCGCTGTGCTGCCCGACAGCCACCCGTCGTTTCCTAGAACATTCACTGATCTCGCCAGAATACACTGGGTGCATCACTTACACAGATTTTGTTCCTGTTGCCTTTTCCGGCTAGCTTCCAGCATATGACCAGATTAAAGTGAAACCTTTTGAATACTGAGCTACCCCAATCCACGCAGGAGTGAAAATCTAAACCCCTGCATGATCATTTCCAGGAGAGGCACTGTGTGCATTCTGTTTTGACTCCGTTGCCCAGTGCCCAGCACAGGGCCTGGCACACACAAGTACTCAATAAGACTGAAGGCAGGAAAGCGCAGAGGAGAACCCTAATTGAAAATGGCAAGTTTACCAAGACTATGCAAAACAGTGCCTCCTCCACCCAGCCCAACCTCCTGAACAATTCAGCCCTGAAGCCACTAGCCGTGGCCAGGTCATGTAGGCGTCTGGGGTCAGGGAGTCATACTGGCTCCATGCAGGTGGCTCCAGCCAGCAAGATAAAGGTGTCCATGAGGAGAGGTGGCCTCGGGAGGGAGGTGGAGCCCAAGTGGGCAGAGAGGACAATCATGAGGAGAGGGCCGGGCAGGGACATTCAGGGCACTGTGGAACAGGGTGATGTCAGAGGGTGAGGAGGGCACCTGTGCAGGCAGGGAGCAGCAGCAGAAGGGAAAACCAGTCCCAAGCAGGTGCTGAGCCAGTAAGGATCAAACCTAGGGATAACAGGACTCCTCACTGCTGCAGGAAAGAGGCCCAGCCAACAGAGAGGAGAGAGCGGGCTCCCTGGAACCGGAGGCAGCCCTGCGACCTCAGGGCTCCCAACAGAGACAGATCCGGAAACAGCACAGCTCTGAACACGCACGCTGACACGCGCTCCAGGTCCAGGAGAAGGCCCAGGAACGGAGACACCCAACAGCAGGGGGCTCCCAGGGCCTAGATACTGGTTTCTAAATATAACAATCAAAGGAACCAGGACTTCTTGGAGAAAGGGCTGAACCAGGAAAAAGTGAGGTCTGGGACAGTAGGAGGGTGGGGCTGGATTATCTTCCAGAAAGAAAGGAGTGCTGAACACAGGCCAGAGAGGCTCCCAAAGCAAACCAGACAATCTGGGTGTCAAGCCAGACAATGAGAGTGACAGGTTACAAGCCACCGAAAAAATAAACGAATAAACAAATCTGACGGGTTACGGGATATGGAGCCTTGTTACTTCCTGCAAGTTTCTTGTCAATTACAAACAGAGAAATGAGTAACTCCACAGCCAAAATGTGGCAGATGCCACATCAACCATGAAATCAAAGCACATGTCACCAAGAACATCAAGTCCAGGTTACCAGCTGGAAAGCAGCAAGAAGAACCAGGGGAGGACCTGAGAGGCTCCTGCCGGCAAACAAGCACCGGACAGCGCAACCTGAGGGACGTCTCACTGGCTTGCAACTTCAGAAGCCCCCAGGCCATGAGAGGAGGGACTGGATGCGCACGGGGAAGTGTGACCCGTGGCTCTGAGCCTGATTCCCTGGTACAAAGGACCTTGAGCAACAGCTAGGACCGTGACGGCTCTGAGGACTAGTCTGCAGTGAGAACCAACGCTCCTCCCTGGTTTTGACCAAGGTCACCTCAAAAGAGTGTCAGCGCTCTGTGGCAGAAGGACTGATCGAGTTGGCTCAGAAAAAATCTTCATATTATAACTCCAATTTTTCTGTAACTTTGTGATGCTTAAATAAGCAGAAGAAAAGAAATGTTTCCCAGGACTTTTCAGGAACCCAACCTCTGTACTCGGTGAAGTGCAAAACAGAGGATGGATGCTAGAGGACCTGTTGTCCTCATTGTCTTGAAACTCTAGGCGAGTGCATTTTGAGAGTGAGCATGAGAAAGAGACAGGGAGGAAGGGAGAGTCCCAGCGAAACAGCCAGGTGCAGAATCCCCCAGGTGCACCGTACCTGGTGGTCTGGGCCTGATGCCCAGCCATGAAGCTTTCTGGAAGGTGGCTGAGGCTCCGGCACCTTTCGGGCAACACGAGACACACCCACAGCTTCACCCCAGTCCTTCCCTTCCTCTTGAGTGCGCTTGGCATCAGCACTGTCTGCAGAGCTCAGGGACAACTGTCGCTGCGTTCTCGGGTCCCAGCTGTTCCTAGGACAAATGGTACTCAGCATGAAGTATTCCCAGGCAGTCCAACCATGTCTGATCCCAGCAGTCAGGGGCCCCGGGAGCACAGAAGCCAGCTGTGCATAAGCCACCTCCCCTGTCAAACAGATCCCCACCCTGCCCTCTGAACGTGAGCCCCGAAACCCAGCACCAGCACTGCCAGGTCACTCTCACACAAAGCTCCAGGCAGGGCAGGTGACACTACTTCACTGACTGCAGAGACACACCCAGATCACCCCCACTGAAAGAGCTGACACTGAGCCTCAGAGGTTAGAGGGCTCCTCTTTCAGGTGGGAGCCAACAAGTTAGAGGCAGGCCTCTGCACTCGCGGACTGCAGATCCTCCTGGGCTCTGCACAGGGAGGGGTTCAATCAGAACCCCAAGAACAGAGGGTGGCGCTGGAAGAGGAGCAGAGAAGGAGCACCTGGCACAGCCCAGTGCAGCAGCCAGACACAGGTGCACCTGCAGGTGCCCCTGAGGCCGTCAACCACCAGGAAGGGCTGGCGGGATGGCTAGTGTGCATGCCATGCGTGTCCACGCACACACACTGGTAGCAGGGGGGCATGACACAAAGAAGGTGCGTTAGGAGAAGACAGGGGAGCAGCAACTGCTAAAGGCCTCTGACCTGCCCTTGGGAAGCACACTTCTGAAGGCTGCCCATCAGAGAAGACCTGCTTCCGGCAGATAAGCAGACACAGTACAAGCACAGGATGAGAGGACGCAGACAACGTGGTGGCCTCTGGGTGGTCAGAAAGGAGGGTGCTGGCCCCATGGGCCCCAAAACAAAGAAGAGGAGGTGGCAGAGGCAGGGAGGTTTCAGGAGCCCATCACCCATGAGGAAATAAAGACTGGAAAACATGTAACAGAGTCTCTGGGAGTTGGACACCATCACCCAGCGCAGGGAACGCTGGAAGAGGAACAGGTCTGGTGGGAGGAGGTCATTTGAGCACTCTGAACTTAAGGTGTGCTTGGTCACAGCCAGGGGCAAAGCTGGGCCCAAAGTCCATGTCTAACTCCATGTCAACTGAGGGACAGCACAGCGTGTCCTGCTGCTCCCATGAGTCTGCAGCACTCATGTCTTTACTTTCAATTTAAATTCTTGGTCACATTCTCCTGAGCTCCGTGTTCCAAGAACTGACCCAGAGACACATCCCCAGCACATCAGCTAGTTCATTCTTTTGTGTCTCACTAGAAACAAGTGATAGAAGCTTGTCCCTGGCTCCCTCCAGAAGAGGGGCATTGACAGCAGGGGCTTCAGAGCAGAGATGGAATAACAAAAGACTCACGGGCTCAACCACATGAATCTGCAATTACTGATAAGAAAACAAGTGGAAAAAACGTCTGCCAAAACAAAGCACTAACACCTAAACCAGGTGCAGCAGTGAGCAGGCTTTAAAAAAAAAAAATCGCAGGACACCCGGGAGGTGTGTGCAGGAGGAGGCTGAGGCAGGAGGATCACAAGTTCAAAGCCAACCTCAGCAATAGTGAGTGAGGCAGTAAGCAACTCAGTGAGACCCTGTCTCAAATACAAAACAGGGCTGGGATGTGGCTCAGTGGTTAAGTGGCCCTGAGTTCAATTCCCGGTAGCCACCCCCGCCCCCCCCCCCCCCCAAAAAAAAGAAAGAAAGAAAGAAAAAGAAAAGTGCAGTGGTTGTGCGGCAAGGAGATGGGCAGTTCTGCAGAGGCAGTGAGGGCAGAACGCTGCGGGGCAGCCACAGGCATCACGTCGGCGGCAGCAGCTGAAGCTACTGACACCAAGAGGAGAACTAAAGAAATCCGGCGCATGCCGCCGTCTTTTCCAGTGGGCGCGGAGTGAGAGCAGTCCTGGAGCAGGCCAAAGGCAGGGGAAGCCGAGGAGGTCCAGTGAGCGAGCGATCTGGCGTCGCCCCACCTCCCGCCTCCCTCCCCTCACTGGTCGGCTGCTCAAGCCCCTGGAGGTCCTGGAGTGAGGAAGCTGAACCTTGGTGGCTTCCCCAACCGCCGGCCACAGAAGCTCCACGAGAGAAGGGGTCTGCGTAACACTCGGGGAAACACGAGCCCAGGGCAAGGGTTGGAGGCCAGGTCCCGGTCATGCCTGGTGCGGAGCCTGGCTCCACTCCTGAGCAGCCGTCCTCAGGGGCGATCAGCCCACACGCTGCCCTGCGAGGCTGCTGTGGAAACCAGGAAATGCGCTGGCACAGTACCCGGCTCGCGGCCGCGCCAACATGCAGGGATGAGCTCCCCATGGCTGAGGTCAGGTGACACTGGGCGCACGCGAGGAGCTGGGATGGGCGCCTTACCACTTTGGCCGGCCATCCTTCACAACCTCTTCCTCCTCTTCGTCGTCGCTGAACTTCAATTTCTCGGAATAGTCTACTTCTTCGTGGAGGCCTACAACAGCAAGAGGCCAGGGGGAATGACACCAACATGAGCACGTGGGTCTGCTCACCAGCAGTCTGCAGGTGGCCGGGAAGGGAGGTCCTGCTGTCCAGCAGGAGCAGAGCAGTGTGGGCAGAGGGCCCTCCTACAGACTGCGATTGTTGAAGCTCCGCAAGATATTTTTTAAGTGCATTTCAAGGCATAGGAAAGCGAGCAGAGCAGGCAGAGACCAAGCCGCAGTCTGCCCTCGTGGTACAGAACTTCACTGGGAGATGCGTAAGCCGCTGTCTTGCTCAGGCACCCCCAGCCCCACAGCCAGGGGGGCAGTGGGCAGGCAAACCACGACGGGTGCCATCAGCACCACGCTGAGCAAGAAGCCACCCTCCGCAAGACAACCTGCACGTGAAACGTCTAGAACATGCAAATCCACCAGCACAGGCGCCAAGGGGACTGGGGGCTGGTGGTTCTACTTAGAGCAAGGGGCCAGGGAATCGCTCTGGAGTGGGATACTGGTGACGGTTGCACCTCGAGTAACTAAAAACAACCAAATGGCAGATTTTTATTTTATTTATTTATTTATTTATTTAGGTACTGGGGATTGAACTCAGGGGCACTCGACCACTGGGCCACATCCCCAGCCCTTTTTTTGTATTTTATTAGAGACAGGGTCTAATTGAGTTGCTAAGTGCCTCGCCATTGTTGAGGCTGCCTTTGAACTCTTGATCCTCCTGCCTCAGCCTCCCAAGTGCTGGGATTATAAGCGTGCACCACCGCGCCGGCTCCAAATGGTAAATTTTAAAGGGTTGAATTTCATGTTCTATGTGAAAATGAATTACGTGAATCCTATCTTTCAAAAAGAGGAACAAAAAATCCAATTAAAGGGCAGAGTTGGAGTTGATAAAAAAGCAGCTTACAGATCCACGCTGTCCGCTAATGATCACTTTAAATACAAATGCTTGAAAGGCAAATGACATGCAACAAGAGCAAACAGGAATTCAGACCAGGGTGCTGACACAGGGTAAGGGGGACTGCACAGCAAGACACACCACCGGAGCCGGGTATGGTGGTCACGCCTGTAATCCCAGCAGCTTGGGAGGCTGAGGCAGGAGGATCACAAGTTCAAAGCCAGCCTCAACAACTTAGGCCCTAAGTAACTTAGTGAGACCCTGTCTCTAAATAAAATATAAAAAAGGCTGGGGAAGGGAGGAAAGAAGGGAGGGCAGGAGGGAGGGAGGGAGGGAGGGAAGGAAGAAGGAAAGAAGGAAGGAAGGAAGGAATACCACTGAAGACAGGGACCCAAAAACTATAAATGTGTGTATGTTTAACAACAGCTTCAAGATAAACGAAGCACTGCAGGAGCCCTGTTTGGGGAGATGGCTTAAATTGCGGTTGACTATGGGCCATGGAGATTTGGGCATTACCGCCTTCTGTAGTCTCACGGGACTTGGCCCGGGATCTCGAGGGACTTGAGCCGAGATTGCTGATCTGGTCTGCGCCATTTTGGTGGTGTGTGTAGCGCATGTTAGTTGTTGTTAGAGCCAGAGAGTAAAGTTATCAGAATAAAAAGCTGTTTGTTTCCAGTTCGCCTCTGAACTTCTTCCCGCGGCTTCGTTGCTCCAAGCGGCCATCGCTTCAGGCGGCAACAAAGCACAAACCAACAGAATTGAGTATGGATACAGGGGCTGGGGTTGTGGCTCAGCGGTAGAGCGCTCGCCTACCACATGCGCAGCCCGAGTTCGATCCTCAGCACCACATAAACATGTATTGTGTATACAACTAAAGCAAATAAGTATTAAAAAAAAAAAAAAAAAGAGTAAGGATACAAATCTACAATCCATAAGCACACAGGGTCTGAAGGGTGCCACCAACCACCTTGATCAGGCTGTCATTTATAGATCAAGACACCCAGCAACAGGACATGGGGATGGCTTTCATCCCCTTATCAGCAAAATGGGAACCACATCTGCCCCTGCAAGGCTGCTGTGGAAACCAGGGAATGCACCTGGCACAGTGACCAGCTCACGGCAGCACCAGCAATCAGGCATGTGTTTCCCATGGCTGAGGTCAGGTGACACTGGGTGCATGGTAGCAGCTGGGATGGGGCACCTCATACATTCCTTCCAAGAGCACTTGGGATTTTCTCCAAGGTAGATCATTACCCTGGTCATAAAACAAGCCTCTATGAGTTCAGAAGAACTGAAACCACACAAATATGCTGACTATGATAGAACTATTAGAAACATAGGAATGCTTCAATAATTAAAATGAGAACATCTAAAATTGGTATAAAAACCAACTGGATACTGGGGGAGGGGGGAATCAATAAACCCAAAAGGTACCTGTATGTACAAGTTAATAAAATTAACAATTCCTTGGCAGAATGGAACAAGAAAGAGAAGACAAGTATTACCAAATTATCAGGAACAAAAGAGGGTCTGTCACAACAGATCCTACCAGCATCAAAAGGATAAAGAGCCAGGCACAGTGACCACACCTGCAACTGGAGAATCACAAGTTCAAGGCCATTCTGGGTAACTAGCAAGACCCTGTCTCAAAACAAAATAGAAAGGGCTGAGGATACAGCTTAGTGGTAGAGTCTTTAGGACCCAAAAAGAAAAAACAAAACTAAAAATAAAAAGCCTGTAAATGTATCTATATTTTTAATTGCACAGGGTCTCAATATGTTGCCTAAGCTGGTGCTGAACTCCTAGGCTCACAACATCCTCTTTTCTCAGCCTCCCAAATACCTGGAACTACAGGCATGTGCCACCGCACCCAGCTTTTCTTTTCTCTTTATTTTTGGTGCTGATTCTGGGGAATGAACCCAGGACCTTGTGCATGCTAAGCATGTGCTCTATTAGCAAATAACTACAACAGAAGATGCTCATGGCTCCACAGTGAGACTATGCAACACTGTTGAGGGAATGAAAACCTAATAAAGAGATTCACCAGGTTCCTAAAACTGAAGATTCAAAATTGAAGTGTCACTTATCGGGATATAGACTCAACACAATTCTACCCAAAATGCCTGCAGGCTCTTTGTAAATACTGACAGTTGGTTCTAAATTTGCATGGAAATGCAAAGAACTGGAATAATCAACAATGTTAAAAAGAACAGAAGTAGAAAAACTTACACTACATGAATTCAGGATTTCCTACAAAGCTACAGTGTGTGACTGGCGTCAAGACGAACACACATACCAACACTCACACGGTCAAATGATTTTTTTGGCAAAAGTGTCAAAAAGCAATTCAATAGGGACGGGAAAGTCTCGACGACAAATAGTACAGGGAAAGCAGGCTTCTGCGTGGTGAAAGCGATCCCAGACTGCTATGCTACACCCCCACGAAGATGAGTCCAACCTGGACCAAGACCCAAAGTAACAGTCAAAGCTACAAGACACCAGGGCTCTTCTTCACACCAAGCAGAGAAAACGGTTCCTAAACAGGACACGGAAGTGATAACCATAAAAAAATTTGTAAATCAATCTTCATCTAAGTTTAAAACTTCTTATCAAAAACAGAGCTAAAAAAAAAAAAAAGACTGAAATAGAAAAAAAAAAAAAGTGTGCAATGTGAAGTCGCAAAGGACTTATAGTCTAACAACGAAAAAAAATGAAGCCACACAGGCACTGAGCAAGGACGAAACATGAGCAGCCACAGAGCACACAAGATACCACCACCAGCCACCAGCAAGGTGCAGGTCAGAAGCACAATGCATCCAAACGGCTAAAGTCACAAGGACAAGCCCCAAAATGTGAGGACGCACAGCACTGAACCTGCACACGCTGCTGTGGGAACGTGCAATGGAACAGCCACAAGGAGAGGCTCGCGGGCCAGGAACTCAATCAACTCACTTGCAGGCCTGCCCTCAGGCCCAGCAGCTCTGCTGGGGATGTTCACCCAGGAGGAATGAAGATCCTATTCTTAGCTTTTTTTTTTTTTTTCTTTTGGTACCGGGAATTGAACTCAGGGGCACTCGACCACTGATCCACATCTCTGGCCCTATTTTGTATTTTATTTAAAGACAGGTCTCACTGAGTTGCTTAGGGTCTCACTAAATTGCTGAGGCTGATTTTGAACTCATGATCCTCCTGCCTCAGCATCTCAAGCTGCTGGAATTACAGGCATGCGCCACCACACCTGGCTCTACCACACGAGTGCTCTACCACTGAACCACAACCCCAGCCCAAGATAACATTTAAAAAAAAATTTTTTTTTTTAATTGTAGATGAACACAATACCTTTCTTTAAATTTATTTTTATGGGCTGGGGTTGTGGCTCAGCGGTAGAGCGCTCGCCTAGCACGTGCGCGGCCCGGGTTTGATCCTCAGCACCACGTACAAATAAAAAAAAAAACCATTGTGTACAACTAAAGCAAATAAATAATTTTTTTTTTTTTTAAACTTATTTTTATGTGGTGCTGAGGATCAAACTCAGTGCCTCACAAATGCTAGGCAAGAGCTTTACCACGGAGCTACAATCCCAGCCCAGATACCATTCTTACTGGGACTTTCAAAAGGATAAAACAATTTCAGTAAATCAATGCAATGAAACACATCTCAAGCTGAGCACGGTGGTGTACATCTGAAATCCCAGCAGCTCAGGAGGCTGAGGCAGGAGGATCGCAAGTTCAAAGCCAGCCTCTGCAACAGTGAGGTGCCAAACAACTCAGTGAGACCCTGTCTCTAAATAAAATACACAATAGGGCCAGAGATGTGGATCAGTGGTCAAGTGCCCCCAAGTTCAATACCCAGTACAAAAGGGGGAAAAAATTTTTCAGCACTTGAAAGTAATGACTGATATGCCTAAGAATATGACTACTGGAAAAAAAAAAAAAATCATACAGGGGTGGGGATGTAGCTCAGTGGTAGAACACGTGCCTAGCATATGCGATACCTTGGGCTCAATCCCACACAAAAAATAAAATAAAAAATAAAAACCATTATACAGGTGTAGCAATTGTATGAACCCATTCATTTGATGTTCTATAATAGGCAAAATTAATCTACAGTGAAACCAATCAGAAGAGTTGGAGTGTCTGGGTAGAGTCAGGGAAGGCAGACCCACTGAGAAGGGACGGGGAAGTTCCGGGTGGTGTGAATCGTCCATCTTCACTTGGTGCACACTGAAGTGTTTCCACTGAACACACTACACAGGAGACACGTGCTTTACAACGTAATTAGAATTTAGCTGAAAACAAAGAATCAGGCTGGGGAGGGGAGTGGGCAGAGGCAAAGGAATAAAAACAACACAATGCTGGTACTTTCTGAAGTTAGGTGACAAATAGCTAGAAGCTCATTCTTTTTGTTTTAAAATTTTTTCATTATCAAAAGTTCTTTGAGGGCTGGGACTGTGGCTCAGGGTAGAGCACTTGCCTTGCATGTGTGAGGCCCTGGGTTCGATCCTCAGCACCACATAAAATGAATAAGTAAACTAAAGGTATTGTGTCCATCTACAACTAAAGATAAACAAATAAATAAGTTCTTTGAAAAGTTAACATCAAAATCTCCCACAGCTCTAAGATCAAGAGCAAAGACCAAAAGGAGAGCCAGTCTGGCCAGGAAGTCACCCGGTCTAACTGCAAACGCACACGCACAGGCCTGGAGCCGCGGCCTCCCGGGGGACCAACGTGCCACAGGTGGCAAGCAGAGCTGGCCTTCAGCCCACCCTCCTGCCACACCCACCTGCCCAGCCGTCATCGGCATCAGTGTCCAGATCGTCCAGGCCCTTCAGGTTCTCCGCGTTGATGATGGTGGGCCGCGGCGCGCGCTCCACCAGCTGCCTCAGCGGGCGGACGGGGCGAGCCAGCCCCAGCCTGCTCTCTTTCCTGACGGGAGAGACGGGCACACGATGCCCCCGTCAACACACAGAGGGAAGCTCAAACACTTTCCAAAAATAAGCCCACATCGCACAGGTTCACTTCTGAGCTAATGTCTTACATGGTTTCCTTTTAAAAGAAATACACAGTAAGCAAACGCCCGCGGGGGACGCTCTGCCTCGCCACAGTCCCCTGCTGGACTCCAGCACGGCCCAAGCCCTCGACCCGCCCCCACGGCCCACAGCGCCTGGGTGCTGAAGGGGCTCCAGCATCAGCCCCACGGCACAGGGGGCTCACTCACCCGTCTTGGCCGTTGACCTGGAACTGTCTGAAAGGAGCCCGGGGCTCCAGGCGGAGCTGAGGAAGCGGGAAGGAGCCGCGCTCCACTGGGCCCTGGTTCTCGGGTGACTGTGGCGAACACATCTGAAACACACACCAGCGAAGAGTGGGTCTGGCCACGGCCCAGATTCCAAGCTCCACTTAAACTGGAATTTGTTTTGGAAAGCGGATAATGGGAAGAAGAAACAGGAAAGGCTGGGGGTTTCCTCCTGAGCCCTTCCCTCTGCCCGTCCCCCCTGCCATGGGCAGGTAGGCTCGGGAGCCTGTCTGGGAACGCCCACCTCGCCTTCATCTAAAAGAGCGCCACAGCCAACTACATCCCCTCAGGAGGGCGAGGGCCAGGGCACAGCACCTGGAAGGGGGGAGGGCGAGTGCAGACCTGCGGGAACCCACACCACAGGCTCTCTGGGCGGAGTGAACCGGGAGGGAGAGCCCACGGCGGCCTTGGGCCACTGAGACGTGAATGGCCAGGGGCTGGGACCACCCGGGAGACTTACAAAGGCAGGGAGCATGTCATGGTACGTGGGAGGGTGGTACACGTTTCCCAGGAACTGCGACGTCCCTTTGCGGACAGGTGGAGCCGGGCGGAGAGAGGGGTCCTTAGAATCGCTGGTACATGACGAGGAGGGGGCTCCGTCCCCAGCGCTGGCATTCCTGCTGCCCGGCTCAGCTGGGGAGGTGCTCAAAGACGCCGCAGAGGCTGTGCTTCGCCCACCGCCCTCCCTCCAGCTTGTCACATCTGCAAGTTGACGGGTGCGGGAGGAGAGAGGAAGGAGGGGAGGGAGGGATCTGTGAGGTCACAGGTCAGGGGACCCCTTCTCTCACCAAAAACTGAAGGAAAAACAAGAGAAGAACCATCTGGTCTTCCAAGAAAGGCTGGGCAGACGCCTGGCAGCAAATTACACTTCCTGAGGGAAGTCAGGTTGTCAGAGATATAGAATAGAGCTGTTCAGGACAGGTGCAGATGCGGCTCCCCCCTGCACACAGTCACAAACCCCGCAGAGCGCAGAGCCCTGAGATGTGGAGCCCTCTGAGGACAGTGCAGGCCACTCGACACACGCAGCCTTGCTGTGCGGGCCGCAGTCAGCACTCAGCACTGGACTCCACTAAAGCCAGAGTGGGTTCCACCACATGCTGCCCAGTGGGCACGTGGAGCCCAGGCAGACCTCCAAGACCGTGTCTCTCTGTAAGACGGTGCTTCCAGCACCCAACGAGTCTGTCTGGTGGAAGGTATTACAATAGCCTCACATCCAAGGGGGATGTTCCATGGCCCCCAAGGGACACCTGGAACCATGGACATACCACAGCCTGGACACACATACGTACCCGTGACAAAGATCACTTTGCCAGTCGGGCACAGTGACAGATGAGCAACTGAAACAACATACTAGAATACGCATGTGCAGGCAGACCCTGTCCCTCAGAACCTGCAGTCAAGGACTGCGGGTGTGGCTCGGTGGCAGAGCGCCCTGGATTCTGATCCCAGCACAACAACAAAAACAAAACAAACCTCCAGTAGTAGTTCCAGAGGTGGCTGACTACAGGTAACAAGCTGTGGAGAGAAGCTGCAGGCTAGGGACTGCTGTACGGGCCAGAGAGGCACTGGAAGGGTCGAAGGACCCTCTGTTCAGTCAGCTTCCGGTTAGGAGTTGAAACAAAAGAGAACCAAGCGAGCCAGGCAGCCAGGCTGCTCCCACTTGGCCAGGAGATTCCAGGCAGGCGAGGTTACCCTTTGGGCCATCCGCATCCTCATCTTTTCAAATGAGAAGGAACTAATTCTAGAAGCTGCTTCTAGTTCCACATTCCCATAGTCCACACAGCAACTTATCTGAATTAATCCCAGAAGGATACAATTCTGTCCTACACAACTTGATTATATATTTGCAGCAAACAAAATAAACCCCTGCAGGCCACTGAAAAGTCCTTGTCCTAAGCAGAGAGGCACAGTGGTCATGGAGTTCACAGGACAACTGTGAGCTGGCATCAGGGTCAGCAACAGGAAGGCCTAGGGGATTACTCAAACAAACAACAGCCCCTTCCGCTGTAAGACCTGAGCCTAGGGGATACTTGAGCATCCCTAGCCTAAACACCCAAACCTCAAGCCACCCCAGGCCTCTAGGAAGCACCAGCTGCAACAAGCATTGCCACAGTCCCACAGACCCCCGTGCCAGACACCAGAGGAGGGCAGTGGTGTGGGCTGGCTGCAGGCATGGAGAGTTAGTCTGACTGGGCGGGAGCAGGGCTGGAAGCTAACTTCCCAAGTGACCCCAAGAGGCTTCAGCTAGTCTGGGAAGCACTGGCTCAGAAACAAGCTCTGGAACCAGGGACTCCAGTGGGCTGGCCTTGGGCACGTCCTTGATGCAACTACCCAGCACAGCAGGAGGGGACAGGCCTGGCCTGACCCAAAGGTAAGACAGGCAGAGGCAGGGAGGCCTAGGGAAAAAGTCCAACAGAGCATGGGTCAGGTGGAGGGCAGCCTGGGGCCCAGCAGCTTGACACCCTCTAAGAGGGCAGAAAGACAGGAGGGGATTCTGGTCTTCCAGGAGGGCCCAGGACGACAGGGCCATTCGCTTACTCTGAGGGCGGAGGCTTGGTCCTGGCCCATACGACAGATCTAAGACGCCCTTTTCTTTGCCAGCCTTGTCCTGCCCTCCAGCTGCTTTCAGCGTCGGAAATTCCTCGGGAGAGAAGGATAATAGTCGGCTTGAGCCCCTTAAACCTGTGGGGAGAGCCAGGAGGACACAGGGAATGAGTGAGGCCAGCATCACCCCCGTCTGCTGTCCTGCTCACACGCTGAAGGCCCTGCTGCCCTGATGGGGCTCCAAGCAAGCCATGCTGTGGGCACCTGCACTGGCAGGTGGCACTAGGAGGCCACCTGGGGAAAATACGAGGCCCTGCCCAACTGACCCCCAGGGGGCATGAGGCAGGAGGTGCCACCTCCACTGGGCACACGGACAGGCTTGGCGCCTCCCACTGCAGGCAGGAAGCCTTCCATCAGAGACTCCACCCAGAAGACACGTCCGGGCGACTCCAGCAGACTTCAGCTGGGTCTGGACATTCGAGAGGAACGTCTCCAGCAACGACAGTCACTGAGTCAGAGGCGACACCTTTGCAGAAGCAGCACCTCCACCACTGGCAAAGACCAGGGCACTGGAACATGAAGAGCAGGTGGGCGCCCCGCCCCAACCAGAACAGTCTGGGAAGGACTCACCCCGGGGCCCCCCCCGGACCAGGGCCACACACACCCGCACACACTTACCACCTTCGTGTCCTACTGGCTTTCCATTCAGCTGTGCCCATGACTTTGGTCCACCTGGCACTGAATTTGTATTCTGAAAAGGAAGGAAGGAAATAAGGAAAGCTAGCTCAGTGAGTCCACTGACCAACGCGCAGGCCAGAGTGCTGAGACAGGGTGGGGCTCAGGCAGAGCACTCGCTAGCACGCACGAGGCCTGGCTTCCATCCCCAGATCCGCGACAACGGTGAAAAAGAACACTGCACCGAGAAGCGGGCACCGGGACCCAAGCCCTCTGCAGATACGGACGCAACAGGGCCTGCGTCCCAGGCAGGCTCTAGCAACCTGAGAAGCGGGCACCGGGACCCAAGCCCTCTGCAGATGCGGACACAACAGGGCCTGCGTCCCAGGCAGGCTCTAGCAACCTGAGAAGCGGGCACCGGGACCCAAGCCCTCTGCAGATGCGGACACAACAGGGCCTGCGTCCCAGGCAGGCTCTAGCAACCTGAGAAGCGGGCACCGGGACCCAAGCCCTCTGCAGATGCGGACACAACAGGGCCTGCGTCCCAGGCAGGCTCTAGCAACCTGAGAAGCGGGCACCGGACCCAAGCCCTCTGCAGATGCGGACACAACAGGGCCTGCGCCCCAGGCAGGCTCTAGCAACCTGAGAAGCGGGCACCGGGACCCAAGCCCTCTACAGATGCGGACACAACAGGGCCATCCCAGGCAGGGCCTAGCAACCTGAGAAGCGGGCACCGGGACCCAAGCCCTCTGCAGATGTGGACACAACAGGGCCTGCGTCCCAGGCAGGGGGGGGGGGCGAGGGTCTAGCAACCTGAGAAGCGGGCACCGGGACCCAAGCCCTCTGCAGATGCGGACACAACAGGGCCTGCGTCCCAGGCAGGCTCTAGCAACCTGAGAAGCGGGCATCGGGACCCAAGCCCTCTGCAGAGCGGACACAACAGGGCCTGCGCCCAGGCAGGCTCTAGCAACCTGAGAAGCGGGCACCTGGACCCAAGCCCTCTGCAGAGCGAACACAACAGGGCCTGCGCCCAGGCAGGCTCTAGCAACCTGAGAACAGGGCCTGCGCCCAGGCAGGCTCTAGCAACCTGAGAACAGGGCGCAGGCTCTAGCAACCTGAGAACAGGGCCTGCGCCCAGGCAGGCTCTAGCAACCTGAGAAGCGGGCACCTGGACCCAAGCCCTCTGCAGATGCGGACACAACAGGGCCTGCGCCCCAGGCAGGCTCTAGCAACCTGAGAACAGGGCCTGCGCCCAGGCAGGCTCTAGCAACCTGAGAACAGGGCCTGCGCCCAGGCAGGCTCTAGCAACCTGAGAACAGGGCCTGCGCCCAGGCAGGCTCTAGCAACCTGAGCGCGCCACACAGCACTTCTCGGTGCGAGAGCAGCAGGGACTGGGACTGCCTTGCCCCTTTACAGGGGAGGAGCAGGACGGGGGAGTGACCGGCTCACAGCCACACGGCCAGGTGCCCCACCCAGCCAGATGCAGACCCACATGGCCTTCCCTGCTCTGCAACGTTCCGTCAGGCCATCCCTGGTGCCCACACAGAGCCGCTCTGCCTTGCTCCAAAGGCATGGACCAAACCCCAATTCAGCACATTTCTCAAATGCTGTGCCACTGCTAACCAAGGGGTGCCCAGGAAACCCAGGGCACCCAACCTGCCTGCAGCCAGCAGCAGGCTGTCATTCCACACAGCTTGGCTCCCACCTGACAGCCCCCTCCCCACTGACTTGGACTTGCCTGCCAGCCTCAGCCCTGGGGACCAGCCTTTGCTGATGGCTCAGGAGGGGCAGGCCTGCCGTTAGGCACACCAAGCCTGGGCAACCCTCACACAGCACAGGCCAGCCAGGGGCTAGCACATCCAGAATGAGGCTGCGAGTGACCCCCAGGCAGGGTGAGGACCAGAGTCTGTGCCCAGACCACGAGTGCAAAGGCTTTCAAGTCCCAACTGCTGAGCCCACATTTGCCCTTCCCACCAATGCCGGGCCTCACAGCTTGCCCCTTTCCCAAAGGTCAAGGGGCCCTAAATGCAGCACAGTCAACCCCACCCCCACTGGACGAGATACTACATTAACCACCTTTTCCATCCACCTCCTTCCCAGCCCACCCACCTCCAGGCACAAAAAAACTGTCCTTCTGGCCTTGACACAGAGCTGGTGAGGTCTGTATCTGAGTCGCCCTGCGTGCTTTGCCTGGTGTCTGCCTGCAGACCACATAAGGGACGGGCCTCGGCCTAATGGGGACAGTGCCGTTGGGGCTGGACAATCCCGGGGGCTGGGGGCCTTCAGATCCAGCAGCAAGCGGGGCCAGGGGCAGGTCTCTCTCCTCCCCCACACCACAATCCCACACGTCCACTGGGCTGCATCCGCAGGTGGCTCCCACCAGCGCCACCATAGGACCAAGAGGGGTGCTGATAATGCCAGTGAATTCCATCCCCCAGACAAAACAACTGGAATCACTCTAAGATGCTCTCAAGCTCAGATCAGTAGGTGTTTCTTCTACTTCTCCCTCCACGGGGACGGAAGACTCGGCAGCTCCTGACGAGAGGGGAGGCAGGGTGTGGGGGACTGTGTAGCTCCGGGCAGGGCCCCTCCACAAAGCCGCAGCCAGGCCCTTCAGGAATCCTCTTCAGTGCATGGCCAGGACCTTACCCATCTCCAGGGCTGGGGTCTCTAAGCTGGCCTCAAACTCCCATGCTCAAGTAACCCTCCAGCCTAGCCTCCTGAGAAGCTGGCCCCGGTGTGCCCCTGTGCCCAGGTGTGAGCACGTGCATGTCTACCGAGCTCAGCACAACCAGGGCTGGGACATCATGACACCACAATCCCAGCTGCGAATTCTGAGAAAAAGAAAGGATGCTGACTCCACGTCAACAGGCCCCAGTTAATTGAGGCCAAGGAATGTGGAGTCTCACAGGAACAGGGTTCTCTTTTCCTCTGTGTTTTTAATTTCAAAGAGCATCGGTCAGAGTGGAGTGGGGACAATCCCTAGCAAAGCAAGAGACCCCACCAGCAGGTGTGGCAGTCGGGGGAGGGCACTGCAGACCCAGGGTGCCCAGAGAGCAGCACAATCAAGCAGCCAACAGGGCTGGTGAGTGCCAGGTATCTGTAACAGCTCCTCTGAAAATTCAGACTCCCCTCCATCTCTATTGCCACCAGGTGCAGTGCACCCTGCGGACCTCTGCGAGCCCGTGGCCAGCCCCATGCGCCCAGTGCACTGTGGCCTCTTGCTCGGTCACGGCGTGTATGAAAGGACCATGGCTCTTTGTCTCCTAAAGCGTGTCCCCAGGGACATCAGTGCTCGGAGGCGTTCAGCTGAGAAGGGCTTCCAGGACCGTCCACCCCGCCCCCTCCGCCCTCCCCTGGAGGTGCACTACACACCTCAGGCCTGAGAAGGGCTGCCATACAGGCGCCCACCTGACAGCTGAGCCCTTCTGTGGCCTGGTACTTTTCGAGATTCTTATGACATTCATGTCCAAGCCGCACATTTGGGGAAACAGAGCTACCATGTGGTAGGAACCAAAGCTCGGGCTGCACCGACTACCTCTGGGGATTCCTCCACACTGCGGGTCAACTTCCTTTGCCACCACCACAGTTTCTCAGCCACTCATCAGCCTGCCCCGAGGGCAGGGACGTGGAGGGCCACGGTGCCAGGTGATCAGGACAGGGTCCCCAGCACTCACCTCCTGACTGCTCGGCTGTGTCGGCTTCTGCAAATTGGAGACAGACTTCTGCAAACCCGGCTGCGGCAGCGACTCCGGCGGCTGAGAGGCCGTCGCACTGGAACTAGAGAAAGGCGAGCCCCATGCTGGGGGTTAGACACAGCAGGGCATCTGAGAAGGCCCTGTGCTTCCCAGAGCCACAGCAGCAGCCCCGCACCAGACGTGAGGCCTCTGCCAGCCAGCAAAGATCCACTTTCCCAGTAGACGCCCATGCTGGCAGACGGACGGGGAACCCAGCTGTGGCGGGGGCACGGGAATGATGCCATGCAGGACGGGGTGGCACGTTGCCTTCCTGCAGAGGCTGCAGTCTGCAAAGCTGACCATGCACTGCAGATGAGCTCTAGGAAGGCAATGGGAGACGTGCCCACAGGGAAACCAAGTCACTGATGGGAGGGGCCCAAGCCCAGGGCCACACCCCTCGGGGGCGACTGCTTCAAGACACAGCAGATTTCCTGCCTTCTCTAGGCTTATGAGAAAGTTATGTGCTCATAGTAAAAATAAATTTATACGTATATATGAAACAGAATCTGTCACGAGCTCATCCTCCGGACGGAACCTCCAGGCAGATTTTCCTATGCATGTGTTAAGATCGTATTTTTCTAACATAAGTAGGACGGCCCCATACCCACACTCCCATAACCTCCTCTTCACTTTATGAATCTGAACATTTTTTCGTAAGAATACATATTTATCTACCTTCTTTTTTCTTTATATATTTCTTTATATTTTTGGTACTAGAGACTAAACTGAGGGGTGCTTAACCACTGAGCCACATCCCCAGCCCCTTTTATTTATATATATATATAATTTAGAGACAGGGTCTTGCTAAGTTGCTTAGGGATTAGGTTGTTAAGGCTGGTTTTGCCTTAGCCTCCTGAGCTGCTGGCATCATAGGCATATGCCACTGTGCCCAGTTCTACCTTCTTTTTAATGAGGACGTGGTGCACTTGGGCCATAATATAACCAATCTCTAATTTGGTTGTTTTTTTTTCCCTCTCCACCCACAGGTAACTGCAATGAATGTTTTGCACACATACTAATCTTTGTACGCTGTAAGCAGTTCAGCAGCATGTGACCCTAGAAACAACTGTTGGATCAAAAGATGTTTTAAATTTTAAAAGACTCCTCCAAGTGCCCTCCATGGCTGGTCAGCACGCACTCCGGAGGGCAGCAAGGCAGCTGCTGCCCCAGTGCAGCCTCAGTCACTCCTCCTCAGCGTGCCCTCGGCAGACGGGCAGCAGCCCACTTGGCGAGGAGCCACCATGCCCGAGCCTTATCTGTCAGCTGAAGCCAGGCTCTGGCAGACACGCCTCCACGTTCACCTCGCCCAGTGGCCCGCCGTTCACAACCAAGGCCACGCAAGGGCCACTGGTCCTCATCTCATGTCTGCTGAAGACAGTGCTTCAGACCCAAGCACTGAGTCCCCAGGGCAGGAGGACGGGGCCCAAGTGGCAGGGGTGGCTGCCTTCTCACCAGCCCCTCCACCACCCCTGGCAGAGGATGAAGGTGAGTGGCACCTGGTCCTCTGAGACTTTCGGAGCGGAGGCATTTCAGGCTCCCACTGAAAGGTCTCACTGCAGGGCCGCAGGGCACACACAGAGTGAGCTGACCCCAACAGCCCCTCCACCACACCCTCCTCTGTGCCAGGCCCTGTGCTACTGTGACCCAGGTTACCCAGGGATTCCTCACTGCTGCCCGGTCACCACCCCTGGAGCCCAGTCCTGCTTCTACGGGAAGCAGAGGGAGGACACTCTTCCAGACGGTCCTGCTGGAAAGGCCAGGAGGGGCTGACTGCTTAGGCCCCACCTCACCTGCCAACCGACGGTCCCTAAGCAGCCGCTGGGGAACGCTTAGCCTAACCTCCGGGCCTCCTTCAGCTGCCCCGTACAGCCGCCGGCTGAGGTGCGTGCTCACGCCACGTCTGTGGGAAGCAGCCCCAGGACGCGGCTCTCGCAGCAAAGGCCTGGACACCTGGCTAGCAGGCTGTGTCTGGTCCCGTCCACCATCTGGCTCCCCACAGCAGCACCACGAGGCCCCGGCGACAGACAGAGGGCAGACAAAACCAGGCTGTTTTCTTCATTCCCCAAAGGCAACGCCCACAGGAGGCGTCCGTCCCTCCTAGCACAAGCCCTCTCCTGGATGCCCTCCTCAATGGCCAGAGCAACCAGGGAACCCACGGTGAAAGGGGAGGGAGCCCCGCACCCGCAGGGCTCGCCCAGGCCCCAGAGCCACGTGGAGGCCGTCTCAGACCTTCATCACCATGCTCGTGGCCCCTGAGGCCCATGGGTGCCGTGCTGGCAACGAGAAGCCAGCCTCACTCCAGACAGCTGGGCCACTCTGCGGGGCACCAGCAGCTGCCACCTTCCTCACCTGCAGCTCAGCACGCTGGGCTCTCCAGGCACTGGCCTGAGTCACTGCAGCGCTGCTCTGGGGTGAGGAGGCCTTACCCATCACACACAGGGCACACTGGGCACTGGGGACAAGCTGGCCATGGAAACACTGCTGCGCTGGCTCCAGAAGCCAGGGAAGAGCAGGGGGGCCCAGAGCACACTGGGCAACAGTGGGGGGCGGCCGCCCCCACCCGCCCGCTCACAGCCCTGCGCTCACCTCTTTGGGTCGGGCTGCTCCTGCTTGTTTGCCCATCCCGTCCCGTCCTTGGGCACTATCACAATGCTGGGGTCGTTTCCTTTGTTTTCAGACTTCAGGCTTGGCAGGTTTGCAGGCGGTGGCATGCGCCGGGCTGTGGCCACTTTCCCGAGACTCTGTAAGCCATGTCTAGGAATAACTGCAGGGGGAGAGGAAGGGCCGGACGGGCGGGTCGGGAGGAGAGAGGCCGCTCCCTTCCACTCTCCCACCTCTAAGGGAGAAGGACCACCCACCCAAGAGACAGGCAGCTGGAGGCCACTGCTGCCGCTCACAAGCTCTGCACCAGGACTTTAGGGACAAAGGCTGCTGAAGTCTGCACAGAGGCCTCCCTTCTACTAGGAGCTCAGGACACAGGTGAGGAGCCTCCCCAAAGCCCCGCCCCACACAGCAGCCGCCCCTGCATGTGGGGGTGGCTCTGGCCTCATCCTGACAAGACCCATGTGATGCCTGGGCTGGAGCCACGTGACTCTCATGGGGCCTTGTGGGTGTGGAGGGATCAACACCTTCCCACCTGCTCCAGAAAGTCAGACCCATGAAACCGAGAAAGGTAAGCTGAGTCCCATTCTAAAACACCCATGGCTTCGCTGAGTTAACAGACGGACAGCAGTCCCACCCCAGGAGAGTCAGGGTCTCCAAGGCTCTGGAGGTGAAGTGGGCTGCACCCAGGTGCCCAGACACACTCATTTGGCCAGGTCTTGGGCGCACCAATAGGGGCGCGGAGCTGGCCTCCAGGCCGGGCCTCACCTGAGGACCTGGTGGCGTCTACTGGTCTTCCTTTATACTTGTCAAACAGGCTGAGAGTCGAGTACTTGCTTTTCCCATCCTTGCCCTTGGTTATTTGCCCCAGACGATCGGACATTGCGATGAAATGTCATCTAGTAAGGATATTTTTCTCGGCGCCGCTCCCGATCTGCCTTTGGAATGGAGGGGAGAGTTAGTTGCCAGGACTTCTGACTCAAAGGTCTGACCTTCCCGGGGATCACTGACCTTCTGAAGATCGAAGGACAGCTTTGGGCTCTGTCCCTAGGAAAACCCCTTTGCCTCCTACAGGCACTTGCCCCAGGTGGCCCATGGGCCCCCACCCCGCCCAGCCAACGGCTCTGTGTGCACTGGCTGGAGCCTACTGCCCAGGGCTGCATGGAAATGCACATTGAACACACTCGGTCCCCTGAGCAAGCACAGCTCTCCCAGATGGAAAAGTACACGCTCAGGCCTGGTGGCACGTCCACCTAGCATCACAAGCAAGACACAGATAGACCAGGGAGGCACACGGCCCAGCTATGCCATGGCAGCGTGTCCCAAGGATGAGGAAACCAAAGGAAGGCCACCAAAGCTGGTCAGTTGTCAGGAACATTTGGGCACCTGCTCTTTTCAAACAAAGAACCGGCATCGAGGCAGAAGGCATCTGCCCGGGCCACAGAAGCAAGTTCCTAGGGTGATGTGTGGAAAACAGAGCGAGCCCCGCCCAGGACTGAGGAGGGAGACCCCTGCCCCCACCTCTCCACCAGCACCTTCAGGTCCGCCGGCCTCACCTACCCTCACCTGCGCACTCCATCCATCCAAACGCTGAGCCTGGCCACTGCAGTGGGCACACTGAGGGCACCAGGCCAAGACTGAGGACTCGGCTGCCCCTTCCTCTACACCCACCCGTGACTGGCGGTGCCAAACTTGATCAGAAGGGGGAGCATCCCCATGTAAGGAACGTGCCCTTCTACCCCGTCATCAAGATCCCGAGAAGATGGGCTGGGGCTGTGGCTCAGTGGTAGAGTGCTCGCCTAGCATGTGCGCGGCCCGGGTTCGATCCTCAGCACCATGTACAAATAAACACATTGTGCACAACTAAAGCAAATAAATATTAAAAAAAAAAAAAAAAAAAAAAAAGAAAAGATCCTGAGAAGAAATCAACAGCGTCCGTGGAGGCACCTGACCACGTGTCCTCACCAACAGGGCAACGTGCACAGCACCACCCACAGCGCGGGCACCGGGCGGGCACCTCGTGGGGTGCTCCCCTCGCCATCCCATCCTGCGGCCACGCGGGCCAGGAGAGGCGCGTCAGTGTTTGGGCAGTGCTCTGCACCCCAGCAGGTGAGGCTTGGGAGAAGAGCCACGCCCTGCCGCAGACAAGGCACCAGGAGCACAGCTCAGCCACCGCTGGGCCGGGAGAGGCCAGCGCCTCCGAGCTGCCGAAATCTGCCCGCGGGTTTGCAGGTCCTCCCCTTCTCGCCAGTGCCGCCGAGGCCGAGGCCCTGCCAGGCACCAGGGGGCAGACAGCAAGCAGGTCATCCCGGGAGGGACAGGCAGGTGGCCTCCAGTCACCCTCCCTCATGGAGGGCAGGCCCTCCTCCCCTCATGGTCAGCCTTTCCATACTCAAATCCAAGTCACTCAGGGTGACCCAGCGGAGAGGCCGAGGGTCAGGGGGCGACAGGTGTTTCCAAGTGTGTGGGAGCAGTGGAGGGGTTCTGCTCACCCTGGTGTCCAAGCCCAGAGGTGCTAGAGGTGCTACGGCGTGGTCAGGACACACACGCTCCCCACGCCACAGCTGCAGCAGCGGGCAGGACCAGCCAGGAGGAGGGGAATGGCCAGAAGCAGGGGCCCCGGGCCACACCCCTCCATCTTTAACTCTCCCTTCCTCTGCTTGGCAGCGTCTCTACTCCATCCTGCAGAAGTCCTGACCACCAGCCAGGCACGCGGCCACACCTGTGCTCCCAGCCACCTGGAAGACTGAGGCAGGAAGATGGCAAGTGCACGGCCAGCCTGGGCCACTCAGCCGGACCTTGTCTCAAAATAAACATACAAAGGGTACCGTGGGCAAGGCCCTGCGTTCATTCCCCAGCACTGCAAATCAATCAATCAATCAAAACCCTGACCACCAGCACCCCTCCCCCAGGCTGGACCGTGGCCCTGAGGACAGGGCTAGATCTGAGCTGGTGGGAAAGCCCAGCGCTCTGCTCTGCCGGCTCTTGGTGAGGATCAGCTTGCGTCTCTACTACAGTGGGATGAGGTCTACAGGGAAATGCAAATCAAAACCCAAAGAGACACCACCTCACCCTTGAAATAAACAGCTATTATCAAAAAGACAAAAATAAGCCGGGCGCAGGTACAGGCTCAATCCCCAACCCCACGACCACAACAACAAAAAGAAAAACAACCATAACAAATGTCAGCGAGGGCAGAACAGGGGCTATTCACCACGACGTTGGCCAGACCCTACTCCATGGACTGGGACAGGGACACACTGGGACTATCACTCACTCACTCCACAAACTCGCAAGAGGCCAAACAGGTCTGCAAAGAGTGTTATAGTCCCCCCACACAGATGCCGATGTCCAGAAAAGCTGGGACTGTCACTTTCATATGGATAAGGGCTTTTTGCAGGTGTGGCTAAGGTCTTGGGTGGGAGTTCATCCTGGGTTAGTGGAGGGAGCCCAGTGGAGCCACGGGGTCTCTGAGCAGAGGGTCAGGGTCAGGGTCAGGGTCAGAGAAGCACACTGGGAACAGAGGCTGAAGCAGTGCTCTCTGAAGTCGCAGGAGGGACCTCAAGGCGGAGAGCGCAGGCCTCCAGAGGCTGTGAGGAGCAGGAAGGGACTCTCCAAGCCCCTGGGAGCAGCAGCCACCAACACCTCAATTTCAGTCCCATAAGACTCATTTCAGATTTCTAAGCTTCACTTCATGTTGTTCCACGCCACTAGATGTGTGGTAGTTGCTCGGAGCGGTAGGAATGACACACTCCCTCACTAACACCACCGTGTGCCCACAGGAAGCTGGACCTGGGACACAAGCCAGGCCTGCATCCAGCCCAGGGACGCCGGGCCCCTCCACAGGCTGGTCACAGCTGAGAGGCTTGTGCCAGAGTCTCACACTTCAGCCCCAGGATGAGGGATGGTCCCTGCCCCAGCTGTCACCTGGGTGTGGATCACAAAAGCTCTGAAGGACAGTCAGCCAAGTCCCTGCTCTGACCCCACGCCCCCTCCCTGCCACAGAAGGGGCAGGACTAGATCCGTTGCTGTGAACTCAAATCCCGATGCCTTCCTCGGTCTGCAAATGCGCTTCTAACCAGACCTGCCTGACTTCTTAAAGCGTCACAGGATTCGCAAACTTGAGCAGAAAACACTTTTATTTCTGTAAATATTTCTAAAGTCTTCTTAATGCCTATTAGTGCTGGCTTCTGTGAATCTGATGGTTCTTTGACTCTGCACTCACCAGGCCTGTAAACAGAGGCTAGAGGGACACAGAGCCCTCAGGGCATCCACTCTGGGAACCACCCATTCCCACTCCACCCCCCCCCCCAGAGCTCTGGGAGACCAGCAACCTGGCCCCGCCCCACCCCAGCACCCCAGAAACCATTAAAGCCCTGGGCAGACATAAGCCATCTCCCGGGAATCTAGAATGTGTCTGAGAAAAGGATGATCAGTCTGCAAGGGCCACTTGAACTGTGTCCCCAAGTAAGTTCAACCATCAACACTAATTAGGCACCCACCTCATTCCAGGTAAAGTGCTCTCCAGCCCACTGACCACAGAACCACAGGACAACCATGTGGGGAACTCCCGGCCAGCACAGGCACCGAGCCTGCAGCGTGGTCTGAAGTGCCAACTCTTACCCAAGGCTTGCACCTGCTGGGCACACTGTCAACCTCTCCAGACCTGCTTCCTCACCCACTGAATGACAGGCCTGGCCAGGAACTCTTTAAGCACCAGCCTGTCCTAGAACCAAGCACCGCCATGTTAATGACCCACAGCCACAAGTGCAAAGGACTTGTCACTTGCCACCTCTTCCTGCACATCTGAGTCTGACCCCATATTCCTATATAGACTCAGGTGCGGACTAGCAATCACCTGAGTCCCCACTGCCCTGGAAGATGCCAGGCTGCGCGCTGCTGCACAGGAGGCTCTTCAACCCCCACCCACAGCCTGAAGAGGAATATGACAGGGTGTGCAGGGCCAGTGAGCCTAGAGCAGGTACACCCAGTCCTAACAAAGCAGGGTACGGACACCTCCTGGAGCACCCGAGGGTTCTTCCATTACACCAAATCTCAGTGGACACAGCTCTGAAATGAAAAACATACTTGTTGGGAAAGACGGTGGACTGAGATGGACATCATCACCCTAGGTACATGCATGACTGCACATACGGTGCGACGCTACGTCGTGCATAACCACAGAAGTGCCAAGTTGTGCTGCAATTGTGTATAATGAATCCAAATGCATTCTGCTGTCATATATACGTAATTAAAATAGATAAGTTAATTCTACAAAAACAATAAGAAAAGCATACTTGTTGGGATTTCCCAAGTGCACGTCTCTGCTAAAGCGCTAGTCTGGGGCCGGGCCCCGCCCACACCGCCAGCACCCGTGGCCCGCTGGTTTTCACAAGCACAGGCCAGGAGCACTGGCTGCGAGCAGGCCTTCGACCAGCTCCAGAGAGCTGCCGAGACTCCATCCGTGGGTCAGCAGGCACCCCTCAAGCTTGACCAGCGCAGCCACAGGCAGGAAGAAAGCACAGCAAGTGCCCGCACCCAGCACCCACAGAGGCCTCTGGGCAGATCCCAGCCCATTCAGCAGAACCTGACTCACGCGGGGTCCACGGAACAAGCACAGGCCAACGCCCTCCAGGTCCTAGCTGTGAGTGTGGGCCAAACCTGGCTCACAGGCACGGCTTCCCTGCCACCTTGGTCCCTCTGTAGGTGAGGGAGTCTCTTTATCCCCAAACAAAATCCAACCTGGACCCTCAGCATCACACAGAAAACCGGAAGAAAAGGCTGAGGACACAGCTCAGTGGCAGAGCAGTGAGCCTAGCATGTGCGAGGCCCAGAGTTCCACTCCCAGTACCAAAAAAAAAAAAAAAAAATTGGAAGAAGCACCCTGCCTGGGAGGGGGTCCTGCCAGTGCCCCCTTCCCCCTCTCCCCCACTGTAACCCCTCCTGAGGTGCTACCACAGGGTACAAGAGCATTTTGAAATGCTGGTGAATGGAAAACTGGGTCTAAAAATCCCCATGAAGACAGCTTTAGGAGATGAGTAAATGGAAAAAAGGACATTTAGAAATGAACCTGGGTCTGTCTGCATGCTTTGGCGTGTCATCTAAATGGGCTGAGAGGCCCAGGCACCGCTGGAACAAAAGCCACCAGATAGACAGGCCAACAAAGGCAACCCGACACCCAGCCCCGCCTCTCCAGACAGCAGGCCGGTCAGGCAGGTTCCTGAGGACCCAGTCCGCCCCTCACAGGGAAGGCTCCCCGCGTGCTATTTTATCAAAAACCATTTCCGGGTAACAGGATTAATTTCACTCTGCACTTGGGTACCAGCAAGAACCGTGTGTGACCAACCAGGAGATTGAGATGGCCTGCAACTCCCAGGAATGGCGGCACATTCAGGGCCAATGGCAGTGGCCATAGTAGGCCTTCCTGAGCACTAGGCACCTTGCTAATAAGCACTCACGTGCCCGGGCCCCAGCACATCACAACCACCCTTTCTGGAAGCTACCACTATGTCAGCCTGTTTGACAAGAGTAGGGCATTAGGGTTCAGAAAGGACAGAGATGTCATCTTGCCCAAGGTCACAAGGCTTCCAAGTGCCAGAGCCAGCATGGAATGCAGCTGCAGGAGGCCAGGCTGCCCATGGGGCCACGCACACAGGACAGGAGTCACCCAGCTCAGCGCTGCACTGTCTGACTGCAGATGAGGAGAGGGACAAGGACCCCAGACGAGCACGTGATTTATGACCAGCCTTCAACAGCCAGATCTTCATCCAAGGCCAATCCAGTCCCTTCACAGGTCTCTCTGATCCTAGTACCTTTGGGTCAAAACCATGTGGTCACCCATGTCAACTAAGACCTACTGTGTGCTCCAGCCCAGCCCCACGGGCTCAGAGCACAGTCACCTGAGAAGACACACAATGGTGTGAGTATGAGTGTAAGTGCAGGTGTGAGGTGAGGTGTAAGTGCAGGTGTGCAGGTTTGAGGTGTAAGTGTGGGTGTGAGATGTGAGGGCACAAAACCCAGAAAGCTGGGGAGAAGGAAGGAAAGAAAGAGGACCCTGAAGGTAAAACCCCCGACCAGCGGGAGTGGACAGACACCACAGGAAGCAAGGAGGCTGGCCAAGAAAGGGCACGGTCATCAGATAGGAAAGCAAAGAACCCTCATTACGAAATCCAGCAAATGGTTAATCAGCCTGCCCTTCTCCAACATGCCGACATCTACCAAAAAGCACTGTCTGTGATCCTAATGACTCGGGAGGCTAAGGCAGGAGGATCACAAGTTTGAGTTCAGCCTCAACAACTTATAGAGACTCTGTCTCAAAAAATAAATAAATAAACAATAAAGGGAGCTGAGGTTGTGGCTCAGAGGCAGAGCACCTGCCTAGCACCTGTGAGGCACTGGATTCGATCCTCAGCTCCACATAGAAAAAAATAAATAAAATAAAGGTATTTTGTCCATCTACAACTAAAAATATTTTTTTAAATAATAAAAAATAAAAAAGACCAGGGATGTGGCTCAGTGGTAAAACACCTGGGTTCAATCCCTAGTGCCAAGAATAAAAATGAAAAAGCACTTTACCTATGGAAGGCTACATCATCCATTCAGACACTTAAAAGGTTCTATACCAGACACAGGGCCCATCAACACTAGGGACACGGAGGGGACGAGCCCTTGCCCTGGATTCCAGCAGCAGGAGCACTCTGTCAATACAGGGCCAGACAGCAGACCTGGCTTTGCTGGCCACCAGCGTCTGCTGCAACCCTGGGCCCTGCCTGATGCTGTTGCTGTCACAGATGACACACAACCAAGGAGCACAGCTGTGCTCCAAGAAAACCCCATCGCCAGGGACAGGGCAAGCTGCAACCAGGCTGCTGACCTCTGACCTAGAGGGGGAAGCAGATAAGAAAATACAGACAAGCAATAAAGTGAATCCAACAAAAGGGGTGTCCCACACACCAGGACGGGGAGCGGGGCCTGGCTGCATTTCCAAGAGAGGCTTCTAGAGCCTCGTCAGCAAAAGCAATACCAGCACCACAGGGCAGGCAAAGAGGCAGCAGGGCCTTCAGGAAGCCACAGGGTGCCCACCCCTCACCTCCAGAAGTCAGGCGCTGGCCCACCTGAACCACTGGGGTCTGGCCCAGCTGTAGCACAGTCCAGCATCCACTGCAAGAGTACACGGCCCTCCAAAACAGTCTACCCAAAACAAGGCTGGAGGGAACAGGGGCCTGATTGGGGTTTCTGAGGACCAGTGTTTACAAAGGTCGAGGCCAGCAATGCCAGAGAGGACACACCCCAGGCAGACAGCATGTTTAGGAAGCAACAGAAATTAAATAAGAAAGCCCCTCACACCCTCAATTCTCCGCCACTCAGTTTGCAAGCCCCGCCTCCACCACACCTCGACACGCCCCGTGACTACCTCTGCTGGAGCAGGCAGCCAATCAGCTTCTGCCAAGCACCTTCTCAGAGGCTACACCACCACCAGTGCCCCAGTCAAGTCCAGCCCCCTCGCCCACACGGTGGCCTCACCACTCTCCCACCTTGGATCCCCCCCCTCGCCCCCTCTGAAACGCGGAGTTTGCGCCTCTCCTCCATCCCACACCAGCTGGGCCTGGAAGCTGCTGCCCTGCAGATTCAGTAAGGGTGAGAACACCTTACCCAGCGCCCAGGTCTGCGAGGGAGCACTCAGGGAATGGATGTGGCTCCTGAGCCAGCTCGTCCTGACCCAGCTCATCCACAGGCTCCCCTTGACAGCGGCTCTCACTGTGGCTCAGCTCCAGCTCTGGGCCCGCAGTTCTCCAGCCTCCCGCCTCCCCAGCAGGCCTGCTCCTGCCCTCCTCAGACCTCCTGGCGCCCCAGGTGCTGGGCAGACCTGGCACCAGGCCTCTCCCTCCTCCTGTGCACAGGGACCCGTCCCCACGCTGGTGTGTCACCCACTGCAGGGCACCAATACAAGGAGCAGCCTTCAGAAACACAAGGACCAGGGCAGGCGCTCAGCACCTACAGGTGGACCCTTCACCAACACCCAGGAGGCAGAGACGTGCTTCAGTCCTCGGAAAGCCGAGACCTGTGCCCGCTGTGACGACACCGTGAGCAACACCAAACTGCCCTGGTCTCGAGGCTCCCGCGGGGGGCAGGGAGCGTGGCCACCTGCTCACACACCCAGGCTGTGTTCCCGGCCCTGGCAGTAGCAAAAGGATACGGAAAACCCAGAAAGCTGCACACACAGACGAGCCCCAAGCCAGCTCCCAGACACGGCTAGGTGCCCTTCGCTGGCGCAGGCCCCGAGGACTCCGGGCCTCCCTGCCCCATGCCAGTCACCTGCCTCCACGGCTCTCAGTTCTACTGTTTTATGATCCTGTCTCAGAAGAGCCTGGCACTAAAGGTCATAAAATACCGCATTTAAATTCTAAGCACATTTGCTATTGTCTAAAAAAAATCATGAAAATAATTCTAAAGAAGGCTGAGGGAGATGGCAGACAGGCCAGGCACAAGCACTCAGAGGCCACCCCCCAGCCAGCCAGCTGTCCCTGGGCGGCCCAGCAGCACTTTGTTTACACCCAAAGCCTCTCCGTAGGATGACGTCACCTGCAGCAAGCTGTAATCTGGGCACTAAAGAACACAGGAGACTCGGGCCAGCCGCCACTGGCAGGAAGCTATTTTCTCCAGACGGGAGAAAGCGTCCTCCCCGCCTCCCCCCGCTGTGTCCTGCAGGCCACTGCAGACCAGGGCAGCCCCGCTCAACTCCCACCATCAGGAGATGACTGGCCTCCAGGGCGGCACCCCTGCCCAGGGCAGGCCCCTCCTGCAGGCCAGAGTGGCTCTACACACAGCTGCCAGGGCAGGAGGCAGGCGGTCAGAGCCACTGCTCCATTTCCCACTCCCAGCCTCGAACAGGGGAGGGCAGCCACCTGGGAAGGGCGGCAGGCGGAGGCCACCAGGTAAGGCACACCCTAATGCAGGGCTACCTGGCCTGGGGGAAGGGACTCAAGGAAGAGGGCAGCTTGGGGCTCTCCTCTCCCAGAGGTGTGGAGGGAAGGCCAGGGGCTCGCAGTGTTCTGAAGCCAGCAGGCACGGAGACTCTCCCACACACGAGGCAGCCATGGCCAGGGGGTGGAAGAAGCCGCAGAGCAGCATCCTGACGGACACCGGCCGCCGGCTCTCTGAAGGTGTATGCCCTGTGCACGTCCAGAAAGGCCTCGCTCCACCCGCTCTCCTCAGACACCAGGGAGGAGGCAGGGGCGCAGGCGGGCAGACTCACCCTTCCAGAACCCCCTAAATGAAAACTGCAGGACAATCTTGTCAGAGCAAGAGCTGCCGTGAGCAGGAGAAGATGCCATTAAGGGAGGGCTGAGAGGGAAGGCTCCCGTTCACCCACCAAGCAGAGTGGGAGGGCAGTCGGGCAGCGGGAGGGACAGCCACCTAGCTGGAAGGGCCTCTGGCCTGGGAGGAGGCTGAGGCTCAAGTGTGAGGACCAACCCCTGCCCCCCTGCCCCACCACTGGGTTGAACCAGAGGAGTCAGGAGGGCACAGGGCAAAGGTGGGGTGAGCAGGCTCAAGAAAGAAGCCAAGCCGGGCGTGGCGGCGCACGCCTGTAATCCCAACATGTGGGAGGCTGAGGCAGGAGGATCGCGAGTTCAAAGCCAGCCTCAGCAATGGCGAGGCACTTAGCAACTCAGTGAGACCCTGTCTCTAATAAAATACAAAAAAGGGCTGGGGATGTGGCCCAGTGGTCGGGTGCCCCTGAGTTCAATCCCTGGTACAAAAAAAAAAGAAGAAGGAAGCCAAGAGAGAGCCCGAGGAGCCAAGGGTGGCAGCCTTGGTGGGGGCTCCACTGCCTACAAAGACTGGAGTGTTCGGGAAAGTCTGCCCGAGGGGGCGGGCGCTGGGGCGGGGCTGGGGCTCAGCAGTAGAGCACTCATCTCGCATGTGGGAGGCCCTGGGTTCCACCCTCAGCACCACATAAATAAAATAAAGGTATTGTATCCATCTACAACTAAAAATATATTTTTTAAATATTAAAGAAAAAGAAAATCTGCCCAAGGAAGAAAACCTAGGGGCGCACCTGACACTGAAGAGGTCCTGCTGTCGAGTCAGCTGCTGTGCCCAAGACCACACGCACGTCACAGAGCCCAGATAAACAGGCAGACCAGCCGGGAGGAAAGAGACCACCAGGAACCACACACAAAAGACATGTAATAGGCAATGAATATCCTCAGGAATGAACACGCTGCACTCATGCAGCAAAGACACTCAAAACAAGAGAAAGCCCCAGGAAGACTCAACTATGACCGTGGAAACTCCATGAACATCAGGAGTCAGGCAAATCCCAAGAGAGGACCTTCTACTAAGGGCCTACCCAACACTGCCTCAAGCACAAGGGAAGTCTGTTAACCATCGGAGCCAAGAACAAAGCAGGGGACCTGATGACTAAATGAAGAGTGGGCTCCTGGCACAGGAGGATGACACCAGTGAAGACTAAGTGCATCTGCAAACAGCACAGACTTCAGTTAGTAACAGTGCAGCAACGCCGGTTCTCTCGCTGTGAGAAACGTGCTGTACCCACACCAGACGTTTATACAGGGGAGAAACTGGGAGTGGGGTGCACAGGGCCTCCGACTTTTCTGTAAATTTATTCTAGAATTACAAAATCCAATAATCTGCTATGTGCAGTAGCACATGCTATAATGCCAGTGGTTGGGGAGGCTGACGCAGGAAAATCGAGACTTCAAAGCCAGCCTCAGCAATGGCAAGGTGCTAAGCAACTCAGTGAGACCCCATCTCCAAATAAAATAGAAAAGGGGCTGGGGATGTGGCTCAGTGGTCAAATGCCCCAGGGTTCAATCCCTGATACAAAAAAAAAAAAAAAAAAAAAATTCTCAGAGCTAAAGTACCCAAGAGAGTGAAACATTCGGAGCCCAGGACAGCAGATGTATGTATGAAAAACGAAGGCTGCGGGGCAGGATGGCACATGCCTGTAATCCCAGCAGCTCAGGAGGCTGAGGTAGGAGGATCTCAAGTTCAAAGCCAGCCTCTGCAACAGCGAGGCACTAAGCAACTGAGATCCTGTCACTAAATAAAATACAAAATAGGGCTGGGGATGGGGCTCAGTGGTCGAGTGCCCCTGAGTTCAATCCCTGGTACCAAAAAAAAAAAAAAAAAAAAAAAAGAATTCAAGGGCTGGGGTTGTGGCTCAGCGGTAGAGCGCTCGCCTAGCACGTGCGCGGCCCGGGTTCGATCCTCAGCACCACGTACAAATAAACGTATTGTGTACAACTAAAGCAAAGAAATAAATATTTAAAAAAAAAAAAAAAAAAAAGAATTCAAGGTTCACAAAGAACCCAAAAGCTTCTAAAAGGCACAATCCTTTCCCTTCCCCCTCAAAAAAGGTCCCAAGATGGAACTGAATGGCACTGAGCTACCCAGCAACAACACTGACTTCTCATAGCATCGTCTCCTCCATGGACAAAGACTGAGTCTAGAACCTAGCGCTCAGCCAACCAAGCCATGTGTGGGGCAGAAGACTTCTCAGGCTCACACGAGGACCCACAGCACCCACCTTCCCAGAGACTTATCCAGACCTGTGCTCTGAGAAAGGAGAGCAGCTGGGCACAGTGACTCCAGCGACTGGCACTGGGGCAGGAGGATCACAAGTTCAAGGCCTGCCTGGGCAACTTAACGAGACCCTGTCTCCAAATAAAATATAAAAGGACTGGGGCTGTAGCTCAGTGGTAGAGGACACCTGGGTTCAACCCCCAGCACCAAAGAAGAGAGCGAAAGAGCGAGAAGGGAGGTACGTGTCACTGAGGCCATGCCTGCCTGCCCACCAGCAGCTCGCTCTCCCTGCCTCCTTCCTAGAGGAAGCCGCCTTGCCCTTCCCCAGGCAGTCCAAGTGCCCGAGAAAGCCGACCCACACCCGCTACAGGCTAGTGAGATACCAGGTCCCTCACGACAGAACCGTCCGACCGGGCAATCCCAGCCTGCCCTCTCTGGACTTCCACTTACTCGAACCAAGAAACATCCTGAGTGTTCCCAGTAGTTCCTGCTGCGGGATGTCCAGAATCTCCAACGGATACACACAGGATCCAGGAACTAAGAATCCAACGTGAAGAGAAAAAGACGAGTCTCAGAATAACCACCAAGGGAGGCCCGAGATAGCAGCTGTGCTGCAGGCAAGAGAACCACCAGTCCCAAGAAGAGCGGGAGGGGGAGCTGTCCTTTGGATCAGGAACGTGCCGCAGAGGCCCAGCGTGCACCACTGGAAGTGGCGGACCTTTAAGAGATGGGCCCTGCAGGAGGACTTTAGGTCTTTGGGGTGTGCCCTCTTAAAGGGAAGGGGGGGGGGATCTCTTCCTCTTTCCCTCCTTGCTCCTCAGCTGGTGATAAGGTGAGTGGTGTTGCTCCATCAAGTACTCCTACCTCAATGGACTACAAGCAACAGGGCCAACCCAGCACAGACTGAAACTTCTATTTTTTAATTTTATTTATTTATTTATTTTGGTGCCAGGGATTAAACTCAGGGGCACTCGACCACTGGGCCACATCCCCAGCCCTTTTTTTTTTGTATTTTATTAGAGACAGGGTCTCACTGAGTTGCTAAGTGCCTCGCCATTGCTGAGGCTGGCTTTGAACTCGCGATCCTCCTGACTCAGCCTCCCAAGTGCTGGGATTACAGGCGTGCGCCACCGTGCCCGGCAGACTGAAACTTCTAAAACTATGAGCCAAAAAAAAAATGTAAACTCTTTTTAACTTATCTCAGGAATTTGTTATAGTAATAGAAAGCTGAACAGGGAAATATGTCAGGCAGATTAACCATGGTACCCAGGCAATTAAAAAGCAGTATTTGGTGCATTTTATTGAAGCACTTTAAAAAGTGAAAGGTACAAGTATATGAATTCATCCATTTTTTTCCTATTCTGGCTAGCATTTTCTATGTCCTATTTAACAATTGTTGCTTTCTCTACAATCACAAAGATATGCTTTTCTCCTAGAAACTTTAACTTTCATAGTTAGATGTATAATCTGTCTAAAACTGACTTTTGGATATGATTTGCAGTAGGAGATTTCTTTTTTCCCATACAGAGAATCTGCGTTAATTAACTTTTCATTGTTAAGACCAAAATACTTGACAAAAACGACTCAGAAAAGAAAAAACTGATTTTAGGCTCAGGGTTTCAGAGGTTCAGCCTGTGGCTGGCCAGCCCCACTGCCAAGTGCTCAGGGTGAGGCTGGGCATCCTGGCACAAGTGTGCAGAAGAGGTCAGCTGCTCAGCTCACGGCAGCCGGGAAGGCAGGGGAAGGGGCCACAGAGAAGATGCACCCTTCCTGGGCAGCCCCAGTGACCCACCTCCTCAGCCAAGCCTGCCCACAGTCACCACTGATGAGGTCACAGCTCTCGCGATCCTCACCTCTACACGTTTCTGCAGTAACCGGAGCTTTTGGGCAACACCTCACATCCTAACCACAACAGAAGTCAATTTGCCCAATTTACCTTTTCTTTTGAAAAGATGCACCTCTGTCACTACTCAAGTGCCCCTTCACCTGCTGCTTGCATGAAGGACCGCCCCTCTCCTTCGGGCCTGCCAGGCGCTGCCTGGGTGACTGGCGCCTCACACAGGAGCCCCCCTCAGCTCCCATCTGCTTCAGGAATGCTGATTATTTTGGGCCCTTCGCATTTTCATATAAATCTCAGAATCGGTTTGTCAATTTCCAAACAAAACAACAAAAAGAAAAGAAAAGCCTGCTGGGATTTTGACTGGAATTACAGGAATCTAAGATCAATTTGGGGACAAGTGACATCTTTACAATGCCAAATGCTGGCGAGTTTGTGGAGCACAACTCTCAGGCACCACAGGTGGGCATTCCCGGCGGGGCAGTCACCGGAGCTGGGCAGCCATCTACTGACGCTGCTTCCTCCCCCTGGCCACCAGCAGCTCCGCACTGGGTACCCGCCCAGCAGAGCCCACACACAGGCCTCCAGGGCGTGCAGACAGCGCCAGCATCAGCATTATCTGGTTTAGGAACTATTTTTTTTTTCAGTGCTGAGGATGAAACCCAGGGCCTCACACACGCTAGGCAAGCACTGTGCCACCGAGCCACGCCCCCACAGTTTGGGAAAGCTAAATGGAAATAAGCTAAAAGTCTATCACCACTATAATGGATAAATACTATATTCACATAATGGAATACAATTCCACAATAAGAACAAATAAACACACAGACCTACATGGATAAAGAGGCTGGGGATGTGGCTCAGTGTGGTTCCATCCCCAGCATGGGGGGCTGGAGTGGGGGGTTAACACGGATGAATTCACAAATATAATGCTGAATTAAAGAAACCAGACAGAAGAGTAAGAAGCAGAACATGGAGACTGGTTTTATAAGGGTCAGAGAGATAATCCAAAACGAAAATATAACTGTCAATAATACACACACACACAGAGCAAAGTTATTTTAAAGTTTAAAAAAAAAAACAGGAAAAAAGAAACTCTCTACAGCTTGGTACATCAAGCTTCCTCAAAACCGATATCATCTGACCAAGGCAGATCTGCAGACATGTTCATACCACAGTACGCCTGTGATCCCAGCCACTCAGGAGGCTGAGGCAGGAGGATGGCAAGTTCCAGGCCAGCCTCAGCAACTCAGCAAGGCCCTAAGCAACTTAGTAAGACACTGTCTCAAAACAGAAAATTAAGAGGGGCTAGGGATGTGGTTTAGAGGTTAACCCCTCCTGGGTTCAAACTCCAGTGAAAGAAAGAAAGAAAGAAAGAAAAAGAAGGAAGGAAGAAGGAGGGAAGGAGGGAAGGAAGGAAGGGAGGAAGGGAGGAAGGAAGGAAGGAAGGGTGATACCATAAAAACTTCAAATTTCTTCACAGAAAACAATGAAATTATATCAAGCATACAATCTTAAGAAGTCAGTAAAAAAGACAAAATCAAATGTGAAAGAAGGAAGGGGCTGGGGTTGTGGCTCAGCGGTAGAGTGCTGGCCTAGCACGTGCGCGGCCCAGGTTCAATCCTCAGCACCATGTAAAAACGTATTGTGTACAACTAAAGCAAATAAATAAATAAAATGTGAAAGAAAGCAGAAGCAGTGAAAAAACCAAAGCCACTAAATGAATTTAAATGACTACATTTGTATGAAACTGAATTCATAAAATAGGAGTCCTCTGACACAAGAATTAAAACAGATAAAGCGCTGAGAGGAAGGCTTCAGCACTCCCAGTTCACACACCAGACACCAAGGCTCAGGAAGGTTAAGGGACTGGCCCAAGGTCACAATCACTGAGTTGGAGTTTAGAAACTTGAACTTGAACCCAGGTCACCTCAACACCCCAACATCCAGATCTACTCAGAAAGTGCTGGGCACTTGTGGGGAGGGGGGGGCGCTCTGATCATGAGGTCTATGGCCTCAAATGCCCACAGCATCCCCAGGCCTGCCAGTGCTCCTGGGCCTGCAGTGAAGGTCCCACCTGGCCAGGTTGGGGCCCCACCCCAGAGGCTGCACCAGCCCAGGGCCCCTCTCCCACAGGGACCTGTCTTTTGAGCCCTGCACCCAGCTCTCAGGCAGGCCTGGGCTAAAGGAAGCCTGCAGTAGATTGTGGCTAGAAGCCCCTCTGCAGTCTACAGAGCTACTGAGCTACCCCAGACTCCCATTTTTTAATATGCTGTCAATTTTAGCAAGGGGGTTGGGGGCAGGGAGTTCAATTTCAATTTTCAATACACAGCTGAGGGAGGAACAGCTGGATGTGCTACACACAGGCCTCCCCTCCAGCACAAAACTTAACAAGGACCTGGCAAGAAAAACATCAAATACCAGCTCTATTGCAGCTTCTCCTTCCTTTCCACCTTCAAATAACGGTGAATTAGCAAGGGAGAAGCACTTTGCAAATGCCACCAAGATCTATATTCTTTATTGTAAAATCTGATTTAGAAGAGGACAGACATTGGAGACGGCATTTGTATTGGATTGTTCCTTCTAACCAGATCAACAAGGCAGCTTCGAGGGCCGCTGACACGTAAACAGAGACAGATGACTGAACTGGCTGGCTTCACAGAACCGTCAGGGCCCCTGTACCAGGAGCCAGACCTCTGGACAGACTGGGCCGAGGGAAACAAGATGCCCAGAAGCCAGTGCTGGGCCACGCTCCTGCCTCCCTGCAGCCCAGGCCTAAGCCAGAAGGAGCCAACGAGGCACCTATGCCCAGCAGGCCTTGCCCACTGCCACACATACTTCTGTCCTTAAATGAACACAAGTGACCTTGTAATGAGTCATCTTCTTAACTAACCCATGTTACTGATACACACTCGGTAAAGCAAATTCAAATGATACTAAATAAATCGACCCAACTCAAAAAGAAACCACTGTTAACATCCCTGGGCCTCAAGGCTATCAGCAGAGTCGTCGTGGCTTCAATTTTTTTTTTTTTTTCAGTGCTGGGGATCAAACCCACAGCCTCCCACCAGCCGGCTGGGCAAGCAGCTCACTCCTGAGCTCCAATTTTTAACTCCACAAACAGAGCAATGTGGGTCCTTCTTGATATCCTTAGACAGACTTCTAATTAAGACGGGGGAGAGCGAGCAACCTCACTCTTTAGAATGCCAACGACAGCAGTGTTGTCCCACCATCCTGCACAGACGCGGGGATTGTTCCCAGCTATGCGCAGTGACAACTAACACCGCACTGACACTCAGAAGATGTGTCTTCCTGCTCGGGCCAGCATCTCTGCACCGGCCGGCTTTTCTATGAACCACATTTTTAGTTTGTGTCCCTGAAACTGAAAGGCAGGAAGGTGAGGAGCTGAGCTGTGACCACCAGGAGAGCCCCAGGGCCCCAGAGCTGCACTGGGGAATTCCTAGGGCCAGATGCCCTTTAGCCGCCGACGCCCCAGGGCCCAGAACACAGCCCACACAGAAACCCCATCTCCTCCCCACACACAGCTCTGCTGGAGGAGGCAGAAGCAGACGGGGTGGCTGTCATCAGAAGCCCAAGGGAGGCTACAGCAAGCCGCCCCAGGGGGGCCAACTGCAGAGCCCTCAGGACTCGCGCAGCAGCCCCCAGGCCCTGAGGGGGCAGCCGTTACCACCACGGACCCCAGCCAGGGAGGCCCAGAGTGCAAGGGACGCCGAGGTTACACTGCACCCTGTCCCTCCACCACACCCCTCAGAGCCACAGGCTGAGGGTGGGGGGACAGAGAGAAGGTTCATCAACAACAGAGTCCCTGCAAACCCCCCTTATCTTCATGAAAGCAAATAAATCCAAAGACAATGAGAGGGGCCAAAGGGCTGAGCTGGGAGTCTCCAGCAAAACCCAGAGGAATCCACCTGGGACCTGCACCTGTCTCCTCTCCAAGCCCCGGGCCCTGGAGAGAACCCAGGACAATGACAGTCGCTGGGCCACCTATCCGACAAGACCAGGTCACAGGGGACAAAGAGGGCAAACCCAGAAACAAGGGCCAAGACCTTCCCAGACACTCACAGGTGCGTGCCAGGCTGAGTGCCACAAGCCAGGGGGGAGCCCGCGCCTGCCCACCAGCCTCACCCACGCACCCTTCACACTCGCCCCACCACCCCACCACCTCCCCACCTTCCTCAAAACTCAGCAGACTTTGTGCCCCTTATCCCTTGACAGGGCACCCTGCCCACCTGGTCAGACCCCAACCTCCCACGTCAACACCCAATGGTGAGCCCAGAGACCCCTGGAGGGCAGTACCAGGTAATTAACTCATGGTAATGTGCCCTGCTGGATTTCTACACACAATGCTGTCACTCATCCGGATCCTGCGGAGAGGGACAATGGCCCTCCTCCCCTTCCAGGGCTTAGCCCTTCCTGGGAGGATTTCACCGAGAGCCTGGAGAGAAGCAGCCTGCCTGGGTCCACACACATCCCCACCCACCGTCCCTGCAGGTCCGGGATCCACAGCTGCCCAGCAGCAGTCATCTCTTGAGATCAAACAGGAATTGCAGGAAGGAAGAAAGAAATGATTTTCATTTTCCATCCTGTGCCCTGTGGAGTGTTTGATTTATTTGTTTGTTTGTTTGGGTAACAAGCTTGTAACATTATTGTTGCATTGTTTGTGAGGTTTCAGTAAACCAAGCAACACAGAATCAACCTTCTACACTTCCTGACTGACCAGGTTCCCCACACCGGTGCTAAAGGCATCCTGGGCCGTGTGGCAATCCCCCAGCCATGCCAGGAGACAGGTTCCATCCCCACTGGGCAGATAAGGCTCTAGGGAGAGAGAGCTTATTTGTTCAAGCCCCACTGCTGGTAGACCCGAGTGGCAGGAAGCAACACTCCTGTCTACCCAAGACCACATCAAGGCTGTGGCCAGCTCAGCTGCAGAGCCTCCCTTGCAGCAAGAGCCCGTGAACTGCCTTAACATACCTACCTCTGTTCCTTCCAGGAAATTTACCTAAAATTCCCCCCAAAACAGAAGGCTCTGCATGAGGCAAAAGCCGATGTCCGCCACGCTGCTTCTTAGGTGGCTGGCAGTGAAGAGTCCCCAGGCACCTGCCCCACAGGGCGTCCCTTGTCATTAAGGTGCCTGAGCTCCTGGAGGTGGGGGCCTGGCCACTAGATTTGGGCCTAACCCTTTAGCATGCAGCGCAGGGCTTAGCACACAATTAGAAACCCTAACATCCAGTAAACAAATGAGCCCCAGGTGCATCAGCCTGCCTACTCCAAATCCCCAAGCCCTCCTGGAGTGCGGAATCCAGAGACCATTAATAGCTACTGTCTACTGAGAGCACCTTGCCTGGTGCCAGGTGCCTTATAAACACCTGAGCCATGACACTCTCCCCAGTTCTATGAAGGTGTTGCATGGCATTATGCAAACAAAGAAAACAGAGATGCGAAAAATTCAATAGCTGGCCCTGGGTCTCTCAAGTCCTAAGTGGTAAAACCTGAACCTGAAGGCAGCTGACCCCAAAGTGGCCTTCCAAGGTAGGTGCCTCCCTGTACACCAGGTGCCTGCAAAGAGGGCTGCTCTCTCAGCCGGGCGCGGTGGCTCACGCCTGTAATCCCAGCACTGTGGGAGGCTGAGGCAGGAGGATCGCGAGTTCAAAGCCAGCCTCAGCAGTGGCGAGGCACTTAGCAACTCAGTGAGACCCTGTCTCTAATAAAATACAAAAAAGGGCTGGGGATGTGACCCAGTGGACGAGTGCCCCTGAGTTCAATCCCCGGTACCACAAAAAAAAAAAAAAAAAAAAAAAAAAAAAAAAGAGGGCTGCTCTCCATCAGGAGGAAGAGCAAACAGAGGCATGGCCTTCCTGACTCCCAGCGGGCTCCCCCTTGGTTCCAGCCCCAGAGCAGTGCGGTTCCGCACGGCATCCTCAGGGCACTCATCTGGTCAGGGCACGAAGCCTCCAGCCTCTACTAATGAAATACCACCCGAGCATTTATCCCCAGGAGTTCTGTCCCAGTTCCCTTCATCCACCAGGTGTCGTCTCCCTGCAGGTGGGAGCTCAGAGCCAGGTGGTTGAGCAGCGAATCTGCACATCTGCTGTCACCAGAAGAGGACCAAACACTGCAGAGCCGGGGCCTCGGGGACCGACCATGGGCAGAGAAGGCCACCTTCCAAAAGAAGGCCATCCCTGAACCTCACACACCAGGCCCCTGTGTGTAAAGGATGCAAGACAACACCTGTGCCAGGACCCTCATTTTAACTGATACCCAAAACCAAGCATGGACCTGGCCACCTGCGTCTCCCCTCTGATCTCCTAGTCCTCAGGAGGCCCAGAGCAGCTCCTCCACGGTCATCCACAGCCAGGCTGCAGACCCCAGCAACCACAGCTGCCACTTCCTTTTATCTATTTATTTTTTTTTTTAATTTTGAGACAGGGTCTAAGTTGCTTAGGGCTTCACTAATTTGCTGAGGCTAGTCTCAAACTAGTGATCCTCCTGCTTCAGCCTCCCAAGTCTCTGGGATTGCAGACATGGACCACCATGCCCAGCTGCAGCAACCACTTCTGACAGGCCAGACCAAGAGGACCTAGAAAGGCCATTCATCCAGGACAATGTGCTCGCCTCACCCACCTCACCACTGTGTATGAATGGGTTCAAAGTGTTCTGAGGAAGTTAGATTTCTTACCAAGATGCTATTCAAGGGCCAGAGATCACGCTGCAAAAACACGCTCACCGGCCACTTTACACAAACTGTGTGTTGTTGTTTTTTTTTTTTTTTCAATGTATTTTTTATAACTTTATTTATTATTTGCATTTTTTTAACGTGGTGCTGAGGATCGAGCCCAGTGCCTCATCCATGCTAGGCAAGTGCTCTACCACTGAGCTACAGCCCCCAAACTGTATGTTTTTGAAGAGAAAATTGACACAATTTTACCAAAATCGTAACACCCCAAAATTAAAAGTAGGCGAAATGCCCACCACCGGGAGGCAGGTGAAATCAAACAAATCCACCACAGCCAGCTGCAGCATTAGAACAGAGGACATCATCCAGCTACACATGCTGCCACAGAGCAGGACAGGCCATCACATCAAGTGAAAGGCAGCAACTTCTAGGACACGAACATGCACACACTGATCACAACTTTGTGCCCTTGATTGGTTCTGGGGATTGAACCCAGGGCACTCTACCACTGAGCCACATCCCCAGCCCTTTTTATTTTGAGACAGGGTCTTGCCAAGTTGCCCAGGCTGGCCTTGAACTTGCCATCCTCCTGCCTCAGCCTCCTGAGTAGCTGGGATGACAGGTGTGTGCCACTGTGCTGTGACTTGGGTTTTTTGGTTTTGTTTGTTTGTTTCCTGGAAGGAATCATAAGAGACTTTCCAGTGTCCCTTATTTTAGAGGGACTGAGGAAGAACCTTTATACCTCAAACTTCTAACTACTTTTTTTTTTTTTTTTTTAAGTTATCTGGGCAATGGGATTGTGAGATATTTTTTGTTTTCTTCTTCATACACTTGTACATTTTTTAAAACCTGACAAACATTATTTTTAAAACATTAACAAGCCTGGCGCGGTGGCGCACGCCTGTAATCCCAGCACTTTGGGAGGCTGAGGCAGGAGGATCGTGAGTTCAAAGCCAGCCTCAGCAATGGCGAGGCACTTAGCAAATCAGTGAGACCCTGTCTCTAATAAAATACAAAAAAGGGCTGGGGATATGGCCCAATGGTCGAGTGCCCCTGAGTTCAATCCCCAGTACCAAAAAAAAACATTAACAATATGGTAGATCTATTTACATTAATGTAGAAAATATTCATGCTGATGTTTGAAAATGCAAGTTGCCATGTAAGAATAGTAACAGCCCCATTTTTGTCTTTTACAAAACCCTCCTGGAGCCCATATTTGCATGTGTACCGAAGTCTAGAGGGATTCACACAGCTGTAAACAGGGGCTGCTGCCTGGGAGACCAAGGAAGAGCTTTCCCTCCTCTGCCTACGCTTGCGTGTCCCTCCCTCTCTTGGTGTGTGGTGCTGGGGACTGAACCCAGGGCCCCAGGCATGCTAGCAAAGTGCTCTAAAACTCAGCAGCGTCCCCAGCCCTCTTTCTTCTTCTTAAACAAAGAATCTATATATTTTTGTAATTTGTTTTGTATCAAGGAAAAAAAAAAAAAAAAAAACTCGCCGTATGTTTCAGGACAATGCTCTGCTCTCCCCAGCAGTCTCTGAACACTGAGCCCTTCAGCCCTGGACAGGTCAGCCAGGCAGGAGTGCGGCCCCTCCCAGACAGGCCTGTGTTTTCCGTCCTGCCTGGAACAGAGCTGTTCTTTAAGCTGGGACTGCATGTAAACAACACCTGCCCAAAAAAGCTCTCAGAGACACAAAGGGACGGGGAAGGGTGCTGGAGATGACCCCCCGCTTTTCCACTGCAGTCCATCTCACCGCTCTGCACAAAGGGATGAGCCTGAAGCGCTGGGCTCTCCGGCCCAGTCCTTACCAGCCCTTGCACCACGTCCACAAAGGGCCTGGCCGCCTGGAAAGCTGGCTGACCCACAGGCTCTCTGCCGGGGCCCAGAGCCTCGGATTTCAACTCATAAACACGTTTTCACATTCCAGGTCTCAGCACACTAAATTCAAGAGGTGCTTCTTTCAAGTCCACGAGATGTCCCAGAATGCCCTCCCAGGCTGAGCGGGGCTTGATCCGGGGGCTCACCTGTGCACAGTGACCCAGGGCACAGTGAGGTGGGAAGCAGCAGGACCCCACGCCCCAGTGCGCGCACTCCACAGGGGTGGGAACCAGGCCATAAATAAAACACCACTGTTCACAAGCCATCGTCCAAAGACATATGGACGGGTAAACCATGTGGCATCATACGTGTGGTGGGATGTCATCCAGCCCAAAGAGATGAAGGAGATCGAGAAACATGCCACAACACAGAGGGGCCTTGCACACACGCTACATGAAACAAGCCAGACCCAAATGACAGGCACTGGATGGTCCCACTCACATAGGCATCTAGAACCGCCCATCCCTAGGGACAGGAAGCAGAATGGTGGCTGCCAGGGGCGGGGGCAAAGATTAGTGCCTAATGGGTACAGACTTCCAGTGTGGGATGACAATAACACCAGGAGATGGCCAGTGGTGGCAGCGTACAACACGTGAATGTGCTTCGAGCCACGGACTGCACACTTGCAAATGGTAAAATTCATGTTATGTATTTGGCAAGGATGTGGGGGAAAAGGCACACTCATACTTGCTGGTGGGACTGCAAAATGGTGCAGCCAATATGGAAAGCAGTATGGAGATTCCGTGGAAAACTGGGAATGGAACCACCTTATGACCCAGCTATCCCACTCCTCGGTCTATACCCAAAGGACTTAAAAACAGCATACTACAGGGACACAGCCACATCAATGTTTATAGCAGCACAATTCACAATAGCTAAATTGTGGAACCAACCAAGATGCCCTTTAGTAGATGAATAGATAAAGAAAATGTGGTATATATACACAATGGAGTATTACTCAGCAATAAAAGAGAATAAAATCATGGCATTCGCAGGTAAATGGATGAAGTTGGAGAATATAATGCTAAGTGAAGTTAGCCAATCCCAAAAAGCCAAATGCCAAATGTTTTCTCTGATATAAGGAGGCCGTCTCACAGTGGGGTTGGGCCGGAGAGCATGGGAAGATTAGAGGAACACTAGAAGGGCCAATGGGGAGGGAGAGAAAGGGAGAGGGCAAAAGGGTGAAGAAGAAAGGAAAAAAAAAAAAAGATGGTAGAATGAGTTGGATACTATTACCCTAAGTGCATGTGTGAAGCCACGAATGCTGTGAATATACTTTGTATATAACCAGAGACATGTAAAATGTGTGCTCTATAAGTATAATATGAAATGTAATGCATTCTGCTGTCATTTCTAACAACTTAGACTAAAAAATTAAAAAATTAAAAAAAAAAAAATAAGTCGGGCTGGGGTTGTGGCTCAGCGGCAGAGTGCTTGCCTTGCACATGCGCGGCCCGGGTTCCATCCTCAGCACCACGTAAACATAAACGCAATTACATTGTGTACAACTAAAGTAAATAAATAAATATTTTAAAAATAATAATAATAAGTCTAGAAAGGTGCTACAAAGAAAAGCAGAGCCAGTGCAGTGGTGCAGCAACCTGGGAGACTGAAGTAGGAGGATTGCAAGTTCCAGGCCAGCCTCAGCAATGGAGCGAGGACCTGTGTCAAAATAAACAATAAAAGGCTGGAGCTATAGCTCAGTGGTAGAGAGTCCATGGGTTCAATACCCAGTACCACCAAAAAAAAAAAAAGAAGAAAAGAAAAAAAGTAGAGAGTGATGGCAGCTAGACAGGGTTCCAAAAGTCTCTTCGAGGAGGAGCTTCCTCCCACCCGCTAGACCAGAAGCCACTGAGCAATGCCCATAGAACCTCCCGACTCTACATCCCCAGAACACGAGTGCCAAAACACGAGTGCGTAAGACACTTGTCCAGATTCAAACCAGGAAATGGAGGCAGGCCCAGAGCGCCACCCATTCAGAGACTTCACCAGGACCCGCTGGCTCATGAAGGAGAAAGCTGACCCTGTGCAGAAGAGAGCCCCTAGACCCTCCGACCTCCGCACGCCACTCAGCAAGACAACACGCGACGCCAACAATGCAGACACGGGGGATGCTCGCCAAAGTCAGGCTCGTGTGAGGGGAGAAGCTGAAACAGCAACCTGAACGCCCACCCACAGAGGGTTGAATCAACCTCGGCACATCCATAAGAGCAACTGTGCAGTTACAAAACCATCGTGCATTTAATAACAGGGAAATACACTCTAACATTAAGAACAAAAAGCTAGCTATCAACTGTGTATACAGCATTTACAGAATTGTTCCAGTTCTGAAAACACAGGCGCATCATCAGAGGAAACAAACACCAGAGCCTTGACTGTAGCTATCTGTGGATGGTGAGGCTCCAAGTGATTTTTGCTTGATTTTCAGATTTATTAAGCATATTTCTTTCTTCTTTTTCCCAGAGGATACATTACTTTTACCAATGGTGAAAACATGCTTAAAGGGCCTTGTACAATAGCTGGCAAATAACAGGTGCTCAAGGAGTATTAGTTGCATGACAAGGGAATTAAAAGTGCAATCGACAGTGCCTGTGCCACACGGAGGAGCAAAGGCTAGTGCTTTGGAAAGGAGACAGTTTGGAGCTTCAGAACTGGTTGCAAAGGCTGGAAAGGAGGGAAGGCAATAATGTCAGAGTGCACAGGTAGCCAGCAACGGGATGTGGACTCCAGTCTGCAGGCACCTCCTGCTGCACAGAAAGCTCCCCACAGCAGCGTGGCTGCAGCATCCTGGAGGCTGGGCTCTGTGACGCGTTTCTCAGGTCGCTTGGAAAATCAACAAGTACGGTGGAGAACAAAGCTCAGCCAAGACATCTGGCCCAAGCCACTCCGGCAAACCTCCCTCCCACTGCAGAGATTCCCCACTCACCACCCACCGATGCAAACAGTGGATCACCATCCACAAGCCCAGGGCTGTGATCACCCAGGGAGAAGGCCCCATCTGAAGGGTGCCTTTTAAAACACTGGAGCTGGTCCTCAGCAACTTTGCTTCAGCAGAGAACTCCCTGCTTCCGTCTCTCCACCTCCTATACCAAAGGCAGCACCTTTATCCAAAAGACAGACCCAGGGTCTCTGAGGCTGCCCAAGCCCCAGAGTCTTAAAAATAAATCGAGCTAGGAGTTGAAAAGATGGTCTAGCTGGCCCTGCCCTTCTACATACAATGTATTTTAAAACCAAAAACAAGGGATTCAGAGCACAAAGCCCAACAGATGTCTGCTGGCAACAGTATTTTTGGAGGGGAAATGCACTGTTTTAAGATCTAGTAGAGAGAGGCCCTATTAACACCTGCCCTCCTGGAACAAGATGTGTACCTTTGACAGTAGAGAAGCCTCATTATCAAATTTAGAAATACAGGCAGCGGTCCTCCTAACCTATTCTGGTTTGAAATAGAAACCAACACAAAAATGATCAATCTTAAATGGTAGAATAATGAGACATAACCAGCATACAGCCATCAGCAACATGAGTCAGTACTTTGTGCAAGGCAAAAAGAAAACTTGAAAGTACAATAAAATAATCCTTCAGGAATAAAGAGAACTGAAATTCAAAAGAGGGTGGAGGGTGGTGGAACGACCAACCAAATGGCACCACGAAATTCCCTGAGCAAAGCCCAAGGCAGCCAGACCCTGCAGGAACCCGTCCTGACCTGCCATTCCAGAAATTCCACTCTCCCAAGGCCTGCGGGGGCCCTTCCTTCCCCAGGCTTTCTTCTTACCCACTTGGGCCCAGTGCAGACTGGACAGGCCCAGGGCAGGCTCCCCAACAGGACCACGCAACTGGCACCAGGGAGCTCGATGGTAACTACAATTCAGGAGCACTGGAAAGCATGGGGGAGGGCAGCCACCTGCCAGCTTCCCTAACCCACCAGCAACAAATGGGCCAGGGTAGGGCAGAGAGGATGGACCGGGAGGCAGAGGAAAAATGAAAGGAAAACATGACTCTGCTGAAACATCTGTCCCACAGCAGTTCACAAAAACCACCAAGATGGTTGTGGGCATGCCAGATGAACACTGGCAAATCCCTCAGCAGACGGCACAACCATGACCTGCCGCAAGCCACTAAGTGAATAGCCTCGGTCAAGAGACAACCTGGGATTCACCAGGCGCAGTGGCGCAGGCCTGTAATCCCAGGGGCTCCGGAAGCTGAGGCAGAAGAATCGCGCGTTCAAAGCCAGCCAAGCCGGCCTCAGCAAAAGCGAGGCACTAAGCAACTCAGTGAGACAATGTCTCTAAATAAAATACAAAATCGAGCGATGTGGCTCAATGGCTGAGTGCTCCTGAGTTCAATCCCCAGTACAAAAATAAATAAATAAATAAATAAAAGAGAGAGAGAGACAACCTCGGCCTCCACCCTCACTTGTAGCCCAGACTGGCCTCAGTCTCCAGTGAACACTTGTAGCCTTCCATGGTCTGCAACAAACAGCAGAATCCAGATGTGGCTGAGCTCCCTAGCTCTTCTCAGCCATTCTGCAGCTTCCAGCAGTTGGATGATCACCAAGATATCAAAACATCATTGGCCACACAATAGGAGACAGGGAGGTCACGGTTCCATACCAGAGGAACAAAAAGAGAAGAGTTGGGAATTGTAGGAAAAGAACCAGAAAAAATAAGTAACCAAGAAAAACAACATACATTTTCATCACTTTCCATGGATGGAAACACTTTGCTACAAATCTTGCATGAGGCTCCCACGAGCCGCCACAAGACACCCAAGGCAGGCATAATTATTCCCATTTTACAGAGGCAGGAGCCAAGCCTCAGAGGCCTGCAGGAGGTAACCCAATGAGAACTGTGAAGCAGCTCCACAGGCTCCAAGAGACACACTTGCCTGAACAAGCTGAGGCTCCCCAAGTGATTATTTGCCAATCCCAAAGGAAAGCTGTTACCCTCCAAGGCAGAACTCCCTAAGATCCTGCCTGTTGCCCTAAGGACCTCTGCACTGTCCCACTCTGCCTGAAACCCGGCTGTAGGGTGGGACTCACCCAGGTCCACTGACAGGGGTATATTCCCATACACTAAAGGACCACTGAGCTCTTGAGGGCTCCAAATGTTCCTTTCCCATCCTTGTCTCCCTGGCACCCAGCACTAAGTGACCTATAATGTCTTGCCTCTTGAATTCCTTCTCCCCTGTCCAAGCCTCAGGCCAGCACCTGTGGCATGCTCAGGCACAGCTCAGCTCTATGGGTGGCACCACAAGTAGCCACCCCTCTTTCCTAGAACTGGATGGTAGTTATACAAACAGCCACAGGAGGAACAACTATTGAGCACCGACTGCATGCCAGACCCTGGACCAAAATCCCAATTCTAAGAGGTGGGGCGTGCCCTGTTCCTGTTTGTGCCAATGAAGACTCAGATGGATACCAGGGTTTAGAGGTGCATCCCAAAGACAAGGCCCCCCAGTTCCACCTAACACCAAGCACTCACTGTTCACAGATACAGATTTGGGGGGTGGGGGAGACATGCAAAGACTCCAAAGAGATGATTGCAAAACCCAACCGGATGATAATGTAGAAATCCAAATCAAAAATGCACGCAAACCCTTAAAGAAAAGAAAAATCGTAGGGAAAGTTTACCCATCCGGCATCCCAAAGGTTTTTAAAGGTTTCTCCCAGGCAGCCATTTAGCAAATGACACACTCGCGAGGAGCCCCCCTCCTGCCACTTCCTCCAAGCTCACCAGTGCCTTGAAAACACCACTTCTTGCCTAGGTGGGCTCCGACCTCCCCCCCGGTATTTAAAAAAAAGGAAAGAAAACACCACCTTCCAATTTTACGTAGGCAAATCCGATCCTGGGAGGCCCACAATTTCAACAGGGCTGTATTTCTTACTTAGGAGGGAGGAGAGAAAAAAAAAGGAAAGAGGAAAAAAAAAAAAAAAAAAAAAGCCCAGCCATCTGGCAGGCCCCGAGTAGCGACATCCTGTTTATTATTAAACATTTTTAGCAGGAGGGCACCGGGTGTTTGGGAAATAGCCCCCGTCGGCGCACCGGGCGACGCGGCGGGCGGCCGGGCCCTCCCCGCGGCCGGCCGCCCCGACCACCGGCCCGCCCGAGCCGCCCGCGCCGGCCGCGGCCAGCGCCCCGGGGTCCCGGGGTCGGCCCGGGAGGCGGGCCCGCCGGCGGCCGCGGGGGAGGGGCGCGCCGGCCGCCGCCGCCGCCGCCGCCGCCGCCCCGCGCCGACCCCGCCCGGCCCGGCCGCGCGCCCAGGCCGCGGCGCACAACAATGGCGAGGCCGCCGCCCGCGCAGGCCGCCCCGCGCCCGCCGCAGCCCGCCCGGCCCGCGCGCCCGCGGACAAAGGTCGGCGGCCGCGGAGACAAAGCGGCCGCCGCCGCCCGCGCCCCCGCCGCCCGCCGCCCGGCCCACCTGGTCTGCTTCCGCGGGCGCGTCGGGGCGGCGAGGGCGGCGGGCGGCGGGCGCGGGGCGGCGGGATGGCGGCGGATTGCGCGGCGGCGGCGCCGTGCTCGTCCTGCTGCTGCTCGCTGCCTCCGCCTCCGGCGCGCGCGGCCTCCTCCCTCCCTCCGCGCTCGCTCGCTGGAGCTCGGCTGTGTCTCGCCGCCGCCTCCGCCCGCGCTCGCCTCCCCGCCCCCCGCCGCCGCCGCGGCCCGCGCAGCGCCCCCTGCCGCGCCGCCCGCGCCGCCCGCGGGCCGGGCGGGGGTCCGGGCGGGGCGCGGGGCGGGGCGCGGGCGCCGCGAGGGGCGGGCCGGGGGCCGGGGCGGAGGCGGCGCCGCGCGGGGGTGGGCGAGCGGGCGAGGGCGGCGGGGCCGGGCGGCGCGGCCCGGAAGGGGGCTGGCGGGGGGCCGCGGCCGGGCCTGGCGGAGCGGGCGCGCCGGCCCCCGCCCCCCTCGGACTGCGGCGCCTCCCGGCGGCGCGCGAGCCCGTCTTGTCGGACCGCGCAGGGTCTGATGGATGCGCCCGGAGGAAGCCGAGCGATACATTGTTCAATTCCGCGGCAAGGTTGTTGCACACTGTGGATACTTTATCCCCTTTGTCTGCGGCGAGAAATCGTGAGCCACCCTCTGGAGCGGGTGTGTGTTGGTGGGAATGCGAAACAAAAGGCCTGCGAGAAGTGCTCCCCGCGAGGTTCCCTCTGTGCCCCGAGGCCGGGGTGCCAAGGACGGGTCTTGTTTAGACACCTTCGCAATCAGAGAAACAGTTTCAAAAAGCAAAGACAAAACGTCCCTGGGCCCTGGCGTCCAAATCGCCCCACTCCCCTCTACGCATCAGCTCCAGGCCGTGCCCTGTGTGACAAGGTGTGCCACATTCTCCCAGCCTAGGCCGCGTGTTATTGTTCCAGGTCACAGGTGAGAAAGATCTGAGACCTTAGGTAACTTGCCCAGGTAGGCCCAGGAAGACATTTAACCCCTTTTTCTTGCCCATCTCCAGCGACCAGGCCCAGCATGTGTGTAGTGGGATTCTGGGTAATACGTTGCTACATTTTGTCTGTGATCATTTTCGATGTTGTCCTTTTTCTTTCTTCCGTGTGGTGTGTCTGTGTGTCGGTGTGTCTGTGTGTGTGTGTGTGTTGGGGGCTGGGGGGGGGGGGGGATGGGGTCTCATTATGTGTCCTAGGCTGGCCTTGAACTTCCTGAACTTAAGGGACCCTCCTGCCTCAGTGTCCAGTGGCTGAGACTACAGGCACACGTTGCCACGCCCTGACTTTACCCTCTCTTTGATAAAATTTGCCTTACATCTATCTCCACAACAGAGAGGATGTAGCCCTCATTTTCATTTTCCATCTTGTGGCTTGATCTTAAAACCATTTTCAGGAAGGCCATTAAATCTGCCCCATCCTTATGACACAGTGATCAACAGAAATGATAGGAGGAGATTGAACAGCAACTGTGTCCTTTATGGACTGCTTACTGTGTGCTAGCTACTGTGCTAAACACTCAAGATAGAGTCGGCCACTTGGCCCTCATGGCATACCACAAGGGGGGCTCTGTAGGGATACTACTATTGCCATTTAACGAAGAAGAAAAGCAGACTTTGTAGCAGGCAGAATAATGCCACCCCCCCCCCGCAAAAGATGTCCAAATCTTAATCTGAAACCTGTGAATGTGTCACCTGACATGGCAAACGGGACTTTCTGGGGTGATTAAGGATCTTGAGATGGGGAGATTATCAGGGATTATTTGTGTGGCCCAATGGAATCACAGAGGTCCTAATAAGAGGGAGGCTGCAGAGTCAGAGGGGGAAATGTGACTGTCGATCAGAGGGCATCCTTGGGTTGATGGCAGAGCTATGCAGGCCACAGGGCAGGAACAGAGCAGAGAGAGAGCATCAGGAGGAGAGGACCCCATGTCCTGAATTCAACCGGCCACAGGCGGAAAACACTCAAAAACAAATAGCCTGTACACTTATGACTGGTTTTTCCTGGTCATTATTCCCTAAACAATACAGTGACTATTTTCAAAGCATTTGCATTATATGAGGTGTTACAAATCTAGGATGATTTAAAGTGTACCAGAGAGGTGGGCCAGATGGTGCCACCTGTGGTCCCAGCTACTTGGGAGGCTGAGGAGGGAGGACCTTTGGAGCCCAGGAGTTCAAATCCAACCTGGGTCACATATCTAGACCCCCTGCTTAAAATGTATATGTGAGGGCTGGGGATGTGGCTCAGCGGTAGAGCGCTCGCCTGGCACGTGCGCGGCCCGGGTTCGATCCTCAGCACCATGTAAAAATAAACACATTGTGTACAACTAAAGCAAATAAATAAATATTTTAA